>JAWHQI010000065.1:2407142-3610714 GCA_033032865.1 Dactylorhiza incarnata
AGCAAGCTTGTTTACAGTGTTCCCACTGCCAAGAACATTTTGGAGCTGCCGCCTCTTATCGCTCAGGTGAGAGCAACCAAACTTATTCTTTAAACTCCAATTCACAGTTAGTACGTAGAGGATTAAACTCCAATTTCAGGTAACAAAGTTCAAATGTGGGGGCTTCGTTCTCGGTCTGGCCATGAACCACTGTATGGTGGACGGAATCGCGGCAATGGAGCTTGTAAACTCATGGGGTCAAATAGCGCGCGGCGTTCCCCTCTCCGTCACGCCATACCTCGACCGCACCGTCCTCGACTCACGCAGACCGCCCCTGATCGAGTTCCATCACCACGAGTTCAACGAAATCGAAGACAGTGCAGCAATTACACTCTACCAGGAACAACCCATGCTCTACAACTCCTTTTGTTTTGATCCAGAGAAGCTCAGCCGGCTTAAAAAGATAGCCGCCGAGGACGGAGCCGTGAGCAAATGCAGCGCCTTTGAAGCCCTCTCCGGGTTCGTGTGGCGAGCGAGAACGCAGGCGCTCGGCATGCCGCCGGAGCAGCAGACCAAGCTGCTCTTCGCCGTCGACGGCCGCTCGCGGTTTGAGCCGCCGCTGCCAAAAGGCTATTTTGGGAACGGAATCGTGCTGACAAACTCGCTGGCCAGCGCGGGGAAGCTTGTCGGAAACCCATTGGGCTTCGCGGTGGGTAAGGTGCAGGAGGCGGTGAGGATGGTGACGGACGCGTACATGCGGTCGGCGATTGATTATTTCGAGGCGACGAGGGCGCGGCCGTCTCTGGCTTCGACGCTGCTGATTACCACCTGGTCGAGGTTGTCGTTTCACACGACTGATTTCGGGTGGGGCGAGCCGGTGCAATCTGGGCCGGTGGCGTTGCCGGAGAAGGAGGTGACTCTGTTTCTGAGCCATGGGAAGGAGAGGAGGAGCATCAACGTGCTTTTGGGTCTTCCTGCCTCTGCAATGTGTATCTTCCAGGAGGTGATGGAGGCGATATAATTAATGATTTGAACAGGCTGCCGGCTGGCCGGCCGGCCGGACGGACTGCCGGACGGCCGGGGTGAGGGTCTCATGTCTTATTTGGCTTCTCTTTTGTTTGAACTGCTCCACTTTTATTGTGTTTGGATGATGTCTCCATATTTCAATAAGGTTGATTTGATTGCTTGTAGATTGAAAATAAATTTATAAATTGATGATTTTACATATATTTTTTTGGCTATTTCTAACCCACTTTTATTTGTACACAACAGAATTATAATGGTATCTCACATCGCTATTTGTATCCAAAAATAAAATTTTTTTAAAATTATTTTTATAGATAGAACTAGGCATATGTTGAAATATTTTCGCCAAAAAACAAAATTGTTCCGAAAAAACATTGATATGCATATATTTGATGTAACATAATTCCAATCTATAATATCAAATTGTAGTCGTTTCCCAAAAAAAAAAACTAAAAAAAAAAGAAGAAAACAACATTTATCATACACAGACAATAAATGAGGGATTCTCTAGTGGTTCTCATGGAAGGTACATAAGAAGTGAGGGATGATCGACGATCATTGCTAAATCAAGAATATGAAGCATTTAAGCAAGATCCGAGAGACTACATAAGAAGTGAGGGATGATCGACGATCATTGCTAAATCAAGAATCTGAAGCATTTAAGCAAGATCCGAGAGACTCCATTTCCGACACTTATGAAAAATGCTTTAAGATTGTAAACGGTCTAAGAAATTATGACCGAGAATTTACCGTCAGTGAGCTAAATGATAAGTTCTTGAGATCCCTGGCGAAAGAATGAGATACCAAGGCAATATCAATCAGAGAATTTGGAAAGCTGGCTACTATGGAGCCACGGATATTTTTCGGGAAGCTCTTATCACATGAGCATAAGCTAAGCATAAGAAGAGCTAAAGAAGAAGGGAGAATGACTTCAGGAAGAGACAAGTCTGTTGCTCTCAAGGCAGAAAGCTCGAGAAAAAGCAAGGCTATGTCACCTATAAGGAGACCACCATCAGACAAAGATGAAGAATCTGAAGCTTGCCCCTCAAGTTCAGATATGTTTGATGGAGAATTTTCTCTTCTCTCCAAGCAATTCAAAAGGTTGCTAAATAAAAGAAGGCAAAGAAAGAATCAGTCCTCTTCCTCCGATCACAGAAGATCAAGGCGTGATGATGATCATTACAAGAAAAGTAACAAAAGTGACAGGTATCATTCTAAACCGAACAAAAAGAATTCATTTAAAATCATTTGCTATTGTTGCAATAAGCCAGAGCATATAATTACGGAGTGCCCATACAAGAAGAAAGAAGGATCAAAGAAAGAAGAAAAGCGATCCTTCAAGGGCAAGAAGAAAACAGAGAAGAGCTTCATCGCAAAGAAGCCAAAGACTCTAAGCGACAGCGACTCAGACGATTCAAGATCGGATGAGGAAGCCTACTTCGGGCTAATGGCTCAATCAAATGAGGACGTCTACAACACCCCAAATGAGGGGGAGGTAAACTTTCATACTTATCTTTTTGCATCTGAAATTGAATCCAATGCAAATGAAGGATATTCTTCAGAGAAGGATTCAGAATTAATGACTCTGTATAAAGCTCTTTTGAAGGGATTTGACAAATGCCGCAAGGTAGTCAAATCTCAGTCAAAAGAGATTGAATCACTCAAGACGTTGGAATCGGAACTGAAAGAGGAAATCGAAAGATTGACTACTTTCAAAAATGAAGTCCAACTTTTGAAGGATGAATTAAAAAGCTCTACCGAGTTGTTAACCCTGAAGGATAAATTTATAGATGAACTAGAAGAGAAGCTAGCGGTGGAAAGGAAGCTAGTAGAAAGCTTCTCAAAGCCAAAAACTATTCTTCCAATCATCGATAAAATTTCCTCTCCTGCGAAGGGTAGTGGTCTTGGTCACATGGTTGAGACAAGTAAGGATGCCAAGAGAAGTGCCATTAAGGGCAAGAACAAGGCTGATCAAAATCAACCTTCATTCAAGAAGGTAGTGTTTCCTACAAACACATATGATTTTGAATCCATGTATGGTCACTTTACGAGACCAACTCATGTTGAGTCCAGTAAGAGTAACCAGGGATGGAGCCATCCTCGAGACTTCAGAATGACTTCTTTCAAGGCACCTTACGAAGAAATAGTCCTCAAGGACCATTTGTACATGGATCAGCTGCCAAGAAAGCACCAAAAGTCCAATCCAGTGCAGCTAAACCTCTTGAGAAGAAGGAGTCATGCGTGTGTTGCAACCACGAGGCTTCTACTTCTAAGAAATTTACTCCTGCTAGACCCCCCGTTCAAAAAGTTAAGCAGGAAGGCAAGAGAAGGTACATCAGGTTTGACTGTTGGTGATGTGGCAAGGTTGGTCACTTTGTCATTGATTGTTGGTTTAATCCGTTAAATTTCAAGACTCCATGGGTTAACAATGCAAGAATGACCACTCGCAAGGTTAACATTCCTAGTGGTGGTCATCTAACGGGAAGCCAATGACCCAAGTCTATTTGGGTTCCTAAGGGCAATTGATCATTGACTGCAGGTATGTCCAAAGGCCAATAAAACTCCTATATGATACTTAGACAGTGGATGTACACGACACATGACCGGAACAAGAAGCCTACTATAAGATTATACCCCAGTAAAAGATGGTCCAAAAGTTATCTTTGGCGGATCCGATCGGGGAATTACTAAAGGCTATGGTATGATTACTAATGGTATAGTCTCTTTCACAGACGTGGCTTATGTTAAAGGATTACAACATAATCTCATTAGCATAAGTCAACTATGTGACAAAGGCTATATGGTAGAATTCTACAAGGACAAGTGCTTGATAAAGTCGTCTGATACGTCATAAACTATTTTAACAGACACTCAGAGTAGAAATATTTTCTGTTTAAATTTTTTTTGTTTAGACTCTTCTACACCAGTGTGCTTTTTAGCAAAAGATAGTGCATCTCTATGTGACCAGTGGCACAAGAGACTAGCACATATAAATTTCAAAACCATAAATATGTTATTGTCTCACAATTTAGTTCGTGATGCACCCGATGTTAAGTGCATTAAAAAGAGACCTTGTCATGCATGTTAAATGGGAAAGCAGACTAGAGCTACCTTTAAGAGCATAATTGGCAAAGATTCCACCAGATGCTTATATTTGCTCCATATGGACTTATTTGGTCCCATGCCAATTCGGAGTTTAGGAGGTAAAGCTTATACTTTGGTTAATGTTGATGACTACTCGCGCTTTGCTTGAGTATTCTTTCTAAAACACAAGTCAGATACGTTTGACTCTTTCACTAATTTTGTCATGAAAATACAGAATGAATTAAACTGCTTCGTAGTCAAAATCAGAAGTGACCACAGAACAAAATTCAAATCTGGAGCCATGACAGAGTTTTGTGAAAGCTTAGGTATCTTGTATGAGTTTTCATCTCCTCGTACTCCACAACAAAATGGAGTCACCGAGAGAAAGAATAGAACACCCATAGAGGCTTGCAGGACAATGTTGAGTGACTCTTTACTTCTAGAATACTTTTGGGCTGAAGGTATTAACACTGCTTGCCACGTGCAAAATAGAGCACTAATCAATAAAAATCATCATAAGACCCCTTATGAACTTCTGAAAGGCAGGAAACCAACCTTGTCTTATTTTAGAATCTTTGGCAGTAAATGCTTCGTGCTTTACAATGGGAAGTATTACAAAACTAATTTTAGTGAAAAATGTTTTGAAGGTATTTTCGTAGGCTATAGTAGTCATAGTAAGGCATATAAGATTTTCAATAAGAAAGCCCTGGTTCTAGAAGAAACTTTAAATGTTATTTTTGATGAGATGAGCATGCTTCAAAGTAGCCCTTCTATTGTATTTGTTGAAGATGCAGGTGCAAAATTCAAAGAACTTAACTTGGAAGAAGCACCAAATGAAGATGCTCCAAAGTCTATAGAAGTAAATGTTCCAATTCCACCTGAGGAGGAAGAATCTCAAGAAGAAGAAGAAGAAACTCTAGAAGTGGGAAAACCTCCTTGTGGTATGGATGATGGAAGAAACCTGATGATTAGGCACCAAAGAGATCATCTGGTTAACCAAATCATCGGAGAAACCAGTGTTGGAGTAAGAACAAGAAGAGGTACGACTAATCAAGTTTTGCCCTTAAGCTTTCCGTCATAGATTAAGCCAAAGAAGTTCGATGAAGAAAAGAGTGATGCCCCATGGATCATTGCAATGTAAGAGGAGCTCAATCAATTTAAGAGGTGCAAAGTTTGGAAGCTAGTACCAAGACCCAAAGGACAAAATGTCATAGGGACAAAATGGGTTTTCAGAAACAAGCTGGATGAAGATGGAGTAATCATCAAGAAAAAGGCCAAACTAGTTGCTCAAGGCTATAGACGAGAAGAATGGATCGACTTCGATCAAACTTTTGCTCCAGTGGCAAGAATCGGAGCAATCAGGTTGTTTCTAGCGTATGCTGCTCACAAAGGATTTAAAGTCTACCAAATGGACGTGAAGTCAGCCTTCCTGAATGGTAATCTAAAGGAAGAAGTATACGTAGAACAACCCCCAGGTTTTGTTGACTCCTCTCTGCCTGATTATGTTTACTTTTTATGTAAAGTACTATATGATCTCAAACAAACTCCCCGAGCTTGGTATGAGACGCTCTCTAGCTTTCTTCTTGAGAACAAGTTCACAAGAGGTGAGATAGAAGACATTGTTTCTTAGGGAAGTAAAAGGCAAGATTTTGCTAGTGTAAATCTATGTCGATGACATTATCTTTGGATCTACGGATGATAACCTTTGCAAAAAGTTTTCTAACTTGATGCAAGGAAAATTTGAAATGAGTAGTATGGGTGAGCTGAAGTATTTCTTAGGACTTCAGTTGAAGCAATCTAAAGATGGAATTTTCATCTCTCAGATGAAGTTCACCAAAGAGTTAATTAAGAAATTCGGAATGGAGAATACAACCTCTATGAGGACTCCAATGGGTTCAGCTATGTCTCTGGACAAGGATGAGAAAGGGAAACCTTTTGATGAAACCAAGTACAAAAGCATAATTAGATCCTTGCTCTATCTCACCGTGAGTAGACCGGATATAATGTTTTCCACATGCGTATATTCTAGATTTCAGGTGAACTTTAAGGAATATCATTATTCCGCTGAAAAAAGGATTTTGAGATATCTTAAAGGCACGCCAAATCTTAGCTTATGGTACTCAAGAAGTAATGACTTCGAACTAACAGGTTTTTCAGATGCTGATTTTACAGATAGCAAGGATGATAGGAAAAGCACTTCCGGGATATGCCAATTCCTTAGAAAGAGGCTTGTCTCGTGGAGTAGCAAAAAACAGAATTATGTGGCAATAACAACTGCTGAATCGGAGTATATCTCCGCAGGCAGTTGCTGTGCACAACTTCTGTGGATCAGGAATCAGCTCGGAGACTACAACTTCAAGCTGAAGGAGATTCTGATGTTCTGCGACTCATCAAGTGTCATAGCAATTGCAAACAATCCAGTATCCCACAGCCAGGCAAAGTATATAGAGATTCGATATCACTTCATCCGGGAGCATGTGGAGAACAAGGACATAAATTTGAGTTATGTCTCGACAGATAAGCAAGTTGCAGATATTTTCACGAAACCGCTTGATGAGACCAAGTTCAAATTCTTCAAAATGGAACTAGGTATGTTGAACAAGGATTGTTGAAAAAGCTCAAGGAAATAAGTCCAAGAGAAGAAAATTCGAGAAGACAAGTAAATTACTCGAGTAATTATGAAATTCGTTGAGGAAAAGACTTCTATTCGACGAACTGACTTTTCCTCGAGTGACATTATGGCCTTCGACGAATTGCATTTTCTTCATATAATTTCGTCGAGTAGGAAATTTCGTCGAGTAAGAAATTTCCCTCCTTATTTAAACTTATTGGATCCGAAGAGTCATTTCCTTTAAAATAAGGTGCGCGCCCCTTTTCTTTCAATTTTTTTCTATATACAGGGTGTAAGGGTTTCACGCATCACAACACTTTGCTCTGTCGTTGAACCCTTGATATTATGAAATTACTGAATGAGTTTGTAGGTTATTGTTTATGTTCAAGGTAACATTGGTTATGTTCAAGGTTTTTTTGTTTATGTTCCAGCATGAATGAGTTTGTAAGTTAGCTCAATCGAAATTTCTTGCAAACTTGTAGACAACATTGGTTATGGCTATAAGCTCCTTGTATGTTCTTTGGAATTAAATTGTATTTTGAGTTATTTAGGAACAAAGTTATCATTACAAAGGACTAACTAATTGTGAATAGAGTGAAACATTCTTTGAAAAACAGATCAGTGAAATTTTTTTATTATGTATGCATTAAATATTTTCTATACAAAGATGCATTTTAAGATTTGATTTTTTTTGGTCCATCAGTAATTGATGGCACATGTTGAGCCGTATGTATATGTTTTTTCACTGGATGCAATTTTTGTCATCTATGCATTTGATACTTTATCAAATTCAATTTCATCCATATGTATATGTTTTTAATTTTAAGTGTGGAAGGAAGAACACTTAACTGTTCGGTTATTACGAGATGCTTTGGAGCGACACGATCACTTTGAAGTTCCAAATGGCAAAATTAGTCAATTTATCCTTTCAAGCATAAGATATACATGCATGTATATTAATTTAATTTTTGCACTACCTAGGAAAGTACTACCTTGTAAATGTCGGCTATACGAATGGACCATGGTTTCTTGCCTCATATCGATCGACGCATTATCACCTGAAGGAGTGGTCACATCAGGGTAATAACCCAACAAACTACAGAGAATTATTTAATCTACGACATGCTAAAGAAAGAAATGTCATAGAGAGAACCTTTGGTTTGTTGAAGAAACGATGAGCTATTTTGCGACAACCATCATTCTTCAACATTAAAGTTCAAGTATGCGACGTTACACTTTTTTATAGTTATTTTATACGACGGCCAATCTAAATATACTTTTGAATGCAGGTCCAGATTATAAACGCATGTTGCATATTACACAATTTTTTGGTGGAGAAGAGATTAGATTGTGATGCGCAAATGCTGGACGACGTGGACTCAGAAATACTAGAGCAAAACCCTAGAGAAGAGTTCTATGACTACTTAGACATTGTTAGTCCAATCCAAGCGATGCAAGATTGGACAAACTTTAGGGACACTAGCTATAAATATGTTCAACGAATATCAGAGTCGTCATTGAACTATAGTTTATGTTGAATTTTAATGTAACTTTTTGGTGATCTTTTCAACTAAACATTAGTTTAGTTTTTGTATGTTAAATTTTCTATTGCTCTTAATGATACCATTCTCGTCTTTTTCATGCTCATACCTATTTCGTGTTAATTATTCTATTGTTACTAATGATAATATTCTTGTCTATTTCATGTTAATATATATGTTCATGCTAATTTTTCATTAGTTCATATATTATGGAGAAGAGCTCAACAAAGGTTGGCGGTAGGACCGAGCTGTCGTACATGCATTGGACATCCGAAATGGACATTACTCTTTCAAATGCATTGTTGGAACAACACAGTTTGGGCCATAAAACTCCAAACAGGTGGAAGAGTGTGGCTTTGACAGCTGATATTACCGCACTAAATGATATTTGCGGCGTTGAAAGAAGCAAGGAGAAGTTAAGAGCTCGTATCAAAATTTTGAACAAGTACTACGTCTTGCAAACGATAAAATCTATATGCATTGTCCATAAATTAAAGTACAGAAATATCAAATGATCGAGATAAAAAGTCCATCGCCCATAAGTAAAAATACGAAACTAGCGCTCAAACTGCATTCAGAGTCATGTGCCCTTCAACTTGTCAGGCAGTCTCTTGAATATGTCACGCTTGACACTATCATGACACAGTATATCCATGACCCTGAGTAAATCATGATCTTCTAAATCAGTCATCTGAGTAAGTGCGACATAGATGTCATCAACATCGCTAGTAGACATGGTTCCCACTGCACCTTGCACGGAGTCAACACATTTTTCTATGGCCACTACTACTGCGTCACTTCCTACTACTCGCTTCCTCCTCCTTCTACTGCTTCCTTCTCCTTCAACTCTAGTCTACACTTGTATATTTGTAGTTTTTTCTGCCATAAACTTCGCATCTATCTCCTTTGTCGCCTCTGTTGCGGTCGCATCATGACTACCAGTTGCTCTATCAGTCCCGCATAACACAACCAAATCTGACCAATTCATATTAACTTTATATTTATAATGTTTCATAGAAGGATGAGCATGCAATAATACTGGTGATTTAGATTGACTATCAACCCGAAGAGGCAAGTGTACCTATCAAATTATAGTACCAAGGTCGTATTTAAAACACGGGGCTGTCAAATATTACTACTCACGCTTCCAACTATTATCCTACCGTATGATTGGTTGATGATTTTGAGAATTTTTAAATTAAACTACGAGATTACTTAATGGAAATTTAGAAGAGAAAACTAGCGTTCGATCAAAGAATCACCATGAAAAAAGACGAGAGAGAGATAAAATTTAGTTCTACGATTGCAAAATAATTCTCGACCGTGACGGTTCCGAAAATGAGAGATAGTCTCGCTAGAGCACTAAATCTCCTAACTTAAAGGCGGTTTAATCAGAATCTCTTCACAAATCAAACAGGTTTAAAGTCGCATTACCGAAGTGAACCGCACTATTGGATTTGACTCCAATCCAGAGGATTTACGTCATCCTATCTCTAGGGGTGCGTGCAACTCCTTCCTTCTTTGAGCGATCTTTCAAATCAATGAGTCTCTCGATTATTATGAAATGAGATCAAGGGCCTACTACCGTATACCGCAAATACGGAGTCGACGCAAAATATTTCAAAGAAGGATCGAGAATAATTTAAACAAAAGCAAAACTAAGACATAAAAAGTAATCTCATCTCAATTCATGGATCATCGTGATCGAACGCTAAAGAAAATTAGCTACTCATAATCGAAAGAGAAACGACAATATTGTAGAAAGAAAACATTTTCATTACTTGAAGAAGAAAAGTACACAAGAAAGTGGGCAATACTATTATACTAAGAAAAAGATTACAATATTCTAAGAACAAGACTTACAAAACTTGAAAAACTAGAAGCTTGAATAACAAAAACTACAATCCTCTTGATCTCTCCCTTGCCAAAAAAGTCCCTTCAAAGCATGAAGGAGGGCTCCTTTTATAGATGGGGGGGGGGGGAATGTTCTAGAGAGAAGAGGAAATGGAGGGACACAAGGGGGTGGCCGGCCACATGGTGGAGAGGGGAGATGCATGAATGAGATGATGCATGAATAATATTTAATGGGAGGAGAGAGAGGTAGATGAATGCATGAATGGCTTGCATGGGAAACATAAAGGACAAATAAAATAAAAATAGAAAGGAGGAGGGGGGATGGATTGGTATTAAATGGAGAGAATGAAAAATAAATAAAATAAAAGAGAGTGGGAAAGGGAGGAGTGAAAGTGACCGGCCATATGAAATGGATGAGAGAGAATGTAAATGCATGCAATTTAATGAGAGAGAAGAGGAGAGAGGGGAGAAGGGGGTTCGGCCATGCATGCATGAATCCATGCAAAGGTGGTGGTTTTGCAAGTTTGAGTTGGGCTGCTCGGTTTTGACAAGGGGAGGCTGCACCATGGGCTCGGTTTGGATCATGTAGAGGGGCTGCATCAAGACAAGAGCTCAGGTTGCACCATAGGGGCTCGGTTTGGACTTGTAGACAGCTAGGGAGCTCGGTTTGGACTTGCCAAATGAAGGGGGCTGCTCCAACCTACAACAAACACAAAAAAAATAGTTTTATAAGAAATTAAAAAAACAAAGTAACAACATAACATAACAACATTAATTATAACAAACATTAAAATATAAAATAAAAAACATAACAACATTATAAAACAAGAGAAATTAAAACATAAAGTAACAACATAAAAACATAAAATAACAACATTAAGACTTAACAAACATAAAATAAAAAGAAAATATAGTTAAAACTAGGGAAATTTAAACTAAACTAACCTAAAAAAAGATGACTAAAAGCTAGTCATCAAACTCCCCCATTCTTAAGAGTTTGCTTGTCCCCAAGCAAATGGAAATCAAAATAGAGGGGAAACAAAAAGGAACATAATTTTTAAGTTGCGGAACCCAAACAAAAATTAAACTATCAGAATTAATATGCTACCAATGAGTGCGGTGAGAAATCGATGTAGAGGAGAATAGAGAAGTGTTTAAAAACATTGCTTAGGCATAGAACTAGATTGCAAATCTCCTACTAACATAACAAAAAGGCATCAAAAGGTTTAAACTAACAAACATAACATGAGTAGCAATTCGACCGAAATAAGTGCATTGAACAAGCAACAAGTTGCTGAGACTACGATTATTCTACAAACACTCCAAGGTAACCTCCAAAGAAATCCATCAATGATGGTGTCCATAGGCTTGCCCGGTCACACCCTCTCCACTACACAAGTACATTGTCATGGCTTAAAGATTAATAGGACTTTCATTAGGCATAAAGACTTGGCTTAGGTAGAAAATAAGGATTTGGAAATCAAAGATAAACACGATGGCTACAAAATCACACTAAACCAAGGGGAGAGTTTTAAATAGATTTCAAAACAAAGTACACGAGAATGACAAAAGACATACGTCAAATTTCTCAAATTTAGAAACATAAGGCCATGAATATTTTTTCCTTTTTTTATAATTGGCCAACAATAACTTTTCAATTGATTTCCTTTTTTTTTGGATAAATTTTTTTTCATGATTTTTTCATTTTTTTTAACTCCTTGCACAAAAGAGCTCCAAACTAAGCTTGAAATACTTTCCTCCTCATTTTCCAAAATAACAACCCAACACAAAATGATATTTAAATAAAACGGAATAGTTTAGTGTGATAATAGGAAGGGCATTTGGCTTTGGTGAAAAATGAGAGGTGGAGCTAACATAGAAAATAAGAAGAAGGCCCAAAATTGTTTTGCAAAGTGAATGTTTTAGGTGGGCAAAAAGGCACAAACAATCTAAAAGATGGCATACATCATTTCTAAAAACCATGACAAACTTATGCAAATGCTTCGAGGATCGCTAGAGGCAAGTTCTAGCCACCAAGAAAGACTACAATGTGAGTGAGTGTCTAATAATATCATCTAACAAACATATCCATGCTACTACACTTAGATTAGAAGAAAAACTACAACATCATTATGATGGTAGAATGAAAATATGATGTCAAAAGTTATGAAAGAGAAAATGCAAAACTAATATTCAAAAGTAATATAGTTAAACTAAACTCTATCCTAACATACTACCAAAGATTAAGAATACTACATGAGTCTACACAACACTCAAAGAAACATACTAAAGAAATGATAGAAAATAATTTTTGATGATTTTCTCATTTTGTGTTTTTTTTGTTTTGAATTTTTTAATTTTTTTTTTATTTTTGAAAAACCTTAAAGAAAAAGTAGAAAAACAACAATTTTTTTTGTGATTTTTATATTTTTTGTAGAAAAGAGAGAAAGAGAACAATGAAACCCTCCCCATGCTGAAGTTTTTCATTGTCCCCAATGAAAAAGAAAACGAGAAAGAGGAAGAGATAGGGAAAGACAAGAAATGCAGTAAATAACTACAAAACAAACAGGACTTCCCCGGGTTTGTGAGGCCGAATGCGGATGTCGTTCCCCCATGCTTGCACTTTAGTGACTTGATCATCAGCTGGTATGATTTGATCCTTCTTGAAATCAGTAACGTTGGAGCGGCATTCACGAACTTTTAAGCATTTGGGCCACCGGGAGGAAGAACACAATACAAAAATAATTGCAGAAAAAGAACTTGGGCAAGATCCCAAGATTGTTCTTATTTAAATAATACATAATGTTCGAATAAAAAGAGTTTGATAATAATAAAGTCCATAATAAAAGTTCCAATTAAAAACATAGTTCCACAAAAAGATAACCACACGAAATGAATAAAACTTGTTCCTCATTTTTCACAATACTACTCCTCTTTGCAGCGGAGTAGTGAGATTCCTTAGTGTTCACCTGAAATCTAGCACAAACACATGTTGAGAACATTATATCCGGTCTACTCATAGTAAGGTAGAGCAAGGATCCAATTATGCTTCTAAACTTGGTTTCATCAAAAAGTTTCCCTTTCTCATCCTTGTCTAGAGACATAGCTGGACCCATTGGAGTCCTCATAGAGGTTGCATTCTCCATTCCGAATTTCTTAATTAACTCTTTGGTAAACTTCGTCTGAGAGATGAAAATTCCATCCTCAGATTGCTTTACCTGAAGTCCTAAGAAATACTTCAGCTCTCCCATACTGCTCATCTCAAATTTCCCTTGCATCAAGTTAGAGAACTTTTTGCAGAGGTTATCATCGGTAGATCCAAAGATGATGTCGTCGACATAGATTTGCACTAGCAAAATCTTGCCTTTTACCTCCCTAAGAAATAATGTCTTGTCTATCTTTCCTCTTGTGAATTTGTTTTCAAGAAGGAAGCTAGACAGCGTCTCATACCAAGCACGGAGAGCTTGCTTGAGACCATATAAAGCTTTTCGTAAGAAATAAACATAATCAGGAAAAGAGGAGTCAACAAAACCTGGGGGTTGTTCTACGTATACTTCTTCCTTTATATCACCATTAAGGAAGGCTGACTTCACGTCCATTTGATAGACCTTAAATCCTTTGTGAGCAGCATACGCTAGAAACAACCGAATCGCTTCGAGCCTTGCCACGGGAGCAAATGTTTGATCGAAGTCGATCCCTTCTTCTTGTCTGTACCCTTGAGCAACAAGTCTGGCCTTGTTCTTGATGATCACACCATCTTCGTCCAGCTTATTTTTGAATACCCATTTAGTTCCGATGACATTCTGTCCTTTGGGTCTAGGTACAAGCTTCCACACTTTGCATCTCTTAAACTGATTGAGTTCCTCTTGCATTGCGATGATCCATGAAGCATCGTTCTTTGCTTCATCGAATTTCTTTGGCTCAACCTGTGATAGAAAGCTTAAATGCAAAACCTCATTAGTTGTACCTCTTCTTATTCTTACACCGACATGGGTATCTCCAATAATTTGCTCAGGAGGATGGTCCCTTAAATGTCTGATCATTCCAGCATTTAGATGACCATGATGTTCCTGCACTTCAGGTGCATCTTCATCTTCTCGAGGTTCATCTTCATCACATGTAGATGGAATATTTACTTCAATAGACTTTGGAACGTCTTCCTTTACAACTTCTTCTAAATTTAGTTCCTTGAATCTTGCATCTGCATCTTCAACAAAGACACTAGAAGAGTTGCTTTGAAGCATACTCGTTTAATCAAATATAACATTATAAGTTTCTTCTACAACCAGGGTTTTCTTGTTGAAAATCCTATATGCCTTACTATGGCTACTATAACCTACAAAAATACCTTCAAAACATTTTTCACTAAATTTAGTTTTGTAATATTTCCCGCTATTGAGTACGAAGCATTTACTACCAAAAATTCTAAAATAAGACAGGGTTGGTTTCTTGCCCTTCAGAAGTTCATAAGGAGTCTTATGATGATTCTTGTTGATCAGTGCTCTGTTTTGCACGTGGCAAGCAGTGTTGATGCCTTCAACCCAGAAGTATTCTGGTAGTGAAGAGTCACTCAACATTGTTCTGCAAGCCTCTATGAGTGTTCTATTCTTTCTCTCAGCTACTCCATTTTGTTGAGGAGTACGGGGAGAGGAAAACTCATGAAAGATACCTAGGCTTTCAAAAAATTCGGTCATAGCTCCAGACTTGAATTCTGTGTCATGATCACTTCTGATTTTGACCACAGAACATTCTAACTCATTATGGATCTGCTTGACGAATATGGTGAAAGAAGCAAAGGTGTCTGACTTGTGTTTCAGAAAGAATACCCAAGCAAAACGTGAGTAGTCATCAACAATAACTAACGTATAAGACTTACCTCCTAAACTTCGGATTGGCATGGGACCGAACAAGTCCATATGGAGCAGATATAAGCATCTGGAAGAATCTTTGCCAATAATGCTTTTAAAGGTAGCCCGAGTCTGCTTACCCATTTGGCATGCATGACACGGTCTTTCTTTAATGCACTTAACATCTGGAACATCACGAACTAAATTGTGAGAAAATAACATGCTTATAGTTTTGAAATTAATATGTGCTAGCCTCTTGTGCCACTGGTCACATAGAGATGCACAATCTTTTGCTAAAAGACATACTGATGTAGAAGAGTCTAAACAAAGGAAATTTAAGCAGAAAATATTTCTACTCCGAGTGACTGTTAAAATAGTTTCTGACGTGTCAGACGACTTTATCAAGCACTTGTCCTTATAGAACTCTACCATATAGCCTTTGTCACATAGTTGACTTATGCTAATGAGATTATGTTGTAATCCTTTAACATAAGCTACATCTGTGAAGGAGACTATACCGTTGGTAATCATACCATAGCCTTTCGTGATTCCCCGATCAGATCCGCCAAAAATAACTTTTGGTCCATCTTTCACAGGGGTATACTCTTGTAATAAACTTCTTGTTCCGGTCATGTGCCAAGAACATCCACTGTCCAAGTACCATATTGGATTTGAATTGGCCTTTGGACATACCTGCAAGCAATAATCAATTGCCCTTAGGAACCCAAATCGATTTGGGTCCTTGGCTTCTTGTTAGATGACCACCACTTGGAATGTTAACATTGCGAGGGGTCATTCTTGCACTGTTAATCTGTGGAGTCGGGACATTTCTTGGATTAAACCAACAATCTATGACGAAGTGATCAACTTTGCCACAGCACCAACAGTCAAATCGATTGTACTTTCTCTTTGTCTCCTATTTTACTTTTTGAACGGGAGGTGCAACAGGAGTAGCTTTCTTATAAGAAGCTCTCTTAGAAGTGGGGGCCTCATGGTGACAACACACACATGGCTCCAACTTCTTCTCAACAGATTTGGCATCAACAGATTTAACTTTTGGTGCTTTCTTTGCAGCTGATCCATGGACAAATGGACCATGATCCTTGAGAATTATTTCTTCATAAGGATCCTTGAAAGGATTCGTGTCAAAGTTCCGGGGTCGGCTCCATCCTTGATATCTGTTGCTAGATTCAACGTGTGTTGGTCTAGCAAAGTGACCATAGGATGAGTCAAATTCGAATGGATTTGTCGGAAAAACTACCTTCTTGAATGAAGGTGGACTTTGATTAGCTTTCCCTTTTCCTTTCACGGCCCGTTTCTTAGCAGCCTTACTACTTTCAGCCACAAGACCAAGACCACTACCCTTCGCAGGAGCAGAAAATTTATCGATGAGAGGAAGAATAGTTCTTGGCTTGTTGAAGCTTTCAACTATCTTCTTTTCCGCCATAGCTTTTCTTCCAACTCATTTATAAGTTTTTCTTTTAGAGTTAATAATTCAGTAGAGCCTTTCAGTTCATCTTTCAAGAGTTGGATTTCATCTTTGAGAGGAGTTAATTGTTCAATTTCCTCCCTCAAAGTTAGTTCCACTGTCTTGAGAGATTCAATTTCTTTTGACTTGGATCTGACAACCTTGCGGCATTTATCAAATCCCTTCAAAACGGCTTTATACTGAGTCATTAATTTTGACTCTTCCTCTGAAGAATAGCCTTCATTTGTTATGGATGCAGTTTCATCCCCAGAAGCGGAACGAGAAGTGTGAGGATTTACCTTCCTCTTGTATGAGGAGTCGCTCGCTTCCTCATCCGATTGTGCCATTAGCCCAAAGTAGGCTTCTTCATCAGTGCTTGATTCCTCTGAGTCGCTGTCGCTCAGAGTCTTTGGCTTCTTTGCAATAAAGCTCTTTTCCTTCCTTTTACCTTTGAAGGATCTTTTTTCTTCCTTCTTTGATCCTTCTTTTTTCTTGTATGGACACTCGGCAATTACGTGTCCTGGCTTATTGCAGCAATAGCAAATGATGTCAGTGGAATCATGTTTGTTCGGTTTAGATTTATACCTGTCACCTTCATGGTTCTTCTTATGATGATCTCCATCACGGTTCGATCTTCTATGATGAGAAGTCGAGGATTGACCTCTCGTCTTCTTTCTCTTATTTAAAAGCCTTTTGAATTGTTTGGAGAGCAGAGAAAATTCTTTATCAGACATCTCTGAACCTGAGGGGCTGGCATCAGATTCATCCTCATCAGAAGATGATCTCCTGACAGGTGGGAGAGCCTTGCTCTTCCTTGAACTTACAGCTTTCAGTTACGTGGATCTTTCCTTCCCGGATGTTCTGTTGCCCTCTTCCTCAGCTTTCCTGATGCTGAGCTTGAGCTCATGTGACAGAAGTTTTCCAAATAAGATTTGCGGCTCCATAGTGGTTAACTTGCCGAATTCTCTGATTGCAATGACCTTGGTATCCCATTCTTTCGTCAGGGATTTCAAGAACTTATCATTCAGTTCGCCAACAGTGAATTCACAGTCATAGTTCCTATGACCATTTACGATCTTAAAGAACTTCTCATAGGTTTCAGAAATGGAGTCTCTTGGATCTTGCTTGAAAGCTTCGTACTCTTGGTACAGCAACGATCTTCTGTCATCCCTCACTTATTCAGTACCTTCCATCAGAACAACTAGAGAATCCCACATCTCTTTGGAAGATTTGCAGTTAATCAGATTTTGCAACATGGAATCATCAACTGCACCTGCTATGATGTTCTTTGCCTTCTTGTCTAGGGCTACTAGAGCGATCTCATCTTTGGTTAGCTCCAACATCTTCTTGGGAATCATGATGGCGGAGTTTATTGAAGATGGTTTCATTGGAACATGGGGACCTTCTTCCACAATCTGAAAGATTCTTGGGTCAGCAGCTTCCATGTAGAATCTAACTCTTTCTTTCCACATTGGAAAGTTTTCTTTGGTGCAGACCGGCAGCTTGACGGAATCCTTGGCTTCATCCATTCCAGACATACTTGCTTCAGCAACTAGATGAGGAGATCTTGTTCAAGGTGTTAGCCTTAGCGAACAACCTCGCTTTGATACCAATTGAAAGTTCTAGTTGCGGCCTAAATCACCTAGAGGGGGTGAATAGGTGTATTCTATGTCTTTTCGCGGAATTAAAATATAACACAGAAAAGCACACAATAAAGCACAGCACAGACACAAGGATTTTATAGAGGTTCCCCGATGTGGGTAGTCCTCTTTCCTGCCTCGCCTATCTAGCACTTCGAGGCTAGACTCGGCTACTTCACCAATCTCAGATTACAAATAATCTTACACCTCGGAGTCAAAACTCCTACAACTTGGAGTAAACCACTCCTACAACTCAGAGTACACCACTCCTACAACTCGGAGTAAAACAACTCCTACAACTCGGAGTAAAATAACTCCTACAACTCGGAAGCAAGCTTCCTACAAGATTTAAAGAATGGTTCTTACAACAACAACGTAAATTGAAAAACAATCTTCTTAAACTTCTGATGAAGTTTTTCTTCAGATCTTGAGAGATAGATTTCTTCTTCTTAGCAATAAACTTCAGTCCTTTGTAAATAAAGATTGAAGAAATCTTGAAAACGGTTTGATGTTAGATCTGAGAACTTGAATCGACTTGATCAATAGAAGATGAGAGCTAATCAGTAGATCTTGATCTTGTCGATTGAACTTTTAGAAGACGAATCACGAATCGCTGGCTTTGACGGAGACGAAGTATTTGTGCGAGGATAGTCGGCCGTCAGTCGTAGTTTGCGAGAGATTTTTCACAATACGCGATTAGGTTATTTTGAAATAAACCTTAAGTATTTATAGGGTCTTCTTCCAACGGTCATAAGCGCGAATTAGGGATCTAGCTCCACGTGTACTGTACATGGGGGATGCCCAAAAGAATAAGCCGTCGATTTGAACCGGAAAATACCTGCAGATCGATTCGGCGATATAGAATAACCGAATGGCATTAACCGAATTTATTCGGTTAAACCATATAGTCGAATTCGGTAGCTCTAGGGATTCGACTAAACAGATTCACCGAATTACAATAACCGAATTCGACTATTCTTATACATAGAAAAATAAACCTTTCGGACAGGGATTAGCCGAATTCGGTTATATCCATTCAAACCATATAGTCGAATTCGACTATATGTTCCAAATGATATAATCAAATTTTACTTAGGTTATTTTCCATTCTCAATTGATTCCATCATCAGCTCCAGTCCTTCTTCTCTAGCACTTTGTAAATGAAGTACATCCCAATAGAGAGATTTCACATGAGCCAACACTTTGGTCTATACAATGAGGGATTACATTGCATAGGCCTGTGTTTGACGACTCATTGAAACCTGACATTGGTTTGTACTTAGAGTGGAATAACCTGTCACATCACAGCTAAAGTGCATAATCAAATACAATTACAATTCGTCTTAGTTTGAAGGGGACTTCTTCAAATCAGGGCTATTGTGGATACAATACCCAACAGTTCTTATTTAAATAATACATAATGTTCGAATAAAAAGAGTTTGATAATAATAAAGTCCATAATAAAAGTTCCAATTAAAAACATAGTTCCACAAAAAGATAACAATCACGAAATGAATAAAACTTGTTCCTTTTCAGGAGACACCAAATCAATAGAAAAATATAATTTTAGTCGATGACCATTCACTTTAAATTCACCCTTATCTGGGTGCAAAATTAAAACAGTTCCGTACGGGAAAACCTCTTTGACCGTAAACGGTCCAGACCATCGAGATTTAAGTTTGCCGGGAAAAAGACGTAAACGTGAATTGAAGAGAAGAACTTGATCGCCTGGTTTAAACGTTTTAGGGTGGCGCAAGTTCTTATCGTGATAAAATTTCGTACGTTATTTATAAAGCTTATTATTTTCATAAGCAAACGCTCGCCACTCGTCGAGTTCATTCAATTGATTTTTTCTATGCTCGCCGACTGAGTGTGGACCAAAGTTAAAAAATTTCAGTGCCCAAATGCGCGGTGTTCTACTTCAACCGGGAGATGACACGATTTTCCATAGACCAATCGGAAGGGAGTACAACCGATAGCGGTCTTGTATGCCGTCCGATAAGCCCAAAGAGCATCGTCTAATTTTAAGGACCAATCTTTACGAGAAGTAGAAACGGTTTTTTTCTAGAATTCTTTTGAGTTCCTGATTGACTACCTCGACCTGACCGTTAGTTTGGGGGTGATAAGCGGTGGAAAGTTTATGTGTAACGCCATATTTAGTTAGAACTTTGGTGAGTTGGGCGTTGCAAAAATGACTTCCCCTATCACTGACGATTGTTCGAGGGAAACAAAAACGAGAAAACAATTTTTTAAGAAATGAAATCACAACGCGGGCATCATTACTTGGAAGAGCTTGGGCCTCTGCCCAATGAGAGACATAGTCTACCGCGACTAAAATATATTTATTACCTAAATTTGAAGGAAACGGGCCTACAAAGTCGATGCCCCACAAGTCAAAAACCTCACACTCTAAAAAATAATTTTGTTCCATTTCATTTTTATTCGATATGTTTCCGGTCCGTTGGCATCGATCACATCCGCTCACAAAGATTTGAGCATCTTTGAATATGCTTGGCCAATAAAAGCCAGCACTAAGTACTTTGTGGGCGGTACGGTTTGCTTGATAATGTCCGCCAGTTGGACCTTCATGAACATGCCTTAAAATTTTAAAACCTTCTTCCCGGGAAACGCATCTTCTTACCACCTGATCCGCACAAATGCAAAATAGAAAGGGGTCCTCCCAAAAATAATACTTCAACTCAGAAAAGAATTTCTTCTTTTGTTGAGTCGAGTATTCTTTTGGGAGGACGCGGGCCACAAGATAATTGGCCAGATCGGCAAACCAGGGAGTAGAAGAAGAAATATTTAAAAGTTGTTCATCCGGGAAAGAATCATTAAGAAAATATTCGTTTAACATACCTATTTCGAGGTTTTCAAGTCGAGAATGATGATCAGCCACTAAGTTTTCCGCTCCTTTCTTATCCCGGATCTCCAAGTTGAATTCTTGAAGTAAGAGGATCCAGCAAATAAGACGCGGCTTGGCGTCCGATTTAGAAAGGAGGTACTTTAAGGCGGAATGATCCGTAAAAACTATAACTTTGGAGAGCGTAATATACGGTCGGAATTTATCAAAAGAGAAAATAATTGCTAAAAGTTCTTTTTCAGTTGTTGTGTAGTTTTCTTGTGCCGAGTTAAGAGTCTTGCTAGCGTAATAGATTGGGTGGAAATTTTTATCAATCCGTTGTCCTAGCACCGCACCTACCGCATAGCTGCTCGCATCGCACATTATTTCAAACGGCAAATCCCAGACCAGAGCAATCATAATCGGAGCATTAATTAATTTAGATTTTATTAATTTAAAAGCAGCTAAACATGATTCGTCAAAATTAAAAGGAATGTCTTTTTCCAACAGTTTGGTTAGAGGCTTGGTGATTTTTGAAAAGTCCTTAATAAAGCGTCGATAAAACCCCGCGTGGCCTAGAAAACTTCTAATCGCTTTAATGTTCGTAGGCGGCGGAAGTTTTTCGATCACCTCGACCTTAGCTTGATCGATCTCGATTCCCTTAGCAGAAATTTTGTGACCTAGAACTAGACCTTCTCGTACCATAAAATGGCACTTCTCCCAGTTTAAAACTAAGTTTTTTTTCTTCGCAGCGTTCTAAAACCTTAGCCAAATTTTCTAAACATGAAGAAAACGAATCACCAAAAACAGAAAAGTCGTCCATAAATATTTCCATAATATTTTCTACATATTTATCGAAAATGGCCAACATACACCTCTGAAAGGTAACAGGTGCGTTGCAAAGGCCGAAAGGCATCCTACGGTAAGCGAAAGTTCCGAAAGGGCAAGTAAATGTTGTCTTCTCTTAGTCCTCGGGTGCGATAGGGATTTGGAAATACCCCGAGAGACCGTCGAGAAAGCAATAAAAACTATGCCCTGATAAACGTTCTAAAATTTGATCGATAAAAGGGAGGGGAAAATGATCCTTACGAGTGGCGTCATTAAGCTTACGATAATCGATACACATTCTCCATCCCGTTACCGTCCTAGTCGGGATTAAATCGTTATTCTCGTTCGCTACTACCGTGATCCCACCCTTTTTAGGCACAACCTGAACGAGACTAACCCACTTACTATCTGAGATTGGATAAATTATCCTCGCATCTAACAACTTAAGCACCTCTCCCTTTACGACCTCTTTCATGTTTGGATTAAGACGAGGTTTGAGTTCACGAGAGGGTAGTTCATCGTAAGAATTTTTTAAAACTTTTTCTTTTTCAAAAATAAAATTTTCAAAAATTTTTTGTCTAAAAGTTGGTGGATTTTCAAAATTTGTTTGCACGGACATAACCGTGTCTTCAAAAATATTTGGAGAACTTTCAGAAAAGGAGGAAGAAAAATCATTTGAAGAAACATTAGAAAGGTGAAATGAAGAATTATCATTAATCTCATCAAGAAAGAAACATGAGTCGTCGTTTTTTAAAGAATTTTTCATTGAATCATTAATAAAAAACGCGACCTCATCATCCCATACACGAAGAAGAAGCTTCCCGTTACTCACATCAATAACCGCTCGAGAGGTGGCTAAGAAGGGACGACCAAGGATAAGAGGGACATCGACGTCTTCCTCAATATCAAGAATGACAAAATTCACTGGGAAGATGAATTCGTCGACCTTCACTAACACATCCTCAACGATACCTAATGGATCTATCGGCTAATTGGATGCTCATACGCGTAGGGCTGAGAGTGCCCAATCCTAGCTTCTTAAACAAAGAAAAAAGCATCAAATTGATGCTCGCACCCAAATCCGCTAACGCGTTTTTCATGAAAAGATTACCAAAAATGCATGGGATCGAAAAGCTACCCGGATCTTTTATCTTTTTAGGGAGATTAGTATTTTTAATAACCGCCGAGCACTCTTCATTTAGCGTTACATGAGATAAATTTTCCAGTTTCTTTTTGTTTGTTAGCAAATCCTTATGATATTTAGCGTACTTAGGCATTTGACTAATTGCTTCATGAAAGGGTAAATTAATGTGGATTTGCTTAAACATTTCCAGAAAACGTTGGTACTGGTCATCTAGCTTATCTTTCCTGAGCTTAGCGGGGTAGGGCGGCGGAGGAAATTCTTTTAAAACTAAATTTGTTTGAAAATTATCTTTTTCTTTTTGAAAAATATTTTTTTCTTTTACACTTCCTAAATCGTTTCCTTAATGATTACTTGTTCATCATCAGCATGAGAGGCAATAACCTCTGGCTCTTCCCTTGTGGTGGGCTCGTGGACTACTTTGTCGCTCCGAAGGGTGATCGCTTTCGCGTGTTCCCTTGGGTTTGGCTCAGTATTTGAGGGAAGAGTCCCAGGTGGTCTCTCGTAGATAGCCTTAGCTAGTTGGCCGACCGTGGTTTCAAGATTTTTCATCGACCCTGTTAAGTTTCTAATGGTCGCCTTATTTGAATTTATATATTTAGAAAGCATTTCCTCCAAAAATGGAGGTTTTGGAAAATTTTGATTTTGATTTTGTGGTGGTGGTGGAGTGAAATCATGTGGTGGACGTGCGGCGTTTGCGGGATTACTCCACGAAAAATTAGGATGGTTACGCCATCCAGAGTGATATGAATTAGACGCAGCATTAAAACCAGGAGGGGCAGAAAAATTAGAAAAATTGTTTTGAGCAGGCCTGGGTATGTTCCCCAGATGATCCACCTGCTCGGCAGCAGCAGCATTAGCATGTTCATGTACCTGAATAGCGGAGGCAGCTGTCATCTCCGTTACTTTCTTGTTCAGCATCTCTACTTGAAGTGCCAGTTGGGACACGGAGTCCACTTCGTAGATACCTGCAGGTTTAATTGGGCGAGACCTAGGCGTATTCCACTGATAGGTGTTCATCGCCATGTCCTCGATAAGCTCAATAACGTCCTTCGGAGTTTTTCGGTTCAAAGAACCACCGGATGCGGCGTCTATCATTTGCTTAGTTGCTTGATTTAGCCCATTATAAATTTTCTGAACCTGTAACCATACAGGCAGAGCATGATGAGGGCAACGTCTCAAAAGTTCTTTGTACCTCTCCCAAGTGTCATAGAGGGTCTCAGAATCGATTTGACTAAAAGAACAAATATCAGTTCGAAGTTTAGCAGTTTTACCGGGGGGAAAATACCTAGCAAGAAATTTTTCTGTTAAAATGTCCCAAGTAGTGATTGATCCTCTTGGGAGAGAACTCAACCACTATTTGGCTTTTGTTCTTAAGGAGAAGGGGAAGAGTCTTAGCCTAATCGCATCGTCTGAGACACCATTAATTTTGAAGGTAACACAGATCTCAAGGAAACTAGCAATATGCAAGTTCAGATCTTCATCTGGTAATCCGTCGAACTGCACATATTGCTGCACCATTTTTATAGTGTCGGGCTTAAGCTCAAAATTGTTGTTCGTTATTGCAGGTCGAACAATACTGGATTATGTACCCTCCAAGTTAGGCCGAGCATAATAGGACATGGTCCGTTGCTGGTCAACTTCTGGATTGGGATCACCCATAATTTCAGAATTACGATCACAATCACCGTTAGAATCCTCAACCGTATCCTGAGAAGTGGAACCTCCGAATCGTAAATTTCTCCGAAAGGAGCGTTCGATTTCCGGGTCCAAATCAACAAGTAACGACGAATTCGTGCGGGTCATGCACTAGCATGGAGGAAAAGGGAAAGAGGGGAAAATAAAATGAAAGAAAACCAAAATAAAAAAAATGATAATGATTTCTTTTTTTTTTTCTTTTAGGCGGATTATATTAGTCCTGGACTTCCCGAGATCTGCCCTGTGAGGGGTTTGCAACGGTACTAGAGGCTATGATGGGAATTCAAGCCCAAAACGTCCTTTCCAGGAATTTAGGTGGAATAGAAAAATGATGATGTAGGTGGATAATAATACATAATAAATTTTTTTTTTGTAGAAGTAATAGCGACGACGTTTTCTTAATATTGACAAAAATTCCCCGGCAACGGCGCCAAAAATTGGTGATTTAGATTGACTATCAACCCGAAGAGGCAAGTGTACCTATCGAATTGTAGTACCAAGGTCGTATTTAAAACACGGGGCTGTCAAGTATTACTACTCACGCTTCCAACTATTATCCTACCGTACGATTGGTTGATGATTTTGAGAATTTTTAAATTAAACTACGAGATTACTTAACGGAAATTCAGAAGAGAAAACTAGCGTTCAATCAAAGAATCACCACGAAAAAAGACGAGAGAAAGATAAAATTTAGTTCTACGATTGCAAAATAATTCTCGACCGTGACGGTTCCGAAAATGAGAGATAGTCTCGCTAGAGCACTAAATCTCCTAACTTAAAGACGGTTTAATCGGAATCTCTTCACAAATCAAATAGGTCTAAAGTCGCATTACCGAAGTGAACCGCACTATTGGATTTGACTCCAATCCAAAGGATTTACGTCATCCTATCTCTAGGGGTGCGTGCAACTCCTTCCTTCTTTGAGCGATCTTTCAAATCAATGAGTCTCTCGACTATTATGAAATGAGATCAAGGGCCTACTACCGTATACCGGAAATACGGAGTCGACGCAAAATATTTCAACGAAGGATCGAGAATAATTTAAACAAAAGCAAAACTAAGACATAAAAAGTAATCTCATTTCAATTCATGGATCATCGTGATCGAACGCTAAAGAAAATTAGTTACTCATAATCGAAAGAGAAACGACAATATTGTAGAAAGAAAACATTTTCATTACTTGAAGAAGAAAAGTACACAAGGAAATGGGCAATACTCTTATACTAAGAAAAAGATTACAATATTCTAAGAACAAGACTTACAAAACTTGAAAAACTAGAAGCTTGAATAACAAAAACTACAATCCTCTTGATCTCTCCCTTGCCAAAAAAGTCCCTTCAAAGCATGAAGGAGGGCTCCTTTTATAGATGGGGGGGAATGTTCTAGAGAGAAGAGGAAATGGAGGGACACAAGGGGGTGGCCGGCCACATGGTGGAGAGGGGAGATGCATGAATGAGATGATGCATGAATAATATTTAATGGGAGGAGAGAGAGATAGATGAATGCATGAATGGCTTGCATGGGAAACATAAAGGAGAAATAAAATAAAAATAGAAAGGAGGAGGGTGGATGGATGGGTATTAAATGGAGAGAATGAAAAATAAATAAAATAAAAGAGAGTGGGAAAGGGAGGAGTGAAAGTGACCGACCATATGAAATGGATGAGAGAGAATGTAAATGCATGCAATTTAATGAGAGAGAAGAGGAGAGAGGGGAGAAGGGGGTTCGGCCATGCATGCATGAATCCATGCAAAGGTGGCGGTTTTGCAAGTTTGAGTTGGGCTGCTCGGTTTTGACAAGGGGAGGCTGCACCATGGGCTCGGTTTGGATCATGTAGAGGGGCTGCATCAAGACAAGAGCTCGGGCTGCACCATAGGGGCTCGGTTTGGACTTGTAGACAGCTAGGGAGCTCGGTTTGGACTTGCCAAATGAAGGGGGCTGCTCCAACCTACAAAAAAAAAATAGTTTTATAAGAAATTAAAAAAACAAAGTAACAACATAACATAACAAAATTAATTATAACAAACATTAAAACATAAAATAACAAACATAACAACATTATAAAACAAGAGAAATTAAAACATAAAGTAACAACATAAAAACATAAAATAACAACATTAAGACTTAACAAACATAAAATAAAAAGAAAATATAGTTAAAACAAGGGAAATTTAAACTAAACTAACCTAAAAAAAATGACTAAAAGCTAGTCATCAAACTCCCCCATGCTTAAGAGTTTGATTGTCCCCAAGCAAATGGAAATCAAAATAGAGGGGAAACAAAAAGGAACATAATTTTTAAGTTGCGAAACCCAAACAAAAATTAAACTATCAGAATTAATATGCTACCAATGAGTGCAGTGAGAAATCGATGTAGAGGAGAATAGAGAAGAGTTTAAAAACATTGCTTAGGCATAGAACTAGATTGCAAATTTCCTACTAACATAACAAAAAGGCATCAAAAGGTTTAAACTAACAAACATAACATGAGTAGCAATTCGACCGAAATAAGTGCATTGAACAAGCAACAAGTTGCTGAGACTACGATTATTCTACAAACACAAAGAAATCCATCAATGATGGTGTCCATAGGCTTGCCCGGTCACACCCTCTCCACTACACAAGTACATTGTCATGGCTTAAAGATTAATAGGACTTTCATTAGGCATAAAGACTTGGCTTAGGTAGAATATAAGGATTTGGAAATCAAAGATAAACACGATGGCTACAAAATCATACTAAACCAAGGGGAGAGTTTTAAATAGATTTCAAAACAAAGTACACGAGAATGACAAGTGACATACGTCAAATTTCTCAAATTTAGAAACATAAGGCCATGAATATTTTTTCCTTTTTTTATAATTGGCCAACAATAACTTTTCAATTGATTTCCTTTTTTTTGGATAAATTTTTTTTCATGATTTTTTCATTTTTTTAACTCCTTGCACAAAAGAGCTCCAAACTAAGGTTGAAATACTTTCCTCCTCATTTTCCAAAATAACAACCCAACACAAAATGATATTTAAATAAAACTCAATAGTTTAGTGTGATAATAGGAAGGGCATTTGGCTTTGGTGAAAAATGAGAGGTGGAGCTAACATAGAAAATAAGAAGAAGGCCCAAAATTGTTTTGCAAAGTGAATGTTTTAGGTGGGCAAAAGGGCACAAACTATCCAAAAGATGGCCTACATCATTTCTAAAAACCATGATAAACTTATGCAAATGCTTCGAGGATCGCTAGAGGCAAGTTCTAGCCACCAAGAAAGACTACAATGTGAGTGAGTGTCTAATAATATCACCTAACAAACATATGCACGCTACTACACTTAGATTAGAAGAAAAACTACAACATCATTATGATGGTAGAATGAAAATATGATGTCAAAAGTTATGAAAGAGAAAATGCAAAACTAACGTATGCAAAAGTAATATAGTTAAACTAAACTCTATCCTAACATACTACCAAAGATTAAGAATACTACATGAGCCTACACAACACTCAAAGAAACATACTAAAGAAATGATAGAAAATAATTTTTGATGATTTTCTCATTTTGTGTTTTTTTTTTCATTTTTTTTTTGGGTTTTGAATTTTTTTATTTTTTTTTATTTTTGATGAACCTTAAAGAAAGAGTAGAAAAACTATACTTTTTTTTGTGATTTTTATATTTTTTTGTAGAAAAGAGAGAAAGAGAACAATGAAACCCTCCCCCATGCTGAAGTTTTTTATTGTCCCCAATGAAAAAGAAAACGAGAAAGAGGAAGAGATAGGGAAAGACAAGAAATGCAGTAAATAACTACAAAAAAAACAGGACTTCCCCGGGTTTGTGAGGCCGAATGCGGATGTCGTTCCCCCATGCTTGCACTTTAGTGACTTGATCATCAGCAGGTATGATTTGATCCTTCTTGAAATCAGCAACGTTGGAGCGACATTCACGAACTTTTAAGCATTTGGGCCACCGGGAGGAAGAACACAATACAAAAATAATTGCAGAAAAAGAACTTGGGCAAGATCCCAAGATTGTTCTTATTTAAATAATACATAATGTTCGAATAAAAAAAGTTTGATAATAATAAAGTCCATAATAAAAGTTCCAATTAAAAACATAGTTCCACAAAAAGATAACAATCACGAAATGAATAAAACTTGTTCCTTTTCAGGAGACACCAAATCAATAGAAAAATATAATTTTAGTCGATGACTATTCACTTTAAATTCACCCTTATCTGGGTGCGAAATTAAAATAGTTCCGTACGGAAAACCTCTTTGACCGTAAACGGTCCAGACCATCGAGATTTAAGTTTGCCGGGAAAAAGACGTAAACGTGAATTGAAGAGAAGAACTTGATCGCCTGGTTTAAACGTTTTAGGGTGGCGTAAGTTCTTATCGTGATAAAATTTCGTACGTTCTTTATAAAGCTTATTATTTTCATAAGCAAACGCTCGCCACTCGTCGAGTTCATTCAATTGATTTTTCCTATGCTCGCCGACTGAGTGTGGATCAAAGTTAAAAAATTTCAGTGCCCAATACGCGCGGTGTTCTACTTCAACCGGAAATGACACGATTTTCCATAGACCAATCGGAAGGGAGTACAACCGATAACGGTCTTGTACGCCGTCCGATAAGCCCAAAGAGCATCGTCTAATTTTAAGGACCAATCTTTACGAGAAGTAGAAACGGTTTTTTCTAGAATTCTTTTGAGTTCCCGATTGACTACCTCGACCTGACCGTTAGTTTGGGGGTGATAAACGGTGGAAAGTTTATGCGTAACGCCATATTTAGTTAGAACTTTGGTGAGTTGGGCATTGCAAAAATGACTTCCCCTATCACTAACGATTGCTCGAGGGAAACCAAAATGAGAAAACAATTTTTTAAGAAATGAAATCACAACGCGGGCATCATTACTTGGAAGAGCTTGTGCCTCTGCCCAACGAGAGACATAGTCTACCGCGACTAAAATATATTTATTACCTAAACTTGAAGGAAACGGGCCTACAAAGTCGATGCCCCATAAGTCAAAAACCTCACACTCTAAAAAATAATTTTGTTCCATTTCATTTTTATTCTATATGTTTCTGGTCCGTTGGCATCGATCACATCCGCTCACAAAGATTTGAGCATCTTTTAATATGCCTGGCCAATAAAAGCCAGCACTAAGTACTTTGTGGGCGGTGCGGTTTGCTTGATAATGCCCGCCAGTTGGACCTTCATGAACATGCCTTAAAATTTTAAAACCTTCTTCCCGGGAAACGCATCTTCTTACCACCTGATCTGCACAAATGCGAAATAGAAAGGGGTCCTCCCAAAAATAATACTTCAACTCAGAAAAGAATTTCTTCTTTTGCTGAGTCGAGTATTCTTTTGGGAGGACGCGGGCCACAAGATAATTGGCCAGATCGGCAAACCAGGGAGTAGAAGAAGAAATATTTAAAAGTTGTTCATCCGGGAAAGAATCATTAAGAAAATTTTCGTTTAACATACCTATTTCGGGGTTTTCAAGTCGAGAAAGATGATCAGCCGCTAAGTTTTCCGCTCCTTTCTTATCCCGGATCTCCAAGTCGAATTCTTGAAGTAAGAGGATCCAGCGAATAAGACGCGGCTTGGCGTCCGGTTTAGAAAGGAGGTACTTTAAGGCGGAATGATCCATAAAAACTATAACTTTGGAGAGCGTAATATACGGTCGGAATTTATCAAAAGAGAAAATAATTGCTAAAAGTTCTTTTTCAGTTGTTGTGTAGTTTTCTTGTGCCGAGTTAAGAGTCTTGCTAGCGTAATAGATTGGGTGGAAATTTTTATCAATCCGTTGTCCTAGCACCGCACCTACCGCATAGCTGCTCGCATCGCACATTATTTCAAACGGCAAATCCCAGACCGGAGCAATCATAATCGGAGCATTAATTAATTTAGATTTTATTAATTTAAAAGCAGCTAAACATGATTCGTCAAAATTAAAAGGAATGTCTTTTTCCAACAGTTTGGTTAGAGGCTTGGTGATTTTTGAAAAGTCCTTAATAAAGCGTCGATAAAACCCCGCGTGGCCTAGAAAACTTCTAATCGCTTTAATGTTCGTAGGCGGCGGAAGTTTTTCGATCACCTCGACCTTAGCTTGATCGATCTCGATTCCCTTAGCAGAAATTTTGTGACCTAGAACTAGACCTTCTCGTACCATAAAATGGCACTTCTCCCAGTTTAAAACTAAGTTTTTTTTCTTCGCAGCGTTCTAAAACCTTAGCCAAATTTTCTAAACATGAAGAAAACGAATCACCAAAAACAGAAAAGTCGTCCATAAATATTTCCATTATATTTTCTACATATTTATCGAAAATGGCCAACATACACCTCTGAAAGGTAACAGGTGCGTTGCAAAGGCCGAAAGGCATCCTACGGTAAGCGAAAGTTCCGAAAGGGCAAGTAAATGTTGTCTTCTCTTGGTCCTCGGGTGCGATAGGGATTTGGAAATACCCCGAGAGACCGTCGAGAAAGCAATAAAAACTATGCCCAGATAAACGTTCTAAAATTTGATCGATAAAAGGGAGGGGAAAATGATCCTTACGAGTGGCGTCATTAAGCTTACGATAATCGATACACATTCTCCATCCCGTTACCGTCCTAGTCGGGATTAAATCGTTATTCTCGTTCGCTACTACCGTGATCCCACCCTTTTTAGGCACAACCTGAACGGGACTAACCCACTTACTATCTTAGATTGGATAAATTATCCCCGCATCTAACAACTTAAGCACCTCTCCCTTTACGACCTCTTTCATGTTTGGATTAAGACGAGGTTTGAGTTCACGAGATGGTAGTTCATCGTAAGAATTTTTTAAAACTTTTTCTTTTTCAAAAATAAGATTTTCAAAAAAAATTTGTCTAAAGGTTGGTGGATTTTCAAAATTTGTTTGCACGGACATAACCGTGTCTTCAAAAATATTTGGAGAACTTTCAGAAAAGGAGGAAGAAAAATCATTTGAAGAAACATTAGAAAGGAGAAATGAAGAATTATCATTAATCTCATCAAGAAAGAAACATGAGTCGTCGTTTTTTAAAGAATTTTTCATTGAATCATTAATAAAAAACGCGACCTCATCATCCCCTACATGAAGAAGAAGCTTCCCGTTACTCACATCAATAACCGCTCGAGAGGTGGCTAAGAAGGGACGACCAAGGATAAGAGGGACATCGACGTCTTCCTCAATATCAAGAATGACAAAATTCACTGGGAAGATGAATTTGTCGACCTTCACTAACACATCCTCAACGATACCTAATGGATACTTAATGGATCTATCGGCTAATTGGATGCTCATACGCGTAGGGCTGAGAGTGCCCAATCCTAGCTTCTTAAACAAAGAAAAAAGCATCAAATTGATGCTCGCACCCAAATCCGCTAACGTGTTTTTCATGAAAAGATTACCAAAAACGCAGGGGATCGAAAAGCTACCCGGATCTTTTATCTTTTTAGGGAGATTAGTATTTTTAATAACCGCCGAGCACTCTTCATTTAGCGTTACATGAGATAAATTTTCCAGTTTCTTTTTGTTTGTTAGCAAATCCTTATGATATTTAGCGTACTTAGGCATTTGACTAATTGCTTCATGAAAGGGTAAATTAATGTGAATTTGCTTAACCATTTCCAGAAAATGTTGGTACTGGTCATCTAGCTTATCTTTCCTGAGCTTAGCGGGGTAGGGCGGCGGAGGAAATTCTTTTAAAACTTCATTTGTTTGAAAATTATCTTTTTCTTTTTGAAAAATATTTTTTTCTTTTACACTTCCTAAATCGTTTCCTTAATGATTACTTGTTCATCATCAGCATGAGAGGCAATAACCTCTGGCTCTTCCCTTGTGGTGGGCTCGTGGACTACTTTGTCGCTCCGAAGGGTGATCGCTTTCGCGTGTTCCCTTGGGTTTGGCTCAGTATTTGAGGGAAGAGTCCCAGGTGGTCTCTCGTAGATAGCCTTAGCTAGTTGGCCGACCGTGGTTTCAAGATTTTTCATCGACCCTGTTAAGTTTCTAATGGTCGCCTTATTTGAATTTATATATTTAGAAAGCATTTCCTCCATAAATGGAGGTTTTGGAAAATTTTGATTTTGATTTTGTGGTGGTGGTGGAGTGAAATCATGTGGAGGACGTGCGGCGTTTGCGGGATTACTCCACGAAAAATTAGGATGGTTACGCCATCCAGGGTGATATGAATTAGACGCAGCATTAAAACCAGGAGGGGCAGAAAAATTAGAAAAATTGTTTTGAGCAGGCCTGGGTATGTTCCCCAGATAATCCACCTGCTCGGCAGCAGCAGCATTAGCATGTTCATGTACCTGAATAGCGGAGGCAGCTGTCATCTCCGTTACTTTCTTGTTCAGCATCTCTACTTGAAGTGCCAGTTGGGACACGGAGTCCACTTCGTAGATACCTGCAGGTTTAATTGGGCGAGACCTAGGCGTATTCCACTGATAGGTGTTCATCGCCATGTCCTCGATAAGCTCAATAACGTCCTTCGGAGTTTTTCGGTTCAAAGAACCACCGGATGCGGCGTCTATCATTTGCTTAGTTGCTTGATTTAGCCCATTATAAATTTTCTGAACCTGTAACCATACAGGCAGAGCATGATGAGGGCAACGTCTCAAAAGTTCTTTGTACCTCTCCCAAGTGTCATAGAGGGTCTCAGAATCGATTTGACTAAAAGAACAAATATCAGTTCGAAGTTTAGCAGTTTTACCGGGGGGAAAATACCTAGCAAGAAATTTTTTTGTTAAAATGTCCCAAGTAGTGATTGATCCTCTTGGGAGAGAACTCAACCACTGTTTGGCTTTTGTTCTTAAGTAGAAGGGGAAGAGTCTTAGCCTAATCGCATCGTCTGAGACACCATTAATTTTGAAGGTAACACAGATCTCAAGGAAACTAGCAATATGCAAGTTCAGATCTTCATCTGGTAATCCGTCGAACTGCACATATTGCTGCACCATTTTTATAGTGTCGGGCTTAAGCTCAAAATTATTGTTCGTTATTGCAGGTCGAACAATACTGGATTATGTACCCTCCAAGTTAGGCCGAGCATAATAGGACATGGTCCGTTGCTGGTCAACTTCTGGATTGGGATCACCCATAATTTCAGAATTACGATCACAATCACCGTTAGAATCCTCAACCGTATCCTGAGAAGTGGAACCTCCGAATCGTAAATTTCTCCGAAAGGAGCGTTCGATTTCCGGGTCCAAATCAACAAGTAACGACGAATTCGTGCGGGTCATGCACTAGCATGGAGGAAAAGGGAAAGAGGGGAAAATAAAATGAAAGAAAACCAAAATAAAAAAAATGATAATGATTTCTTTTTTTTTCTTTTAGGCGGATTATATTAGTCCTGGACTTCCTGAGATCTGCCCTGTGAGGGGTTTGCAACGGTACTAGAGGCTATGATGGGAATTCAAGCCCAAAACGTCCTTTCTAGGAATTTAGGTGGAATAGAAAAATGATGATGTAGGTGGATTATAATACATAATAAATTTTTTTTTATTTTTGTAGAAGTAATAGCGACGACGTTTTCTTAATATTGACAAAAATTCCCCGGCAACGGCGCCAAAAATTTGGTGATTTAGATTGACTATCAACCCGAAGAGGCAAGTGTACCTATCGAATTGTAGTACCAAGGTCGTATTTAAAACACGGGGCTGTCAAGTATTACTACTCACGCTTCCAACTATTATCCTACCGTACGATTGGTTGATGATTTTGAGAATTTTTAAATTAAACTACGAGATTACTTAACGAAAATTCAGAAGAGAAAACTAGCGTTCGATCAAAGAATCACCACGAAAAAATACGAGAGAGAGATAAAATTTAGTTCTACGATTGCAAAATAATTCTCGACCGTGACGGTTCCAAAAATGAGAGATAGTCTCGCTAGAGCACTAAATCTCCTAACTTAAAGACGGTTTAATCGGAATCTCTTCACAAATCAAACAGGTCTAAAGTCGCATTACCGAAGTGAACCGCACTATTGGATTTGACTCCAATCCGAAGGATTTACGTCATCCTATCTCTAGGGGTGCGTGCAACTCCTTCCTTCTTTGAGCGATCTTTCAAATCAATGAATCTCTCGACTATTATGAAATGAGATCAAGGGCCTACTACCGTATACCGGAAATACGGAGTCGACGCAAAATATTTCAAAGAAGGATCGAGAATAATTTAAACAAAAGCAAAACTAAGACATAAAAAGTAATCTCATCTCAATTCATGGATCATCGTGATCGAACGCTAAAGAAAATTAGTTACTCATAATCGAAAGAGAAACGACAATATTGTAGAAAGAAAACATTTTCATTACTTGAAGAAGAAAAGTACACAAGGAAATGGGCAATACTATTATACTAATAAAAAGATTAAAATATTCTAAGAACAAGACTTACAAAACTTGAAAAACTAGAAGCTTGAATAACAAAAACTACAATCCTCTTGATCTCTCCCTTGCCAAAAAAGTCCCTTCAAAGCATGAAGGAGGGCTCCTTTTATAGATGGGGGGGGGGGGGGGGGGGGGGGGGGGGGGGGAATGTTCTAGAGAGAAGAGGAAATGGAGGGACACAAGGGGGTGGCCGGCCACATGGTGGAGAGGGGAGATGCATGAATGAGATGATGCATGAATAATATTTAATGGGAGGAGAGAGATAGATGAATGCATGAATGGCTTGCATGGGAAACATAAAGGAGAAATAAAATAAAAATAGAAAGGAGGAGGGTGGATGGATGGGTATTAAATGGAGAGAATGAAAAATAAATAAAATAAAAGAGAGTGGGAAAGGGAGGAGTGAAAGTGACCGACCATATGAAATGGATGAGAGAGAATGTAAATGCATGCAATTTAATGAGAGAGAAGAGGAGAGAGGGGAGAAGGGGGTTCGGTCATGCATGCATGAATCCATGCAAAGGTGGCGGTTTTGCAAGTTTGAGTTGGGCTGCTCGGTTTTGACAAGGGGAGGCTGCACCATGGGCTCAGTTTGGATCATGTAGAGGGGCTGCATCAAGACAAGAGCTCGGGCTGCACCATAGGGGCTCGTTTGGACTTGTAGACAGCTAGGGAGCTCGGTTTGGACTTGCCAAATGAAGGGGGCTGCTCCAACCTACAACAAAAAAAAATAGTTTTATAAGAAATTAAAAAAACAAAGTAACAACATAACATAACAAAATTAATTATAACAAACATTAAAATATAAAATAACAAACATAACAACATTATAAAACAAGAGAAATTAAAACACAAAGTAACAACATAAAAACATAAAATAACAACATTAAGACTTAACAAACATAAAATAAAAAGAAAATATAGTTAAAACAAGGGAAATTTAAACTAAACTAACCTAAAAAAAATGACTAAAAGCTAGTCATCAAACTCCCCCATGCTTAAGAGTTTGCTTGTCCCCAAGCAAATGGAAATCAAAATAGAGGGGAAACAAAAAGGAACATAATTTTTAAGTTGCGAAACCCAAACAAAAATTAAACTATCAGAATTAATATGCTACCAATGAGTGCGGTGAGAAATCGATGTAGAGGAGAATAGAGAAGAGTTTAAAAACATTGCTTAGGCATAGAACTAGATTGCAAATTTCCTACTAACATAACAAAAAGGCATCAAAAGGTTTAAACTAACAAACATAACATGAGTAGCAATTCGACCGAAATAAGTGCATTGAACAAGCAACAAGTTGCTGAGACTACGATTATTCTACAAACACTCCAAGGTAACCTCCAAAGAAATCCATCAATGATGGTGTCCATAGGCTTGCCCGGTCACACCCTCTCCACTACACAAGTACATTGTCATGGCTTAAAGATTAATAGGACTTTCATTAGGCATAAAGACTTGGCTTAGGTAGAATATAAGGATTTGGAAATCAAAGATAAACACGATAGCTACAAAATCATACTAAACCAAGGGGAGAGTTTTAAATAGATTTCAAAACAAAGTACACGAGAATGACAAGAGACATACGTCAAATTTCTCAAATTTAGAAACATAAGGCCATGAATATTTTTTCCTTTTTTTATAATTGGCCAACAATAACTTTTTAATTGATTTCCTTTTTTTTGGATAAATTTTTTTTCATGATTTTTTCATTTTTTTAACTCCTTGCACAAAAGAGCTCCAAACTAAGCTTGAAATACTTTCCTCCTCATTTTCCAAAATAACAACCCAACACAAAATGATATTTAAATAAAACTCAATAGTTTAGTGTGATAATAGGAAGGGCATTTGGCTTTGGTGAAAAATGAAAGGTGGAGCTAAAATAGAAAATAAGAAGAAGGCCCAAAATTGTTTTGCAAAGTGAATGTTTTAGGTGGGCAAAAATGCACAAACTATCCAAAAGATGGCCTACATCATTTCTAAAAACCATGACAAACTTATGCAAATGCTTCGAGGATCGCTAGAGGCAAGTTCTAGCCACCAAGAAAGACTACAATGTGAGTGAGTGTCTAATAATATCATCTAACAAACATATGCACGCTACTACACTTAGATTAGAAGAAAAACTACAACATCATTATGATGGTAGAATGAAAATATGATGTCAAAAGTTATGAAAGAGAAAATGCAAAACTAACGTATGCAAAAGTAATATAATTAAACTAAACTCTATCCTAACATACTACCAAAGATTAAGAATACTACATGAGCCTACACAACACTCAAAGAAACATACTAAAGAAATGATAGAAAATAATTTTTGATGATTTTCTCATTTTGTGTTTTTTTTTCATTTTTTTTTTGGGTTTTGAATTTTTTAATTTTTTTGGATTTTTGATGAACCTTAAAGAAAAAAGAAGAAAACTATACTTTTTTTTGTGATTTTTATATTTTTTTGTAGAAAAGAGAGAAAGAGAACAATGAAACCCTCCCCCATGCTGAAGTTTTTCATTGTCCCCAATGAAAAAGAAAACGAGAAAGAGGAAGAGATAGGGAAAGACAAGAAATGCAGTAAATAACAACAAAAAAAACAGGACTTCCCCGGGTTTGTGAGGCCGAATGCGGATGTCGTTCCCCCATGCTTGCACTTTAGTGACTTGATCATCAGCAGGTATGATTTGATCCTTCTTGAAATCAGCAACGTTGGAGCGGCATTCACGAACTTTTAAGCATTTGGGCCACCGGGAGGAAGAACACAATACAAAAATAATTGCAGAAAAAGAACTTGGGCAAGATCCCAAGATTGTTCTTATTTAAATAATACATAATGTTCGAATAAAAAGAGTTTGATAATAATAAAGTCCATAATAAAAGTTCCAATTAAAAACATAGTTCCACAAAAAGATAACAATCACAAAATGAATAAAACTTGTTCCTTTTCAGGAGACACCAAATCAATAGAAAAATATAATTTTAGTCGATGACCATTCACTTTAAATTCACCCTTATCTGGGAGCGAAATTAAAACAGTTCCGTACGGGAAAATCTCTTTGACCGTAAACGGTGCAGACCATCGAGATTTAAGTTTGCCGGGAAAAAGACGTAAACGTGAATTGAAGAGAAGAACTTGATCGCCTGGTTTAAACGTTTTAGGGTGGCGTAAGTTCTTATCGTGATAAAATTTCGTACGTTCTTTATAAAGCTTATTATTTTCATAAGCAAACGCTCGCCACTCGTCGAGTTCATTCAATTGATTTTTTCTATGCTCGCCGACTGAGTGTGGATCAAAGTTAAAAAATTTTAGTGCCCAATACGCGCGGTGTTCTACTTCAATCGGGAGATGACACGATTTTCCATAGACCAATCGGAAGGGAGTACAACCGATAGCGGTCTTGTACGCTGTCCGATAAGCCCAAAGAGCATCGTCTAATTTTAAGGACCAATCTTTACGAGAAGTAGAAACGGTTTTTTCTAGAATTCTTTTGAGTTCCCGATTGACTACCTCGACCTGACCGTTAGTTTGGGGGTGATAAACGGTGGAAAGTTTATGCGTAACGCCATATTTAGTTAGAACTTTGGTGAGTTGGGCGTTGCAAAAATGACTTCCCCTATCACTAACGATTGCTCGAGGGAAACCAAAACGAGAAAACAATTTTTTTTAAGAAATGAAATCACAACGCGGGCATCATTACTTGGAAGAGCTTGGGCCTCTGCCCAACGAGAGACATAGTCTAACGCGACTAAAATATATTTATTACCTAAACTTGAAGGAAACGGGCCTACAAAGTCGATGCCCCATAAGTCAAAAACCTCACACTCTAAAAAATAATTTTGTTCCATTTCATTTTTATTCGATATGTTTCTGGTCCGTTGGCATCGATCACATCCGCTCACAAAGATTTGAGCATCTTTTAATATGCCTGGCCAATAAAAGCCAGCACTAAGTACTTTGTGGGCGGTGCGGTTTGCTTGATAATGCCCGCCAGTTGGACCTTCATGAACATGCCTTAAAATTTTAAAACCTTCTTCCCGGGAAACGCATCTTCTTACCACCTGATCCGCACAAATGCGAAATAGAAAGGGGTCCTCCCAAAAATAATACTTCAACTCTGAAAAGAATTTCTTCTTTTGCTGAGTCGAGTATTCTTTTGGGAGGACGCGAGCCACAAGATAATTGGCCAGATCGGCAAACCAGGGAGTAGAAGAAGAAATATTTAAAAGTTGTTCATCCGGGAAAAAATCATTAAGAAAATTTTCGTTTAACATACCTATTTCGGGGTTTTCAAGTCGAGAAAGATGATCAGCCGCTAAGTTTTCCGCTCCTTTCTTATCCCGGATCTCCAAGTCGAATTCTTGAAGTAAGAGGATCCAGCGAATAAGACGCGGCTTGGCGTCCGGTTTAGAAAGGAGGTACTTTAAGGCGGAATGATCCGTAAAAACTATAACTTTGGAGAGCGTAATATACGGTCGGAATTTATCAAAAGAGAAAATAATTGCTAAAAGTTCTTTTTCAGTTGTTGTGTAGTTTTCTTGTGCCGAGTTAAGAGTCTTGCTAGCGTAATAGATTGGGTGGAAATTTTTATCAATCCGTTGTCCTAGCACCGCACCTACCGCATAGCTGCTCGCATCGCACATTATTTCAAACGGCAAATCCCAGACCGGAGCAATCATAATCGGAGCATTAATTAATTTAGATTTTATTAATTTAAAAGCAGCTAAACATGATTCGTCAAAATTAAAAGGAATGTCTTTTTCCAACAGTTTGGTTAGAGGCTTGGTGATTTTTGAAAAGTCCTTAATAAAGCGTCGATAAAACCCCGCGTGGCCTAGAAAACTTCTAATCGCTTTAATGTTCATAGGCGGCGGAAGTTTTTCGATCACCTCGACCTTAGCTTGATCGATCTCGATTCCCTTAGCAGAAATTTTGTGACCTAGAACTAGACCTTCTCGTACTATAAAATGACACTTCTCCCAGTTTAAAACTAAGTTTGTTTTTTCGCAGCGTTCTAAAACCTTAGCCAAATTTTCTAAAGATGAAGAAAACGAATCACCAAAAACAGAAAAGTCGTCCATAAATATTTCCATTATATTTTCTACATATTTATCGAAAATGGCCAACATACACCTCTGAAAGGTAGCAGGTGCGTTGCAAAGGCCGAAAGGCATCCTACGGTAAGCGAAAGTTCCAAAAGGGCAAGTAAATGTTGTCTTCTCTTGGTCCTCCGGTGCGATAGGGATTTGGAAATACCCCGAGAGACCGTCGAGAAAACAATAAAAACTATGCCCAGATAAACGTTCTAAAATTTGATCGATAAAAGGGAGGGGAAAATAATCCTTACGGTGACGTCATTAAGCTTACGATAATCGATACACATTCTCCATCCCGTTACCGTCCTAGTCGGGATTAAATCGTTATTCCGTTCGCTACTACCGTGATCCCACCCTTTTTAGGCACAACCTGAACGGGATTAACCCACTTACTATTTGAGATTGGATAAATTATCCCCGCATCTAACAACTTAAGCACCTCTCCCTTTACGACCTCTTTCATGTTTGGATTAAGACGACGTTGAGGTTGGATTACAGGTTTTGAGTCATTTTCAACAAAAATTTTGTGGGTGCAAAAAGAAGGGCTTATGCCAGAAATGTCCGAAATTTGCCACGCTATAGCTCGGTGATGCTTTTGTAGCACTTCGATCAGTTGATCGTTCTCGGATTGAGAAAGAAAAGCCGAGATTATAACGGGCAATTTAGAATTTTTTTTCTAAAAAAGCGTACTTAAGATGATCGGAGAGTGGTTTGAGTTCAAGAGAGGGTGATTTATCGCAAGAATTTTTTAAAACTTTTTCTTTTTCAAAAATAAGATTTTCAAAATTTTTTTGTCTAAAAGTTGGTGGATTTTCAAAATTTGTTTGCACGGACATAACCGTGTCTTCAAAAATATTTGGAGAACTTTCAAAAAAGGAGGAAGAAAAATCATTTGAAGAAACATTAGAAAGGAGAAATGAAGAATTATCATTAATCTCATCAAGAAAGAAACATGAGTCGTCGTTTTTTAAAGAATTTTTCATTGAATCATTAATAAAAAACGCGACCTCATCATCCCCTACATGAAGAAGAAGCTTCCCGTTACTCACATCAATAACCGCTCGAGAGGTGGCTAAGAAGGGACGACCAAGGATAAGAGGGACATCGACGTCTTCCTCAATATCAAGAATGACAAAATTCACTGGGAAGATGAATTTGTCGACCTTCACTAACACATCCTCAACGATATCTAATGGATACTTAATGGATCTATCGGCTAATTGGATGCTCATACGCGTAGGGCTGAGAGTGCCCAATCCTAGCTTCTTAAACAAAGAAAAAAGCATCAAATTGATGCTCGCACCCAAATCCGCTAACGTGTTTTTCATGAAAAGATTACCAAAAACGCAGGGGATCGAAAAGCTACCCGGATCTTTTATCTTTTTAGGGAGATTAGTATTTTTAATAACCGCCGAGCACTCTTCATTTAGCGTTACATGAGATAAATTTTCCAGTTTCTTTTTGTTTGTTAGCAAATCCTTATGATATTTAGCGTACTTAGGCATTTGACTAATTGCTTCATGAAAGGGTAAATTAATGTGGATTTGCTTAAACATTTCCAGAAAACGTTGGTACTGGTCATCTAGCTTATCTTTCCTGAGCTTAGCGGGGTAGGGAGGCGGAGGAAATTTTTTTAAAACTTCATTTGTTTGAAAATTATCTTTTTCTTTTTCAAAAATATTTTTTTCTTTTTCACTTCCTAAATCAGTTTCCTTAATGATTACTTGTTCATCATCAGCATGAGAGGCAATAACCTCTGGCTCTTCCCTGGTGGTGGGCTCGTGGACTACTTTGCCGCTCCGAAGGGTGATCGCTTTCGCGCGTTCCCTTGGGTTTGACTCAGTATTTGAGGGAAGAGTCCCAGGTGATCTCTCGTAGATAGACTTAGCTAGTTAGCCGACTGTGGTTTCAAGATTTTTCATCGACCTTGTTAAGTTTCAAATGGCCTGCTGTTGCCGAGCGGGGAAAATTTTGATTTTGATTTTGTGGTGGTGGTGGAGTGAAATCATGTGGTGGACGTGCGGCGTTTGCGGGATTACTCCACGAAAAATTAGGATGGTTACGCCATCCAGGGTGATATGAATTAGACGCAGCATTAAAACCAGGAGGGGCAGAAAAAGCAGAAAAATTAGAAAAATTGTTTTGAGCAGGCCTGGGTATGTTCCCAAGATAATCCACCTGCTCGGCAACAGCAGCATTAGCATGTTCATGTACCTGAATAGCGGAGGCAGCAGTCATCTCCGTTACTTTCTTGTTCAGCATCTCTACTTGAAGTGCCAGTTGGGACACGGAGTCCACTTCGTAGATACCTGCAGGTTTAATTGGGCGAGACCTAGGCGTATTCCATTGATAGGTGTTCATCATCATGTCCTCGATAAGATCAATAACGTCCTCCGGAGTTTTTCGGTTCAAAGAACCACCGGATGCGGCGTCTATCATTTGCTTAGCCCATTATAAAATGTCTCAACCTGTAACCATACATGCAGAGCATGATGAGGGCAACGTCTCAAAAGTTCTTTGTACCTCTCCCAAGTGTCATAGAGGGTCTCAGAATCGATTTGACTAAAAGAACAAATATCAGTTCGAAGTTTAGCAGTTTTACCGGGGGGAAAATACCTAGCAAGAAATTTTTCTGTTAAAATGTCCCAAGTAGTGATTGATCCTCTTGGGAGAGAACTCAACCACTGTTTGGCTTTTGTTCTTAAGGAGAAGGGGAAGAGTCTTAGCCTAATCGCATCGTCTGAGACACCATTAATTTTGAAAGTAACACAGATCTTAAGGAAACTAGCAATATGCAAGTTCAGATCATGGGCTCGGTTTGGATCATGTAGAGGGGCTGCATCAAGACAAGGCTTTGCAAGTTTGAGTTGGGCTGCTCGGTTTTGACAAGGGGAGGCTGCACCATGGGCTCGGTTTGGATCATGTAGAGGGGCTGCATCAAGACAAGAGCTCGGGCTGCACCATAGGGGCTCGGTTTGGACTTGTAGACAGCTATGGAGCTCGGTTTGGACTTGCCAAATGAAGGGGGCTGCTCCAACCTACAACAAACACAAAAAAAAACAGTTTTATAAGAAATTAAAAAAACAAAGTAACAACATAACATAACAACATTAATTATAACAAACATTAAAATATAAAATAACAAACATAACAACATTATAAAACAAGAGAAATTAAAACATAAAGTAACAACATAAAAACATAAAATAACAACATTAAGACTTAACAAACATAAAATAAAAAGAAAATATAGTTAAAACTAGGGAAATTTAAACTAAACTAACCTAAAAAAAGATGACTAAAAGCTAGTCATCAAATACCAATCAAAAATATCACTAACACTGAATTTGTAAATATATCAATCAATATAAAATAATTTACCTTCACATAATTTGCACATACTTCCTCATTGTCCACCTTCACCATGTTCCTTTCCCATTCTCATCCAAACCCTGGCGTGTCCAACATCGCGTTGACCTGTTTATGAGCTTCAATTACAATTTATCATTTGATTTAATTGTTAAATTAAAAAAAAATATTCTAAGATTTTTAATTCCAGAAAGCCAATTCTTTTGCGCAGCTGAACAACTTTTAGGTATCAATTTCAATTCTGTTTACTGAATACCATTCTGCAACTGAACAACACAATTGGTTTTCTGCATAAAGTCAATTCCTGCAGATATTAGTTTTCTGACCAAAGCCATTCCAGAAAGCCAATACCTGCGCGCCGAACGGACCCTTATGCACTTTTCTCTAGTTGAATTAATGGAACTCGATTATCAGCTTGAACGTTATATTTTAGACATTCGCTCAAATGATGACTTCACAGAGGTGATTGGGCTTGGTGGATTAGCTATGCGACTAGTTGAATTGAAGAATGATGTTCTTTATCCATTGATGTATTTGCTTGTGAAGCTCACACTATTATTACATGTTGCAACTGCAATTGTATAAAGAGCTTTTTCGGCAATGAAGATTATCAAGTCATCACTACGTAATCGAATGATGAATGAATTGATGAATGCATGTTTAGTGACATATATTGAAAAAGATATATTTTCTACCATCAACAATGAAGTCATAATGAAATGTTTTCAAAACATTAAAGCTCGAAGAAGAGTCTTGTAAGAAGGTTATTTACTTGTTTCTAAGCGCAATTTTTGTGTAAATTTTGGGATATTAATATATTATTGTCATATTTCTCGCGCAAAAATTTTCTTCAAGTTTTTAGGTTCACCCACAGAAAAAATCGCTGCATCCGCCACTGCCTACGACATAATTATTTCAAATAAAATTTTATTTGTAACACAACAAAGTCATTAGAATTAAAAAAATCAAAAGGATAAACAAAAACTCGATAAATAAATTATACTTTATGACGAATTTCAATTAATTTAAGTAGTTGAGGAACTGATTTTATGTCCAAAAAGTTTAGGGACTCATTTCGAAAAGTCACTACAGTTTAGAGACCGATTTCAAATAATTCAAAATTTTGAGACTGATTTCAAAAATACACTAAAACTTCGGGACTGATTTTCTATTCAATTTATCAATTACTTGTCCATATGAACACAATATGCTTTGTTTCCTTAGAATATGTTTGATTTGAGGGCAATTGAGGGAATTTGTGAATAAGGGACTCTTTGGGTATAGGATTCCCGTCGGGGGCGGGATCGACGTCAGACGCAGCACCAGGATGGAGCCCCTGACTCCAACCCGAATGGCGCGACAGCAAACCCCTTCGAACTTTGTTGCGCCACGCGACCGTTTGGATCACCTTCATCCGGTGCAGTGACGGAGCATCACCGCCTAAATAGATGTGCCCTAAATCTAATTGAGAATCCCATAACCCATCCTAAGAAAATAAAGGCAAAATATCTAGATAGATCCTTTAATTTTGGGCCTAGTTTCATATAATTCTTTAATTTTAATTTGCTTCAAATATGTCTCTTAATTTTATACTTTTTCTTCTTCAAATAAGTCATTAAACTAACAATGCTACCTATCAATGACTTCGAATGACTAAGTGCTTACAAAACATTGACGTGGTGTTGACGAAATGGTTATGTGACAATAAAATATTTTTTATAATTAGCTAATAAAAACAATAATTACTTCTCGAATTTACAATTTTTCTTATTAATTTTTCTCACCATTCCTCGAATTCATAACTTCCTATTAGAAATAAATAACAAGAAATTAGTAAATATAAAAGTCACTACACAATTGAAATATAAAATAAATTTAAAATGTAGTATTCTCGATGATACTTATTTCAACTAAAATATATAAAAGTGATGTTAATTAGTATTTAAAACTATGCTTGGAGAGTTGTGCAACCAATCCACATATTTTGCCCAAAATAAATAAGCATAATTTTTTTTTAGAGAGTTGTTATTAGCAGTCCAATTCTTGCTATTCGTAGTCCAATTTCTACGAGTTATTACACATTTTTTGAAAATACGCCCTGTACATGCATTTTTAGGAAAATGGTTCAACATGAAAATTGTAGATCGCGTTGAGATCTACAACTTTCGTGTTGAACAGTTTTCCTAAAAATGCATGCACAAGACGTATTTACAAAAAATATGCCCATGTTTCAATCAGGGCGGCAGTACGCCCATGTTTCAATCAGAGCGGCAACACTTTTCCTAAAAATGCATGTACAGAGCGTATTTTCAAAAAGCGCGTAATAACTCATAGAAATTGGACTTCGAATAGCGAGAATTGGACTGCTAACAACTGTTGGAGTTGGGGAACACTTCCGGCTCTCTTGTTTCTCACACCGGGTTAGCCCACGTGAGCTTAAAGACGTCGGAGCGTGACTCTCTCCGATGACTGAAGTACCAGCGAACGCGGGGGTTCGGGGGCGTCGAGCCCCCGACGGCGGTCCAGTTTTCGGTTTATGTTAAACAGGTGTGCGGAAATCCAGTTTTCGGTTCCGTGGTCTATTTATAGGCGTGTAACCCGGTTCTAGGGTTAAGGTTCATTTTCAGCGTTTTTCGGCTGAGGGTTTTGGAGACGCCAACGAGGAGTTTCGTGGAGAGGCGTTTCTGGCGGTGGTTCATCCGTTTCTTGTCCAAAGAGAGGGGTGCGAGGTATGATCGGTTTTGATCCTTGTAACCTTGTGTGTTTTGTAATCTTTTTGGTGAATACAAGAAGGTGAAGCAGAGGCGGGATAGAGGATGTAGCCCGGTTTTGGGTGAACCTCTTAAATCTGTGTGTTCTTTGTTTTTTATCTTTTGTTCTGCGTTCGAATCTTTCTTCACGGCACCCCACGATTTTTCTACAATAAAAACTCTTTTTTTTATGAGCATGACTCATGCCACCGGAAATTTATATTTCACATTTGCCAATTCCATTTCCATTTCATTTTCCTTGCCTCTTTTTTCCACTTCAAGCCATAGAAAAACTGGTTCAACAACCAATTCATCTTTCATTCTTCCAGTGAACACAAACACGTACATTGAAGATTATAACAAAAATCTGATGGAGCGCGGAGATATCAAAGAATGGCTAAACAATGTCCACCTCAGGATACTGCGAGTGTGCGGCCGCGAGGAGAGCTGCTCCAATACCCGAGCCGTCGATGGCGTGCGTCACGATAACAGCGGAAGCGGCTTCTTTACCGAGCATCTCAGCAAGAGCGCTGTCTATCCACTTCCTGAACATGGTGCATTGCTCGAACAACCCACCACTCAAAGCTACAACTGTTCTCCGCTTCTCCGCGGAGACATCCCTGCCCTGCTTCTTAAGAATGCCGAAAACGCCGGCCGCTGATAGTCGTGCGCCGCGTTTGGCGATAATTTCGCACAGCTCCACCACCATCTTCCTTTTTCTCATGGATATTTTCGAAATCTGAAACATGGAAGCCATAATTAACGATATCAAACATCCAATTCACACCGGGGTGAATCACATTTCTTTGAGGGAGTTGTTATATATATAAAACTTTTCAATTTTTCGATTTTATCTCTATTTATTATAAATTTTTTAATTTATTTAATTTAAAAAAAGGTGTTCTCATATAGGCAAAATCACTTATCTTATCTACAATAAAAAATGTGCTCTCATTGCCGCTCGCAAATCCCGTGCGACGGGCGGAGTATAGCGCTCGGGAGTTTGCTAGTGCCGGCAGCACCGTCACACCAGGGCAATGCCATGGCCGGAATACTATCGTGCGGAACACTAGGACCCCCTGTGCACTACCGCGATCGGAATACTATCGCAATTGATTGTAGGTACGGAGCCTCTCACTCATACAAAAAAATATAAAAGGGCAATGTTGTTAGTAGTCCTAAGACTTCATTTGGTTCGGCGTTTTGCCGCCGCCGTTTGGAGCAAACGCCGCCGGACGACGGGTAAACAAACGGGCGCCGGCGGCGTTTGCTCCTTTTGCACCCGCCGAAGAGAGGAAAAGCTAGGGATTCGCTCCGTTTCCATCCCCGGCTCGTCCCCTCCAGTCCCATCCGGCGTCTCCACCCGCCCCCGCCGCGCCAAATAAAGCCTAAGACGCCTATTCTCAGTCTTAAAAATACTTAAAACGGCTATCAGCAGTCCTAAATACACTTAAATTAAATTATTGTACTGCGAATATCAATTGACTGCGCCGCCAAGAAGCAGGAGTTTTTCGCATGAATGTTGTTACTTTTCCGGCGAATACCCCGTGCGACCTAGCCAGAGTTCTCTCATGCCGCCGACGACCAGCCGAATCCCCCTTGCGACCTAGCGAAGCAGCCCATTGCGTCCTTTCCGCTCCCGTGCCCTAACCCCCTTCATTCAGCCGCCTGCCATGTCGAGCCCCCTGCAGCCTGCCATGTCGAGCCCCTTGCATCCCTTACAGGAATGTCAAAGAGCTGCACCACAATACTTCTTGAAGCGGCGGAGAAAGGACGTGAAATCTGGGATTATTAGAGAGGATGCTGGTTTTCCTCTTCAAGATGAGCAGAAGTCTTCTCTTCAAAAGCTTTACAGCTCCTTATGACGCATATTGCATAACCTTGCAGCGAGGGCTACAAACGAAACTTTTTTGCATGTTGAAGCTAGTGAGCAAATTAGCACCTAAAATGCAGGAATTTTCAGCTTCTGTGTTGCAGCAACAATCATATGCTGGCGAAACCCATTTAAGGCCAGGTATCAACATTGTTTGGAAGTTACATAAGATTTTACTTTGCATCATCGACTTGCTTATTATGACATTTAAAAATGTCAAAGTAGATAATCACATCAGAATTTATATAGATTATTGTATATCTTCATTTTAAATCCATTTTCGGGCTTTTGAGATACATCATGCTCTACAATATGTTGCAAGCAAACATAATGCATTCTTTTTTACATTGTTGTGAAAAAGTTGAGGTTTTTTTCTCTCCTTTTTTTTAGGTCCCTCAGGGGGATGCTTACTGAAGTTTTGTGCAAATAGAAACTTTAGATGTCACACACAACTTGATTGTGAGCAAAACTATGCTTACACATTAACATATTTTACATGATTGTTACTTGCATATATATATGTAACTAAGGTTTTTACTATTTTTTTAATATTTGCACTGAACTGCATATAACAATTATGTCTGCATATAACAAGTTTTGATTTATTCTGATTTGTATATAGTAATGATTTGTATATAACCAAACTTGATCAGTTTGATTCTAGTGCTTGAGTCGCATCCAAATAAATAATAATTTAATAAATTCATCTTTAAAAAAATTTTTTTTATTAAAATTTTTAGCCGCCTAATTAGATGAAAGCATACCCCAAATATACCCTTTAAATTGCTCCCGACTACTCGAAGATCCGACGATGCATCTTCATGCATGGAAGATAGGTGTGGGTACCTGCAAGATCACATGCTCACTTTATTATCCATGCAATGCATGAAACATTAGATAGGCTTTAGTGTGATTGCAGTATATAACATAATTATTTGCCAAGAAAAATGATGGAAATTGAGGCCAATAGGATAATGTGAACGTGCATGCAGCCAATAACCCAATGCCTTGATGTTTAATCCTACATTGGGAATCTATTATTCCTATGTTCTTAGGCTGATTTTAGGCTAAATGATTGAGTTCTAATACGGTATCAGAGTGGATTTTGTACACCTCCCTTTTCCTCATCCCCATGATGCACGTGTTTCGAACAAGGGTCTTGCGCCCGTGTTCTTACACATGACAAGGGTCAATCATATGTTTTCCTGTGTATTTTATATGTTCTCGGGCTTCATTATCGCGCCATTTGATACAAATTAGTTTTAAGTTGGATGCTTCGGTTCTAATATAGAGATCAATTGGGATAGCTTTGTTGAGAAAAATGCACATTTTATATCATTAAAAAAAGAGTTCATGAGTACCAGTTTTTATTACCCGAATTTTATCAACATGAAATATGAAGCAAGCATGGTATGCTAGATGATGGAGTCCTTCATAAAAGATATTAAGTGAAGCATACCCCACTACAAATGGATCCTTGAGTTTTGATGGGACAACTTTCCCAAAGAAAGAAGCCTCCACTGCCAATCTCAAGAGAACTCTTCTTAAAATATCTCCTAAATACATTCCTGAAATCAACTTTTCAAATGCCTGTGAATTCCAAATTTTATTACATTAGCTTCCAATTCAAATAAGGATGTGTACTTCATAAAAAAAAATCACATAAATCTTAGAAATGCAAAAAGAGCAGCAGGATGGATGGAAAAATTTAGCTAAGCGTAACAATAATATTATTCAGAAAAAGATGTGAAGGAGAATCATATATTATACCTGTTCACCAGGGTTCAAACTTTCAGCATCTAATGACTGATCATATTCTGTCAGGGGAAGGTGAGATGACCTAAAATTTCCCCATTCCATATTGATGACCTACACAATGAGATCTCCTTCACTTCAATGAATCACAAGCTTCAAACAATTAATACTTAGACATGAAGCAATAATTCCCACAGAAATTTTACTTCTCCAACCAACCTAATCTATCTACCACTCTCAAGCACTTCAGAAACTCAATTTTAGCTTCGGAAACAGTGCTATCAAGTCTTCTTACCATCTCTCCTGATCTTGGTAACAAGCCATGTAACTTCGGAATATCACGCGCACGCTCCAGATATGCGGCATTCGTGCCAGTATCCAAAATAACAGCAGCAACAACGTCCTTATCATAAAACCGCCCCCCTGCTAGTGTCCCAACAGTATCATTGACCTATGTTAAGATGATTGCTGTCAAAATTATCATTTCACTCAACAGAAACAAAAATGAGGCAAAGAAGCTCACAAGTGCGGCAACACGCATGTCAAGACCTTGTCTTTCGATGGCTTTCGTCAATGTAGAGACAACATCTTCCCCAACCTAATTTTCCATACAACAAGAATTATAATTAAACCATGATCAAAATTCATAGTTCAATTTATTTGCATCAACTTCATGTGACCGTAAACTTTAGATATTTAATTATCCTTCGTCGTTAATATAAGACAGCACTTCTTTTCAAAGTACCATGCGATATATCTGGGTATCAAAGTTCATATAAACTCATTTAATGAATGTTAAAAAGGATGTAATGCACAAGAGATAAAAAAGAATTATGAGGAATGGTTAAGGCATTCATAATAAACCAACTTTCAAGCGAATTGAATAAAGTGTTTCTAGGACTGAGCGGAAATGCACTTGCCTTGTCCATGTAAGCTTAAATCAAGTTGCATTTGTCTTATCCATCTACTTTGAAATATATGTTAACTACATGTCATTCTGCAAATAGTGGAGGATATGCTTGTTGGAAGGAAAAAGACTTAATTACTTAGAATAAGGGGTCTCTCCTTTATATATAGGAGAGGGCAAAAATACAACTAGACATCAATAAACCAAACTAATAAACCAACTTGTAACACTCCCCCTTAAGTTGTGCTTGTGATATCTGTCAAGCCCAACTTGGACATAATGTTCCAAAACACCCTATGAGACAAAGCCTTTGTTAGCACATCTGCCAGTTGTTGATCGGAGGGAACAAAAGGAGTGCTAACAACTCCCCTTACAATGTTTTCCTTGATGAAATGTCTGTCGACTTCAACATGTTTAGTGCGATCATGCTGGACGGGATTGTGCGCGATGCTAATGGCCGCCTTGTTATCACAGTATAGGCGGATGGGTCCTTTGTCGTGAATCCCAAGTTCAAGAAGAAGGGATCGGATCCACATTCCTTCACATATACCTTGGGCCATAGCCCTAAACTCCGCTTCGGTACTGGATCTAGCCACGGCATGTTGTTTTTTGCTTCTCCACGTTACTAGATTGCCTCCAACTAAAGTGCAATACCTAGAAGTAGATCTTCGGTCATCAACAGATCCAGCCCAATCTGCATCTGTGAAGACTTCAATGGTTAGATCTTTGTTTGGAGAGAATAGGATTCCACGTCCAGGGGAGGTCTTGAGATATCTGAGAACCCGATTGGCAGCATCCAAGTGATGAGTTTTAGGAGAGTGCATGAACTGGCTAATGACCCCGACAGCGTACGAGATATCTGGGCGAGTATGAGATAGGTATATAAGTCTCCCCACTAGCCGCTGAAAGGCATTGATATCATCCACCGGTTCTCCTTCGTCTCTTCCCAATCTATGGTTTGTTTCTATGGGTGTGTCAGCAGGGCGACACCCACTCATCCCCGTATTTTCCAGAAGGTCAAGAATGTACTTTCTTTGGGAGATGAAGATACCATGCCTGGATCTGGCAACTTCAATGCCAAGGAAGTACTTGAGGTTCCCCAGATCCTTAACCTCAAATTCACTAGCCAGTCTAACCTTCAAGTGTTTTATTTCCTCAATGTCATCGCCAGTTATTACAATATCATCCACATACACAATCAATGCCGTCACTTTTCCATGTCTGTGCTTTACAAATAGAGTATGATCTGCGTTACTCTGTTTGAATCCAAAGGTCACCATTGCCCGTTGAAATCTTCCAAACCAAGCCCTCGGGGATTGCTTAAGTCCATATGGGGCCTTCTTCAGCCTGCAGACTTTCCCTTCAGATCCCTCAACGGTAAGGCCAGGGGGACAAGACATGTATACTTCCTCTTCCAGGTCTCCATGGAGGAAGGCATTTTTCACATCAAGCTGACTTAGAGTCCAATTTTTACAGGCGACACACGAGAGCAGAATACGGATAGAATTCATCTTTGCAACAAGAGCAAAGGTCTCCTGATAATCAATCCCTGCCGTTTGGGTGTATCCCCTGGCCACCAGTCTGGCCTTGTAGCGGTCCACCAACCCTTGGGAGTTTTGTTTAACAGAAAAAATCCACTTGCATCCAACCACTGTCTTGCCTTGAGGAAGGGAGACAAGGTCCCAGGTGCAATTCTTCTCAAGGGCACCCATCTCTTCCACCATAGCCGTTCTCCACTCCTGATGCCTCAGAGCCTCCTGCCACGAGGAAGGGATGGAAATGGAAGACAGAGAGGTGACAAAGGCTCTATGTCGAGAAGACAAGGAGTCATAAGTCACATACAGAGATAAGGGGTGGTGAGTAGAAGCACGGTTACCTTGAGGACCAGTTAACGGGTCAGGCGTGGATTCTGGTATATTGTGCAGAAGCTGACCATTTGTGCCCCCTCGTCGACGACGAGTATATACCTGTAAGGGAGGAGTAATAGACGGCGGAACAACAGGGATAGATGGCTGATAAGGAGGAGAGATTGGTAAAGGGGTAGCAGGGAAGCCCTCTTCCACGGTTGCATTCTCCCCCTGAAGAGGGCTCCCGTAGTAGGGTTCGAACTCATGGAAGGTAACATCCATGGAGATGAAGGTCTTGCGAGTCTGCGGATGAAAACACTTATACCCTTTTTGAGTGCTTGAGTAGCCAATAAAGACACACCGAAGCGCACGAGGATCAAGTTTGGATGTGTGGTGCACATGGACAAAACACACACAACCAAAGATACGAGGAGGAAGCTCAGTAGGAGTAATACTGAGAGCGGCAAGCGGGGTTTTATGGTGAAGGATACGAGTGGGGAGACGGTTAATAAGATACGTAGCCGTTAGGACAGCCTCACCCCAGTAGTATTTGGGAAGATGCATTTTGAGTAACAGGCAACGAGCAACCTCAAGGAGGTGTCGATTTTTCCGCTCTGCAACCCCATTTTGGGCAGGGGTGTAGGCACATGAAGTTTGGTGGAGGATACCCAAGTCACACAGGTACCGTTGAAATTGAGAGTCAATGTACTCCCGACCATTGTCACTTCGCAAAATTTTTACAGTAGCGTTGAATTGAGTGGTAATCATTTTATGAAAACGTTGAAATAAAGGAAAAACCTCGGATTTACTTTTCATAAGGTAGACCCAGGTACAACGAGAAAAACAGTCTATAAAAGTAACGAACCATTTGAACCCAGAAATAGAGGCAATAGGGCTAGGGCCCCAAACATCAGAGTGAATAATCTCAAAAGGAGTAGCACACAAGGGGGACATTTGTGGAAGAGAAGCCCGTTTGTGCTTACCCAGTTCACATACATCATAGGTAAAAGTTTTAAGAGAAGAAATAGACATAGTAGGTAACAATAATTTCATAACAGGGATAGAAGGATGTCCAAGCCGACAGTGCCAGGAATCCAGGGTGGACAGAGAAGCGACATGAAGAGCACGCGGTGGAGGAGATGCCGAACTGGAGGGGTCAACTAGGTACAAGCCATCACGCAATCTACCAGCTCCAATCACCTTCCCGTCGTCAGATCCTGAAAAATACAAGAAGAAGGGAAAAAGGTCACGGAGCAATGCATGGAGTTAGTCAACTGACTAATAGAAAGCAGGTTTCGAGTAAATTTAGGAACATGAAGGACGGAGGAGAGCGTGAGGGACGAGCAGGGTATGGTTCCTTTGCCAGCAATGGAGGAAAAAGAACCATCAGCAATACTCATCTTGTCACGTCCAGACAGAGGGGAGTAGGAGACAAAACCTGAAGCAGTGCCGGTCATATGATCAGTGGCGCCGCTGTCGATGATCCACTGGGTGGAGGAATGACTGGTAGCTGAGTGAGCTCCTGGAGGCCCCTGATGGGCATATGAGGAGGAGGAAGAAGGCACCTCTGAGGACTGGCCATGCATCAGACGACGAAACGCAAGAATCTCGTCGGAGGAGAGAGCCGAAGGGGCTGCAAGAGAGGACTGATCATCAGTACCATCAGAGAGATGGGCCGATGGGCCATGGGAAGCACGCCCCTGAGAACGGCCATGGCCGCGACCACCACGGGTAGCTGGTCCACCCCTAGGTGGAGGGAAACCGTGAAGCTTGAAGCAAGTGTCCTTGGTGTGGCGAGCCTTTCCACAATAGTCACAAATCAGATGATCCTTGTCACCAGACTTAGGAGGGTAGTCCCGAGGAGGTCGCCCACTGGGACGAAAGTGAGCAGCAAGAGCGGAGCCATCAGAAGAAGGCTCAGGATGAAGAGTCTGACGACGATCAAATTCGTGTTGGACAAGACTGTAAACCTCTGGCAAGAACGGGAGAGGTGATCTCCCAAGAATTTGGACACTGATCTGGTCAAAGTCACGATGCAACCCATGGAGAAACTCAAAGATCCGATTGCGATCGTCACGAGCCCGAACCTGAGCAGCATCTTCAGGCGAGACAAAGGTGATCGCATCGAAGTGATCATATTCTTGATATAACTGGGTGAACTCCAAATAATAGGAGGAAGGGGAACGATCGCCTTGGCGCAGCATAAAGATCCTACGACGAAGCTGAAAGATCTGGGCAGCATTGTTACAGCTGGAATAGGTGGCTGCAGCACGTTTCCAGATGTCGGCGGCATTGTCAAGGAAGAGATAATTCCGGGCAATTGACTCCTGCATGGAGTTTAGCATCCATGACATCACGAGAGAGTTTTCAGATTCCCACTGAGGCCACTCGGGAGCGGTCGACGCTGGAGCAACAGTAGTCCCGGTGACATAGCCATACAGACGCCGACTCTTGAGGGCAAGAGTGATGGATCGAGCCCACGACAAGTAATTGAGGCCATCAAGTTTCCTGGTAGTGATCTGAGGAGTCCCATGATCAGGAATAGGGCGGTTGGAGCCCATGTTAGAAGCTGGAGAGGAACCAGAGGACAGCGGGGTGGAGTCAACACTTCCCGACATCAGAACCCGAGGATAGAAACCACGGGAGGAAGAAACAACACCCACATAGAGACTCTTCAAGCCCTGCTCATAGAAAGTGACAAGGACGCGCAAGCCCGACGAAGCGCCGAGCCAAGAAGACCATCAGAAGGACTGGACGCCGGAATCGAGCTCACCGGAACATACAGCCGGCGTCCAGGGCACGAACGAGAAAAAAAATGGCTGGAGGCCGCCGCTGGAGGCGCCGCTGGACGGGCGCTGCTGGACGGAGACGCGGAAGAAGCCGCTGGACGGCTGGAAGGACGCTGCTGGACGGACGCTGCTGGCGCCGCTAACGGACGCTGCTAGAAGACGCGGAAGAAGCCGCAAGAACCCCCGCTAGAAACCGCTGCTAGACGACAATCGCGGAAGACGCGTCTAGCGGGAACGGCTGCCGATCGAAGCTGAAGGAGACGATCGCTCGAAGGGGGAGGATCGTAGGGACGATCGCGTGAAGCGGAAGACGCCGCTTGAGTCGCAGACGATCGAAAGGCCGTGGAACGAACCGAGCGCGCTAGGTCACCCCCGTTCCCTCTGATACCATGTTGGAAGGAAAAAGACTTAATTACTTAGAATAAGGGGTCTCTCCTTTATATATAGGAGAGGGCAAAAATACAACTAGACATCAATAAACCAAACTAATAAACCAACTTGTAACAATGCTAAATGCAGGGGAAAGGATGGGGAGTTCATTCCCAAATCATATGTTTAAGTGGATGGCTTTTATCAACAAAGAGTGGATATCAAAACTAATATCTTTACTTGGTTCTGCAAACGTTAAAGATTTTAAGTCAGCTTACGCAACTACGAGATGAAATTTTGTACCAACATGATCATATGCTCTACTTATGGTTAGCTTATGAATAAATTCTAGGTCATTACTAATAACATTTTGGAACAAACTAGAAAAAACCAAACGTTGCCAAACATACAAGTAAAGGAAAACCAAGAACTTAATTAAATGTAAATTTATATTGAAAGAGGTAGAAACTAGGATTTAATGATAACTTGAGATGACGATAAAAACATTACTTGAAAAAATGTGAGTTTTTTGAAAAATTCCTACGTCAAATTTGAATGTTTGGCATACGGTTAGCTTATGAATAAGTTCTAGGTCATTACTAATAACATTTGGAACAAACTAGATGTTGGAATTATGCCATGAGTTTATTATTTTGCCTTGTATCTCTCTCCTATATAAAGGAAAGAACCTCTTTACTCTAATAATCAATTATCTTTTCTTCTCTCCAACATGGTATCAGAGCTAGGTTTAACCTAATTTCCCGTCCGTCTTCCGTGTTCTGCGACTCCAGCGACTCCAGCGTCGGCATCGGCGTTCTCCCGTCTTCCGCCTCCTTCTCCAGCGACTCCAGCGTCGTCCAGCGACTCCAGCGACTCCCGTCTGCGTCGTCTGTGCCTTCAGTCGGCCTACAGTCGTCGGTCTTCAGTCGGCCTTCCTCAGAACCAGTCGGCCAGCTTCAGATCCGTCGGCCTTCCTCCAATCGGCCAGCTTTGACTCCATTCTCCAGCCCTGTCACCTCCCTCCAGCGCCAGTCGGCGCAGTCCTCTTCGCATGGCTGTTTGAGCCTTTCTTGGCGCCGGATCTATGCAGGCTTGAGTCCGTGATTGCTCTTCCGGCGTCCGTTCTCCCTTCTTGTGGAAATGTATCTTCCTCTCATTGCGTGATTGTGTCCCTCCGACGCATCTCCTCTTTCTATGAGTGAGATTTTTCGTCTCTAGGCCCCCAGGGTTGTATTTTTTCCCTCGCTTGCTATGTCAAGAAGTGGTGAGACTCCGGATGTCTCCTCCGGTGGGAGTGCCCCTCATGATCATCTGCCTTCTACTGGATCTCTTCGTGCCAACCACGATCACGGGACACCTCAGATTACTACCATTAAGTTGGATGACACTAACTATCTCCCCTGGGCTCGTTCCGTTACTCTGGCCCTCAAGAGCCGCCGTCTATTTGGCTACATCAACGACACTACTAGGGCTCCTACTACTACCTCTCCGGATTGGCCCCAATGGGAATCCGAGAACTCCTTGGTGATGTCCCGGCTGACAAACTCTATGCAGGAGTTTATTGCCCGCAACTATCTATTTCTGGATACTGCGGCCGACATTTGGAAACGTGCCGAGATTACCTACTATCGTGGGAATGCCGCTCAGATTTTCCAATTGCGGCGACAGATCTTCCTCTTGCGCCAAGGTGATCGCCCTCCCGCTGCCTATTACCTGGAGTTTACCCAGCTTTACCAGGAGTATGACCACTTCGACGCGCTTACTCTTGTCTCCCTTGAGGATGAAGTGCTGGTCCGTGCCCGGGAGGAACGCAATCAAATCTTCGAGTTTCTTCATGGTATCCACCGTGACCTCGATCCCATCAGTGTTCAGATTCTTGGCCGTTCTTCTCTGCCTTCCTTACCTGAGGTATATAGTTTGGTTCAACATGAATATGATCGCCGACAGATTCGTCTACCAGACACTATTGCCGAGGGCTCTGCCCTTGCCGCTCGGTTCAATCCCGATGGTCGCTCTATCCGGGACACTAGGTCTAAACCTATGGACAAAGACCATTTGCCGTGCGATTATTGCAGGAAAGCCCGTCATACTCGGGACACTTGCTTTAAGCTTCATGACTTTCCTCCTCGCGGTGGTCCTGCCCCTCGTGGTGGCCGTGGCTTTGGTCGCACTCTGGGTCGTTCTACTCCGTCTCGCTCGACTCATCTCTCCGATGTTGTTGATGATCCTGCTTCTTATGAAGGATCTGATGCCCCTGCGGTCCCTTCTGCCCTTTCTGCTGAGGAGATTCAAGCCTTCCGCCTCTTCATGCTTGGCCACTCCTCTGAGTCTGCTAGCTCTTCATATGCCCACCAGGGGACTCCAGGTGCTCACTCTACCTCCGCTTGCTCTCCCACCCAGTTGATCATTGATTCTAGCGCCACAGACCACATGACTGGTTCTGCTACATGTTTTGTGTCTTATATCCCTTTGTCTGGTAGGGACAAAGTGAGCATTGTTGATGGTTACCTATCCCCCATTGCCGGGAAAGGGTCCATTCCGTGCTCCTCCCTCACCCTTTCTTCGGTGCTTCATGTTCCTAAGTTTACCCGCAAGCTGCTTTCTATTAATCACCTTACTAATTCTATGAATTGCTCTGTAACCTTTTTTTCCCTCATATGTCTTTCAGGACCTAAAGACGGGGACGGTGATTGGCTCTGGTAGACTGCGGGATGGCCTCTACCTGTTTGACCCCTCCAGCTCTGCCTCTTCTCTGAAGGCTCTTTCTGCTGCTCAGATCTCTGTGGACTCCTGGCACTGCCGCCTGGGCCATCCTTCTCTATCTACTATGCATCTTTTATTTCCGAATATGTCAAATGTATCTTTGAATACTTTTAAATGTGATGTGTGCGCTCTTGATAAACATCATCGTGCTTCTCTTAAGCATGTGTCCACTCCTAGTGCTTCTCCTTTTGCTGTGGTTCATACTGATGTTTGTGGACCTTGTCCTGGGCTTCCACTGGTTTGTTACGTTTATTGATTGTTTTTCTCGTTGTACGTGGGTCTACTTAATGAAAAACAAGAATAATGTCTTTCCCTTATTTCAACGTTTTCATAAGATGGTGGCCACTCAATTTAATGCTGACATTAAAGTTTTGCGCAGTGATAATGGTCGTGAGTACATTGACTCTTCCTTTGAGCGTTATCTTAGTGATCATGGCATTATACATCAGACATCTTGTGTCTACACCCCAACTCAGAATGGGGTCGCCGAGCGCAAGAATCACCATCTTCTAGAGGTCGCTCGATGCCTCCTCCTGAAGATGCACCTCCCGAAGCATTTTTGGGGGGATGTTGTTCTTACTGCGGCGTATCTTATTAATCGCTTGCCAACTGTTGTCCTTGGTCACAAATCCCCTCTTGCGGCTCTTTCTGTCTCTCCCACACATTTCCTTCCTCAGATTTTTGTGTGTGTGTGTTTTGTCCATGTTCGCCCCACGTCCAAACTTGACCTTCGTGCCCTCAAGTTGTGTCTGAATATTCGCCTACCCAGAAAGGATATAAATGCTTCCATCCAGCTTCCCGAACGATATTCGTTACTATGGACGTCACGTTTCGGGAGTCTGAGTCCTTCTACGAGCTCTCACTTCAGGGGGAGTCTTACCCAATGGAAGTGAGCTCTCTTCCCCAACCTATTCCTCCTTCATATCTTCCTCCTCCTGTGCCTATGCCTGCTATGTCTACATCCTTTCCTACTCCTACCCCTACTCCCATGACCGCTCATCCTTTACAGGTGTATACTTGGCGGAAAAGGGGTCAAGGTACAGCGACATCTCTCAGGCTACCCTCTCCAACATCAGATTCTTCTTTGGGGACTCAAGGTAACTGTATCTCTACCCAACATTCGATGTTTCACTTTGTGTCTTATAACTCATTATCCCCCTCACATAAACTCTTTATTGCCTCTCTCTCTCCTCCATTTCTATTCCCTCAACTTGGCAGGATGCTATCGCTCACCGAAAGTGGCAAGATGCTATGCTTGAGGAGATGTTGGCCCTGGAGAAGAATTGCACATGGGACTTGGTCTCGTTGCCACCTGGCAAGACTGTGGTAGGATGTAAGTGGGTGTTCTCCATCAAGCAGAACTCTCAAGGTGTTGTTGAGCGATACAAGGCTCGCCTGGTGGCTAGGGGCTATACTCAGACCATGGGGATTGACTATCAAGAAACCTTTGCCTCTGTGGCGAAGATGAATTCTATAAGAGTTTTGCTCTCGTGTGCTGCCTGCAAAGGGTGGACTTTGACACAGTTGGATGTGAAAAATGTCTTTCTTCATGGGGACTTGGAAGAAGAGGTTTACATGTCGTTACCGCCTGGTCTAACCCTAGCCGGATCTGGGGGAAAGGTATGCAGGTTGAATAAAGTCTTATATGGCTTAAAACAGTCTTCTCAGGTCTGGTTTGGGAGATTTCATAGAGCCATGGTCGCATTTGGATACTCCCAGAGCAATGCCGATCATACTTTATTTGTAAGGTACAAACATGGGAGACTCACTGCTCTTATTGTTTATGTGGATGATATCATTATCACGGGCGATGATACTGAAGAAATTCAAATTCTGAAACAAAGACTGGCAAAGGAGTTTGAAGTAAAAGACCTGGAAAATCTCAGATACTTCCTGGGAATTGAGGTCGCTCAATCAAATCATGTCATATTCATATCTCAGAGAAAGTACATCCTTGACTTGCTCCAATTATGTGGGATGAGTGGGTGTACCTGCTGACACCCCAATTGAAGTTAAACACAAATTGGGTAGAGATGATGAGGAAGTGGTAGATGATAGCACTGGGTTTCAACGACTGACAGGTCGTCTTATCTATCTATCTCATACTCGTCCGGATATTTCATATGTCGTTGTTGTTCTTAGTCAGTTCATGCACTCACCAAGAACCCGTCACTTAGAAGCTGCTCATCGAATCCTTCGGTATCTCAAGTCCTCTCCTGGAAAGGGTATCCTATTCTCCCCGGGCAAAGAGCTGACCGTTGAAGTCTATACTGATGCTGATCGGGCCGATTCGGTTGACGACAGGAGGTCCACCTCTGGTTATTGTTCTTTAGTTGGTGGTAATTTGGTAACGTGGAGGAGTAAAAAACAACATGTGGTTGTCAGGTCGAGTGCTGAGGCAGAATTCAGAGTCATGGCTCATGGGATTTGCGAGGGACTGTGGATTAAATCTCTTCTGAAAGATCTTGGCATGGAAAACAATGATCCCGTGAGACTTTACTGTGATAACAAAACCGTCATTAGCATTGCTCACAATCCTGTCCAACATGACCGCACAAAGCATGTGGAGGTTGATCGCCACTTCATCAAAGAGAATATAGAAAGAGGAGTTGTGAGCACACCTTTTGTCCCTTCAGATCAACAGTTAGCGGATGCTCTCACCAAGGGGTTAAGTCAGAACGTGTTTGGAAAAATTATGTGCAAGTTGGGCATGCAAGATATTACACGCAAAAAGATCATACCGGTTATCACACCCAAAACCAATTTACAGTCAGCTTGCAATTGTGATAAGTTATAAATTATGGAAGTATCAGTTAGGTCAAACCGCATTTATCCAACCACACTTATCTTCTTTCTTATAATATCGGGTTCTCCTCGAGACATTCTTAAGGATAATACTTGAATTAAAACTAAGTCATTTTGATGTCTTATTAATGTTGAATATGATGATTAGTTTGGACATAATCAACGCTCGCAATAAATGTTATGACAACATACATCGGCATCAAGAATAAGCTTAAGTATAGCATGCCAGAGGTAAAAAGTATACTTTCATTTCTATTTCAAAGGTTACATTATAAGGTGTCCGGGCTAACAAAAATTTGTCCGCAGACACCGCAAAAAGATCAACATATATTAAACAAAAAATTAATCGCATTAGGAAGCGGCTTTGTCTTCTTTCCTTGTCTTCTTCTTTTCAGGAGCACCCGTAGAACTTCCCAACCTGTCCGTAGAGCTCTGCGATCCACCTGATGTTTCAGAACTTGAGCTTGATGAAGGAGCAGTGTACCCGCTGGAAGATTTGCTGTCGGACTCGTCTCCTTGTACTCTTTTTCTTCTTCCTCTTCTATTCCCTCTGACTCGGTACCTTCATTCTCTTCCTTCTCTTTTTCTCCTTCTCCTTCTTCTCCTACTTGTCTTCCATCTTTAGTCTCATCTTCCCTATTTTCCTCTCCTTCATCTGTGGACGTTTCGTTCTTTCCAGAAGCGGTCTCCCCCTCATCAAAGTTTGCCTCCACTAACTTCGGGAAGAGATCGACAAAACTGATATTCGCGAACTCGCCGGTCAGAGCACCGCGAGCTTTTAACTTCTCTATTGTTTCTTCGGAAGATTGCTTGCAATACTCGAAAATATGCTTTCGAAAATTGGGATTATCCAAGTCATACACATGCTGCATGAAAAGTAAAAATCATTAGAATATGCGGGCAGTGTATGTAACAACCTAGCGCTAGCACCATGCACGCTCGCTATGGCCCGTAACTGGCATCGCACAGGGCTGCAACCCGTGCCACCCCAACCCCTCTCCGAGCCTGTTTCTCAGCAACAGTGGGTTGTTGAGGGCGGGATTCAATCCCGCGCCCCCTTGACAAGGCACCTTCAACAGTCCTAATCACCAACTGAGCTGCAGCTAGCATCATGCATGCTCGCTATGGCCCGCAACCGACATCGCAAAGGGCTGCAGCCAGTGCCATCCCAACCCCTCTCTGAGCCTGTTTCTCAACAACAGTGGGTGGTTGAAGCCAGGATTCGATCCCGGCCTCAACATTGGGTGGTTGAAGGTGCCTTGTCAAGGGGGCGAGGGATCGAATCCCGGCCTCAACAACCCACCGTTTCTGAGAAACAGGCTCAAAGAGGGGTTGGGGTGGCACAGGCTGCAGCCCTGTGCGACGCCGGCTGCGGGCCATAGCGAGCGTGCTTGGTGCTAGCGCCGGGTCCTTACAGTGTATGATCTAACCGCTATGACCGCTGGTGAAACTTACATTTAACTCTTCTTGCAAGTCCTCATTCGCCTTCAGAGTGAGGCGAAGTCCAAGGCCCGTAAAATGGTTTAGAATTGTACTCTTAACCGTCACTTGAGCGGCCGCCGCGGCTAGATCCGTTGGCCGCATATTCTCCAATTCCCTATAATTCCTCCTCCCATATAGGGCGGTCATGATTGCACTGGCGTGGCGAGAAGTTTTGTCGCCTTTCCGGGAGGGAATCGAGGTCGAGATTGTAACGTTTTTTTCCTTTCTCGCCCCACCGCATAAATGGCTTGTCGTTGGTATCCTTCAAGCGCTCTCCAACACCTGCCCAAATGAAGGAGTCCGCGTCTGAGTCCGCGGCGTCCGAGTCTTCTTCCCTTTCCTTCTCTTCAACCCCTCCTCCTTTTCTTCTCCCGCTGCGTCGGAACAACGCCTTCCGGCCCGTGCGACTTGTTTAAAGGAACCGTCAGGACCGCTGAGAGAAATATTATAAGAGCGGATAGTAAAATGTGTCCGCAGTAATACTTACTCTCATCAGGAGCAACTTCAACCACGGTGGGCTCCAGCGGCAAGTAGTAGTCGATATCAAGGCCTTCATTTGAGAGAGATGCGACGATCTTCTTTTCAACTTCCCCCAGTGTTGATGGTTTAAAAGTCTTATCTTCGTGAACTTGCGGTCTGGTCTTTAGACCGCCAAAGTCGCCTCAAAAGAACTGAAATTTCTCTGTCCAATTATGGACTTTGTTCGGCAAATTCAAAGTCTTCAATCCATTAGCTCCAAATGTAACAAACCCTTGAGTTGTTCTGCCCGCTTGCCTTCCTTCAAAGATCGGATTAAAAATAAGCTTCTGAAGACATCTAAAGAAAAACTAACGCCCTCTGTCCGCAGGTATATAACGAAAGAGTAAATCGACGCTATAGAGTTCGACACTAGCTGAGCTGGGATAATTCCATAGTGCTTCAAAATCTCGACAACCTCCCAAAAGATAGGAAATCTCCACCCAAGATCAAAGTGTGGTACCGTGATCTCGTCATCATAACATGTATTTATCCTCTCATCTTCTCGCGGAAGCCGAGCGACAAACTGGGTATTGTCCATATGTTTCTTCAGAAAGCTCCTGATTTCTAATTTAGACACTCTTCCCGCCTCTGGCTCCACGACACAAAAGACTCCGCAATACTTACTTGCACGGACACCAACTTTTGTGATCGCCCTGATTTTTGCTTCGTTCGCATTCAAAGGAATTGAATTGTGAACGATAGAACCCCTGCTATTTATAGAATTCCAAGACGGAGGACGGTAATAAAAAATATACTTAGTCACGCGGACTCTACTGTGTAATCGCATACCCTCAGACGCTACTCTTTAAAATATCCAAGTATAAACACAAACACTAAACATAAAATTATAATCGCACAGTCCGCAACATCCCGCAGAAAGACCACAAGCAATTTATAAGAGTAAGCACAAACACTTAAAGAAGAAATATGCATATTAAAAGTTAAAACAATGCGTTAGCCGCAAAAGATAATTTTTTTGTCCGAAATTAAAAATTTATTACAAATCCAACATTAAAAGGAAATCTTAATGATGTGGAGGACGATCCTTTCCGATGTAAGCCGCGTCATCGTGCAACTGAAGTATAGCGGTAAGAGCCGAGGAGAGATGATGGGTGGCTTGATGAGCAGATCGGTGAACCTGACCAACATCCCTCTCAACTCGGCTAAGAGGGACATGGGGAAAATCCGCTGAAGTCGGTTGGTCTGCCCTAGCCGCAGCGGATGTGTTAGTCACCCTAGCCGCAGAGGTCGTCAGAACTGTCTTCATCGATGCCAAAAATCTCTTCCTCAAATGCTCATTTCCAGAGATCGCGAAAGAACTCTTGTTCCGATAGTAATGAACATCCTCCTCCAAGCGACGAATGCGATCAAGGGCAGACCGTTGTTCTTTCTCAAGTGTTTTCCTCTTGGGTCTCTCTTCTCCCAGCTCTACCAATGGACCTAGTATTTTTTTCCCGGGAAGGAGGTGGAGGCACGGGCACCGAGCCTGCGATCAGGTAAATCAGGTTAGTAAAGTTTTTAAATTCTTATAAAACAATGTCTGAAATGCAGGCAAAGACGCATGTACTTTCTATGTCTACTAAAGAGAAATCGCAAGATCGCGAGCTCTCCCCAACTTCTTTATTGACCGCGGTATTCACAACCAAAGATGGGCGAATAAGATTCTTTTTCCGCTCGGTATCCATGAGCTCAAGTTTTTTGCTTTCGCAACTACTCGCCTCTCTTCTGCCCTCTTATAAAACAATGTCTGAAATGCAGGCAAAGGCGTATGTACTTTCTATGTCTACTAAAGAGAAATCGCAAGATCGCGAGCTCTCCCCAACTTCTTTATTGACCGCGGTATTCACAACCAAAGATGGGCGAATAAGATTCTTTTTCCGCTCGGTATCCATGAGCTCAAGTTTTTTGCTTTCGCAACTGCTCGCCTCTCTTCCGCCCTCGGTTTAATTCTTCATGGTTTATCTGGATAATCCCCTCAAGAGGAATGATAACTATCTCAGGTCGCCTATGGGGTATGGAAGGTTTAAATGTCTTAAGTGAAATTTCAGGACGCGGTTTCCTCTTCGAGTCCGCATTAATCCTACCTGACTTCAGAGTGTCGACAACATCAACGCGATCTGCAGCGGCTTTATCCAGAGCAGCCTGGCCGACCGTGGATCTGTTCGCAGCATTATCCGTAGTCAAGGCGGCCTTTTCAGCCTTTATTCTTCTCAACTTCTCCCGTCGATCAGCTTTCTCTTAGACCACCACTGCCTCAGTGTCATTCTTCTCGTCAGTTTTCTTCTCCACAGTATGGTTGGGATCATCATTTTTATCCTCCAGGTCGCGGAGTTCTCCATCCACTTTCTCAGATTCCCCCGACAGGAAGGAAGTCGCCGTGACCACAGGATCAGGAACAACGCAAGTATTTGGCTCGCCAACGGAAGTGGCATCTTTCAATGCGGACTCCTCCAGAGTCCGCAGGTGTCCCTTTTCAGAATTATCCTCATCAAGGACAGTCTCCGTGTTCAACACAACATTTTTACTCTTCTTATTTTTCCTCTTCTCTTTCTTTTCCTTTAAGACGACCTCTTCTGAATGTCGCTTCCTTTTCTTTTTCTCTGCTTTCTTGGCATCTTTGACTGCCTCTATGTTCTCTTTTAGCTTTGCAGCAACAGAATTGGCAATGTCCTTCAAGCCTCGCCGAACAACATCCTCATCCATGCCAGTCCGCACAGTTATAACCTTATCGCCATCAACTGCAAGCTCCTTGGGCAAGTCCTTTGTGGGCTCGTCGGTCAGAGTATTACTTGGAGTATTGAATTCCGCCATCACCTTATCCACATCAATGCTTATGGTAGTATCAGGCAGATGCATGACTATCTGAGAAGAGATCGGGGTGTCCATTATGTCAACCTCCAGTGAAGGCTCGGGGGTAGGTACAACCTGCTTAACCGCAGATACTTCCGCATCTTTCTTCATGGAGACGGGCTTGGCAGATAGTTTCTTCCGGTCATTATTCTTGGACGTAGTCTTCTTATGACGAGGAGAAGAGCGCTTCTACACATCTCCCTCAAACATGGACATAAGAGACTTCCGATCGGCGGCCATTGCGAGCTCAGAAAAAAGAGACCGCAGCTGGTGGAAGGAATTTTTCAGAAGAAATGATTCTCAAATCTCCAGGCTCCTTGACACTATTTATAAATTTCTTCAGCATTAAAGGTGTATCGCAGTCTCTGCGGACAAGTCGGACATTTTCGAAGTTCTCTTAAACTTGAAAATGTGCGGGGATCATGTTTGCCCGGAATCCCGCCATCTCAACAAGTCTCTGGCATGACCCTTTTTTCATGCGGACTGAGCGGACAGAACCAGTCAAGCCGCCCTTATCGCCTGCAGAAGAAGAGCAACTCACTGTCCCCTGACCGCCAGACCAGCTTTAGCTTTCTCTAAGTGCTATTTGCACACCTTGTAACCTCTCATCCCCAAGTTCTCCTGTATCCTGGGCAATTTCGTAATTAAGGCTTCGTTTGGTTGGGCGTTTCGCCTCCTCCGTTTGGAGCAAACGCCACCGGACGGCGGGTAAACAAACGGGCGCCGACGGCGTTTGCTCCGTTTGCACCCGCCGGATAGAGAAAAAGGAGTCTAAATGGAGCGTTTCCAACCCCGCCTCCCCCCCTTCGGTTCCAATGCTCCGTTTGGACCCGCCGGTTGCATCCGCCACCGCCGAACCAAATGAAGCCTAAGAACTTGTCCGTACAAATAAGCTCCCCTCAGTAGTATAAATAGGGGTGCACAGTTTCCAAAAAGGCATGCTGATTCAATTTAAAGGTGCACTTTCTCGCTACTGCGGACTCGAGTACATCTCTTTTCGGCGATCTCTGCGTTCTCTTTTAGCAATCTCTGTAACCCCTTTTTATCCTGTCAAATTTTCTAGCGCCCGACAGTGCGGGATCATTTTCTTCAGCTATATGTACCAGCTTCTAAAAAAAGGAGGAGATCCGAGAGAGTTCTTCCAGCCCTTCTCTGAGGTTTTTATGTTGAAAGCAGAATTCTCAAAGGGCTCTAAGGAAGCTAGTGAAAAAGAAGTTAACGTTGAGGCAAGAGCATAAAGAGAGAAGATGGATGTATTTAGTGACAACCCTCCTCAATCCCGAAGGAGGCCAAGGACCAACAGAAAGCCGGAGTGATGACCCGTGAATCTTTCCTGCGCATCCGAGGAAGAGTCTCTCTTCTCCCTCCGCATTTTCATGTCTTTCAATGTTAATGAGCATGCGTGTGTTTTACTGTACTTGAATGATCAGTTGGAATGAATCTCTCTTTCTCTGATTTTCTATGCTTTATGTTGGAACCCTAGGTTTGATTTGAGTTAGGATCTATCTTTGGTCTAAGTTGTTATCATAACATATCTTGTATAAACTAGATCAAATCTCATTAAGTCAGTAGACTGAGAAAATAATATAAGTTCTCTGCGTTCGACGAACTCCTCACTGCGATCGACGAAAGGCCAGCAGCGCTCGACAAAATATCAAAGAAGCTGCGATCGACGAAAAGCTAACTGCGTTCGACAAACGGCTTACATTCTGCGTTCGACGAACGACTTACATTCTGCGTTCGACGAACGGCTTATATTCTGCGTTCGACGAACGGCTTACATTCTGCGCTCGACGAACGGCTTGCTTCAATCTCAGCGGCTCAGCGGTCGACGAAATTCTCTAGTCTCAGCGGTCGACGATTTTATCCAGTCTCAGCGGTCGACGATTTTATTCAGTCTCTGCGGTCGACGAATTTGATCAGTTCTGCGATCGATGAAAGTTCTCTTCAGCTGCGTTCGACGAATTCCAAGCAGCGCTCGACGAAAGTTCTCCAGCAGTTAATCAATGATCAGATCGACAAACGTCGAGCTCAGCCCGACGAACTTCAAGCTGAGATCGACGAAATATGTTCAGCTTTATATATTCCCGTCGACGAATTTGATCAGTTCTGCGATCGATGAAAGTTCTCTTCAGCTGCGTTCGACGAATTCCAAGCAGCGCTCGACGAAAGTTCTCCAGCAGTTAATCAATGATCAGATCGACAAACGTCGAGCTCAGCCCGACGAACTTCAAGCTGAGATCGACGAAATATGTTCAGCTTTATATATTCTCATTTCTCAGATCGACTAAAATTATATATGTTGTCAAATCTGATAAAGCAATATTTTTGAATAGTTTCTATTTATATATTGCTGCACTTCTTTTTGTATGAATTATCACTGCTTCTCATTAATGATATAGCCGTTGCAGAACAATTAAATAATATAGTCGTTGCAGAACAATTAATAATATAGCCGTTGCAGAACAGCTTAAATAAAAGATGGCAGTTTACCTTCTCGAGGAGTCCAGTTGAAAAAAAGAGACTTTATCTCTTCCCCTTCTCGACAGAAGAAATAGAGACAGTAAGAGAAGATAGAACAGAGAAGAATTCAAAATAAGAGAGAGAAGCTCTCCAGATTACATACAGACAGAGCAAGCACAAAGAAGAGATAGACAAAGAACAACATATCGTTTATCTTTTATCTATCTTGTTTGCTAACTCTTCTCTGCAGATCATCTTCATCCTGAGACACTCAATCTAGATCATTTGCTCAGGATCTTAACTGCAGAAGAAGAAGAAAGAAGTACTACAATCTAGAGAAGAAGCTTCCTCACCTGATCATCAAACACTAATCAAATCAGGAGGAGCTCTTCAACATCATCAAGGATCTACCAGAGTCTTCTTAGAAAGAGAAGAACAATATATTTTCTGTTTTCTTTTACCTGTATAAAGGGTTATAACTCCCTTCAAAAGTTACAGCCATTGGTGGCAGGACACCTGATCAAAAACCTGTAGTTGGGTTAGAGCACCTGATCAAAAGCTCACTTGGTGTGTGGACACCTGATCAAAAACCCCTTGGTGGCAGGGCACCTGATCAACAACCTGTAGTGGAATCCTACCAAGTGTGGTAGAAGAGTAGACGTACCCAGGTTTAGTGGGGAACTACTATAAAATTCTTGTGTCGTCTGTGTTGTGCTTATTTTGTTGTGCTGTGTTGCTGTGTTTCTTTATTTTTATTTTATAACTCACTTTGCAATACACATATAAGTAACACTATTTTAATTCCGCTATAAAATTAAGTGAAAAGTTTTTAAAACTCTATTCACCCCCCTCTAGAGTAAATCTAAGATCTAACCTCACTTTCACTTTCTTGCTCAAGCTTGTAGTTAGTAGACAAAACAATCTTTCGATAGCTTAAATAGCCAATGGCGGGAATCTTCGCTTTATTATTACGACTTCCTTGTGGAGACGATAACTCAACTAAATCACTTTATTATTTGCGATTGGTATGTTGCCGTAGAACTTTCTTAGGGATTTGCAACGTGCTCTCCGTGTCAGTCATAGTTCAAGATATCAGATAATCTTCAGAAACCTTATGTTGACCAATAATACGAACAAGCTGCAAGTTGCATTAATCGAAGAAGAAACACAGATACAATTCGGATCGAAGTCCGGCCAAGACCAAGAAGGCTGGTTCCTCCAATGATCCTTCTCTCAAATGAGAGCCTAAATCCCTAATGATCCCAAGATGACCATAACACTCCCATACCTCCTCCTTATATAGGGGGGAGGGGGCTCACATCAAACATAAAATATTTAAAGAAAAACAGTAATGATAAATGGGATGGCGCGTGCGCGTAACAATACATCCCGTCAGAAAAGCGACCTTGTCCCCAAGGTCGGAGCGCCGCCCGCCGGTCAGTAGTGGGATGCCGTCGAGGTGCCCGGGGCGTCGTGCGGTAGTCCGTCCGAGAGCAGCAGGGCGTCGATGGCGGCGGAGAGCGCGGCCACGTCGTCGCCGATGAGGACACGACACTCCTTCACGGAGCACTCATGACCCGGAGAGTAGGGGTGCTTGCAGCGGAAGCACAGGCCCTTGCTTCGTAAGTCGTTGTACTCCTGGTTGGAGAGGCGATGGGTAGGGACAGGCCGGTTGTTGCGAGGACCCATCATTGGTGGCCGAGGCAGAGGAGGTGGCGGAGGTGTAGGTTTCGGATGGGTCGAGAAATATGTGTAGGAGGGATACCGAGAGGGGGGTGATGGGGAAGGAATGTCGCCGGACGTCGCGAGAAATTCCGCCTCCACCAGGGGGCGAGGTCAATGGCGTGGTGAACCGTTAAGGGTTGGAGAGTGCGGAGACGGGAGCGGAAGTGGGGTTGCAAGCCATTCATGAAGAACCCCAAGTAATGGTCTGGGGGAAGACCGGGGACATGGGTGACTAATTCCACGAAGGCATCAATGTAGGAGTCAATGGAGCCCGTGTGACGGACCCCGCAAAGTCGCTCGATCATGGGGCCGGAGTAGCGGGCGTCATACCGCTGAATGAGGGCCTCAGAGAGAGTTGGCCAGGTGAGGTCGGGGGAGGTCTGCCGGAGCCAACGAACCCAATGGAGGGCCGACCCTTCCATGCCGATGATTGCGGTGGAGACCCGTTGTGTCGGCGCGGTCTGGTGAATATCGAAGAACTGCTCGGCGCGGGCAATCCACCCGAGGGGGTCAGACCCGTTGAAGGTAGGCATGTCAGGTCCACGGTATGGTGGAGTAGGCACTTCCATCGCTGCGGAAGCATCGGGAAGCACGGTGCTGGGGGATCCCACAACAGAGGTGGTAGAGGGGCCGGAGTGCTGGGTGGGCTGCAATTTCTGGAGCATAGACAAAATCGAGGTGAACTGCTCGTTCTGTGCCTCGAGACGAGAGTTGATGGTGGCGAGGGAGTGTTCGAGGGCTTCCACGCGGGCTTCCATCCGGCTCTTTGGCATATGAGGACGATTGCTCCGAGTTGGAGGTTGGCACGGGGCGGATCTGGCCCGCAGGGGGCCGGGACGGCGGCGGGGAGCGCTGGCGGGCTGAGGAGGATGCACGGGCGGTGGCTGGGATCGCTGGCGGGCTGAGGAGGACGCACGGGGCGGCGGCTGGGAGAGCGGGATTGCTGATTCCGGCGACTGGGTCGAGCGGCAGTGGTCGAGCGGCAGAGGTCGAGTGGATCTGGCGATGTCGAGCGGCAGTGGATTGAGCGGCAGTGGTTGAGCGGCAGTGGATCTAGTATAGCAGTTCACCCGTTGTGGCGGCAGATCTAGCGACAGTGGCTCGAGCGGCAGTGGATCTGGCGAACTGGAACGAGCGGCAGTGGTCGAGCGGATCTGGCGATGTCGAGCGGCAGTGGTCGAGCAGATCTGGCGTCGTCGAGCAGATCTGGCGTCGTCGAGCGTAGGCGATGTCGAGCGTCAGAGGCGATGTCGAGCGGTGCTAGTAGAGCAGAACTCGATACTCCGGCGGCTGTAGAAGCGGGCGTAGCGGCAGGTCGGACCAAATAATACGAACAAGATGCAAGTTGCATTAATCGAAGAAGAAACACGGATACAATCCGGATCGAAGTCCGGCCAAGACCAAGAAGGCTGGTTCCTCCAATAATCCTTCTCTCAAATGAGAGCCTAAATCCCTAATGATCCCAAGATGACCATAACACTCTCATACCTCCTCCTTATATAGGGGGGAGGGGGCTCACATCAAACATAAAATATTTAAAGAAAAACAGTAATGATAAATGGGATGGCGCGTGCGCGTAACATTGACCTAATTTGATTTAGACCTCAGAACAATACCTCAAAAGACATCAAATACATAATAGCATTAAATAGCTGCTTCTAGCGGCGGGTAAGAATGCAAATGCAATTTACCCTCCAAAGTCTTGAGAATTTCTTGGTTTTAGACCCCCCTGGTCATTATGAGCACCCCCTAACTAGTGCAATGAGATGTGTCATTAAATAGCTGCTTCTAGCGGCGAGTAAGAATGTAAATGCATTTTACCCTCCAATGTCTTGAGTTTCTTGGTTTTAGTCCCCCTCGTCATTCCGAGCACCCCCTAATCAGTGCAATGCGATGTGTCTATTTATCGCTCTTCACTAAAAATGAGAGCAGGAAGGTATGGAAATGGATCTTAGCCTATTAGGATGTCTTGGATTGAGCCATGAGAGTTCCTTAATGCCTCTTTTTTCCCCATTAGTGTAATTTTGCAATGACTGTCCATCATAAGGGAGAAGAAGAATATGTTTCTTATTAGCAAAATATTGCTATCTAAGCTCAGTACAATCACAGTTTCTTATTAGCAAAATATTGCTATCAAGAGAGGTTAATGATAGCACACTAAGCACCAATTTTTATAGCATGTAATCACAACTGTATCTTCAAAAAAGAATGCTTGTAATAAATAAATAAATAAAGAGGGTTATAAGAGTTAACCATATCCTCAATGGAGAAATCTTTTGTCCATTTTATAAGAGTGCCCGAAGCTAGTGAAGTCTGCCTCACCGGGAAAGAGAAGGTAAACCCAAGTTCTCTCTTCCTGCCGGCAGGAAGCTGAAATTCTTCGCCTTCTGAAGCAATAAATTTCGCAAACTCTGAGGCGATGAAATCAAATAATTCCTAAAACAATAAAAGCAATTAGACAAATCTGAAAAGAAAAGAGAGGTTAAGGAAAAAGTAATAGCTAAACATAGAAATGATAAAAGAGATACACCATAACTTCACATACATGAGAGCACCCAACCATCAAATTTGGTGGAATAGACAACTCCTTTGCCTCCTGATTTACAACTCCTTTTCCCCTTCCTCCCAATAGTACTCGTATTATACGGAAGTTGGTGCCTCCAATGTCCAAGGCGTAAAATAATCCTTTCTCGTCCCTACAATGGATATTCATGCACTTGATCATTAGTTGTCTTCGTTAACTTATTCAAGAAAACTTTACACATGGAAACATAAGCATAAAAATAGTAATTACGGTCAATTTCGTAACAGTGACTTGGTTTTCAATGCTTTGTGAAAAATACTTCATCAGCTAATGATCAAAATTAAGAAATCAATATAATTAGAAGCCTAAGAAAATGATGATGGCGAAACGACAATGATGAAACAAACTGATTGAATAGTGTCACAAATAGCACTTGAGAAAACTAAAGAGAGTCTGGGAACTAAAGAAATTGTTCAGATAGTTTCAAATCACAAGATACTTCTGTTAGGAAACAAAACAGATATCATTTAGTAGATTGAAGAGATATAGATAATTAAAGTGTCCCATTTGCACGAAGATCACAATTTTTTTCGACTTGGCTGCAACAAGAAGCCCAACAATCTCGATTGCAGTGAGAGGATACTCGCATATTGTTTAAACTGAGTTTGAAAACATATATATTTTTGGATTATAATGAAATGGACGAGTAAAAAGGAAATAGACTAAATATGATACTGAAAAATGCTCTTCCCATCTATGCAGGCTTTGTTTGGAACAGTGGTGCCCACCACTGTTTTGGAGGCGTTTGGTATCTCTGTGGTGGGAAAAGCGTTTGTGCCAAAAAGATATTTTTGGGATTTTTTTGAAAAATAGTGAACCCTCCCATTTTCAGAAAAGCTAAAAGAAGTTTTTCGCGTTTTCACACTTCTCTTCTCATAGGTCAACATCCAACCAAAAATCGCCACCTCCCATCCCTCTCCTCCGCAAGCCACCTCATCTCCATCCTTCCTCCAACTGTTCCCCACCAGATCCAATCCAATCCGGCAACCTCCCTTCACATCCATTGTAACACACCAAATTTTCTTTAAAGACTTTGTTAATGATGTGTGCTTGTATGACACACGTAAGTGTAAACTTCCAAGGGAAGCTCGAGAAGTAAACCAATTTTCCCCCTCGCACGATCGTGCGTTTTTTGTAGAGTTGAAATGGGCAGATTCCGGACGTCCTGAAGATGGTTGCGCTCCACATTCACATGATCTTATGAGGACCTCGTGCGTGAAGGCCGACACAAATGGACAAATCTTGGGGACCTGAAGATGCTCGTATAATATTCACACGACCGTGTGATTGCCCCATGCATGTTGAGATGCTTTTAACAATGCATGACCATGCGCCTGAGTGCATGACCATGCGCCTGAGTGCATGACCGTGTGATTGGCATAAATAAGCATTTAAATTTGATCCAAGCAATGGATCTCGATCTAATGGCCCAGATTTCTTTCCCTCGACCTAATATAGTGGAAGGTGTGAACCAAAATTTCATTTTGGCTGTTCTTACCGTGGAAGAGTGGGGAGAGGAAGAAGGGTCTAAGAGAGCTAGGGTTTAAGGTAACCATCCATTGGCGAGGAGCCGAGGATTCAGAGCTCCAATTGAAGAGTTAAAATCGGATTCACGAAGATAAACTCCTTCTGGTCATCCTCCACCCAAACACTTGAGGATTTATGGTGCTGAGGAAGACTTTGAGGGCAACGATCCCTTCCACCGGTCTTAGGACCGTTTTATATGAAGCACGCTTTTACTTTCTTGAATTAGGAGAGTCTCCTCACTAATTATTGGAGGGTATGAACTCTAGTTCGTTAGAACCCTGAGATGTAGGATTGCATCTTCGACATGATTTCACATTAGAAATCCAATATTCGTTCTGGATTATACATGATGTGTGAAGCCTATTCATGACCGTCAACCTGAATCGGTGACATTTATGTGACGATTACATTTAGGGAAGCCATAGTTTGCGTAATCGGAGAATACTCCATATAAATCGTCACGATGAATGCAGGGATGTGGGCTCATGGGGTATTTTGCCATCCTTAGGTCAACCCTATGTTTGGGTGTAATTGTTTGATATTATAGAATTCTACAGTGCGGGAGGAAATGAATGTTCGTCACCCGCGAGTGTGTAATTGATGATAATTATATGATTTGAAAGCCGAATGTGCTTTTGTGTTTTGTGATAATGTGATAATTGAGATGACCATACACCTCTTATCATGATATACGATGATTGAGAACCCTAGACCTCCCATAATGAGGTGAGATGACCCTATACCTCCATTTGATAACCATGATAGTTGGGATGGACTTATACCTCCTATCATGATACAGGGTGGTTGAGATGATCCTAGACCACTCTCATGAGGTGAGGTGATCACTCCCTCTTTGTTTGTACTTGAATCTTGGAATTTTGTGGTTGTAAGTGCCCCAATTCATGTGTTGATGATTAATGTTGTGCTAGAAGCATACACTGATGTGATAAGGGTTGTGGTCGATCTTCGGACAAACCTAGTCATCATGATACATTCATTAGGCTTCCTTTTATTACTTGCACAACCTAGAAAGTGATTGATGTATAGGCATTTGCATATGTAGCGTAGTTGTGATACTATTGTTTGCCTACGTGACGCGTACTTGTAGGTGTGCAATAAATCACCCTGGAGTCTACTAGTATGGTCGGGGAGAGAGGTCGTTATGTGGTGTGTGATCAGCTCATACTTTCTTTATTAGCACACATCAATTGAAAGTGCACTAGATGAATTACCCAGCCCATGAATTAGAGTTGGTGGCAATGGTGTTCACTCTAAAGTTGTGGGAATAATATTTTTATGGCGCGAAGATTAAAATTTTCACTAATCATAAGAGCATGAAGTTCCTCTTGTCGCGGGAGTTAAATATGCGTCAATGAAGATGGGTGGAGTTCCTGGGATATTACACTTTTGATATCCAATACACTCCAAATAAGGCAAATGTTGTCGCTGATGCGTTTAACTAGGGGGCTTCAGCGCAAGGAAATAGGATTTTGGCTCATGATGAACTCCTAGCTCGTGAATTGGAAGCTTTGGAGATCACTTGTGTAGATAGAGGTACGACGACCACTGTGTGCTTGAACTAGACGAAGGTCCAATATGACATTGGGGATCGAGCCCGAAAGGTGTTGGAGCTTGATGAGAGCATGCGATGCTTTGTGCCGGGAACTATTGAGGGGTCAAACGCCAAGTTTTCTTATGAAAATGGACTCTTGCGAAAGGATAAAATATTGTGCATCCCGAGCTTTGGGAAACTCCGCGATGAGTTGATGTATGAGGCCTATTTTTTTAAATACTCGATTCACCCAGGGAGTACCAAGATGCATATGGATATGAAAAAATTGTATTGGTGGCCATGCATGAAGGACATTGTGATGTTCGTGGTGAAATGCCAAACTTATGTGTTAGTGAAGGATGAATGCCAAATACCCGGTGGATTTTTGAAGTCTTTGACGATTACGGAACGAAGATTCGATGACATTTTGATTGACTTTGTGCATGAGTAACCAAGGTTGCAACAAGACAACAAAGTCATTTGGGTGATCATTGATCATTTGACGATGGTAGCATACTTCATTATGAATCAGAAAGGTGGTTCAGTGGAGGATATGTTACGTATGTGCGTCCTAGACTTTGGCAAGGGGTAGAAAGATCACCTATATATGATTGAATTCGCCTACAACACTATCATGAGAGTATTCAGATGACACAGTTTGAGACCCTCTATGGAAGAAAGTGTCGTACGTCGTTAGCATGGGAAGAAATAGGCGATACGAAATTGCTGAAACACAAAGATATGGATGAGGCAAATGAAACTATTCAGGCAATTCGTAAAAGAATGTTAGTTGCCCAAGAAAGCAAAATACTATAATGCAAAAATATCGAAGTGTGGAATTCGTTGTAGGGGACTGGGTATATCTGAAGATTAAGCCATTTAAAGGGGTATCAAAGATTTGGCGACTGAAGAAGCTAAGTCCAAGATACTTGGGACAATTCGAAGTGACAAAATGCATTGGGTTGATGCTTACCACCTCGCATTGTCGATAGAGCTTAGTGATTACATGATATGTTCCACATATCTGTACTGAGGAAAGGTGCGAGGGAACCTATGCAGATTGTTGAGACTGACAGTGTACTAGTGGGCATCAGGTTATCGACTATTTGCCTTGAAGGTGCGGAAGTCTGTTAGTTGTGAAACAAGAAAATCAAAATGGTGAAGGTTCACTGGGACAACTGTGGGCATGATGACTTCTCTTGGGAGAGGGAGCAAATGATGTGGGAGGAGTACCCCGAGTTGTTCCTATAGGTATGTGATTTCTTTTTTGTTTGACATCTTTCTAATTTCGGGACAAAACTCTTATAAGTGGGGGAGAATTGTAACACCCCAAATTTGTCTTAAAGACTTTGTTGATGACGTGTGCTTGCTTGATATGCAAGAGAGAAGACTTCTGAGGTGAGCTCAAAAAGTAAACTAGTTTTGCCTTCTCGCACGACCGTGCAATTTGGAATCGCACAACCGTGCGTTTTGTAGAATTAAAATTGGTAGATTCTTGATATCCTGAAGATGGTCGTGCACCATTCACACAATTGTAGCGAGGAATTTGTGCATGAAGGCTGGCGTAAATGGCCAAATCTTGGGCACTAAAGATATTTGTGCGATATTCACAAGATCATGTGATTGACTCGTGCGTGTTGAGTTGCAGTTAACAAATAATAACACACGACCGTGCAATTGAATAAATAAGCATTTTAATGTTTGATCCGAGCCGTTTATCTCGATCCAACATCCCAAATTTCTTGCCCACGACCTAATATCGTGGAAGGGACGAACCGAAACTTCATTTTAATTGTTCTTGCCATGGAAGAGAGGGGAGAGGAAGAAGGGGAAGAAGAGAACTACGGTTTGAGGAATCCAGCCATTGAAGAGGATGCAGAGCTCCAATGAAGAGTCCTGAATTCACAAAGATCAAATCCTTCCGGTCATCCTCCACCCAAACACTTGAGAATTCATGGACCCAAATAAGACATTAAGGGTAACAATCTATTCCTCCGATGTTAGGACCATTTTGTATGAAGCATGCCTTTATTTTCTTGCGGAACGAGAGACTCCTCTCACTAATTAATGGAGGGTATGGACTCTTTTGGTTCGTTAGAGGCCTGAGATTGCGTCCTCAACATGATTTTGCATTAGAAATCCGATGTTCATTTCGGAATAGACATGGTGTGTGAAGCCTATTCATGGTCAACCTGAATCAGTGATGTTGAAGTGATGATTGCATTTAAAGAAGCCCTAATTTGCATGACCGAAGAATACTCTGTATAAATCATCATGATTAATGTGGGGATGTGGGCTCATCGGAGATTTAGCCATGCCTAGGTCAACTCTATGTTTGAGTGTAATTGATTGATAGTATATAATTTCACAGTGGGGAGGTAACTTGAAGGACGTGAACGTCCATCACATGTGAGTGAGGAATTGATGATAATTATATGATTTGAAAGCCGAATATGCTTTATGTGTGATGAGATAATGTGATAGTTGAGATGACCCAACAACTCCTATCGTGATATACGATGGTAAAGATGACCCTAGACCTTCCATAATGAGGTGAGATGACATTATACCTCCCTTAGATAACTATGGTAGTTGAGAGGACCATATACCTCTTATCATGATATACAGTGGTTGAGATGATCCAAGACCTCCCATCTTGAGGTGAGATTACCATATACCTCACTCTTTGTTTGTACTTGAATGTTGGAATTATGTGGTCGTGAGTGCCCTAATTCATGCGTTGATAATTGATGTTGTGCTAGAAGCATACACTGACGTGATAGGAGTTGTGGTGGATCTTCATACAATCCCAAGCTTCATGATACATGCATTATGCTCATTTTAATACTTGCTCAACCTAGAAAATGATTGATGTCTGAGTTTTTGCATATATATCGTAGTTGTTATACTTTCTGCTTTGGAAGACATATTGCTTGCCTATGTGACGCATACATGAAGGTGTGTGATGACTCGCCCCAGAGTCCACTAGGTTGGTCGGGGGAAGAGGTTGTTACACGGCTTGTGGTCAGCTCGTAGCTGACCATCATTTTCTCGAATATGTATTTGGTTGCATGAAGTGTAGCTCGTGATGGAGCATATCAGACCAAGTCCAAAGCTATTGAAAGGCAAAAAGGAAAATACGCTCCTTATCATATTAAGTATTTTTATCATTTAATGTATCAGGCCTACATGCCTTGGACTTTTGTATTTAATGTTTGAACATTTCTATGTTGTTATGTAACAGTCATAAGACCGAGCTATGTGGACATTACATGTTTAAGATGTAGACATTCTCATCCTCCTTAAGCAGCCTATTTTATTTGTTTTTGCTAGTGTGATATAGAATCTGAGATAAAATTAAGTTAATGATTTATACCATTTCATAATATTCCTCTTGTGAAATTTGTTTGTTTTGGGATCTCTATCAGACGCATATTATATGACATTTGCAGGTGGAGTGTTACATCCACCCCAGACCTTCCTCCAGCCCACCTCCGAACCCGATTCTGTGAGCCACTGCGTTCAGCAGTCCTCCTTCATCTCCAGTTTTGGATTTCAACCCCATTCTAGAATATCTCCAAGACTTGATGACCTCTTGTCTTCCCTTCAACAACACCAAATCTCTCATGCACATGTAAGTCATAGTTTGGTGTTCTATTCATCTATTATTGTGCGCTTGGAATATATTTTAGTGGATGTGATATCATATCTTTCCTTTCCGTGAAATTGTCTAATTTACAGGGCTTAGCCGTTGTGCTCTTTAAAGTAACTTGTGCTCCAATTGTGTATGAATTATTGCTTGTTGTTCTATTCAGAATTTTGAAATGACTGTGCTCATGAATTGGTACTTTATTCATTGGATTGTTTGCATGCTTTCACATTATGCTAAGGTTGGTAGTTGGTTCATTGAATTTGTCGCTTGCTCTCTTGCATTGCATTTAGGGTTAGGATAATCGCGCGTCCATTACCTGTAGACCTGTCTTGTGTCAAATTGATATCAGATCCCCAGGTTTGAACTTTATTTTGATACGTAGTCATTGAGTCTATAGGTACCTCCATGACACATTATTGTCGCTACCCCTCACCTTTATTTGAGAGCTCTGAGCCTGCTTATATGTGATCCGATAGAACTTTAATTGAGATGTCTTCATATTATTATGATGATTATTCTCGTTCGCAGCACAACACTTCTAGAGATCGTGTCAGCCCTTCGACATGATTACTCTATGCTAGCGACTGTCACTGCGATGAATATCGTCGCCCCCATACCTGCGCACGTACGGATCGTGTTGACCCTTTGACACAACTCAATTATGGTACGAGCGACGACCACGATGACCATCATGAGCATGACATTATCTAGATCACTTTGATTTATTCAGAGAGCATTGTGTTAGGTTGCAGAGCTTAGGATGCTAGGTCAGACGAGAGAGCACTAGGATAGCATTGAGTGGTCCCTTGTGCAAGATCATCTTCGCCCCATCACTAGTTGGGTGGAGTTGAAGCGGAGATTGAGTTACAAGTATCTACAAACGTCATATAAGAGTTGTCTAATTAATCAATTATTTACCCTTAGGAAAGAATTCATAATTGTTACCGAGTATAAGGATTACTTTGATGAGTTAGTCGTAAGGAGCAACATTCATGATGAGCCTGTCGCAGCCACTGTTAGATTATATTTCAGACTTCGGTCTGCGATCTATGTAGCATTGAGTGCTCATCGATTAGATTCTGTCGCGCAGATATTTTAGCCCGCTCTTCATTATGATCAATCATTGGTTCCGCTAGACTGAGTCGAGTAGACTCGCACCCTGACCATCCCTCCATGAGTCTTCCCTAGCCCGAGGCCATCACTATGCCTGCATTGTACTGTCAGACACGATTAATGTGAACCTGATACTAATTTCTCTCACCTCGGTGAAGCACATTGTCCGAGAAATTGTTAGCCACTTGAGCCTGACTCAAACCTTATGGCCTTAAAAGAGAGTGAGTACGAGTAATCCAATGATCTTATAGTGATGTGTTTTTCCCCTACCCCATGTGTTAACTTAGTTATTCCTCCGATCATAGAATATCCCTTGCTTGCATGTTCATTTGATGTTCCCTACATTCTGATTGTGAGTCATGTCTCGAGTGAGGGTCGAGAGCGTAGTATTGGCTGTGCGGTGGTTTTGGCCTTCTCTCGAAGGCAATATTGTTATCAATGATACTCATCTCAAGGATCATCCTGCTATGAGTTAATTCTTTAATGAGCCCCCTGTCCAGTTCCCGGGTGAGCCACATGATGGTTCTTTCTTTATAGGAAATATTTTCCCTAGTGCGAATGTCTTGGATGTGAGAAATCGTCTCATATGAGATGAATTTTCTTATAAATCTCTTGGGGAGACAGTTGACGGTCAGGTAATGTCATCATTTAGGATGAATTTTTTTATCTACCACCTGATGACCCTCCCAATGATTCGCATCCCTTAGGAGGCATTCAACATATCATGATTTTGTAGCTCAGTGTTGATGTCCCAAGCAGTCATTTAGGTATTCGGCGTACACTCAACGAGTACTTCTACATTCCTCCAAAAGAGCCTTCTGATAGGCCACCCCATTTTAGAGACATTTAGGTCGTTATCAAACCTCGCCCTAGCGGGTATGTCTTGTATGCCTTGCTTCATATGCATCATTTACGTGAGTCTGTCGAGCCTTTTTGTTCGTCATTTGCATGAATCTACTGAGTCTCTTGTTCATCATTTGCATGAATAAGTCCGCGAGAAAATTGTGATTAGTAATGATTACTATAATGTCCAAGCAGATCAACACATGAGAGAGCAGGTTTTTGAAGAAGGAAGCAAGTAACAGTTCACATACAATCTGAGAGGTTCCCTCAAGGAACAACAATGAAACGAAGCACTCGACGAATAGGCCCATACACAGTCATATGAAGGATCTGGACGAATGTATATCAAATTAATATCCCTAAGAATATGGGGATAAAACGAGTATTCAATATAAAGGACTTGACACCTTATTACGAGGAGCGCATGTACACGGATCCTTTCTCCACCACCTTTCCATTGACCACCACGCCCGAGCCACATTTTATCATGCCTCCCCTATCCCACCCCAGTCCCAGTTTGATGCATCACATCATGAAGTCATCTTGTACCACCGATGGTTCCACCAATTTAGTTGTCAGGCGAAGATACATCTTATTCAAAGATATCAGCGACTGCAAGAGGCATAATTCAGATTATTTCCCATGATGTCACAACCCTAGGCTGATGATATATGCTGTGATATCTTCTTTATTGGAGCGACCGCTCGACCTCAGATGATACTTGGATCTCCCCGAAGTAGCTTGAGCAACTCACCCCTAGGTTGCACCGAAAGTATGGCCATCTTCACTCACCAGAGATGAGTGATTTCAAGCCGAGGGGAGTTGATGAAGATTGACGACCCACATACATTTATTCTCATAGGAGGCGATGATCTGTTACCCTTTCGGATGATCCTAGTCCACGGATGCATTCAGATGATCTTTTAGAGTCTATTTTGTATATTTACTTTTGCATTTTGAGTTGTATTTGACACCCGATCGGATCAGATATTATGAATCATCTAATGCAGGTGCCCTAGCAGTATTCCATCTATTAATAGGCATGCTGGCTACTGTAATGAGGATCGAGGTTTCGGGTGAGATTTCTGAAACCATTGGTTTCCCTCATGCTGCTACTCCGGTAGGTCCCCCTTGATGGTACTCCTAGGGTCCGACATTCCCCTCATATCCCCACAGTAACTCACGACTCCTTCCCTGCTTCTATCCACGAGTCCCCCCAACCCAGATTACATCCTCTAGTCGATCATCTACATCTCCTCCAACAACATCCCGCATCTTCCTCCATCAGCAACCTCGACCAGCCCTCCTTCATCCCAGCCCGATGACAACCACCCCTCCTCCATCCCCACCCAACGACTAGTCCTGCTACATCCATGCCGATCATCCCATCATGCCACAAATTGCCACCTCACATCCCTCTCCACTTAGCGACCTCGTCTCTAGTTTTCGTCCGACTTTCCACCACCAGATCCCACCCACTCTATTAGCCTCCCTTCACATCCACCCACCCAGACCTTCCTCCAACCCACCTCCAGACTCGATTCCACCAGCCATTGTCGTTCAACAGTCCCCTTCATCTCCAGTTTCAATTTTCAACCTCGTTCTAGAATATCTCCAAGACCTGTTGGCCTCTCATCTTCCCTTCAACAACATTGGATCTCGCCTGCACGTATAAGTCAATTTTGTGTTTTATTCCTCTACTGTAATGCACGTGGACCATATTTTAGTGGATGCGATATCATATCTTATCTTTTAGCGAAATTGTCTGGTATGCAAGGCTTAGATGTTGCACGCTCGAAAGTACTTTTGCTCCAATTGTGTGTAAATTATTGCGTGTTGTTCTATTCAATTTTCTGTAAATACCATGCTCCTGAATAGTTAATCAATTTCTGGTAATTTTTAATTGAATTGTTTTTATTGCATCCACATATACACTAAGCTACTTAGTAATCATTCTCGAGTCCACTTTGGTTGCACCTTAGAGCATCCGCACTCACCTCTCATGAATCAAATTGATACTTTATTGTGTGCATGCTTTCACATGATGCTAGGGTTGGTAGTTGGTTCATTGCACTCGTCGTGTGCTTGCTTGCATTGCGTCTAGGGTTAGGGTAATCACGCGTCCGTTATCTGTAGACTCACCCTGCATCACATAGTATACATCTATATTATATTAAAAGGGCAAAACCTCCTTTGATAAAACATTCATCTTTCTAATTTTACTTTTTCTTTATTACAATTTTTACATTTATGAAAAGTGACTTTAATTTATAGTTTTTATTTTAAATTTTAAAATCTATATCTACTATTATAAGAGATGATGAGTCTTTGGTTTAAAATTCATTATGCCAATTTTACCCTTTCTTTTTTTACAAATTTTACATTTTTAAAAGTAGCTTTAATTTATGTTTTCTAAATTTATTTATAAAATGTGTCAATATCCTCTCAATTTCTATTAAGCTTTATATTCGGAGAGGCAAAAAAAATTCATGGGGATAACGAATGAAGGTTGTACTCTCGCGTTAGGGCACGGGGGATCCCCGTGCACGACTGCGTGTATTAAATATATTTTTAATTAGAATTTCTAAAAAAATTATGCTAAACAAATTATTTTTTTCTTTTTTTCCAACCACTAACACCAACTGAGAACTTGTCATAGTTGCCTATTATTTTATACATATTGTAATACTATAGCAATTATATATATATAAATTGAATCTGCATATATTATATAAATAATAACATATAAAATATGTAAATCTTTGATAAAAATATTAGAGTAGTTTTTTATATTAAACAATTAAAATTTTATCTATAAGATTATTGATTCAATATAAATTATAAAAAATCAACTAAAAATATTTTTTTTTTATGTTTGATAATTTAATATGAATTATACAAAAAATAAATAAATTTATAAATTTATTTTTTATGTTTATTGATTTAATATTTCAACATGAGATATAAAATATTAAATTATATATATAATATAAGATTTTAATTTAGATCTAATTGATACATGCATATACAAATATTTATATCATGTAAAGTTATATAATAATTCTTGAATATATGTTTTTTAAATACATATATTAAATATAATAATGTGTTAAATAATATATTTTAAAATATTAATATTATATATATATTTATAGTTCAATTTCCGTTGAATTAATCAGATATTGAACCCTTTTTTATCGGTTTCAATTGTTTCTCGTCAACAATTTTTTTATATTGGTATCATTTCATTTTTCATGAGACTGTATTTTTCTGCAAAAATACAGTTGTATCGAAAAACACAGTTGCAATAAATTGTGTTTTCAGATTTTTCTTTGCCGCAAAAATACAGTTGTAATTCATACTAGAAAAAACATGTTTTACAATTGTATTTTTACCATTTTTATCCCAAACATATACGTATGAGTACTTAAAATGATCGTAAAAGCATTTATGTGAAAGGAACGACGTACACCCGTAGAAAAAAATTGTTCCTCCTCCAGGCTCACAACCTTGATAAAAGCATCAAATTATTTTGAAGTAATGAGAAAGAATCGTAAACCTATTTTAAGCGATGCGAGAAGCTCGACTAAGGAGACCATTAGAGACACCTGTCGTTAGCCGTTGTGAAAGTTTAGTCACTAGACATGTTAAATGGGGAAGGGGTAGACCAATAAAGACTCCGAATGAAACTATAAGAAAAGACATGATGTACTTAGGCATAAGTGAGATTATGACTAAAGATAGGGCACAATAGAGACAAAAGATTCATATAGCGGACCCCACTATAGTGGGATAAAAGCTTGGGTGTTGATATTGTATAATATAAAAGGAGAGTTGATATTAGCAGTCCGGAACTGACTATTCGCAGTCCATCGCTATTCATAGTCCACAAATTTTATTTGTAGTCCAAAATAATATTTGCACCCCACTCCCATCCCAAAGAAGCGAAATAGTTTGTTGATTTATTAAGCACTAGAAGCCTAGAGAAACATCTTAAAAACTCTAAACAATTTTAAAACTTAGCAGGAAAACAAGTTAAATGCCATGCATAGAGGAATTAACTCTAAAACAAGTTAAATGACATGCAAACCTTCCTCTAACAAGAAAACTGACTACTTTTTGGCGATTTTCGCTGGATAATTTCCTTCTTTTTTGAAGAAGGTGAATCTAAGAGGGAGAAAGACGACGAGGCTGATAGAACTACGGCTAGGGTTTAGGCAACGGGAGAAGAGGGATGAGGAGGACGAGATTATTCGATGGGATGCGATTAGTGAGAATTAGACTGCGAATATAGCGAAAATTGGAATGTGAATAGCGAAAATTGGACTGCTAATATCAAAAAAACTAAAAATTGCCGTAAAGGCAGGATTACCCGGTAGGAAGATTATCGACGTAGGAGAGAAGCATCTTCAGATTGCTCCGGCCGCCAGGCGCGAGGCCAGCCTCCATCTCCACCGTCATGGCGTCGGCAACCTGACGCAGCTTGTCGATCGGCGTGGCGCACTTCTGCTCGAAGTCCTTCACGATCTCCATCGCCCTATTCCACCGCTCTAATCTTCGCGTCCGCCGCCAGAAGATGAACGCCGCCATGACAGAGATCACAGTCGCCGGACACAAAAGCAGCCCTCCGATAGCGTTTTTCTTCCTCATCTCTGCACAGGAAGCAACTTATAAATAGCTTCACGGCCGGAAGAAACCCTAGACGGACCAGGATTCTTAGCTGGCATCCAGAATTGCCGTCGATGTTTAGGGTTTTTAAAGAGGCGGAGAGGAGACGAAGGGCGGGAATTAAGAGGAAGAAGAGAACTAAACCCCTTGATCTCTTCAAATGTCGCTGTTTTGGCCAGAAGCGAATTAAACGACACAGCAATTTGGGGGCACGAAAGAGACGGCCATGGCCAAAATTCCCTAAATCTGCTCGCTGGCAATCTCCATTCCGTTAGCTGACTACCGGCCGGCCGGGGGCACCGAAACCCTTTCCCCAGAGGAGCAATTTTTTACGCACGAGACTCGTAAATAAGATTACAGTGGCGGACTCAGGATTTTCGTCTGACACGAACACCCAATAAAAAATTTAAATTTTTGATAAATTTTATTATTCTATTTAGACGGCTTAATCAAATTGTTTCATCGGATGTTCAACTCGCTTCCTACAATGTCTAGTTACTCTTTTTTTAGTTATTATTGTGATATATTAGGGCCCGTTCGTTTGGACAAAATTGTAATTGGATATTGGAATTCGATATTGGGATTCGATATTAAGAATTGGAATTGGTCTAATTCCAATTTCAGTGTTCGCATAACAAACAATATTGATGAATATTGTGGAATTGATCAATTCTTTTGTTCGTTTGTTAAATAAAATTCAATCTAAGAATTAGAAAATAGTATGAAGAAGCTAACATTATATCACATATTATAAAAACCTATCATTCTATCACATATACTGACATTAATTAACACATAATTCACTTACCACTTCATTGAGAGCTTCCATGACATCACCATCTCCTCGGTGGAATAGCAGACGAGGAGGAGAAAAAGAAAACTATGCTTGTTGCTACCAAAAAACTGAACCAGACAATCATCATGTACCAAGGATATTCGTTCTAAAAAGCATCGAACGAGAAGTATCTGCGATGCGAGAATAGAGCTAAAACCCTAGCTGCTTCAATTTAAAACCAGCTGAGCTAAGAGTAGTAAAAGTTTTGCAACAGAACATAATATATCCATAAGGTCCAATGATAAGACCAGAATGATACATAATATAGAACCAAAATGGGAGATGACTTCAATATTTTGGCAAAATTTTTGGCAAAAATGGGTCGATCAAGGTCCAATGATACATAATATAGAACCAACTAAAACAACATGTAGCAACAGAGCCATCTCAATATTCCTTGTAATTACAAGGACATTGCTCCAACAATATAGATACTTTCAGCTTTATCCCATCAACATCTAGATACTTTCAGCTTTAGCCCATCGACCTCCCTCAATATTCCTTGTAATTACAAGGACATTGCTCCAACATCAACATTTTGATTGACTCTACATGAACCAAGAAGAGCTCCCCAGATCCTCTCATCAAAATAGCATATTCTCCAACATCAACATCCAAACTAAGTTATATGTAATTATACACACACACACACATACCTGTGCACATAAGCACAGGTGTATGCAATTATACACACACATAAGCACATGTATATGTAATTATACACACACACACACACACATACACACATGGAAATTCAATCAAGAAGAGCAAAACTCCAAACTAAGTTTTTGGGCTAAACATTAATCATGTTTGAAGGTAAAGAACACAACATTTAAAAGTTAATACAAGACTAAATAATAAAAAACATACATAAAGTTGATTAAAAGATCCATAGCTTTAAGCTTCACAGTAATTGCAAGCTCTGACATCATCACCAGTTCATCCAATATTTTTGTAGTGGTCTCCATGGTAGTTGGAGTTGGAGTTGTAGTTGTAGTTGGGGTTGGTGCAGTTGATGCATGTGTTGAGATTGAGTTAGTTGAGTTGGATTCATATGCTTTACTAAGACTTCTAGCTATTGGAGAAACAACATCTGCAAGTATATCAGTTGAAGTTGAATTTTTTTTCCTTGAAGGCTCACTACCAGTGGAATATTTAACACGTTTCCCGCATGAATAGCTTTCCTCACCACCAGAGTCATCTAAATCAACCGCATTAGTCGCTTCGTTCCCAGTTGCTGCATTAGATCCAATTGCCTTATCACAACCACATATGGTACCCAAGTCGATCCAGTTTACTATCACCTTGTCTCGATAATGTTTTATTGTTAGATGAGCATGTATATTCACAAATTATGATGTTCATAATGATAAATAAATAAATAATTATCTACAACTATGAAAATATTTAATTACCTTAACGTAATTTGCCCAAACATCTTCGCTATCAACTTTAACAATATTACGACCCCAATCCCATCAGAACCCGCTAGTGTTTAGCATTGCAGAAATCTCCTGATAATATTTATTCCATGTTTTTAATTGAGATAACACTTTTTCTTTATTAACAATAACATTGCAATCATCCTTCAACGCATTGATAGCAGCTGTGAATGCAATTCCTTTCCATCCATTCACAGCTTTATTGTCCAAGCATTGTTGCTCTAATAGAGCACCTGTCAGACAATGATCCATATCCATTGTCCAATGAACATAAGTTTTCTCTTTTTCTTTCTCCCTTTCTGCTTCTCTTTCTTTCTCTTTCTTTCTCTTTCTTTCACTTTCCCTTTAACAGTAAATTTGGAATATCTGTCCATACTTATCGCTCTGTATTTAAAGCAATAATAACATTTACCATACTTATGGATTATCTTCATTGTTTAGAAATAAGAAATAACACATATTTCATATATATTGTAGATTATGTATAATTGAACACATATTTCATATATATTATAGATTAGTCTCATAATTGCAATCGACTAATCTCGTCGAGCTTGATAATCATTGAACATATTAATTGCCAAAGTATCCCTAAAATTTGACCATTCAGTTGTTGCCTGCAATGGTCCACGAATATTATCATATTCATAGCTATCCCCACCAACAACTTGAGTTGATTGTTCTGCATCAACCTCTTCCAACAATCCAAAATCATTCTCTAATCTCTTTTCAACAAAAAAATTATGTAAAATACAACAAAAATTTATGATTTGAACCTGCAATTTAACAACACTCAAATATTAGATATTTCAAACTCATCATCAACATAAAGATGGATGTACAAGAATACATTTTAATTTAATACCTGAATTTTGATATTAAAAAAAGAAGGTTGACGCAAAATTGCCCACCGCTTCTTCAACAAGATAAAAGTTCTTTCGATTACATTTCTTTCCTTAGAATGACAAAGATTGAATAATTCCTTGTAATTTGTGGGATTATTTCCTTGTGCGGACCATTCCTTAAGATGATAGCGTGTAGACCGATATGGAGCAAGATATCCCAGACCATTAGTGTACCCCGCATCGACAAGATAATACTTCCCTATACAAAATATATCTATTATTTACATATTTATAAAGATGCATCTACATGTATTGGTTATGTTGTACTAAATAAATTATACCTGTTGGTACTTCAAAGCGATCTGATCTTTCCAGTGCACTACGCAACACCCTAGAATCTGACGATGACCCTCCCATCCAGGTAAAACATACACAAATTTCATATTACGATCACAAACTCCCAATACATTAGTATTGATAGCTTGTTTTTGATTCCTATATCGACCTTGATCTTTTACTGGGACGATGACTTCAATATGTGTGCCATCTAATTCTCCAATACAATTCTATTAGCAAAGAAAACATTCAATTTAAATGTTTAGTTAAATGAATATCATATTGTATTAAGCTTTCCAAATAGTTTTCTCACCTCGAACCATCTCCACCTTTGCTCTTGTCTAGATTCTGGTAGTTTGATGTAATCTATAGTCAATTTTAGAATTGCCCGCAACACTAAACTGAAGTGTCTACATATAGTATCATCGGACCTCAAATATGTCCCTCCCACATCACGAAATTTCTTGTTATGACCCAATATATATAAAAACAACACAAGTGACTCGGTAATTGAAATATGTGGAGTATCATGTAGCAAATTTTTTCTCAATCATTATATTATGTAGCTCGAGAAATGACTGCTTACTCATGCGCAATTGATTAAAATAATTTATTTCTGTACCACCATATAAATTTCTTAGAAGTGTTCTTCTTAACGAATCATTAAATTTGACCTCCATAGGTTGTCGGGGAATATTTTCTTGCATATGCATCATAACTACAACCACTGTTACAATAACTGTCTCTTCAATAGTCCTCTTTCGTTTTTTCTTAAAGCATCAACACTTGACAAGTTTTCCACTAACATCTCGTCCATTAATATTAATCCAAATCTACATTGATGATATATAACAAATATTGTATCAATTATATCGTATCAACTAATCAAAATAAAATTATGCAACATGTAAGCCACCAAATTGCATTAAGTTCTCGACGGAATAATGTATGCTAATATGGATCCTTCTAATATTTACACTTTAAATATACAAAAAGGAAATTTAATAACGTTTCCAGGGACATATATCCGTTCAAAATAAAAAAATTAATCACAAGAAAATATATCCAATGTAATTAAAAATGCAGGTGGTAGAGATTGATTTAGAAAAAATATCCACATTTTTGTCCAAACTCGCAGGAGCAAAAAAAATATGTCAACATATATCAGATTTGGAGGATTTATATTCGTCATAAAAACTATGTTTGAGCATACACATGGAAATTTTGGCAACAACTAGACTAGAAACTAATAATCATAACTGCTACTTATCACAATCATCTACCCCAGGTGCTGGGGTATACCATATTGGAGAAGAAAAAAAATACTAAACATCATAAAGTACACATCTTGAAAACTGACCGTTTTTAGAGTTTATAACTACTATCACAGGTTTTAATTAAATAGCTTTCAGGATATAATACTCTGGAAATTTACTAAATTAGAAATGATTAGGGTTCCAAATTCCAGATTTGTAAATCCTAGTTGGTACAAATCTCTTCAAATCCAAAGATATCAGAATCTCAACATCAGAACAATTGACGAGTCGGGAAAGAAAGGTTCAAAAAGCACATGAATTAATGACAAGAATGCAATGTAGAGCCATCAATCCAAAAAAGGGCCAAATGGAAAACAGAGGAGGCAAAAGTACTCGACCTTCCAGGCGAGAGAGAAACCCGGCCCATGACAGCGGCTAGGGATTGGTTTCTGAACCAGCAGTGGAAGCTCAGGAGGGCGGCGAGTGATCCAGCCTGGCCGTCATGAGCGATGTAGAAGAGGGCGAATAGGAGCACAGAGATAAAGACGAAGTTGATGTCGAGGCCTCCGAAGACGGGGAGGCGGAGGAGAGGAGGGGTGAAATAGAAGTGGATGATAAAGGTGAAGAAGATGGGCCAATGAAGAAGATGGTACAACTGGCCAAGATCGGCCAAGTTCCTGTGAGAGAAGCACAAAAAAATGTTTAGTATCATCAGATCTCGGTGAAATAGAGGGCGACGAAATACCTTTCCACTGATGATGAGTCAGCAATCCTTGCGGGAGCTGTGCTTTCTGACCTCCAAAAGGCTGTAGACCTTCGCTTTGTCTTCTCCGCTGCCCTAGTGAGACGCCGCTGGAATGTCGAGGAAGAGGAGAGCGTCGTTGTGTCGCTGCCCTAGCGAGTCGCTGTTGGAATGTCGAGGAAGAGGAGAGCACGGTTAGGCCGAGCGAGCGCCAGGCTCATCTTTTTATTTTTATTGGGAGCGAGCGAGACACCCAATTCCGATATGGCTAGGTGGATTTTACGCCAAGGCTAAACCCAATCTCAAGATATTCAACTCAAATTTCATTTCTTAAACTTGCTTAAGAACCGAACAACGTAATTGAAATTCGTTATCGAATTTCAATATCCAATTCCAATTTCGGTCCAACCGAACGAGCCATTAGGTTTTTTTAGTTATTATTGTGATATATTAGGGAATTATAACAATTATGATGCTGGGGATGACTGAAACATGTATACAAGAAAAAGTCAAAAAAAAAAACACGAATGTAATATAAAAATCTGGTCATACAACCGTGAAATTTTTGTGTCCGGGCTCCGGTTATAAATCGTGGTCTGGGTTTTACGTGATGCTGACACGTGGCGTTAATTATGAATTAAATATGAATTTTCCTAAGCTGTTTAGGTTTTGTCGGTAGTGTTTATTAGTTTTTTTCGGGAACTCTCCGCCAATCTCTCAGATACCATACGGGCCGCTGGAGTTTTTCTTCCCCTTTGTGATTGTTTATCTGCTTCTTTCAGGAACTCTCCGACAATCTATCAGCTATCATACAGCGCCGCTGTAGTTCTTCTTCCTCAGTACTGGTTGTCCTTGATAATTTCTGGCCACCCTGAACCTTCTTCCCCATTTGATTCACGACAACTTAGGTAAATTTGTGTTTTCGTCATTGTAGCTTCTAACTTCATCCATCTCAGATGTCATTTGGTGATATCTCAGATGTCCTTTATGACATCTCAGAAGTTATTTGTGACATCTGAGATTTTATTTAAAACAACAAATACAATAATTATTTGTGATATCTCAGTTGTTATACTAAATATCTCAGATATTATCGTTGTTAGCTCAGATGTCATTTGTGACATCTCAGTAGTCAATAATGACATCTGAGATGTGATTCGTTACCACACAAAAATCTTGATAAAATATTATTTTTTTTCAGACTTCCATCATGTCTAAGGGTGCTAGGAAATCTCAGATGTCAAAAAAAAAATTGAGATGTCAATAATGACAACTGAGATGTCAAATACGACATCTCAGATGTCACTCTATTTAACTCAAATATCATAACGGACATCTCAGTAAACGTAAACTAATGAACAACTCAGATCTGCGTATACTAGACCTCACATTCAATATGATCATTGCAGCATGTTCAGGCGTTGGTAATGAAATTTACCTTCTCCATCTTTCAACAAGAAAACGTAAAGAGTAAACTTCTTCTTCGTCTCCGGTCAGTGATCTCGGGTCGTCTGCTCGCACGCCTTAAATGTGTCGCCGTCTCAAACGTGTCGCCGGAAGCAAATGTGGAGGGAAAACAAACAAATTACCTAACAGGGAGCTAGCAATGGCTGTCGGGAGATTGACAGGAGAAAAAATACAGCGGGAAACAAAATAAAAAAAAATAATAATTAACGCCACGTGTCAACATCACGTAAAACCCGGACCACGATTTATAACCGGAGCCCGAACACAAAAATTTCGTCATACAGCCAGATCCATCACATGAAAGAAATATGTAAACCATAAGAAATATGGGGGACAATTTTTTTCTTATGAGTCCGCCCCGAATCGTGAGTGAGGATGTGAGGGAATTAGGGCAGGAAACGAGTAGGATTTGTGAAAAAATAAAATCGGCCAGCGGGCAGCAGCGGGAAACAGAAGGATTACGCGGAAATTTCGACCCGGGCACGTGCCCGGGTGTGCCTTTGACTGGGTCCGCCCCTGAATAAGAACCATGCGAATGAAATCATATCCATCCGATCTACTATCTTACTGCCCAGAAAACGCGACGTCCGATTGGATTTTCGGTCGGATTTTAACAAAGTCCGATGTCCCGGCCGGTTATTATTTTTAAAACATTTTTTATGCATAATTAGGATTTAAGATATTTGCAAAAAATTTCTAATTAATGTTTTATAAATAGTTTTAATAAAATCAATTTTTTTATAGATCACCCGTAAAATTCTCTAGATACGGGTTCTCTGTAAAAATTTTCCCCGTACGAGAGACCGGAGAACCTCACTCTCCCACCTAATAATTCCGAACTTCTTTCCTTATTAAAATCTCTCTGATAAAATACTATATTTTACCAATTAAGCTGTTAATTTGTTCTCTTTTCATATTATATAATAGAGACAACAAATTATAATAATTAATTGAATCCTAATCAACAATCATTTGATTAGAATTTATGGAATTCTGTATCTGATACACTGTAATATTGTGTTTGATTATTTTATTATTGTGCGATTAGAAAAGTACTTGTGGAATCACTAACTAATAATTAAGCTTTGTTTGGCATAGCAGCAGCGCCGAAAGAAGCAACGATGTTATATATGTAGTGGTGAGGAAATTTATTGATTTGCAGAGTGGTGAGAAAATCGATGAAATTATTTGGAAAAACTGCATTTGCAGTGCTCTTTGAACATGTAAACAAATTTACTATTTAATAGAATAGTTGTAAAGTGATTCTTTTGAAATTAAAATTATTTTAAAATAATAGAAATACGTGATGTTTGAAATAAAACAGATAAATTATAATGATCGATGCAATCCAGAAGACATAAATTTTTTTATAGAGGTTTCTCAATTTTGGGTACATTCTCTCTTCTACACTTGGTATGATTTCCACTATGCAGTGCTGAGTCTTTTGACAACGAGACTCTTGGAACCAATTACAAGTGAATCTTTTGATAAAGAGATTCAAAGAACTAAATTTGAATTTGATAAGTTAACATCTCAATGCATACTTATGCTTTGACTTGTGCAAAACTTGAACTCGGTGTAGCACTAATAGTATTTGTCAGCTTATAGTCGAACCACACAATTGAACATCTCCATGTACGCCGACATCTGCCTATATCACTTGTCGACATAAGTTGACATCTTCTTATAGTGAACTCTTTTACTTAGCCATACTCTGAGTTCTTTGAAAGCACAGAATCTTTGCTTGACCCCTTCTGAATGACTCTGAACTTTAGACTCAATAAAATATGCTAAAGGCATATTCCTACATCACTTTAATAACGTGATATATCAAATCATAAATGAATTTTTGTAACACCCCCATCCGTTAAGAAGCATATGACAGAAGGTCCGGCCGGGGCCCCACGCCATATACTACCAAACAAACGGGAACGTCACTTAATTGAAATATCGAACGACTCTAAATAATGAACCTAACTCAGAGCATTCTATGCGGAAGCAAAAGAGAGAGACAAAATATATAAACCACCACGAACCCGAACCCGGGTATGTCCACTTCTACTAATAGGAATAAAATGTGTTTACACAACAATAGAGGCACGACGGCCTTATAGTTTACCAACATCGGCGCGCAGGCCGGCCATACATGAAAAGTAAAAGAACAACAAAAGGCCTTCAAGGGACGCAGCAGCACCAGGGCTTCAGCCCGCTATTAGCCCGCTATGTTCCTGCTCGGTCCAGCACCTGTACAACAAGCCCACCAAAAACGGTGGCAAAACAGGGCAACGGTCAGCTAAAGCTGACCAAATTGTACCGACCCCACCCCTTCGAGGGGGTGGCAGTTCTAACCATCCCTGCAAAACAGTGTCCGCAGCATATATATATATAAGAGTGCGACTAGCAAAGCCCACAACAGTTCATACATATGCAACAATCACAAACGTGGGAATGGCCCCCACGTCTCGTGCTCTCAGGCACTCTTTGGTGTACTCCGCCTTCCACCACCATCCACTCTTGATGGCTTTGCCCTTCGAGGCTAAAGTCGGTGGCCCGAATACCGGGGCTCTCCCGTGCTTTAATTGTGAACATACCGTAGTCCGAAGACTCTTTCCCATTGCCTCACGACATGCTGTACGAGACTCACTAATCAGGTGCTGCAATGGTGCGGTTTCAGGTTTGCCAAATGCCCGTTGTTCACAGCTCTCGTTGTACAACACGAAGAGCGGGTATGGCGTTCCCTCAGCCCAGGTATTCTCAATTAGCCGGCCCTACGGGCCGCTAAGTCATCCACCAGGACACCCTCACGGGTCGGGCACAAAGGCCTCAGGTCCTCTCAACAGGTGGGCACAACAACATCACCAGAACTCAGTCTGGGAGCTGTCGCCAGCGACAGTGAACAAAACCCCATTTTGGCTTCTAGCTGTGGGTGCTTCCCGGGGCACACCCCCAGGCATTGCTGCACATGCAGTAGCACTCCCACTGCCTCAGAACGTCCAAAATTCACCAGATCCAAGTCTGGGAGCTACTGCCCGGCGATAACGCTAACGCCGACGGTAGTGAACAGAAACTCCATTTCTGTTTCTAACTTCGGGTGCTTCCCGGGGCACACCCCCAGGCGTTGCTGCGCATGCAGTAGCACCCTCTAGTCCTACGAAGCAGTATATCTACATGGAGTTTTCCCCGGCACGCATAATACCAAAAAGCATCACCAATCCGGACGAACCGTCTCGGATGGGCTTCACACAGCGCGCCTACGTCCATTTCACGTATGGACTCTACATGTATGCAAGATTTGACGGGGATAACACGAATCGACCCGTCGGAGGCCACGACCTCACCCTTTTGGGTAGGGGGCCTCAACGATGCAAGGAACGGACTAGAACGTGTCCAAATGAGAGTAAAGAGAATCGTTACCCTTAGACGTCGCTTCTGAACCATGGAGACGCGCCCGGATTTGACGGCTAACGAACATAGCGGCTGTCCGCGCACGAAAACGGCGTCCAAGCTTGCTCCGGAGCTTCCACGTTCTCCGAATGGCGCACAACTTCAACGTTGTGATTTTCCCCTTGAAGGAACCCTAGGGAGGAAGCTTCTTCCCTTAGCTTGCGGCTGTCCTAGCACCCAAGAGGAAGAAGGAGCCGGGCTTCTCCTTCCAGCATCAGAACAAGAAAGGGAGGGGGGGGGGGGGGTTTCGGCTCTCCTTGTCTCAGGCCGACGGGGAGGAGGAAGAGGGCGACGAGAGGGAGAGATGAGAGGGGAGATCGGGGGGGGGGGGGGGCTGCTCCTGTGCGAACGAGAGCGAGAGAAAGAGATGAGAGGAGGGTGTCGGCCTCCTCCTTCCTGGAGCCACGCGAGCAAGAGAGGGAGGGGGCGCTGGTCGGCCGACCTAGACGAGGGCGAGAGGGAGATCGAGAGAGAGATTGCGGCTGGGGGGGGGGGGGGGAATCGGGAATGAGAGGGGGAGGGGAGTTAGGTTTTGTTTTAAACCTAACAAAGCTATGCTATTCGCAGACCAACTCCCCTAACCGCACCCCAATTTCTAATCGCACCCCAAAACCAATTTTAAATAAATTGAGGTGTTACAATTCTCTCCCCCTTACAGAAATTTCGTCCCGAAATTTAAAGCACAATCAACGAAATGAAATTCGTCATACCTGAGTAAACAAATCAGGGTACTCCTCGCGCATGATCTCTTCTGGCTCCCAAGAGAGCTCCTCGCGGCCACAATTGTCCCAACGGACTCTCACCATCTTGATGGCCTTTCTCCGCAACTGCCGAATATCAGCATCAATAATACAAACCGGAGTCACCTTGGTAGTTAGGCCACTTTCCACCGGCACACTAACGACCTCCAACACAGCATCGGGCTCTCGCACCGCCTTCCTCAACGCAGAGATATGGAAGACGTCATGCAACCCACTCAGCTCTGTCGACAAGGCAAGTCGGTAAGCTGCTTGGCCGATGCGCTCGGTGATCTCGAATGGCCCTACATACCTCGGACTCAGCTTCTTCAAGCGTCGGATCCTCGACACTCCTTTGAAAGGCTTTATCTTCAAATACACCCAATCACCAACCGCGAACTCCACGTTCCGGTGTTTGGCGTTGTAATACTTCGCCTGTCGGTCTTGGGCGGTCAACAACCGCTCTCGAATGGTCCGTAACGACTCATTCGCATCAACGACCTCCTTGCGCTTCAGCAGCTTGGTATCACCGGTCTCCGCCCACGCTAACGGAGTACGACACTTCCTGCCGTATAATGCCTCGTACGGGGCCATCTGGATACTCGCCTGGTAACTGTTGTTGTAGGCGAACTCTACCATGTAAAGGTGATCTTCCCAACGCTGCCCGAAGTCTAAAACGCACATTCGCAGCATATCCTCCATCGTCCGATTTGTCCTTTCGGTCTGCCCATCCGTTTGCGGATGGAAGGCTGTGCTAAACTTGAGCTTTGTGCCCAATAACCGATGGACATGCCTCCAATCACCGGACGTAAACCGCCCATCACGGTCGCTAACTATGCTGCGAGGGACGCCGTGTAATCGAACGATGTTCTCCACATACATCTTTGCTAGCTTCTCCACTGGATCGCTCTTCTGATTCGGGATAAAGTGTGCAACTTTAGTCAACCGATCCACAATAACCCAGATAGAGTCATTTTTCTGCAGTGACTTTGGCAAACCGTGCACAAAATCCATGGAAATATCATCAAATTTCCACTCCGGGATTGGCAACGATTTCAAGAAACCTCCTGGCCGTTGGCACTCGGTCTTCACTAGCGCGCACGTTTGACATTTTGCCACGTAGAGGGCTATGTCCTTCTTCATGCCTGGCCACCAGAACAGTATCTTCATGTCCTTGTACATCTTTGTGCTCCCTGGGTGGATTGAGTACTTGGTATTGTGAGCCTCATACATCAACTCCTCTCGTAAAGTACCGGATTTTGGGACGCACAAACGATCATCCTTCCGCAGAAGACCGTCTTCAACCAAGAACTTTGGCCCTTCCGCTGCATAGCGCTTCATGCTCTCATCAAGTTCCAACGCTCTCCGAACTCTGTCCGCGAGGTCACACTGCACCTCCGTCCAGTTCAGGCATGCATTTGCACTAGCACTCCTGTCAACACAGGTAATACCCAAGGCTTCCAACTCCAGGACTAAACGTTCATCATGAATGCGCAACCAGTTTGCTCGAGCTGGAGTTCTGCGACTCAAAGCATCAGCGACCACGTTCCCCTTCCCGGGTGTGTAGTGTATCTCGAAGGTGTAATCCCCGAGGAATTCCATCCACCTTCTTTGTCGCATGTTCAACTCCTTCTGATTCAACAAGTACTTAAGGCTTTTATGGTCCGTGAAGATGTCGATCTTCAAGCCATACACATAATGCCGCCATAGCTTCAGGGCAAATATCACGGCCGCCAACTCCAAGTCGTGGACCGGATAATTCCGCTCGTGCACCTTCAGCTGGCGAGAGCCATACGCTATAACCTTGCCATGCTGCTGCAGAACGCAGCCAAGGCCGCTCCCAGAAGCGTCGGTGTAGATCTCGTAGCCCTCCGTGCCGCAAGGCAAACATAAGATCGGAGCCGTCGTAAGCCGCCGCTTCAACTCCTCGAAAGCCTGCGCACACGCGGGCGTCCAAATGAACTCCTGCATCTTCCGTGTCAGTGTCGTAAGAGGCAGCGCGATCCGTGAGAAGTTCTCCACGAAGCGCCTGTAATAGCCGGCCAGCCCGAGAAAGCTACGGACCTCCGCTACAGTAGAAAGAACAGGCCACTCCCTGATGGCCGCAACCTTCACCGGATCTACCGCCACACCCGATCCACTAACCACATGGCCTAAGAACGCCACGGAAGGTAGCCAGAACTCGCACTTCGAGAACTTGACATACAGCTGGTTCCTCCTCAGAACCTCTAAGACTACTCGCAGGTGCTCACCGTGCTCCTCCTCGGACTGAGAGTAGACCAGTATGTCGTCAAGGAAGACGACCACAAACCGGTCGAGGTACTCTCGGAAAGTCCGGTGCATCAAGTCCATAAACACCGAAGGCGCATTAGACAGCCCAAACGGCATCACGGTGAACTCATACTGCCCGTACCTTGTACTGAACGCAGTCTTCGGGATGTCGCACTCCCTGATCCGCACCTGATAATAGCCGGACTTCAAGTCCAGCTTCGAGTATACTGTCGAACTAACGAGCTGGTCGAATAAGTCGTCTATCCTCGGAAGAGGATACTTGTTCTTCTCGGTCAGCTTGTTTAGCTCCCGATAGTCGATGCAAAGCCGCAGGCTACCGTCCTTCTTTTTGACAAAGAGGACCGGCGCACTCCAAGGTGAGGAACTCGGACGCACGTAACCCTGCTCAAGCAGCTCCTGCAACTGCATCTTCAACTCCGCCAACTCCTTCGGAGCCATACGATACGGCGAGCGGGCCACGGGCTTAGCGCCCGGCACCAACTCAATCGTGAAATCTATCTCCCGCTGCGGTGGAGCACCGGGGAGATCGCTCGGGAACACATCGGGGAACTCTGAAACCACCGGAACATCCGCTAGGCTGGGCATCGGCGTTGAAGCCTCCACAAGAGCAAAGAATAACTCTGCTCCCTGTCGCACTGCCTTGGACACCTGGAGAGCAGACATCAGCGTCTTGCTCGATCCACGCATGCCCGCAAAGACCGTCTCACGATCGGCACACTGCCCAAACCTCACCTCCTTGGTGGCGCAATCGATGCACGCACGCTGTTCCGACAGCCAATCCATGCCGAAAATTACATCGAACTCAACCAGGGGGAGTAACGATGCTTTCAGGTCATACTCCTGACTTCCGACTAGAACCTTCATGCAACAACTTCTCTCCACACGCATCGAATATCCATTCGGCAGTAGGACCTCCAGTCCATCTGCAGAAGCAATCGACGACGCACTAATACGTTGGACGAAGTCCGACGATAAGAAGGAGTGCGAAGCTCCAGTATCGAAAAGCGCTCTCGCCGGAACGCCTAAAACATTTACAAAGCCTATGCCGCTAAACAGGGTTAGCATGAATAATAAAACAGGTATATAAAATAGTAAGGACTGTATCTTAAATTATACCTGTCACGACGTCCTTGGCTTTGATAGCCTCCTGCTGACCAAGATTGAAGACTCTGGGCTGCGGGGGAGCCATACGGGAGGCAGTGGACTCAGCCGCCTTCCCCTTCTCAGAATAAGCTGGCCCAGTCTTCTTCTCTGGCCTTGGGAGCCCACTGCGGCACTCCCGAGAGAAATGGCCAGGCTTGCCACAAGTGAAACAAGTGAGCGGGCCGCGTCCAGACGACGCGCCCGAAGCAGAGGGAGCTGGCCCAGATACTCGAGCCTTCTTCCAGCGACTCAACCTCCGCATCTTTGACGCACTCGGCGCCTTGCCCTCCGACACTGCCTCGACCGCAGCCACCTTGCCCTTCTCCCTGAGCATGTCCTGCTCAAGCGCTCGGGCAGAACCAACGAGGGTCGTGAAACCCTGCGTCAACGGCCCTGTCAGAAGGTACCGCAACTCACTACGCAGTCCACCGTAGAACCTGTTCACCCTTCTCCCTTCGTCATCGAAAGAAGTTCCAGCGTAACGCCCGAGGCGGGTGAACTCGTGCAGGTAGTCATCAACCAGTCTATTACCCTGCGTCAGAGCCAAGAACTGGTTCTCCATCGCGATCTGCTGCGACGGAGGCACATACCTTGCCAGGAAGATTTTCGAGAACTCTTCCATCGGCACATCAACCAGTCGCCTTCCCGCGAACTGGCGCTTCTCTACCTCATCCCACCACCGCCTGGCTTCCTTTTCCAACAAGTAAGAAGCAAAGGTCACTTTCTGCGCTTCATCCGACTGTGTCGCTGTCAGAATTCGCTCCACATGCGACAACCAGTCCTCGGCCTCAGCTGGGGATTCAACCCCGGTAAACGGAGGAGGTCGAAATCCAAGGAAGTGCTTCAGTTGCTGCTCAGGAGCACGCCTCACGGGGACCTGCTCCGCTCTTAGTGGCTCTGGGGCCACTTCCTGCACCAGCGGTTGACCTTGCCTTCCAGGCTGGCCATTCAACGCAGCTAGAACGGCTTCTGTAACTAGCCGAACCATCTCAGCAGACGGAGTTGTAGGGGCTTCAGCGGACCCGCTACTCTCAGCCACGTCACGGGGACGCGACGGTCCCGCTGCACTTCGAGTGCCCTACACGAGTGCAACACACAGTTAGGCGACAGCACACCCGCAACTAACAACAAAAGGAACACTCAGGTTCCACGATCATGCAATTATTGTTGGTTTGTTGTTACATTTTATTCCTAAGTGGACATTTTTGGGTTTATTTTATGTCTCGACGGTAGTGCACACACGTGCTCACCACCCCTTAAAAGAATTCGTCCACGAATTCCTTAGAAGGATACGGAAACCTTAGAAGCTGATACCAATTTGTAACACCCCCATCCGTTAAGAAGCATATGACAGAAGGTCCGGCCGGGGCCCCACGCCATATACTACCAAACAAACGGGAACGTCACTTAATTGAAATATCGAACGACTCTAAACAATGAACCTAACTCAGAGCATTTTATGCGGAAGCAAAAGAGAGAGACAAAATATATAAACCACCACGAACCCGAACCCGGGTATGTCCACTTCTACTAATAGGAATAAAATGTGTTTACACAACAATAGAGGCAAGACGGCCTTATAGTTTACCAACATCGGCGCGCAGGCCGACCATACATGAAAAGTAAAAGAACAACAAAAGGCCTTCAAGGGACGCAGCAGCACCAGGGCTTCAGCCCGCTATTAGCCCGCTATGTTCCTGCTCGGTCCAGCACCTGTACAACAAGCCCACCAAAAACGGTGGCAAAACAGGGCAACGGTCAGCTAAAGCTGACCAAATTGTACCGACCCCACCCCTTCGAGGGGGTGGCAGTTCTAACCATCCCTGCAAAACAGTGTCCGCAGCATATATATATATAAGAGTGCGACTAGCAAAGCCCACAACAGTTCATACATATGCAACAATCACAAACGTGGGAATGGCCCCCACGTCTCGTGCTCTCAGGCATTCTTTGGTGTACTCCGCCTTCCACCACCATCCACTCTTGATGGCTTTGCCCTTCGAGGCTAAAGTCGGTGGCCCGAATACCGGGGCTCTCCCGTGCTTTAATTGTGAACATACCGTAGTCCGAAGACTCTTTCCCATTGCCTCCCGACATGCTGTACGAGACTCACTAATCAGGTGCTGCAATGGTGCGGTTTCAGGTTCGCCAAATGCCCGTTGTTCACAGCTCTCGTTGTACAACACGAAGAGCGGGTATGGCGTTCCCTCAGCCCAGGTATTCTCAATTAGCCGGCCCTACGGGCCGCTAAGTCATCCACCAGGACACCCTCACGGGTCGGGCACAAAGGCCTCAGGTCCTCTCAACAGGTGGGCACAACAACATCACCAGAACTCAGTCTGGGAGCTGTCGCCAGCGACAGTGAACAAAACCCCATTTTGGCTTCTAGCTGTGGGTGCTTCCCGGGGCACACCCCCAGGCATTGCTGCACATGCAGTAGCACTCCCACTGCCTCAGAACGTCCAAAATTCACCAGATCCAAGTCTGGGAGCTACCGCCCGGCGATAACGCTAACGCCGGCGGTAGTGAACAGAAACTCCATTTCTGTTTCTAACTTCGGGTGCTTCCCGGGGCACACCCCCAGGCGTTGCTGCGCATGCAGTAGCACCCTCTAGTCCTACGAAGCAGTATATCTGCACGGAGTTTTCCCCGGCACGCATAATACCAAAAAGCATCACCAATCCGGACGAACCGTCTCGGATGGGCTTCACACAGCGCGCCTACGTCCATTTCACGTATGGACTCTACATGTATGCAAGATTTGACGGGGATAACACGAATCGACCCGTCGGAGGCCACGACCTCACCCTTTTGGGTAGGGGGCCTCAACGATGCAAGGAACGGACTAGAACGTGTCCAAATGAGAGTAAAGAGAATCGTTACCCTTAGACGTCGCTTCTGAACCATGGAGACGCGCCCAGATTTGACTGCTAACGAACGTAGCGGCTGTCCGCGCACGAAAACGGCGTCCAAGCTTGCTCCGGAGCTTCCACGTTCTCCGAATGGCGCACAACTTCAACGTTGTGATTTTCCCCTTGAAGGAACCCTAGGGAGGAAGCTTCTTCCCTTAGCTTGCGGCTGTCCTAACACCCAAGAGGAAGAAAGAGTCGGGCTTCTCCTTCCAGCAGCAGAACAAGAAAGGGAGGGGGGGGGGGGGATTTCGGCTCTCCTTGTCTCAGGCCGACGGGGAGGAGGAAGAGGGCGACGAGAGGGAGAGATGAGAGGGGAGATCGGGGGGGGGGGGGGGGGGGGGGGGGCTGCTCCTGTGCGAACGAGAGCGAGAGAAAGAGATGAGAGGAGGGTGTCGGCCTCCTCCTTCCTGGAGCCACGCGAGCAAGAGAGGGAGGGGGCGCTGGTCGGCCGACCTAGACGAGGGCGAGAGGGAGATCGAGAGAGAGATTGCGGCTGGGGGGGGGGGGGGGGGAATCGGGAATGAGAGGGGGAGGGGAGTTAGGTTTTGTTTTAAACCTAACAAAGCTATGCTATTCGCAGACCAACTCCCCTAACCGCACCCCAATTTCTAATCGCACCCCAAAACCAATTTTAAATAAATTGAGGTGTTACAATTTTTCCCAACAATCTCCTCCTATTTGATATATCTGATTTTACAAGTTAAGTGATTTCAAAGAAGAAGAAATGATCACAGACTTTTAGATGAGTACAGAAATAATTATTGAGAATAGACAGACAAGAGAATCTATGCACACCCCATTTTATTCCTTAAAATTTCACCATCATGAAGCCTTTACATGTAGTCAGAGAAAGGAAAAATACATTGAAGAAGATAATATCTAAGAAAATTCATCTGTGCTTTGATTTCTTGAATGAGTTTTTATCAAGAAAAGCATAGATGTGAAATTGTACTTTTTCTTTGAGCTTATCACAATACTTAGAGAACCTTCTTGGCTCTCTGCCTAAATTGTCTTTTAAAGAATTCGACATAGATATTAACTTCCTCCAGTTTTCTAAAGCAGAGTCATATACATTCGATAGACTATAGCCTCTTCTATAGAGAGCTCATGAATCATCTTTTCAATTAATGAGATTACTGAATTAGAATCAACAATGTGTTTGCCTTTTTGAAGCTTTAGATTATCCATTCTAATTTGAACAACCGTCTTCTTAAGAGATTTGAAAGAAGGTGCCAGAATAAGAGGAACATAATGAGCACTAGTTCCTAAATGAAGCTTTGGCGAGGTTCTTATTAGAGGGGTGCTGTCAATCTTGAACCTTTTTTTTCTTCTTTGGAAGCATAATTATCATTTGCTTTAATCAACCAATCCTTATAAGTTCCAAACTCAGAAATGGTAATTTCCCTAGACTTTCTCTTGTAAACCTCGATAGGAGAGATGTTTTGAGAGATATCAGCAAGATGAGCAGCATTAGTAGACAAAATAGTAAATCATGTATCTTTAGTACCAGTTAACTATTCTTTAGGAGATGCAATAAGCGAGATGATTGCAATCTCATAGGCTTGGGAGACTTCCATTGTCTCCCCATGGAATACTGCTCCAGTTGAAACACATACATTCTCCTGCAAAGTTATTCCTCTTGTGAAAGAGCAACATCATCTATGGTAGTTAAAAGATGAAGGGGATGCCAGAAACATATATACAAGAAAAAGTCAAAAAATGAAGTTAATACAAAAATCTGGTCATACAGCCAGACCCATCACATGAAAGAATTATGTAAACCATAAGAAATTTCCTTATTTTAGAAAAAAATAGCATTCGAATACTCGTCAATAAGGGGGACAATATTTTTCTTATGAGTCCGCCCCGAATCGTGAGTGAGGATGTGAGGGAATTAGGGCAGGAAACGAGTGGGATTCGTGAAAAAATAAAACCGGGCAGCGGGCAACAGCGGGCAACAAAAGGATTACGCGAAAATTTCGACTCGGGCATGTGCCCGGGTGTGCCTTTGACTGGGTCCGCCCCTGAATAAGAACCATGTGAATGAAATCATATCCATCTGATCTACTATCGGACTGCCGAGAAAATGCGACGCCCGATTGGATTTTCGGTCGGATTTTAACAAAGCCCGATGTCCCGGCCGGATATTATTTTTAAAACATTTTTTTATACATAATTAGGATCTTAAATATTGTAAAAAAAATTAATAATATTTTATAAATAGATTTAATAAAAATCATTTTTTCTTATACCACCCGTGCAATTCTCTCGATACGGGTTCTCGATGTAAAAAATTTTTCTGCACGAGAGACCGGAGAACCTTACTCTCCCACCTAATAACTCCGAACTTCTTTACTTATTAAAATCTCTCTGATAAAATACTATATTTTAACAATTAAGCTGTTAATTTGTTCTCTTTTCATAATATATAATAGAAATAGTAAATTATAATAATTAATTGAATCCTAATCAACAATCATATAATTAGAATAAGTATAGAGAGATTTTATATATTCTTATTTCACACCTAGCTCAAATACAGATATATAGTAATAAAATTGTGGAATTCTGTATCTGATAAACTGTAATATTGTGTTTGATTATTTTATTATTGTAAGATTAAAAAGTACTTGTGGACTCCCCAGCTAATAATTAAGCTTTGTTTGGCCCAGCTGCAGTGCTGGAAGAAGCAACGGTGTTATGTAGTGGTGAGGAAATTTACTGACTTGCGGAATGGTGAGAAAATCGATGAAATTGTTTGAAAAAACTGCATTTGTTTGAACATAAAGCAAATTTCCTATTTAATAGAATAGTTGTAAAGTAATTCATTTGAAGTTAAAATTATTTTAAAATAATTAAAATGCATGATGTATGAAATAAAACAGACAAAACTATAAAGATCTATGCAATCCAGAAGACAATTTTTTATAGAGGTTCTTCAAATTTGGGTGCGTTCTCTTTTCTACACTTGTATGATTTTTACTATGCTGTGATGAGTCTTTTGACAAGGAGGCTCTTAGAACCAATTACGTGAATCTTTTGATAAAGAGATTCAAAGAACTAAAAAAGAATTTGATAAGTTATCTCAAACAAACAGCCTTTGATAAAGTGGCTAAACTGATCTGAGAGCATTTTGATAAGGTAGACTCAAAACCGCACCAAGATCTTTTTGATAACGTAGATCTTAAACCACAGAATCTTTTGCGGAGAGATTCTAAGAACTATATTAGAAAGTTGATGTAGAAAGAGAGTTGACGCAAGAAATTTGTTCCCACAATTGTTGTCCTCTTCAGTAATCTCTGAATACTTGGTTCATTCAAAGCACTGTGTGCATTGTGTTGTCAAAAATCGATCTTGCTGTTGATTCATCCCTAGAGATCGGATTCAATAGAGAAGGTTTGCCGTTGTTGAGGAATTGAGTTTAATGAAGCCTTTTTAATCATTTCAAGTAATCAGTCTGTTGATCTTAAGAAGACGATCTTGTCGACCGTTGTTCTTCTTTCAGAACTTCTGGAGGAGGAAGAAGAAGAAGAGATGAGATAGAGGGCTCTATTTCAGCTTCTCCACAATAGTATTTATATATTCTATCTTCTTATTTTTCTGAATAGGAAAAAAATATATATAGACATAAATTGCAACAAATAACCTCTTGTCAGATGTGCTTCAACCAGAATAAAAACCTTCCTTAATCAGATCTCAATGGCTATAATTAAACCTCAATCTCTGCCTTTATATGTTAAAGCTGTATTTGAATTTATTCCGCTTATAAGTCGACACAAGACTTCTTGAACTTTAACATCTTATTGGCGCAAGCTGATATGTTCATACTGATTGAATATATCAATGCACGCCTTTATAATTATGCTTTGATTTCTCTTTGAGTAGGTCTCGATACAAAGCAGTATAACTGCCAAGCTGCATATGCTGACTACTAATTAGTGCACAGAGAAAGGTTAAGCTCCCCCCAAGAACTAAACCCAGATCGGGAGAGAGGGGATCTTACTGCCCAAGACGGCCGCTTAGCGCTTCCCGGGTGGCAACGACCCACCCTCTCAAGCACTGAGTGGTCGCCTTGTCAGGCAAGAGAATCAACACATCACATCATAAACACAATGCGAAAGCAATCATAAGGCAAACTAACAAGGCACACATATATACATAAGAAAAAAGCCGTGACCCACTGTTTACATGAACGGCCCTGTGGGCTAAGGATAACTACTACAACTCTTACACTCCTTATTTAGTCCTATATGTTGGATCTTGAGGCGCCCTTAGAGGGGGGGGGGGGGGGTGAATAAGGGTTTTGAAAACTTTAAAGTTTAATAGAAAACTTTTGATGTATTATGTTGGAGTAAGTTGAATCAAGAGTAAAGAGATTGGAATAATGAAATCAATTTTATTCAACATGAAAAGGCATGATTATCATTAACAAACTTGATTAAAAAAATTGATTTCAATGACGCTAGAAATCAAAGCGAATAATGAAAGACTCTTTTCGTTTTCTATACCGACTCGTATCCCCACGAACCGGTTGGCTTTAGCCGATCTCTCCCCAGATACGGCCTCAAGCCACTCTAGCCAATCTATCACCAGAAAGGCCTCGAACACCCCCTAGATCTACTCCCTAGACCCAGTCGCCAACACGAGGCGAATTCCTCCCTAAGTCCTACCTAGACCTAGTCGCCGTGTGGCGAATTCACGAACCGATTACAAAGATGAAATAAAGGAGAAATACAAAATACAAATATAAAACTCACTATGAGGTAATCTGAAGGAGACACCGAAGAATCGCTGATGATCGTTGAAGTCCAAGCGTGCATTCTTCGCGTTGAGTTAGCGTGTTGATCCAAGCCTCCTTTGATTCCTCCTTTTGAAATATGAGCGGGAGATGTGTTTGTCTGGAAATACGGCCCTCACAAAGTTTCTAAAGTGCTGGAATAGGGCTCTTGACAATCAGTTTTTAGAGACGTCGAAATCATCCAATTTATAGACTTTGAGCTAACGCCGGCGTTAAGTGCTAACGCCGTGCGTTGACCATGTATAACAACATATTGATGGCTCGGATCTTCAGAAGAGGAAAGAGATTCTGCACTTTAGGAAATGTTTTATTTTAGGCAATACTAACGCCGACGTTAAGGCTAATGCGGGGCGTTGGGCAAATCATTCCTAAAGTTTCTGCTGTAATCACGGCTGGTTTCTCCTTACCAAAATCGTCGACCGGATAGCGCCCAGCGTTAAGACTAACGCCTGGCGTTGAGTTTCTTTCGTTAATCAGCTGGCACACCAATTCATCGAACTGATAATTTCGTCGAACACATTTCGTCGAACGGGCTTCTTCTTTCGCCGAACACAGTTTCGTCGAACGCCAGATCGTCGAACGCAGTTTCCAGTTCGTCGAACACAGCTCCGTTCTCAGCGGTTTCATTTCGTCGATCGCAAGTTCGTCAAACGCAGCTTTTAGTTTGTCGAACGCAGCTTCCGTTCTCAGCGGGTTCATTTCGTCGATCGCTAGTTCGTCGAATGCAGCTTCCGTTCTCAGCGGGTTCATTTCGTCGATCGCCAGTTCGTCGAACGCAGCTTTCAGTTCGTCGAACGCAGCTTTTCATTTAGCGCTAACGCCCAACGTTAAGCTTAATGCCCGACGTTAAGCAGCTTTCAATCCTTCAGCTTGTGGTTAGTGCCAGACCATTGTTTCAGCAACCTGGTGTCATAACTGTCCAAACCTGCATGCTAAAAACACAATGGCAACAAGATCAAATACAAGTAAGATTTGTTATTCTCAAATCAAAGGGATGCGGAAAACCATGTTTCAACAATCTCCCCCTTTTGATAATAACAAATCCAATACAGATAAATCAGATTCATATATAAAGAATTTGTGTTTTTATAAAGATATATGACACACGGTAATTATAAGATAATGATAAGAATTTTAGATCATTTAAAAGTGCTCCCCCTACACAAATGCCCCCCCCCCCCTTAGTGTATACTCTCATATACTAGATACATGCTCCCCCTTAATCTAGTGAAACCTACTCCATTAATCATTACGATTTATCATGTTATTCTCCCCCTTTGTTATTAGCAAAAGAGGGTGAAGTGAAACAAAACTAGAATAAAGAAGACAAAAGTTGAGACATAACTAAGAGAGGAAGAAGAGTTTTGTGTAAACATAAAGTAAGTCATGATCGAGCTAAGGAGAGAGGAGCACAGCGGAAAAAATAAATGATAAGCGTGAAAGAACATCATTCAAAGATTATACCAAAAGAATTCTACCACTTGTTTTTCAAAATAATTCTTAAGAAAAATATTACATGTTTGTACCACTTGTAAAAAGAGATGCAATATTGTTTGACAAGTACAAGTGAAAGACAAATCCTTAGAAATAAGCATGAGAACACATGATATAAGGATACATGATTATATAGAGAAATATGGAAAAATAAAATAATTAAGAGTAGTATTTTTTTATAGTTTGACCATTCCAACAATATGTCTAGACTCTTCACATTTGAGCATTTAATTTTGAAAATTTTTATAACAAATAGGCAAGCATGAATCAACATATTCAAAAAGATTAGAACTACAATGTACCCAATTCATATTTCAAATAAAGAAAACATTATAGAAATCATGCATTGCAATCTAGTACTTTTACTGAAGGTTTTTAGAGAATTATGTAATGTTTACATTAGGATCCAATTCTCATGAGTAGAAGCTTTATGAAAATCAATGATGTGTGCATTAGGTGTTTTGATAAAAGTATACAAGTGAAATAATCAAAACACATGACATATGTAGTGAAATAGTAACAACAACATTAAGAATGTAATCTTATAATTACTTTCACACATCACATCTAGAATAAAATTTCAAAGCACATAACATACGTACAACTACCAAGGTGCTTCGCCCACACAATGCTCATTAAGACTTATCAGGGAGCGGAGTATTGCTTGGGGGATCACATAAGCATTTTTATTAATTTTTATTTTTAGTGATCCGGTGTACAAATAGAAGTGATAAAAGATGAATGTGTTTGCACAAGACACTTTAAAATTCTTTCCATGGTGCTCAACCTCACAATGCTCATTAAGACTTATCAGGAGGGTGAGTAGTGTTTGGTGGAGTTATCTTTGGTTTTTTATTTCAGATTTTTATTTTGGGCCAAAGGTCTCCGAATTCACTTGTTGTTGCAAACATTTATATTATTGAAATAACACTTCTATATTGTGCATGAAATTTATTTGAAAGACGATGTAAGTAATTTAGACATACAACTTAATTTATTAAAACTATTACACTACACAATCATGCAAGACTAAGATTATGAGCACATGTAGATTACCAAAATAGTTAGTGTATGAATCATTGATTAACATAAAGCATTACTCATACTTAGAGGCACGCTAGGCAATCATACACAATTATCTATAGACTATTTCATTGCACATAATCAGATTAAGGTCAAGGCATGACAAAAACAATGTTTAGAAAATTTGAAATTAAAATAAGACATTGAATACTATCTTTAAGTGTATGCCAAACACAATTTTGACCGTTTTGAAAGAAAAATAACTAAGATGTTTGCTCTTGTGAAATTTTATAGTCAAACTATAATTTTGTAAAGAGTTAAAGCAAAATAAATAACAAAAACATATTTTTGAGCATTTTGAATTATTTGATTTTTTTTTGTATTTTGAAATAAAACAACCAAGTTAATAATAAAATAATTTTAAATCAGACACAATAAACTGAGAAAAATCATTAGAAAAATACCAGAAAGATACTAGTGAATGTAGAATTTTCATCTGGAGAAAAAGGCTAATGCCTTGCGTTAACTAGTTAACGCCGAAATAGTACTCGATTTTTGAGAATTTTTGAAAATTTTCTTTTGCCATAGATAGTATATATATAGATCTTCTTAGGGTATAAATTTCAGAGAAGTTGGAAATGGTTAGAAGGCTATTTAAGCATGTTTTATTTGTTCAAAAAAAAATAGTTTTTATATTTTTATTTGGTTTTCATATATTTGTGTTTTACAAGATCATTAGAACTCAAAAATGATAAAATATGCAAAACACAAAATAAGCATGTTCGATCAAGACAAGAATGCATGCAAAATATATGAAATAGGAATGTCATAGATAATAATACCCTAACTATATGCCTACACACTAGCCCCGTACTAAGTGACAGATGGGCATGAGGAGCTGCACACATGCCGTAGGATGGGGTGTTAATCCCATATGCACACACTAGAGAACGCTCAACCTAGCACTCTTTCCCCCCAGTGCCTCGCAAGGCCCCACTGGAACCCTCCCCGGTTAAGGACAAGACATGACATAGAGGTTAGGTCATCTAATGCATACAATCCCACGCCCTCGCTATTGTGAGACACATAATGTGGGTGAATAATCATGGACTTCCTAAGAATTTTGTTCTATGGAATCAATTTATACACTATCGCTTTTATGCGCGATTAATTTCTTATTATATTTGATATTAAAGCAACATAGTTTATTATGAGTTTTAACTTTCAATTGTTCTTCTTTAAGATTGATTAATTATGGCAATAATAAGATATATAACATGGATGATAATATTTATTAATTGATAATGCTAGATATGATGAGTTTGAATGTAGTGTTATCCCATAAGGTTAATTTATATAATGTTGTATGTATTTAACAATAGTGGTTCAAATTTTAGACATAGAATAAAGTGATGATTCTAATTAATTTATTCATATTGATATAGAGTTAATTCTATGGTCTAAACATAAATGAGATACATACAAAATATAATAGATTCATATAATAATCATGATCACAGATTATATGTTTGGAAGGAATAAGATCTTTTGCAGTTATATTTGATGTTTGACTTAAAAGATCATATGATTTTGAATGATTATTATATATGATCATTAATATTAATTCATAGTGATTAAGTACTCGTAATTAATTATTCATGATAATGTACATGAGGTATTATTAAAGAAAATTCATATTCAACCTTTACAAATTATTAAATAGAAACGTTGTAAGGTGAATAGTGAATATGAGAAAATATTTTTATTTTGAAGAGTTTTGTAAATTTTTCTCTTTGGTTTTTGAATATTAAACAAATACATATATTTTTATTGATTTTGTAGAATTTTAAAATTATAGAAAATCGGATACTTGAGCTAGCGCCGGTATTAGGTCCTAGCGCCTGCGTTGGCTCACAGAGAGTGCTTATTTTAATCATATAGCCTAGATTTTCTTCGATTTTGCTTCCGATTTTTCTTAATTGTGTTTGTGCAATGTAAGGCCTGTCTAATGAAGTGAAGAGATGAGAAGAAATCGCAAAAAGTTGCGGAAGTTAAAATTTTAGTACATGGGTTTCATATTCCTTAAAGCTCCATATTCATTAGACCTTAATTCTTGAGTTTTGCACAACATATGCATGAGTGAAATGATCATACATAAGTGAAATAATATTCATGCAATTTTTCAATTCTAGTTTGACATGATTATGATTAAACATACTAGGGGTAATCAAAATGACGCAAATATATTAAATACCTAAGCAAAACTTGCGCATTTTATAAATTTAGCCTAATACCCCTAAAATACTTTTTAAATCCATTTTGACACTTATTTCATTTAGTCTTAATAATATTATATGACAAATTTAGTTTTTCAAATTTTATAAGACTTTTAGGAAATGGATCTAGAAGGATAAACATAAAAAGGATAAGTAGATCGCTTAAAAAATGATATGACTTTTTATTCAACTTTATTCAATTTGATTTATTTATGAATTTTGGTTTAATATGTGAAAGGCATATCACAAGTTATATAAAGTGATCATATCATGATGGTTCAACAAAAGAAAAAAAAAAGGTTAGGCCTATCATGAAGTATAATAGTGATATTCCATTTTTTGGTTGATTTCTACTTCATGCAAATGATTGGATACTAATGAATGAGAGATTTAGGTATCCAAAGAGGAACACGTACGTGGGATGGTTCCTTTGGGTACCCAAATATAACGAGATGATTTTTGGGGAGACAAGGATGAATGGACCCTTTCATTTGATATTAATGCGTCATTCTTAAGTATGGGTCTCCATTCATACCTTGGAAAAATGTTATTTTTATTTTTCAAATTTCCATAGTCATTTTCTTGAATGTTTGGATAAAAATGACTTTTAAATTTATTATTTAAAGGAATTTATTTGCGTTTAATTTTAAGTTGGGAGAAGATTGATATTGTAAATGATGATGATGATAGTGTTTTGGAATTTCATTTACAATCTTTTGATATTTTTTATTTCCATCGTTTGGCTTATTCAAGTTTTGAGAAATCATATTCAACTTGCTTTTGGATTTTGCTTTATATTGAGAATGTATGTTTTGAGAATTTTTCTTTATGATTTCCTTAAGCAAGTTGATTTTAGTTTCCAATTCATAATTCTTAACTTTAAGATTATGTCTTGCTTTATTGGCTATTGTGCTATTTTTAAGAGTGGATACGATAGACTCAATATGATTGTTATATTCATTTCTAAAGTCATCAAAAGTTTCATCCATCTCTTTAATTTCAATTTTATAGTTTTTGCACATATCACAATTATTTTTTAACGATGAATTTTCTAAAGACAAATTTTCATTGTGTTCTTTTACACAAATAAATTCTTTTTGAAGTTCCTTGTATTTTTCTTTAATATCATTACAATCAAAACATGATATAGAGTTTTCAAATGAAGAGCGTGATGGAGATACAAACATTTCATTTTTGGATTCTACATTCACATTTGCTTTCAAAGTTTTATTTTCTAAACGTAGTTTTGCATTATCCATTTTTAGTTTCTTAATCTTACGTTTACTAGTTTGTAGTAATTGTAATGCAGAAATAGAAGTACAAAAAATAGGAGGTTTTAATTTCCTTACATCGCTTGTGGATGAGGCAAGATTTGAACATATTGTTCCTTTGTCTTCTTCATCATCCTCTTCCAAACAAGAGTTTCCATCATCCTTTCCGCTTGATGAGCATTCTATGGATCCATCATTTAAGGAGCTTTCTTGAATATTTGTGCCAGCTTGTATGTTCTCCAATTCTTGTGTTTGTTCCATACCTGTAAGAGGAAAATCATACATTTCTTCAAGAAAATTTCATACTTTGTAAGCACTAGAAAAACAATATATTAATTTGAATATATCTTGAGATAAAGCACAAAAAATACAATTCAAAGCTTTTGCATTTAGGTGACGCTCTTGTTTATTTGATTCGTCCGCTGGTCTTGTTATTGCTATATCCCATGCGTTGATATCTAATGTTTTAATAAACCTCTCCATTAACAATTTCCACCCTTTATAATTTCTTCCTTCGAATAAAGGTGGTGCAAGAGATTTTTCTTCTTCATAAAAATTTCCTCCACTAATAGAAGCGAGATCATGAGACGCCATTATTCCCAGTTGTTAAGCCGATTTGGAATAACCTGCCTCTGATACCACTTGTTGGATCTTGAGGCGCCCTTAGAGGGGGGTGAATATGGATTTTGAAAACTTTAAAGTTTAATAGAAAACTTTTGATGTATTATGTTAGAGTAAGTTGAATCAAGAGTAAAGAGATTGAAATAATGAAATCAATTTTATTCAACATGAAAAGGCATGATTATCATTAACAAACTTGATTACAAAATTTGATTTCAATGACGCTAGAAATCAAAGCGAATAATGAAAGACTCTTTTTGTTTTCTATACCGACTCGTATCCCCACAAACCGGTTGGCTTTAGCCGATCTCTCCCCAGATACGACCTCAAGCCGCTCTAGCCAATCTATCATCAGAAAGGCCTCGAGCACCCCCTAGATCTACTCCCTAGACCCAGTCGCCAACACGAGAAAAATTCCTCCCTAAGTCCTACCTAGACCTAGTCGCCGTGTGGAGAATTCACGAACCGATTACAAAGATGAAATAAAGGACAAATACAAAATACAAATATAAAACTCCCTATGAGGTAATCTGAAGGAGACGCCGAAGAAACACTGAAGATCGTTGAAGTCCAAGCGTGCATTCTTCGCGTTGAGTTAGCGTGTTGATCCAAGCCTCCTTTGATTCCTCCTTTTGAAATATGAGTGGGAGATGTGTTTGTCTGAAAATACGGCCCTCACAAAGTTTCTGAAGTGCTGGAATAGGGCTCTTGGCAATCAGTTTTTAGAGACGTCGAAATCATCCAATTTATAGACTTTGAGCTAACGCCGACGTTAAGTGCTAACGCCGCGCGTTGACCATGTATAACAACATATTGATGGCTCGGATCTTCGGAAGAGGAAAGAGATTCTGCACTTTAGGAAATGTTTTATTTTAGGCAATACTAACGCCGACGTTAAGGCTAACGCGAGGCGTTGGACAAATCATTCCTAAAGTTCCTCCTGCAATCACGGCTGGTTTCTCCTTGCCAAAATCGTCGACCGGATAGCGCCCAGCGTTAAGAATAACGCCTGGCGTTGAGTTTCTTTCTTTAATCAGCTGGCACACCAATTCGTCGAACTGATAATTTCGTCGAACACATTTCGTCGAACGAGTTTCTTCTTTCGTCGAACACAGTTTCGTCTAACGCCAGATCGTCGAATGCAGTTTCCAGTTCGTCGAACGCAGCTCCGTTCTCAGCGGTTTCATTTCGTCGATCGCAAGTTCGTCGAACGCAGCTTTCAGTTCATCGAACGCAGCTTCCGTTCTCAGCGGGTTCATTTCATCGATCGCCAGTTCGTCGAACGCAACTTCTGTTCTCAGCGGGTTCATTTCATCGATCGCCAGTTCGTCGAATGCAGCTTTCAGTTCGTCGAACGCAGCTTTTCATTTTGCGCTAATGCCCACCGTTAAGCTTAACGCCTGGCATTAAGCAGCTTTCAATCCTTCAGCTTGTGGTTAGTGCCAGACCATTGTTTCAGCAACCTGGTGTCATAACTGTCCAAACCTGCATGCTAAAAACACAATGGCAACAAGATCAAATACAAGTAGGATTTGTTATTCTCAAATCAAAGGGATGCGGAAAACCATGTTCCAACACTATACTCTCGGACTCACATTATGGAAAATGGGGGGTGAGGCCGGTGTGTCCGAATGGGCAATCTCGAGAGCCGGTATGCCATCATGCGGTGCAGGGGCTTCGCGTTGTCCCATCTCCTGTGAATGGTTATAAGAATAACCGTTAGTCACAGAGTTAAGTGGAAAACACATCTCCTCCCCGGATATATATCCCGGTGATGATCTTAAGCACTCAAACATAAAATAAATAGCCGAAGCAAGAAGGGTTAGCATCATGTGTATAATCAGACATACTAATAACACTAACAGTTATTTAAAGGAAGTGCTCAACTAATGATCTTATAAATACTGATAATTATAATTTGCACACACACCGCGTGTGTTCAATACCCGCTCACAAAACCCTGTATCGACACAGTTTGGACCGCTTTCCTCCCAGCAGGGTAGCAAACCCCGCGGGCCTTACTGATAGTTTGTTAGGATGTAGTCTTAGTCAACTAGAGGGGGGGGGGGGATAGGTCTCTTTGTTGTTTTAGGCTTTAACCTAGTAGTTTTCTGATTTTAGGTTAGTTATATATCAAGCACACAGAAAACACACAATGGTTTATAGAGGTTCCTCAAGACAGGGTGTCTTGAGTAGTCCTCTTTCCCCCTTCACCTTTCTAATAATGAGTTAGATAAGGCCAACACCTCCAAACTCAGCTCCAAGAGCTTACAACACAGATCCCTCAGGATCTCTCAAGTTTACCCAAACCCTACCTCAGTTTCAATAGCCCTACCTCAGGCTCAACAACCCTACCTCAGGCTCAACAACCCTACCTCAGGCTCAACAACCCTACCCCATATCTCACAAAGATCCTACACTCAAGCTGACCTCTCAGCTCTACTACTCAAGCCAAACAACCCTACACCCTCAGGCAAAGATGCCTTACAATCTCAGAACTGTTAAGTTCCTACAGAAGTAATAATAGATGATTACAATCAGAAGATAGAAGAGTTCAAGCCTTGGTCTTCTGTTGCTGAACAACTGCTGTTGCAGTCTTGAAACAGGGAGGAGTAAAATAGCCTCAACACTGATTCTTCTGATCCTTTCCTTCAGATGATGGATGAGGATCAACTTGATCTATCTTGAGTTGATCAAGAGGAACAATCTTTTCTCTCCTTACAGCTTCAGGAAGCGGGAAATGAGAGCTTTCTTGGCTGCCGTCAATGGAACATTAGTATGTTCTTCAGTGAGTGAGAGAGCTTTTACAAAGCCCTAATTTAATCTTTTATACTCCTCTGTTCTTCAACGGCTATCAGATGTCCTCCTAACACAGTATGGGAGTGATTGGAGAATCCTCTCTTGCTTTACAACGTATTGCGCCAAAAGCAAACCCACCAGATCATTTGAATCTGTCTCAGCGGTTGGGCTGAGACGGCCTGCAATCTCAATGGCTACTTCTATTTCGTCCCAGCGGATCCGCTGAGACAGACAGTTGTCTCAGCGGTTTTTCTCTATCTACAGCTCAGCAGGCCCAGACACCATCTCAGCGGCTCCTAGCCTTATCTCAGCGGTTCAGCTGAGACTGAGAGCTTGTCTCAGCGGTTTTGGCAACAACCCTACTGAACTTACTTCATACCATTATATGACCTAACCCTGCATGATCATGAGATGAAATGGGGTTTATCAAATACAACTTGTATTTAGCATTGAGTGTGAAGCTTCTTCAAATCAAGGGAACATTGAGGATAATATTCCCAACAATCCCCCCTATTTGAAGAAGGCAGAACACCCTCAAATGCTAAAGTACATAACACATAAATATTTATTATGTAACTTCATAACATGATAATCATTATAACATACTCATGTAAACATTATTATGATATTTAGGATAAGATTATAATAGATGATATTCATGCCAGGTATGTTACTAATAGAGTTTAACAACCCAACAATATGATTAGATAAATATGATAATGCATCACAGATTAACTTAACCAATAATACAAGGTAAAATTAAGCTAGTGCTCAGATTAGCTTATGACATAAGGTGATTAATTCAACAATTTCATTAACATTTTAGATAAAGTAATGAATCATAGTTCAATTTACATTCAGAAATCCATAATACTTAAATACATTCATTTAAAATTTTCTTTTCTTAGAAGAAGTTGAGCACTCAGGAATGTCAGCAACCACTTCTTCTTGAGCTGGGATCTCCTTATCTTTAGTAGCCACAATCATATTTTCAGGGAGATTGGTGGCTGTGTCTTTTTCAGCATTAACAGCCTCAATTTCAGCTATTTTTCTTTTGTTCTCTTGCCTTTGGAAATATAGAAATGGCTTTGGGATATATTTAGAAGGCATTCTTCTTGGGTTATCCTTTCTTACCAGATTGGATTTGAAAACTCTTTCTATTTTTTGTGTTTCTTTCTAAGTGCTTTATCCACTCTTCAGATGGATAAAGCTTATCAATATCTTTACCAATCTGACCATGGCTTAGCCAGACATTCAGTATTATTTCCTTGGAGTCATCACTCCAATACTCATAGTCAGGATCTCTATTCTGCACATCCCTTTGCCTGACCATGTATTCTTCAGCTAGCAGTACCTGTTCTCTTTCTCTTCTCTTTTCAATCTCTCATTTTAGGCAATAGCTTCTTGATGTGGGAAGTCCCAATCTTCTGCCCTAGTTACATCCAGTAGGGGAAGGTTTAGGGAAATCCTTGTACCTTGCAAAACCTTAAGAGTTAGGTCATAATTTATGATGGAATTTGTATCCTCCCCCTTTCTGGATTCTTCAAACACTTGTTGATGTAGGTCTTGTTTAGCTGTTGTTATAGTGCCAGATAAGGTTTGGAAAACATTTTCAAAATCAGCTTGGAGCTCATCTTTTAGTTTGACTACCTCAGCATTCAGTTGGGTAGCAGTGACTGTTTCAGCAATGGATTGAAAAACATTGGCAATATCTGATTTGAGCTCTTCCTTGTTCCTGTCAGCTTCCTCATTCAACTGCAAAGCAGTGGAGTATACATATTCTTGTATGTGATTTGAGGATTTTTCTATCACCTCATCTGTCTTGCTGACATACCATTTGACATAAGTTATATCCTGTTCAGACATCTGAAGGTGTTTGTCCATAGATCTTAGAATGGTATTCTTAGAGATCACTGTCTTTTCTGCTAGGTCAAACCATTTAGTCATTTGCTTGTTTAGGATGCTAGTGTCTTCCTTGATCTCCTTGAGCTTAGCCATTACTTCAGTGTTCACATTCAAGATGGACTGATCTATATAAGCTTTGACTGTGGTAACTGACTGATCTACATAATTCTTCATTGATGTGAGATGAGTCTCTAACATGAGTTGAATTGCATTTAGAATGCTCTCATTTGAGGAAGTGGAGGTGGAAGCTTGTTGATCAGGGATGATTGGGTCTGGGAGGCTTAATGGACTTGGAGGAGGGACTACTTGAGGTGTAGTCTGCACTGCAGTTGCAGGCATCACTTGAGCTGGATCATCCACCTTCTCAGCAAAAGATGCTATATCATCAATATGAGCAGGGTGGACTCCATCATTATCCACATCATCCATGTCAGCATCAACATTGTCAGGTTCCTCCCCCTCAGATAGATCACCTTTATCTGATGAGTCCATGAATTCTGGGACAAGAATTTGGAGTTAGATTTAATGACTTAGCAATACTAAGGGATGGCTTTATTATTCTTACCAAGAACATCATCTTGACCAGCTGATGGCTCTTTTGTCTTCTCCCCCTCAGATGGGGCATCAGATAGTCCTTGTTGGGGTAAGTCCCAGAGAGCTGGGGAGTCATCAATGTTATTTGAAATTCTTCTTTCAAGATCTAGTATTATTGTATCAAGCTTACTTTGTAAGTCCTTAGGAGAAGGAACTTTCTCCTTGTCAGTTTTGTCTCCTTCACTTTCATTTTGATCATTGATACCATCCATGGAGGATGGATCTTGTTGATGCTCCTCCTCAGATGGAGCACTTACTTGGCCTAGAGGAGCTGTTGTCCACATTAATGAAGTGCCATTAGTGACCAACTAGGTGATTAACTATGGTTAAATAACATTATGAGTAATGTGGAGTTTAAGGATTAATTACCAAGATTGCTATCTATGTCCAAGTCCTGTGGATGGACAATGTCAGCATGCATGTCATCCAAATTAGCATCCTTGTCATGACTGTTGTGAGATCCAATATCATCACCAACATCCTTATTCTCATCTGAATGAACTCACTCGGAGCTTGACGTGATTAGTCTGGGCTTCTTGACTGATTTGGCTTTCTTTGGTTCTTTCTCCTTTGCCTCAGATGGCTGGCTTATGGGGAGCACCATGGTGAACCTGTCTAGGGTTTTTATATCCATTCTCTTCAGATAATGGATATTGGAACCTTTCAACCCTTTATACCTTTCAGGATAGGTTTGTATCAGATATAGGGATAGAATTCGACCCATATTTGGTGCTTGCAGACATTCCTTAAGCCTTTGAAATATTACTTCTCCCCAAGAAGTTTTCTTGGTGAGAATGATCCTTGTCATGATGTCAAACATAGACTGTGATATAGTATCACGTGACCCAGGCTTGCATAGGATTGCTTTGCCTACTATATCAGATAGGAGTTTGCCCCTTTGATTGAAGAATTTTCTCTTTAATGATCCAGTCTTGACATCACTGTACTCTGCCCACTTCAAAGCTTTCTTCTTGTCTTTGTCAGAAATAGCTTCCTCCTCATCCTGAGTGCATGAGGGAATTTGGAAGACTTTATCTATCTTTGCTGAGGAGATTTTCACTCTCTCTCCTCCTATTTTTGACTTTAGAGAGGTTTTGGAAGAGGATAATTTGGCATTGCTAAACCATTCCAGAACTTCAGTTCTGAGAATGACTATAGGTTCAGACCGAAAGTATTCCAGCCCTTGTGCTTCTAGAAGTTGAATCACTCCTTTTATGTCTTCTTGTGCATGGGCAAAGCCATTTCTGACTATCTCATACCCCTCCAGAAGGTCCTTTGAACTCTTGGGTGCAATTGTTGCTGTAGAAGAATGCGCTGGGATGGAAGAGAAAGTGATTCGTCTCGGTGGCTAGGAAGGAAGGGTTGTGTACCTTACACTAATTAATGATTGTCTATTTATATGGCTTAAATCTGTGTTATGATTAGCCCTAATAAGTAGAATTAAGTGAACTAATTGTTGCAAGTAGAATTTTGTCAATTGGGGTTGTATTTAGCCAAACTGAGATGAGACCAGCCCGTCTCAGCAGAACAGCTGAGACGAAGACCTAAACCGCTGGGATAAAACACTGTCAACCGCTGGGACAATTTAGTAGTCACAACGGCTCAGCTGAGATTTTTCCGAGCTGTCTCAGCGGCTCAGCTGAAACAGTCTTGTCTGTTTTAGCCGACCTTACTATCTTATCATTAATCCTTGTGAGGTCTGAATGTTTTGAGACCTAATCATGTCACTAGGAGTTGATGTGATAAGACAACATTTTGAATCATAACATAGCATGCATAATATCATATATGATTGAAAGAGGGGAATATTTGACACTATTCAACATTTAACATTCCTAGTTCAATCTTGAAAGCATTAAACTTGGCCTCATCCAATGGCTTTGTAAAGATATCAACAACTTGATTGTCAGTGGGGACAAAGTCAAGGCAGATGTCTTTACATTCAACATGTTCTCTTATAAAATGATATCTTATCTCTATGTGCTTAGTCCTGCTATGAGAGACAGGATTCTTAGCAATAGATATAACACTGGATGAGTCACAATAAAGAGGAGACTCACTTACCTTGAGGTTGTAGTCCTCTAACTGTTGTTGAATCCACAATAGTTGTGCACAACAACTTCCTGCAACAATGTATTCAGACTCAGCAGTGGATGTTGCCACACTTGTCTGCTTTTTGCTGCTCCAAGATATCAACCTCCTTCCTAGGAATTGACAAGTGCCACTTGTGCTTTTCCTGTCTTCTTTGCAGCCTACAAAACCTGCACCTGAAAATCCAGTTAGTTCAAAGTCATTGTTCTTAGGGTACCAAAGGCCAAGATGTAGGCTGCCTTTAAGGTATCTCAAAATCCTCTTTGCAGCTGAGTAGTGAGATTCCTTAGGGCATGCCTGGTACCTAGCACAAACACAAGTAGCATACATAATGTCTGGTCTACTAGCAGTTAGATATAATAGGGATCCAATAATGCACCTATACATGGATTCATCAAAGGCCTTGACCTTCTCATCCTTGTCCAGGGAATTGTTGGACCCCATGGGAGTTTTCATGGTGGAAGCTGATTCCATCCCAAACTTCTTGATAAGCTCGCTAGTGTACTAGGTCTGAGAGATGAATATACCCTCACCAGACTGTTTCACTTGGAGGCCTAAAAAGTACTTGAGCTCTCCCATACTGCTCATCTCAAACTCCCCCTGCATAAGGTTGGCAAATCTTTTGCAGTGGTTGTCATGAGTAGACCCAAATATTATGTCATCAACATATATTTGGACTAGAAGACATTTGCCCCTTGTTTCCCTAAGAAATAATGTACTATCTATCTTTCCCCCAAGAACTTGTTCTTGATGAGAAAGCTAGACAATGTCTCATACCAAGCCCTAGGGGCTTGCTTTAGACCATAAAGAGCTTTCCTAAGTAAATATACATGATTAGAGAGGGTGGATGCACAAAACCTGATGGTTGTTCAACATATACCTCTTCCTTCAAGTCACCATTGATGAAGGCTGATTTGACATCCATTTGAAATACTTTGAACCCCTTATGGGCAGCATAGGCAAGGAATAGCCTAATTGCTTCTAACCTTGCAACAAGGGCAAAGGTTTGATCAAAGTCTATTACCTCTTCTTGTCTATAGCCCCTGGCTACCAATCTTGCCTTGTTTTTGATGATTATACCATTTTCATCCAACTTGTTCCTGTAAATCCATTTGGTGCCAATAATATTGTGTCCTTGAGGTTTTGGCACCAACTTCCATACCTTGCATCTTTTGAATTGAAGAAGTTCTTCTTGCATTGCTTGAATCCAAAAGGTGTCTTGGTTGGCTTCTTCAAATTTCTTGGGCTCCATTTATGATAAGAAGCTCAAGAATAGGGCCTCATTATGAGCCCTGCTTCTGGTTAGTACACCTTGGTTCTGATCTCCAATAATTTGTTCTCTTGGATGATCCCTTAGGTGTCTTACAACTGCAATCTGTCCTCAGCTTGCTGTAATACTTCTGCTGGTTCAGCAGTGTCTTCAGCACCCTGGATCTCTTCCTCTTCAGGAATTGCTGCATCTGTATATGATTTGCTACTGCTGGGTATGTCTTGCGCTGACATCATTTCCATGTCCTTTTCATTTCCTGTCAAAACAGAAGAACTAGACCAACCCTTATAGATTAGGCTGGTCTCATCAAATACCACATGCATAGACTCTTCTACAACATGAGTTTTCTTGTTATAAACTCTATAAGCTCTACTATCTGAGCTATATCCAACAAGAACCCCCACATTGCATTTCTCTGCAAACTTTGTTAATTGAGATTTTCCATTATTTAAGATGTAGCATTTTGAACCAAAGATTCTAATGTATGAAATTGTAGGTTGTTTGCCTTTTAGAATCTCATAGGGAGTAATTCCATGAACCTTATTGATGGAAGCCCTATTAAGAACATAACATACAATATTGACTACCTCAGCCCAGAAGTATTCTGGGAGTGAGGAGTCACTAAGCAAAGTTCTCCCAGCTTCTATCAAGGTTCTATTCCTCCTCTCAGCCACACCATTTTGTTGTGGAGTCCTTGGGGAGGAGAACTCTTGGGAGATACCAAATTCTTGACAAAACCTTGTCATGGATTCAGATTGAAATTCTGTGCCATGGTCAGTCCTAGTCCTGGCCACAGAATATTGCAAGTCATTCTGAATTGCCTTGACATAGTTTATAAAGATATTTAAAGTATCTGACTTCTTCTTAAGGAAGAATACCCATGTATACTTTGAGTGATCATCAACAATCACCAAAGTATACAACTTCCCACCTAGGCTCTGAATTGGCAAAGGACCAAACAAGTCCACGTGCAATAGATATAGACATCTTTCAGTGTCTTTGGAGCCAATACTTTTAAAGGTGACCCTTATTTGCTTACCCATTTGGCAAGCATGACAGGGACCACTTTTAATGCATTTTAAATTTGAACTATTCCTAACAAGGTTTTTAGAGAATAGTCTATACATTGTCTTGTAGTTAATGTGGGCAAGTCTCTTGTGCCATTGAACACAAATAGACTCATTTTCATTAGCTATAAGACACACAGATGAAAGAGAATTACTGCATATAAAATCTAAGCAATAAACATTCCCACTCCTAGTGCTTGAGAGAATGGTCTCTAAGTCATTAGACTTTTTGATCAAGCACTTGTCATTGTGGAATTCAATGACTTAGCTTAAATTACATAGTTGACTTATGCTCTAGGTTGTGTTGCAACCCTTCAACATAAGCTACCCTTGTGACTGAGGCTCTGTTTGGTTGGGCTGTTGCCGATGGAAAGCTGCTGATAGAAAATTGAGTTTGAGATAAGTGCTGTTTCTGGAAAACAGAGTTTTGTAAAAAAAACTGTTTGGGTTAAATAGAGTTTGTAAAACAAAGTTTTGGAAAAGTTGTTTGGGAACAAAACAGAGTTTTGGGCAAAAATTTTTTTTTCTTCATAAAATGATAACCAACACAAAAAATATATAAAAAGATATATTTTTTATAATACAATAACCAACACCATAATTCATTTTTACTAAAAAAAATTTGCCAAAATTTTGTACAATAACATATACACACATACATACACACACACACACATACACATTTGTACAGAATTCATTTTTACTAAAAAAATTTCACATTTGTACACTCACACACACATACAAGCCATAAGAAATAATGATACACACACACACACACACATAAGAGCTATAAAAATAATGATCAGAAACTTGCAAATGATCTGGAGGAGAGGGGGAAGAAGGAATGACTTGACAACACAGACATACACATTACTACTGATGATCGCCACTTGCAGATGATCGCTACTTGCTACCCAGATGGACATTTCTGCTAGCTGTTCTTTGATTTCTTCCAAAACAGGGGAAATTGCAGAAGCTACGGTAAAAATAGGGGATCGCTGAATGGAGGCAGGAGCTCGTCGTCGCCGTCGATGTCCCGTCAGAATGGAGGCAGAAGCTCATCCTCGCCATCAATGTCCCGTCGGAATGGAGGCATACACTCGTCGTCGCAGTCGAAGGAAGATGACGACGAGAAGCTGGTAGGAGAAGACGAAGATGATCGTGCCCTAGCGTCTCCAATGAGAAGTGCAGAAGCCTTTGGCGCCGAGGAAGATCTGAATATGAGACTGGGAAATCGCCGCTAGGTTAGGGGAAGAAGGGAATTAGGAATCGCAGTCAGGCTTAGGTTAGGGGAAGAATAAGAATGAAGACACGTGGCTTGCTTTTGCGGCCAGACGCGAAAAAAACCTGCGGTCGGGGGGGATAAAGGAAAAGGCGGATGCAAGTAAACGTCTTTTTGGAAATAAGTCGCACCAAACGCCGATTTCGCTCTTAACTCCGGTGCGTTTCCACCGCACAACACCCTATAAGCTACGCCAAATGCCACTTGAAACTATGACATTGGAGATCATACCATATCCTTTGGTGATTCCCATTTCAGATCCACCAAAGATGACTTTAGGTCCATTCTTCACAGCTATGTAGTCCTGTAGAAGATTTCTGGTTCCTGTTGTTGGGGAAATGATTTATCTTAACCCCTAGAATTAAGAAGAATATAATTTCTAAGAATGAAAAGTTAGTCTAAGTAAATATGCGTCGAATATAATTCGACGCAACGTCGAAATATAGTCGACGTTTCTCTCAGACTGAGTCGAAGTAACTCTAAGAAGAATTCAACGTAATCATAGTCGACGTACCTCTGACTTCTAGTCGACGCATTTGATAAAGTCGACGCACCTTTGTCGACGCACCTTCCTTATTCTCCTCTCGACGTCCAGCCAGGATGAAATCGACGTTAACGTCGAATAGTAATCGACGCACGTCGATATCTATAAGTATTTCAAAAACACGCCAGATCTCTTTCCTTCTTTCTGTAGATCTGATTTTTATGGAATGATGTTATTCTTTTATAGCCATTCTGAATCAGTATTTCCTTCTATTTGATACTTGGCTAATTTGATTAAGATTATTGTGGATATTATTTGAAATCAGAATGAATTCTTTTCCTTCTACAGAAATATTGATTATGGAAACTCTTATCTCTTTCTAATTCTCTGTCTGCTAATTGATTATTCTCCTTTATCAATATATTTTAAATAGAGCTATAAATAAGAAGGAGGTCGGCAGAGAATAAGAAGAAGTGATCCACCATATACATTTGAAAAAAGAGGAAGAGCTCCCAAGTGAAGAGTGAGAAAGCTGAGAAAAGAGATAGTGTGCTGCAGCAAAGAAAAAGCCTTCTTCTTCTCCTTCTTTTGAAGCCATTCTGCTGCAAACTCTGAAAGCTCTCACAAAAGAGAGAAAAGTTTACAATCTCCTTCTCACTATAGAAGAGAGATCATATTCACTATACTTGTGCTTCCAATCTTCTTGCTAGGAAGAAGATTCTTTCTTACATATATCATTTTCTGTTCTTCTACTTGTTCTACTTCTTCTTCTCATTCTATTTTCAAATTGTGTAAAAGAGTTTTTAGAATCTCTCTTCAAAAAAGTCAATTGTAGTGGTTCTAAGAGTCTCCTTACCAAAAGACTCAGTTTGGTTCTAAGAGTCTCCTTATCAAAAGACTCAGTCTGGTTCTAAGAGTCTCCTTATCCAAAGACTCAGTGCAAGTTAGTGAATTCCTACCAAGGGGGTAGAAGAGTGGACTACCCAAAGTTTGGGGAACCACTATATTTCTTTGTGTTGTGCTGTGATTTTCTTCTTGCTATTTTTCTTCATTACTTGCTTAATTCTTGTTGGTGTGGGGGAAGCCTAAATTTGTGATTATTACACACACATATATATATATAATAGCACAAAGTATTTTTAAATCTCTATTCACCCCCCCTCTAGAGAATTCCAGTGAGGATAACTGTGCACTTTCAATTGGTATCAGAGGGAGGTTGATCTAAAAAGGTTAACTCCTTGATCAAAAAGATCCTACCTCTTTTTATATATACATATTTATAAAAATTATTTTTCACATGACACAAATCAAAGATTATGCTTCCACCAGACCACCAATTTGCAATTTTGAAAAGTTTGCAATTTGGAAAACAAGAATTAGGATTTATATGAATTCTATTGATGAAGAATTATTTAATGTTGTCTTAACAGGTCCTCCCATGCCTTATAGAAGAGACTCAAGTGGTGAAGTGACTCAAACACTTGTCCCAAAGGCTGAGTGGACAGTTGAAGAGAAGAAGGCAGGAACATGTGATGCAAAAACTGTGAACATTCTTGTCTCAACCCTCTCAGATGAAATCTTTCAAAAGGTTGTTGACTGTGAATCAGCCAAAGAAATCTGGGAGGCTCTTACAAAGATGGTAGAAGGAAGTGCTGATGAAAGGAAAGATAGAAATGCTCTATTGATCTCCCAATATGAGAACTTTCAAAAGAAGCATGAAGAAAGCATATCTGAGATGTATGACAGATTCAGTCTGATCATCAATCAATTAAGGAGCCTGGATAGAGAGATCTCTCTCACAGAGATCAATGACAAACTGTTAATGAGTCTCCCAAGTTCATGGGACTCAAGAATATGGGCAATAAGAGATACAAGAGGACAAAAGGAGATCTCAACAGATGCCCTCTTAGGAAAACTCAAATCCTATGAGCAACTGCTTAAAACCAGAGAAGAGAAGGGAAGGAGAGGAAGCACTCCAACCTCCTCAAAAGATAGAAACATTGCTTTGAAAGCAACAGAAGAAGAGACCCCTGTCACTGAAGAAGAATTGTTCAGCCTCCTGGACAGAAGATTCAAGAAATGGGTCAGGACAGATGGGTCTAGAAGGAGAGAATCAAAACCAAGGTATGATAAAACTCATACTAAAGAAATCATTTGTTACTCCTGCAGGAAAACTGGACACATTGCACCAGAATGTCCAGAAAATACTGAGAAGAAGAAAGATCTAAAAAAGAAAGATCTCAAGAAAAAGGGGAAGAAGAAAGATCTAAAAAAGAAAGATCTCAAGAAAAAGGGGAAGAAGAAAGAAAGAGGCTTCATTGCAGAAGCTTGGAGTGAAACAGATTCTGAGGACAGCACCTCATCCAAAAGTGACAATGAAGAGTCTAAGCAAGAAGACCTATGCTTAATGGATTTTGAAAGCTCAAAGGAAGAACATGGTGCTAAATCATGGAGTGAGGCAGAATCAGAAGGAAGCATCTCTTCTGAAGATGATAAAGAAAATAGCCTTATTCTCATAGAGGAATCTGAGGATAAGGATGAGGTAAGTATCTTTGATGACATAGATTTTCTGTGTGATGATTTCAAAAATGATTTTAAAGGATTATGTTTAGATCAACTAAGAGCTAAACAAGAAATTAAGAATCTAAAAGAACAAATTAATGTCATTAAAAACCAGAGAAATATAGAGGATACTTGTTCTAAAAATCATGAGTTAAGGGTTAACATCAGAGAAAAAGAAATAGAGAGGGCTAAAATAGAAAACCAGCTTCTTAAGAATAAGGTATCCCAAGCAAAAGCTTTTGAAGAATCAATAAAAATGAGAAGCCAAACACTTAAAGAAATCACAGAAAAACAAACAAGAAGACATAAAAATCTTGGGTTAGGAGCTGATCCCTCAGCTAGTCTTAATCCATCCAACAAACCTGCTTGGATGAGCCCTGTTAAATTCACTAAACCCACTAACTCAATAAACCAAGAAGAAGACTCACAAAATAAGGGAGAAGACTTCAAGGAAATAAACCAATTTGATGAAACATCATACTATTCAGCTGATGACTCTCAAACTTCTTCTGAGAAGGCAACTAGGCCAAGAGAAACAACTCATAAAGAAATAAAATCAGAAAAAGGGAAAAATAAAATTTGTGAAAACACAATTGCGTCGACTTCATATCGACGCATGAATGATAGTGCGTCGAATTCTACTCGACGCAATCTCTCAGATGCTTCGACCTCAATTCGACGCTTGAATAAAAGTACGTCGACTTCAAATCGACGCAACTTCTTCCATGCATCGATTCCAGATCAATGCATTCTGGAGAAAGCACCGAGTATAAATTGACGCAACTATCAACATACATCGAATAGATATCTACGCATACAAACTCAGAGCAACATAAAGACAGAACACTTCCATCCTCCAAAAACCTTCCATCTTAACCCCCATTCAGGACCCATTCATCCTGATCATAATTTCTATCCTAGTCAAAACTTTTATCCTAATCAAAATTTTTATCCTAATCAAAAGGTTTATCCTAATCAACACCACTATCTCTCTCTAAACTCAAAATCCCATAATCTAAAGATAGTCAGATGTTATATATGCAATAAAACTGGCCACATTGCCAAACAATGTTGGTACAATCAATCTAATTATAAAAATTAGTCCAAGACTGTCTTAGAAAACATTAGGAGCAGGAAGAAATAATCTCTCAAGGGAAAACCCAAAATTTTTCAGGAAAATAAAAGTCACGTCGATTTTATAATCAACGCACCGTCGATAACTATCAATAACAACTTAAATCGACGCATGCGTCGACTCCAATCGACGTATACGTCGATATGAAACCCTAACATCTTACCTCAGACTGTATCGACGCTTACGTCGAATTCCACTCGACGTAACATCGACTTCATGAAAAAGAGCGGCAATACTAAAATATTTTCGGTCACATCCACTGTAGTACCGAATATGCCTCGAATTGTGTCTCATTTCGACGTTTCACCTGACTCAAATAGACTCTTCAGTTAGAAATCCTCTCGCACTCTGCATCTTTCATCCTTCTTACCTCTCAGTCCAGCCATTTCTTCCTCTTTCTCACTGACCTACAATGGCTCCCAAAATAAACTCTGGGTTCGACATTGACCTCGAATCCTTCCAAGCCGCCGCAGAAAATTATAATAGCATCATAGCTCTCTTCACTGAAGCTGGTTTGGATAAGCTCATCTCCACAAGATGCAAGCTCCTGGAGACAGAACTCACAGAGCTGATGACTCATGCTCAGATATCTGAACAAGGAGAAATCACAGGAACAATCCATGAGACACCTGTCTCAATTTCTGCAGAACACATTAGTACCACCTTTGATCTACCATCAGGTACAGTCCAATATTATCTTTGTTCAAATAGGGAAAGCAAATCATTTTCTAAAAGAATAACTAAAATAATTCCCCTATCAGGTGATGAACCTGTGGAACTTACCCCTGATGAAATAAAGAATCTGTTAATCACCATGAAGTTCTCCAAAGATAGACCAATCCACCTGAAGAAAATAGACTTCTCTGATGAGTACAGACTGTTGGCAGACATAGTAGGGAAAATATTACTATGTAAGATCTCTGCCCATGATGCAGTGCCCAAGCAGCAACTGAACATCATGGGGGCCCTTGTGCTGAAGAAGAAGGTAGACTGGGCAAGTTGCATGCTCAAAATGATAGGCTTTATATACTCTCACAAAGAGAATGCCTACATGAGAATTATGAGACAAGTACTCTTCCACTCCTTCCCTGACCTATGTAGGTCAAAAGGAATCCCCATTCCACCTGGCAAGAGGATGTCCATAGCTCTCTTCTCAAAATGGACCAGGCAAATTCCCAAGCCTGGTGCCATTCCTGAAAGGACTCCATCTCCTCCCAACTCTCCTGCTCATCCATCATCAACTCCTCCTCCTCCTCATACAGACATCTCTTCTGCACCACCATCATCCACACCTTCACAAATACCAACTCAATCAGCTGCTCAACCCTCCTCTATTCCTCCACCTCCTTCATCCAATACCCCTCATCAAAATGATACAGTCCCCTCTCCACCTTCTTCACATACAACACCTCCTCCTCCACTAACTCCTCCTCCAACACAACATGAACCATCTCCATCCACTGACAACCTCATCACCCAATGTATCCAATCAGCAGCCCAAAGATTTCAGGACATGCTGGATGGACACTGCTCTCAAATTCACTCCTCCATCATACACATGCAGACCCAAATAGATGGGGTCAATGCCTCTGTGCAAAGCCTAAAATCCTCTATCTCCTCATCTAGGGTCACCAAGTCTTTCTTAACCTCCTTGGCTAAGAAGGTCAAGAAGGGGGAGAAGTTAGATGAAGAGCAGCTCTCCAGTCACAAAACTCCCTCTCACAAAACCCCTCATTCAGATGTATTGATTATAGCAAGAGAAGCTGCACAACAAATATTGCAAGGGGAGGCAAGTAGAGCAGAGAATGAAGCTGAAAAGGGATCTGAAGCTCAGGGGGAGACAAATGCTGTTATACCTGAAACTGGAAATGAAAAGGAAACTGAAGAAGAAGTAGAAGGCTCAAAAGAAGTTCCATCCCAGGGGGAGCAAATTGCTGAGACTCAGGGGGAGCTGAGGGAATCACCTGCTACTGAGAAGGAGCAACCCACAAAAGTATTCACTAGGAAAATAAAAACTCCTCCTACCCCTGAACAATGATGATATACTCTGTTTGAACAATTGTCTATGCTTAAATGCTGATTAGTCAAACTGAACATGAAACTTGTTTATATAATTTCTTATTCTATCTTCTTCTGATTATTTAACATATTTCTTCTCTATATAAATGTCTTGCTGAGTTGATTAAATACTGATACAATTTCTCTCTAAATAGGGTTAAGACAAATAGGGGGAGATTGTTGGGGAAATGATTTATCTTAACCCCTAGAATTAAGAAGAATATAATTTCTAAGAATGAAAAGTTAGTCTAAGTAAATATGCGTCGAATATAATTCGACACAACGTCAAAATATAGTCGACGTTTCTATCAGAATGAGTCGAAGTAACTCTAAGAAGAATTCAACGTAATCATAGTCGACGTACCTCTGACTTCTAGTCGACGCATTTGATAAAGTCGACGCACCTTTGTCGACGCACCTTCCTTATTCTCCTCTCGACGTCCAGCCAGGATGAAATCGACGTTTACGTCGAATAGTAATCGACGCAAGTCGATATCTATAAGTAATTCAAAAACACGCCAGATCTCTTTCCTTCTTTCTGTAGATCTAATTTTTATGGAATGATGTTATTCTTTTATAGCCGTTCTGAATCAGCCTTTCCTTCTATTTGATACTTGGCTAATTTGATTAAGATTATTATGGATATTATTTGAAATCAGAATGAATTCTTTTCCTTCTACAGAAATATTGATTATGGAAACTCTTATCTCTTTCTAATTCTCTGTCTGCTAATTGATTATTCTCCTTTAGCAATATATTTTAAACAGAGCTATAAATAAGAAGGAGGTCGGCAGAGAATAAGAAGAAGTGATACACCATATACATTTGAAAAAAGAGGAAGAGCTCCCAAGTGAAGAGTGAGAAAGCTGAGAAAAGAGATAGTGTGCTGCAGCAAAGAAAAAACCTTCTTCTTCTCCTTTTTCTGAAGCCATTCTGCTGCAAACTCCGAAAGCTCTCACAAAAGAGAGAAAAGCTTACAATCTCCTTCTCACTATAGAAGAGAGATCATATTCACTATACTTGTGCTTCCAATCTTCTTGCTAGGAAGAAGATTCTTTCTTACATATATCATTTTCTGTTCTTCCACTTGTTCTACTTCTTCTTCTCATTCTATTTTCAAATTGTGTAAAAGAGTTTTTAGAATCTCTCTTCAAAAAATTCAGTTGTAGCGGTTCTATGAGTCTCCTTACCAAAAGACTCAGTTTGGTTCTAAGAGTCTCCTTATCAAAAGACTCAGTCTGGTTCTAAGAGTCTCCTTATCAAAAGACTCAGTGCAAGTTAGTGAATTCCTACCAAGGGGGTAGAAGAGTGGACTACCCAAAGTTTGGGGAACCACTATATTTTTGTGTTGTGCTGTGATTTTCTTCTTGCTATTTTTCTTCTTTACTTGCTTAATTCTTGTTGGTGTGTGGGAAGCCTAAATTTGTGATTATTACACATATATATATATATAATAACACAAAGTATTTTTAAATCTCTATTCACCCCCCTCTAGAGAATTCTAGTGAGGTTACTGTGCACTTTCACCTGTCATGTGCCTTGAGCACCCACTGTCCAAGTACCATATTTGGTTGAGTCTGGTACTTGAACTAACCTGCAAGAAGGAGTTTAGTTACCCTTAGGAGACCAAATAATTTTGGGTCCTAGGTCCTTGTTAGCATGATGAAATGACCTCACACCAGTTGCACCCTTTGCAGGAAGACTCTTCTTTACACTTGACACATTGGGATTGTGCCAACAATCTATGACAAAGTGTTTCACCTTACCACAGTACCAACATTCATGAATATTGTATCTCCTCTTATGAACATTTCTAGAGGAGAGAGCATCACTGTGCTTATGTTCAAGAGGGGAGACATCAACATTTTTCATGTTTCTTTCAGTAATGATTTGGCTGAATGTTAACCTCTGTACAGTCTTGGCACCCTTTGTATTAATGACATCAGCTTACTTTGGCTTGGGGCCAGGCAAGATTGGATGGCATCAGACACTGAGCAATAGGACTTGTCTGCAGGTTTGACAGTAGCCATGTTCTTTGCTGAACAGAACTTGGAAGAGCTAGCTTCCATACTCTTAACTGATGGGGCTGAAGTACCAAATACAAATGGTCCAGGTTGGGCCATTTGAATTTCTTCATGGGAATCCTTCATGGCACTCATTCCCATGCCCTTTCTTCCACTATGGGAAGGAATGTTTTCCTTCCCATAGGAGCTTCCATTCTTCAAGTGACCATAAATGCTGTCATGATCATTCCTGTTAGAAGGAAGCAACACCTTCTGAAAGGTAGTATGAGGCTTAGCCTTGTCCTTGCACTTTTCTCCACTCCCTTCTCCTACTTCCATTTTATTGAACCCTAGTCCTCTCCTATTGGTTTGAAAGGAAAATGTGTCAATAATAGGGAGCACATATTTGGGCTTGGAGAATTGAGCCACTAGGCTCTTTTCTTTCACAAGCTTCTCCTCAAGGTCCTTGATGACCTTGTTCTTATGGGATATGGTGCTCAAATGTACAATTGTTATTCCCTTTAGATGGCTTATTTGTCTACTCATCTGAACCACCATGGAAGGTGACTCAATGCATTCTTTCTCAGATATCTTAAGGGAAACAATTTCCTGGGCTTGCCGCTTGGCCAGCTTCTTGCTCTTTTTTAGAGCTTCCAAGAGGGCACCATATCTGTCAATCAATTGATTGACATCTTCCTCAGATTCTGAATCACTTTCACCATTTGATGAAGGTGGTTCATTGTCTGGACTTGTCTCATAATCAGAAGAAGAGATGGAATGAATCAATACCTGCTCACTGTCAGAATTGTTCTGACTGTCTTCCTCATCAGTGATGGCCATGAGGCCTAGCTGACTTTGTCCTCTTCATCCTCCTCAATATCACTGTCTGAATGTGATAGAGGGGCCCTGATTCCAACCTTGGCAGCAGGACAAGCATCATCTTTTTCTGCTACAAACAGCCCAATGTAGGCTTCCTCTTCATCATCTGAATCTGAAGTTGAGGATTCAGATTCACTCCAGCTCTTTCCTTTCTTTGTTAGGAAGGATTTTTCACTCTTCCTATCCTTTTGGTGGTGATGTTTCTTATCACCCTTTTCCTTCCTTTTGACTAGACAGTCAGCAATGACATGTCCAGGCTTGCTGCAGCAATAGCAAATGATGTTATTTGAAATATGTTTACCAGATTTAGATTCATACATGTCACCCTTGGGGTGCTGCCTTTCAGATCTGCTGTGGTCCTTCTTGGAGTGTGAGGAGGAGGAGGGCTTGTTCTTCCACTACTTCCTCCTCATCATCTTCTTGAATTGCCTTGAGAAGGCAGCACACTCCTCATCAGATGAAGAGCTGTCTGAAGTGATGTTCTCAGACTTATTTGATTTAGCACTCCTTCTTGGAGGAGACACCATCCCGACCTTCCTCTTCTTGGAGCTATCAGCCTTGAGAGCCACAGATCTCTCCCTTGCATGAGCCCTTGTTGAAGTGTCCTCTTCCTTTCTTGCAGATAACTACATCTCATATGAGAGCAGCTTCCCAAATAGTGTGTGAGTATGAGTTTCACCAAGCTTGACCACTTCCCTGCTGACACATATTTTTGTGTCCCAGTCTCTAGTTAGAGATCTTAGGAACTTGTCATTAAGCTCATAGTCACTGAACACTCATTCATTGGTTCTTAGTTCATTGACTATCCTAAAGAACCTTTCATAACAAATAGAAATGCTTTCCTGGCTCAGCTGCCTGAAAGCTTCATATTCTTAGTTGAGGAGTGATTTTCTATCATCCCTCACCTCAGCTGTACCAAATTTTAGTACTTGATAATGACAAAGCTCATACTCAGCAAAAGAACAAATTGTGCTCAGATTCTATTTGATAAAATTAGGGAAAGCTTTAGTGCCCCAAATTTTGGTAGAATACTATCCTTATATCTGTTGTCTAATCTACCAGATATGCTAAACAAAAAAATTGGGCACTCCCATTCATTGCATGAAGAAAATGGACATAAGAACTCTGGAAAGGTTGGAGAAGGTGTTTTCTAAAGCTTCAAAGAAATCAAAGGAAGTCAGTTCAATGAAGAGGAAGAGAGCTTCTATAGCTGAAGGAAGCTCTTCTGGAGAAGAGGAACATGTGGATAGTCCTACCCCTGCACAAAATGAGGGGGAGACTGGTTAGACATCAGTTCAAAGTTTCACTACAGAACCATTGGGTGAGCCCATAATCACTGAAGAGGTTGTTCCTACTGCTTCTACTAAAGCAGCAGTTATTAGAGAAGGTGCTCCTCAAGGAGGTGTCCCAGTTTAGGGGGGAGACTCAAGGTGAGTTCCCTGCTCTAGAAGTTGAGGAAGAAACCCCCACTGGGTTGGAACTCCAAGAAAACCTAGAAATTTCTGAGACAGTTTTGAATGATACTGTTATTGAGGAAGAAGGACCAGGAGTTGAAGTTCTAAGATAGTGTTGAAAATGTTGAAGTGGAAGTTTATGGAAGTTGGCGGTCTGGGGGGAGGTCGCGCGGTCTGGCAAGCCGCGCGGTCTTGCGGTCTCCTCTAGCGGTCTGACCTCTCTGGTCTAACCGCGGTCTGTTCGGCGTGACCGCCGTTCTTCTGTCCAAGGGTGCCGAGGTGAGGCCGCGCGGTATGGTTGTGTGACCGCGTGGCGAGCTGTCTTCTGTTCGATGTAACCGCGCGGTCTGGTGCTTGTGACTGCGTGGTGGGGGCAGCCCGGTCTGGTGGCTGTCCGGGTTCTTTGTGGTGCGCACGGACTAAGGTCTTCTTAGTCGCGTGGTCTCCGGTTGGTGTTTGCATGGCTGGTCCTTCGGCGATCAGCTGGTATATGTGGTCACAGGTGGTTGGTCGACTTGGCGGGCTGTTGCCCTAGTCGGCCTGGTGTGTTCGCAGTCTCTGGAGGAGGTCAGGTGGCGAACACAGGTAGTGAGCATCATGACCGGGCGAGTTGTCATGATCGCGCGGCTTCTGCTGAAGTCGGCGAGCTCACTAAGCAGGAGGATCTTTTGCTGATCGCGCGGGTTGACCGGTCTGGTCACGCGGTCAAGGGTGGTGACTCTATCTCATAGGACGGTGACTGGATCATGTCGCCCGCCTATATATAGGATTCACTGTAGCAGCAAAATTATAGTACCAAGTGTAAGCAGAACTCACAGTCTCATTTCTTGTGGCCGGTCGATCTTGCTGATTGAACTTCTTTTGTGCAGCTTCTACGGATTATGCAGGTAGCAGCGGTCACCTCCTCTTCTGAAGATGTTCGGGCGGTCTCGCGGCTTGCAGTGCGGGTTGCTGGAGTTCGATAGGATCAGTGGAGTTTGGGAGTTCGCGTGGTCCTCAGTTGGTGTTGTTCAAGTCGCAGGCAGGCAGTTCGTGTGGTCTTGTTCTCTAGCCGAGCGAACTCGCAGGTCGGGCGGTCAGGCGGTCCCAGTCAGGCAGACCGCTGGTTATCTTTTTCAGCTTGTTTTCTCTTCTGTTTTTTGTGTACTGGCAAAATCATGTCTCGCCATGTATACCTCACCTTGTAATGAAGGTTTCTGGTAGCATCAATAAAGATTGAAGTTGTTTTTTCATGTGCTTCTGGTTGTTGGCTTGAACTTTGAGTTATACTATTCCTGCTCACTCCTAGATCTACGGAAAATTTCACATGGTATCAGAGCCAGGTTGGAGTGGATAGAGCAATGAATAACTCATAGTTGCCATCGCCTTTGTGAAGAAGGAACCAGTGGTAGAGCCATGGAAGCAAGGGGTCTTGGAATTGAGATGCTCAACTCGACTAACTTCAAAAAGTGGAAGTCGTGTATGCAGAGTTATCTTCTGGGTGAGGATCTCTGGGAGGTGGTTGGAGGAGAGAGCACGGAGGAAGTTATCCTGATTGGGGTTAACGGTCACGAGGTGAGGAACTGGAGGCGGATTAATGCCAAAGCAGAGTTCGCCCTGAAAAGGGCAATATCACCTGACCTGTTCGATCATATCTTGGGGTGTGGATCAGCTGTAGAGATCTGGAGAGCCCTGGATGGGCTGTTTAACAAGAAGAATGTGGCAAGACTTCAATTCCTGGAGAATGAGCTGGCCAGATCGGCTCAAGGTGATCTTTCTATCTCTACGTTCTTTCTGAAGATGAAGAACCTGTGCGCTGAGATTTCAACACTGGATCCTGATGAGCCAATTTCTGAGGCGAAGCTGAAGAGGCACATCATCCGTGGCTTACGGAAGGAGTATGTGGCCTTTGTGACGTCGGTGCAGGGTTGGGCAAATCAGCCGTCTCTGCTGGAGCTGGAAAATATGCTTACGTCGCAGGAGAGTCTGGCAAGGCAGGCGGGGGTGTCAGTGTCTGGGGGAGATGGCGAAGTTCTCTTCACAGGGAAGAAGAAGAATTGGGATAAGAAGAAGAAGACCGCTGGAGGCAATGAGCCTTCAACTTCGGGACAACAGGAGAGGGGCTATGCTCCTAAGGCTGAAGGGAAGAAGAAAGGAGAGGGACCCAAATGCTTCGGATGCGGGAAGCTTGGTCACATCAGGAAGGATTGCCGGGTGAATCTTCAGCCAGGGCATGCTGCTGCAGGAAAGGAGGAAGCTGATGCCAGACAGATTGATGGAGGATGGGGAGGAGCCTTCTCGGCTTCTGTTGGAGCTACGACTCCTATCAACTATCAGGAGGACTGTATCGTGGACTCGGGGTGTGGTCATCACCTCACCGGGGACGAGTCGAAGCTTTCTTCAGCTCAGCCGTACTCAGGTAATGTTGCCATTATTACTGCTGATAATATCGTGCATGCTGTCGAGAAGGTGGGGGTTGTTTCCTTGGGCAGTGATAGAGGGCCGCTTACGTTGAAGAGTGTCTATCATGTACCTGGAATGAGGAAAAACCTCTTCTCCGTGACCAACGCTGTAGACGCTGGGTATCACGTTCTGTTCGTCCTAACAGAAGTGAAGTTTCTTCGGAATGTGGAGGCAGTGAAGGCTGAGGTCGTTCATGTCGGGAGGAGGGCAAAAGACTTGTTCGTTTTATCGACAAGTTCTTATGTCGACAAGATGAGGACGAATGATAGTGTTGTAATATGGCACGAGAGGTTGGGGCATGTAGGCATGGATATGCTGAAGGCTATGGCGGTTAAAGGTCTGGTCAAGGGCCTGCCTAGTCTATCTTCCTACGGAGACGGTCATGTTTGCGCTGGATGTCAGTTCGGCAAGTCTCATCGACTACCGTTTGAAAAGTCGTAGAGAAGGAGTAGTGTGCCGTTGGAGTGCATCCACGATGACTTGATGGGACCGACTGCTACCCCAAGCCTCGGAGGCAGCAGGTATATGCTGGTGTTGATCGACGATTACACCAGATATGTCTGGGTATATTTTTTGAAGGAGATGGCGGAGGCGTTTGCCAAGTTTGTGGAGTTCAAGGAGCTCGTGGAGGGTCGGCTAAATCCGCGGATAAAGTAGCTGAGGACTGACAACGGAGGGGAGTTCACCTCTGGTGAGTTCTCTAGTTTTTGCAGGAAGGCGGGCATCTGGAGGGAGCTTACTTGTGCACATACTCCACAACAAAACGGAGTTGCAGAGCGGAAGATCTGTCATCTGACGGAGACCTGCAAGTGTTGGCTGCATGCCAAGAGTATCCCAAAGTCCTTCTGGGTGGAGGGAATGTCTTGTGCTGCCTACGTCATCAACAAGATGCCTCTCAGTCCCATCAATATGAAGACCCCGCATGAATTGATGTTCAAGGAAAAGCCAAGTGTGGCGCACCTTCGGGTTTTGGCTCCACTTGCTATGTGCATGTTCCAGATGCGGTTCGGACGAAGCTAGATGCGAAGGCAAGGAAGCTAGTCTTTGTGGGATATGATGATCGGAAGAAGGGCTGGAAGTGCATGGACTCGGAGATGCGGAGATTTATTGTATCTCGCAACGTCGTGTTCGATGAGGTGATGTCATACAAGGGGAGCTCTGGTGTTGAGTTACCAGAAAGCAGGGTGGAGGAGACGGAGAGAGCTGTGGAAAATCTTCAGGTGGAGCTGCCTGTGTCATCAGGTGGTCCACCCATGTCTAGTTCTGAGGCGGAGGCTTCTGGATCAGGAAGCAGGGGGAGCGATGCTCCTAGTACGTCTGGAAGGGGAGCTAGGGAAGAAGCAACTGAAGATACTGCGAGTCAGGGGAAGGCGTTGCGGAGATCGAAGCGAACTATCATTGCCCCTGATCGCTATACAGGAGGAAACATGGTAAGCTTTGTCTCGTGTTTCTTTGCTGGTCCCTTGGATGAGAGGGAGCCGTCGAGCTTTGAAAAGGCCAAAGGCGTGGAACACTGGGATTCAACTATGCAGGAAGAGATGAGTGCTCTTGAGAAGAATGAGACTTGGTCTCTAGTGCCCATGCCCAAGGGTATCACCCCTGTGACATGCAAGTGGGTCTATAAGCTTAAGAAGAAGGCTGATGGCAGTATCGAGTGATACAAGGCTCGCCTTGTGGCTCGGGATTCTCAGAACAATACGGTGAAGACTATGAAGAGACATTCAGTCCGGTGGCAAAAATGACTTCAGTTCGAGTTGTGATTGCCTTGGCGGCGTGTTGGAGGTGGGAGATTTGGCATCTCGACGTAAAGAATGCGTTCTTGTACGACGAGATTGACAAGGACATCTTCATGGTCCAGCCGCCAGGCTTCGTGTCTGAAGATTTTCCTGAATATGTCAGCAAGTTGAAGAAGGCCTTGTATGGGTTGAAGCAAGCGCCGAGGGCATGGTATGGAAAGATAGCAGAATATCTCATATTCTGTGGGTTTGGTGCTTCAGACTTAGACTCAAGCTTGTTCGTCAAGAAGAGCGGGGAGCTTCAAGTCAACGTGCTGCTCTACGTTGACGATATGATCGTGACGGGGAATTCAAAGGTGGAGGTAGCAAAGATTCAGGCTGAGTTATCCATCAGGTTCGAGATGAAGGACTTGGGTGAGCTTCACCATTTCCTTGGACTCGAAGTGCAGAGGAAGGAAAGTGGAGTGCTGGTGTCCCAAGCTGGATATGCGAAGCGAATCGTGGAGCGGTTCAGCATGAAGGAAGGGAAGTGCATTTCCACACCTCTGGAGAAGGCCATGAAACTTTGCAAGGATGAGGGGAGGATTCTGGAAGATCCGCTGGTGTTCCGGGCTCTGGTTGGGAGCTTGATCTATCTGACGATTACCAGGCCGGATATTGCGTATGCAGTTGGCAGGGTGAGCTGTTATATGGCGGAACCACGGATGCCTCATCTTCTAGCAGCCAAGAGTATATTGAAGTATGTCAAGGCGACTTCGGATATGGGTCTCTTTTATAGGAGGGATGCGGGCTTCGAGGTGCATGGTTACATGGATGCTGATTACGGGGGAGATTCGTATGATCGAAAGTCGACGTCTGGATACGTCTTCATGGCGGGACCTACAGCTATATCATGGTGCAGTAAGAAGCAGGATTCCGTATCTGTCTCTACCATAGAAGCGGAATACAAGGCTTCGGCTTTGGCAGCTCAAGAAGCCATCTGGCTTAGGAGGTTGGTAGGAGACATCCATAAGGAGGTTCGGGGTCCGACTCTGCTCCGCGGCGACAATGAGAGTGCTCTCAAACTAGTTACTAATCTAGTTTGTCATGCGAGGACCAAGCATATCGAGATCGAGCATCATTTCATTCGTAAGAAGGTGCTGGAGGGGTCTCTATCGGTCGAGCATGTTCGGAGTCAGGACAATGTTGCTGACATCTTCACAAAGGTGCTGGCGAAGGGGTCGTTTACTCGGCTAAGGAGTTTACTTGGACTGTTTTCAACTTCCCACTTCAAGGGGGAGTGCTGAAAAGGTTGAAGTGGAAGTTTGTGGAAGTTGGCGGTCTGGGGGGAGGTCGCGCGGTCTGGCAAACCACACGGTCTTGCGGTCTCCTCTGGCGGTCTGACCTCTCTAGTCTAACCGCGGGCTGTTCGGCGTGACCGCCGTTCTTCTGTCCAAGGGTGCCGAGGTGAGGCCGCGCGGTCTGGTTGTGTGACTGCGTGGCGAGCTGTCTTCTGTTCGATGTAACCGCGCGGTCTGGTGCTTGTGACTGCGTGGTGGGGGCAGCCCGGTTTGGTGGCTGTCCGGGTTCTTTGTGGTGCACGCGTACTAAGGTCTTCTTTGTCGCGCGGTCTCCGGTTGGTGTTCGCATGGTTGGTCCTTCGACGATCAGCTGGTATATGCGGTCACAGGTGGTTGGTCGACTTGGCGGGCTGTTGCCCTAGTCGGCCTGGTGTGTTCGCGGTCTCTGGAGGAGGTCGGCTGGCGAACACAGGTAGTGAGCATCATGACCGGGCGAGTTGTCATGATCGCGCGGCTTCTGCTGAAGTCGGCGAGCTCACTAAGCAGGAGGATCTATTGCTGACCGCGCGGGTTGACCGGTCTGGTCGCGCGGTTAAGGGTGGTGACTCTATCTCATAGGACGGTGACTGGATCAGGTCGCCCACCTAAATATAGGAGTCTCTGTAGCAGCAAAATTATCGCACCAAGTGTAAGCAGAACTCGCGGCTAGTTCTTGCGGTCTCATTTCTTGTGACCGGACGATCTTGCTGATTGAACTTCTTTTGTGCAGCTTCTGCGGATTGTGCGGGTAGCAGCGGTCACCTCCTATTCTGAAGGTGTTCGGGCGGTCTCGCGGCTTGCAGTGCGGGTTGCTGGAGTTTGGGAGGATCAGTGGAGTTCGGGAGTTCGCGGGGTTCTCAGCTAGTGTTGTTCAAGTCGCAGGCAGGCAGTTCGGGCGGTCTTATTTGTTGGATCTTACGGCGCCCTTAGAGGGGGGGGGGGGTGAATAAGGGAATAAAATTCTTTCTATAATTTTCAAGATAATTACTAAATTATTTTATAATGAAGGAGATTGAAATAAACAATTTAGATTTAGAATTGAAAACTTAGAACACAATATAATAGAGATTACGCCAAATGATACAAATCAAGTAAACACAAAAGAGACATGATTATATATATGAAAAAGTGTTTACATAAATTTGATTTCTATATCGCTAGAAATCGGAGGCGTACAAATGTAAATTTCTTTTTGTTTACCAATCCTTCTCCCAAGGATCGGAAGGCTATCACTTGTCTCTCCCTAGACCAAGCCCAAGCCTATCCTCTAGATCTTCCCAAGATCTAGACGTAGCACACAAGGCCACGATTTCCCACCAAGCCACACAAGGACTTGGACGCTCCGCACAAAGAAGCGATTTTCCCCTAAGCCACGCAAGGACTTAGACGCTCCGCACAAGGAAGCGATTTTCCCTACCAATACAAAGTAAAATGTATATAAATGAAAATACAAGATAAAATAAGAACTCCCTAGAAATTCAGATCTCTGAAAGGAAGGTTGAAGCCTCGAGATGATCCTTGATGTAGAAGCGCGTCCGATCTCGTCTTCAATTTCAAACCTTCTCAGCATAAATGGGAGTTCATGAGGTTCTGGAGCTCTCTGGATGGAATGCACTCAGGAAGGGACTTTGAATCTTTAGTGGTTGAAATGCACGAACACAAGGTGTCAATTTATAGAAAATCGTTGTCGGAATTCCGACAGTGACTGTCGGAATTTTCCGACAGCGCAAAACTGCCGGTCGTGGTGCTGTCGTGGGCAGTTGTTGTAACCTCCGAGCTGTCGCCTGGGCGACATCGATGTCGGATTTCCGACATCTCAAAACTGCTTTTCGTCGTGCTGCCATGGGGGAAAGTAGTTGTAACTTCTCTGCTGTCGCCTGGGCGACATTGACTGTCGCCTGGGCGACAGTGACTGTCGCCTGGGCGACATCTCCTCTTCATTTTTGCCATCCGAAACTTCTCCAGACTGTAGATTGAGTCGTTCTCATCTCCGAAATGGGGTGGCACATTCCGTAACTCTTCCTGGATTGAAAGTTATGGCCATTTTAAGATCAGCACACAAAACTCATCCAACCTGAGACTTGTCGTTCTCGGATCATGCCCATGAACGAGGACTTGTCTCCTCATTGAACCTATACAACCTGGCCACTATAAACACACAAAAGACTAGATCAAATACAACACGGTATTTGTTATTCTCAAACCAAGAGATGCGGAAAGCAAGCTCCAACATTATTCTCTAGCCGAGCGAACTCGCAGGTCGTCGGTCAGGCGGTCTCAGTCAGGCAGACCACTGGTTATCTTTTTCAGCTTGTTTTCTCTTCTGTTTTTTGTGTACTGACGAAATCATGTCTCGCCATGTATACCTCACCTTGTAATGAAGTTTTCTGCTAGCATCAATAAAGATTGAAGTTGTTTTTTCATGTGCTTCTGGTTGTTCGCTTGAACTTTGAGTTATACTATTCCTGCTCGCTCCTAGATCTACGGAAAATTTCACAGATAGGACTCCCCTGACATTCTTTTTGATGATGATGCAATTGATGACATGTATCAAAGTTTGCAAAGAAGAGTGGTTAGAAAAGAGCAAGATGTTCCAAGTACATTTGCTCCACAGCCTCAAGAAGAAACTTGAGGCACTTTGATTACTCAAATAAAAGAATTGCTAGCAAAAGAAAGAATTCATTATCAATCATTTGTTGGCAATGTGATGAAGCACTTTAAGGAAGACATATCTGCTCAGATAAAAGAGGTGAAGGTCGAGATTGACCATTCAATGCTCAAATCACTGGCTGGTTAACCAAAGCAGGAATAATAGTGGATTGCAATATGAATGCACTTCAATCTCTGGGTACTAGGATGGATTCTACCCTAGAATATCATCCAAAATCAGGGCAAGACCTAGAAAGTGCAGTTGATTGGATCACCAAGAGAATCACTGACAGTTAGAAGGTCATAATGAACAGATGTGTGAACACTCAAGAGTTAACAAATGAGACTTTATCTTGGAAGTTGGAATACTCCTCATAGGACATTCAAAGAAGTATTATTGAAGAAGTCAAAAGGGAGAGAAGATTGGAACTGATTAAGCCCTTTGGATAGTGAATAAACTTCAACACTCCCTGGGAGTCAATCCCATAGTGACTGAGCCTCCATGGTCTGACGGTCCTTATTACACTCCTGAGGAAGCTAGTTCAAGTCTGCACAAGAGGCAAAGACTTTCAGAAGAAGAATTAACTGCTAAGAGAAGAAGCTAGAGCAAATGATCCTAGCTTTGAAATATGGAGTCCAAAGTCAAGGCACATAATTCTACAAACATGGAATGACTTTGAAAGCATTGGAAAAGATACAGACAAATATCATTCCACTAATGAATGTACTAAATACATGAAGAATGAATCGCATAGGAGGGCATACATGAAACAAAAAAAAGATGGAACACTACCAAGGAATGCTTCTCCTGTCTCTAACAGATGCATTCCTAAGCCTTTCAGTTTCTTGGACAGACAAAAGCAAAAGGAGAAAGTTGAAGGAAAGAAGAAGGAGACTTGAGTGTTAGATGGGCTAAAGACAAATGTTGTTTTTACAAACATGTTTGAAAACATTTGACATATTTATATATGTGATATTTTGAATGTTATCTCTATTCAATATGTCATTACTTTAATATTTGTATGTGTAGTTTATCTTTGAGTGAGGTTCTAACTTCTTCAAATAGGGGGAGATTGTTGGGAACCTTACCTACAATGTTCCTGATTTGAAGAAGTCCTCAAGTCAAAGGTAAATACACTTTGTATTTGATGCACTTGTTTAGAATATTGTTTTTAGGTACTAGATAGTGCAAGGCTAACATAGGGCTAGACTTAGTGTCATCAAACATAGCTTTTCTAATGTAATCCCTCATTGTGCAAAACACCATGTCGACATACTTTCTAGACTATATAATTTACATCAGGAATAAAGGTCTGGGAAGTCACAGAGAGCAAAGGATCTGAATTAAGAATATTCAGAAATTGACTAAGTAATATCGTCTTAGAGAGTCAAAATATCGTCGAGTAAAGGTTTCGATATCAGTTTGAATACCTTAAGCTTCAATACGAAATCATCTTGACAAGGTTCAACTATCCAAGACGATATCATCTTGATAAAGTTCAACTACACTCATATCGTCTTGGAGGTGTTCAATAGATATTTGGAAGCACTTTATTGAATGAAGAATTTGGCTAAGTTTTTTTTATCGTCGAGGTGATCTCAATTGTCGTCGAGCTCAAGTGAAATGTCGTCGAGGAACCATCAAGACATTTCAAAACTATAAAAGGCAGATATTGTGTTAAATACGGAATTCGATCTAATAGGCTTATCATTTGACTAGTAGTCAAATATCATCTCGTAGACTACAAAAGTCATCAAGATGATTTGTGCAGAAGATTCAGCTAGAAGACAGAAGTAGTCAAATATCGTCTTGTAGACTACAAGAGTCATCAAGATGATTCGTGCAAAAGATTCGGCTACAAGACAGAAGTAGTCAAATATCATCTTGTAGACTACACGAGTCATCAAGACGATTCGTACGAAAGGTTTTAACTAAAGTTATGCAGAGTTCAAATTTGACAAGAAGATCTGCATTTGACTAGACATCAAGAAAATTCGACCAGACATCTAGCCGAATTGGGGAAAATCCTGAATTCAAATTAAGGTATGATTTTGGCATTATATCATTTATTGCCGCCGCCGATTGGTTCAATCAGAGCTGTGCTTTATGGAAAGATGATTTCTGAAATAAAGGATCGCTCACCACCTCTATTGGTTGTAAATGGTACCCCATCACCTGTCTATGGGACTGGTGTCATCCACTCCACTCTTTCTATTCGCATTGAGGATACTCTCTATGTGCCTACGTTTCTATACAATTTGTTGTTTGTTCAAGCCATCTCCAAATACCTGCAATGCTTTGTTATATTTACTTCATCTCATTATTATTTTTAGGATCTTCGATCGAAGGGGATGTTTGTTATTGGGACTGAAAGTGAGGGTCTTTACTTCCTTGATAATCCTTTTGCTCTTTCTGCTTCTACCACATTCGCATCTCTTCGTCAACAACATCTTCTTCTTGGCTATCCTCCTCCTCGCTTAGTCTATCAACTACTACCTGAAATTTAGAAGGATGACTCTCCTCTCAAATGTGAATCTTGTCAATATAGAAAACATCATCGTACCCTTTACCTGGCCAAAACCAACCGTAGTTTGAGTCGTTCGTTTGAGCTTGTTCATTCAGATATTTGGGGTCCTTCTCCTACCAAAATTGTGGGTAGGGTAGTCTATTTTTTGTAAAATTTATTGATGATTTTTCAAGATGTACTTGGGTGTAACATTTAAAAGAATGCTCTAAACTTTTCTCTATTTTTAATGCATTTTATAATGAAATTCGGACACAATTTGGTGCTTCCATCAAAATTCTACGTACTCATAATGCCAAAGAATATATTATCCAACAATTAATTACCTTTTGTATCTCTCATGGTATCGTCCATCAAACTAGCTAGGTCTACACTTCTCAAAAAAATGCCATTACTGAGCGCAAAAATTGTCGCTTACTTGACTTGACTCACACTCTCCTAGCCCAGATGAATGTTCCTCGCTCCTACTGGGAACATGCCATCTTGCTCTTATACTACCTCATCAACCGTATTCCCTCTACTATTCTTTCTAGCAAACTACTTTTTCCATTTTAAACTCCGGTACGCCACCATTCTCTCTGACCCCGAGGGTTTTTTGTTGCACTTCTTTCATTCATTCCCCTTCCCCTGATCACATTGGTATCCAGGGCCGAGCTTAAGGCCTACGAGGAGTACCTAGCTACCTTGAGCATTATTTGTGACATTCGAGACCACATCAGGGCACAACAGAGACATGATGCAGCACTGGAGCCGGTATTCAGAGCCCTAGAAGGGGGCAACTCAGAAGAATACTCATTACAGGATGACCTAGTTCATTTCTGGGGCCGTATATACATACACATAGGGGTGGGATCTGGGAGGACATACTCAGGGAGGCACACTGCACTCGATACTCAGGGCACCCCGGGATCACCAAGATGACGGCGAACCTGCGGAAGAATATGTACTAGCTTGGGATGAAGAGGGAGATAATAGCTTGGGTGACGCACTACGGAACCTACCAACGGGTGAAGGCCGAGTACAAGAGCCCTGGGGGTTTACTATAGCCGCTACCAGTCCTAGAGTGGAAGTTCAAGGACATAGCCATGGATTTTGTGCATGGGCTACCACAGTCCCACTCTGGGCAAGATTCCATCTAGGTCATAGTGGACAGACTGACCAAGGTGTCCAGAATTATTCCAGTCTATAAGGATGCTTCAGTTACTGTATTGGTGAGATTATTTGTAGAGCATTTCGTTAGGTACCATAGTGTGCCCAGGACGATTGTTTCAGATAGGGATGGTTACTTTACTTCGAGGGAGTGGAGGGCAGTGCAGGCATATCTAGGGACTGGACTCACCTTCAGCACTGCTTTCCATCCACAGACCGACTGTAATGATCCGGCCCGCCAACACGGGACCCAGCTGAACCGCCAGCACCCTCCCAGCCCAGGCCCGCCAACACGGGACCCAGCTGGCACTGGAAGGGTTCAGCCTAACCAGATAGTCTGCAGACCATGCACCCCAACCCATCTCTGTCCTACCACAGGGCACAGTGGGTTGTTGGAGACTGTAGTCCCCCTTTGATGAGAATTGAGCCAGTTAAGTGGCAGCGCGTGGACTTACCAGGAGGTCACCCATCCCAGAATTGCTCCAGCCCGAGCACGCGTAACTATGAAGTCCACGCGCTGCCGCTTAACTAGCTTAATTCTCATCAAAGGGGGACTACGGTCTCCAACAACCCACTGTGCCCTGTGGTGGGACAGAGAGGGGTTGGGGTGCATGGTCTGCAGACTATCTGGTTAGGCTGAACCCTTCCGGTGCCAGCTGGGTCCCGTGTTGGCGGGCCTGGGATGGGAGGGTGCTGTCGGTCCAGCTGGGTCCCGTGTTGGCGGGCCTAGATTGTTACAAAAAGTGCAATCAGCTCAATTGGTGATGAGAAGTGAAAGTACTCCATAGTTAAGCGTGCTCGGGCTGGAGCAATTCTGGGATGGGTGACCTCCTGGGAAGTCCACGCGCTGCCGCTTAACTGGCTCAATTCTCATCAAAGGGGGACTACAGTCTCCAACAACCCACTGTGCCCTGTGGTGGGACAGAGAGGGGTTGCGATGCATGGTCTGCAGACTATCTGGTTAGGCTGAACCCTTCCGGTGCCAGCTGGGTCCCGTGTTGGCGGGCCTGGGATGGGAGGGTGCTAGCGGTCCAGCTGGTTCCCGTGTTGGCGGGCCTGGATCGTTACACCAACGGCCAGACAGAGCATACCAATAGGACGATGGAGGACTTGCTGCGTTTATGCATTCTGGATACGGGGAAACTCTGGAAGAGGATGCTACCACTGATAGAGTTTTCTTACAATAACAGCCACCATGCAAGCATTGGGATGACACCGTATGAGGCTATATATAGGAGGAAGTGCACGACGCCGTTATCTTGGTTCCAGGATGAGGATCCAAGGGTACTTGGATCATAGTACATAGATGATACAAATGCTTTGGTACGGATGATCCGTGATCGGATGCTGGCGGCTCAAAGCCGGCGGACCAAGTATTACGATGTGAGGCATCAAAAGGTGGAGTTCCAAGTAGGAGATATGGTTTTCTTAAAGATACGACCAATGCATTGTGTCTCGCGGGTACGAGGACAGAAGAAACTCAACCCTCGATTTATGAGTCCTTATGTGATCCTGGAGCTGATCGGCCCCTTGGCTTATAGGTTGGAGCTGCCACAGGAGTTGGCGAACCTGCACGACGTCTTCCATGTCTCCTCACTTTGGAGAGCCTTACTTTGGCAAGAGCAGCATGTTATGACTACAGCAGGCCCGATAGCATCCAAAAGATCAGTCCTCCTGGAGCCCATCCGCATCGATGATACAGCCGTCCAAGTTCCGCGGAGGAAGAAGGTTCCTCTCATCAAGGTTCCTCTCATTGTGGTCCAATTATAGATGAGAGGAGCACACATGGGAACCATGGAACCTCATGCAACAATAGTATCCGACACTATTCACCTCAGGTACACCTAAACATGAGCTTACATTCCTTATTCACCTTGCATAGAATCCGGTAGACCCGAACTTAAATTTCGAGGACGAAATTTTTATTTTTGTTTATTGGGATTTATAACATCCATAATCCTACTAGACCCCATAAAGGTGTTAGGATATAACATGAGGAGAGAAGGGTGAGTGGAGGCAAGGAGATGACCTTAGAGTTCACTAAGTTGGGGTGAATTCGCATAGTGCTCACCAATGAACACAAGATAACTTATGTCAAATTAGCCAAATTGAACTCACAAACACTATTTGACCTCACCACTATGTTCCTAACCCTAATAGAGACTCACTTGACCAAGAGCCCCAACAATTGGTCAACCAAATAGGCCAAATTGACCAAAGTCAAGCTTAGGTCAACATAACCATATTCAACACAAATAGACTCAATTGACCTTCAATACCTCAAATTGACCTTACCTTGTAGGGCCATTCTACTGAGGTGTTTCCTATCGGTGACCAGTCCTTATTTGGTAGATTTAGCTCACATAGTTGCTTGGATTGGTCTAATATTTTGGACATAAGTGTAAATGACATAGATACATCACCTGCCCAGAAATCATAATTTTTGGGCAACATTTTTCTAAGGTTTTGTAGTAAATATGATTTTTCATATTAATGAAATAAATGTGGTTGGATAGGTACAACTTGACCCAAATCTTGGTTGACATCATGGTTAGGTCATTATTAATCACATGTAAAAAGTTGAGGTCATTTGGACTACTGTATAACATTATATTTCACATACATAGGAATGAGATGTGTAGAAGGGTTGTGTGCATATAACACCTTTGAGTATTTTGTGAACTCATCACTAATGACTGGTTGTATAATCATGATAATTGGGAAATACACCTAGTATGATGGGGGTCATTATCTATAGAAATATTAGGATTTTGGAAAGAAAAAATCCTAAGTATTTGAGTAATAACATTATTGTCACATAAATGTATTAATCAAATAAAAGTGATCAAATAACTTAGGATAAATCTGATTTTCAGTCACATGATGTTTTAGAATAATATATATCTATGGAAATTTTATTGTGATTTTTGGAGTTAAATTTCCTAGTTATTTGAGCATAATTGATTTTGTCACAAAGTGTATAAATGAATTAAACATCATCTAAAGTCTGTAGACAAATCCAATATTCTGTCATATGATGTTTTACATTGAAATATATCTCTGGAAATTTTGGTAGGATTTATGAAAGTCATTTACACTGTAAATTCCCAAAAATGCCCTTTGTCACACTTGTGTATTAATGGAATTTATATGGTTAATATTATCTAGAAAATTTTGAAAATTTGGCTAGACTACTTTTGGATCATTATAAGCCTATGGTAAATTTTAAAGAATTTTTTGAATCAGTTATTTTGGTACTTGATGTGTAATGTGACCAATTGACATAAATATTTAAATACTGAAATAATGGTCATAAATACTATGGAAAATTAAGAAAGTCAGTCCGTCATGATATTTATTCATTACATTTCACTGATAAATTATTGGGAGCACTTTGACTTCTGAAAGTTATACTTCATGTGTAAAGTGAGGCATACATTACAATAAAGTATTTTTATAAATGGTTAAAAATAATTAGAAAAATTATGAATTTCTGACCATCTCTTAATTGGGTCATGATTAACATATGGTATGAATTTTAGGGCATTTGGACAAGTTATAGTGAAGTTCACATCGTAGAGACCAACCTAGCTCAATGTTGAGTTGGTCTGCGAATAGCAAAAACTTGAGATAGTGTTTGGACTAGCCAGAACAAGTAGGAATGGGATGAAATCTGGAACACAAGATTAGGGCATACATAACTTCAGCCCCTATAAGTTATAGCCTTATTGCATGACTTCTACCCTACAGAGAATAGTAAACTAGAGGTACGTCTCGAAGAACAATTGAAGCATTTTGAGAGTTTTCTATCCTAGGCACTTATAGTGACATTTAGAGTGTTAATATGATCATGATGCATTCAGGGTTAGAGTTGGACATATAGATGAATATCTAAGAGTTTGCACCGCGCACCGTAAAGAGGTCGTTAAGTTGCCTAAAAGAAATCTAAGTCATTCTTAAGTAATCTAGAGCAACCATGAGGATAACCTTAACAATGGGTAGTTACCAATAAAAGTAAATATTCTGACAAAGGAAGGTCTGGGATGTCATCTCGGAATACCATCTAGTACCGCTGCGAGCCCTTCACCGGGTAGATCAAGGGAAGTCTAGAATTCACCTTAAATTGTTATGATCTCCTAACTAACAAACAAGAGTAACCCTAAATGAGATAAGTTGAGAAAAGTAAACCTCATCCTGCTAGAGAGGACAGAATGGTTCAAGAGTAATTAGTCCTACGAGCTGGAGGCTCGGGTAGCGTGATAAACCTTGCATGTGCGTATGTAGTGGCGGGTCTACGGTACGGGTCCATTGTCACACCAATGGCAGTACATAGACTTTGGAGGGGAATGGTGAGTTAGAAGGCCATTAGGTTACTTTACTGCAGTCTAGCAAACAAACCCTAGCAACCCACCCCTGACCATAAAAGACTGACGGGATGCCAGCAAGAGTACGCAAAAGCTCATGGAAGTGCACCTAGGATGTGCACAATATCGTACGTAAAGTTTAGGTCTGGTAGTATGTATACCCACCTATAAGTGGAGTGCCCGATCCACTGATTCCGTTGCCACGACGGAAATACCTGAGAGACTTGCTACCTCCAAAAAGCGGGAACTAAAGGTCTGTGCATGCAAAGTCGTGTAAGTGAGTTGCACTGTATGAACATAGCATAACATAGCATAACATTTGTTGAAACCGATTTCTCAGCCTCTGTGGAGTTCGGGGCCCACAACAAGTTGAGGGGTGGCCAACTCTTACTCCCCCAAGGGAGAGCTCTAGGTTGAAGGTGTTGGAACTATGAACTGGACTAAGGGCTCGGCGAGGAGGTCCCACCACATACCCGGAAGATCTTTAGAGCGCTTCCCCTCCCAAGCCAACGTCGGGCTTGGGCACCATTGGAGGCTCTCCTCACCCCACTAGAGAGATTTGGGGAGGGAGAGGGAGAGAGAGAGAGAGCTAGCCTAGAACAAGCTTGCCTCCAAAGGGTGCACCCTTGTCCTATTTATAGGATTCCTGAACTTGGGCTGCAAATAGCCAAAAACTGGTCCCTGAAATTACCAAAATACCCTCGGAAATGGCTGCGGATAGCCAAATCTCGCTGTTCAATGGGGCTAAACGCAGTCCGAACCTCTTCCTGGGGTTGGGCGAGAGGGGGCCAACCTCCTCCCTTGCTCGCCTCCCCTCACTGGTCCGTCCCCTGCTGAGGTGGGGTGACCCGGGAGGTTTCCCGCCTCCTGGCTCGCCCCCATTAGACAGGGGCGGGGGCGAGCACAGGAGGCCGCCCGCCTCCTGGCTCGCCCGCCTCCTGGCTCGCCCCCCTTAGACAGGGGCGGGGGCGAGCCCAGGAGGCCGCCCGCCTCCTGGCTCGCCCCCCTTAGACAGGGGCGGGGGCGAGCCCAGGAGGCCACCCACCTCCTGGCTCGTCCCACTTATATAGGGGCGGGGGCGATCCCAGGAGGCCGCCCGCCTCCTGGCTCGCCCCCCCTTAGACAGGGGCGAGGGCGAGCCCAGGAGGCCGCCGGCTCCTGGTTCGCCCCCTTAGACGGGGGCGGGGGCGATCCCAGGAGGCCACCCGCCTCCTGGCTCACCCCCTTATACGGGGGCGGGGGCGAGCCCAGGAGGCCACCCGCCTCCTGGCTTGCCCCCCTTTTATACGGGGGCGGGGGTGAGAGGGAGGGCTCGCCCCTCCACCTCTCGCCCCCTCTGCTGGGGGCGGGGGCAAGAGGGAGGGCTCGCCCCTCTACCTCTCCCCCCTCTACATGAGCTGGGCGAGCGGGGGGCCTCCGCCTCTACCGCTCGCCCCCTTTGCTCCTGCTCTTCCTTCCTGGGACCATGCTACCACACAATGTTCTAAAGGACCCCTGGGTCTCGGAAACACACTCGGCGAATACGGGGTTGTACACAATCCCTGCTCTTTCCGAGCGAGGTACAAGCTCGGAAAGAAAAGTCCAACCCTGCATATTCGGCGAGTGGTGCTGAAAATCGCGCCATAGGCGACACCCCCCCTAGGGGAAAAAACACAGCCTCCTCGAGAGGTCCTCTAACCCTGCTGGCTAGCGAGAGCCCAGTTAGCGATACCACCTTGGGAAAAAACATAGAACCTCCCCGAGAGGTCTTCCAACCCCGCCGGCTAGCGAGGGCCCGGCTAGCGATACACCTTGGGAAAAAACATAGAACCTCCCCGAGAGGTCTTCCAACTATGCCGGCTAGCGAGAGCCCGGCTAGCGAGACCCCTTCGGGAGAAAAACATACAGCCACCCCGAGAGGTCTTCCAACCCCGCCGGCTAGCGAGAGCCCGGCTAGCGAGACCACATTGGGAAAAAACATAGAAACTCCCCGAGAGGTCTTCCAACCATGCCGGCTAGCGAGAGCCCGGCTAGCGAGACCACCTCGGGAGAAAAAACATAGAACCTCCCCGAGAGGTCTTCCAACCATGCCGGCTAGCGAGAGCCCGGCTAGCGAGACCACCTTGGGAAAAAACATAGAATCTCCCCGAGAGGTCTTCCAACCATGCCGGCTAGCGAGAGCCCGACTAGCGAGACCACCTCGGGAGAAAAAACATATAACCTCCCTGAGAGGTCTTCCGACCTTGCCGGCTAGCGGGAGCCCGGCTAGCGAGACCACCTCGGGAGAAAAACATATAACCTCCCCGAGAGGTCTTCCAACCTTGCTGGCTAGCGAGAGCCCGGCTAGCGGTACCACCTTGGGAAAAAAACATATAACCTCCCCGAGAGGTCTTCCGACCTTGCCGGCTAGCGGGAGCCCGACTAGCGAGACCGCCTCGGGAGAAAAACATATAACCTCCCTGAGAGGTCTTCCGACCTTGCCGGCTAGTGAGAGCCTGTCTAGCGAGGCCACCTTGGGGCTAACTGCCATTGAAACCTGCCATTGAGTGAGCCTACGGCCCTGCCAGCTAGGTGAGAGCCTGGTCAGCAAGTCTGCTAAGGGCTAACTACCTTTGAAACCTGCCATCGAGTGAGCCTACGGCCCTGCCAGTTAGGTGAGAGCCTGGTCAGCGGGTCTGCTCGGGGCTAACTGCCTTTGAAACCTGCCACCGAGTGAGCCTACGACCCTGCCAGCTAGGTGAGAGCCTGGTCAGCGGGTCTGCTCGGGGCTAACTGCCTTTGAAACCTGCCATCGAGTAAGCCTACGACCCTGCCAGCTAGGTGAGAGCCTGGTCAGCGGGTCTGTTCGGGGCTAACTGCCTTTGAAACTTGCCACGGAGTGAGCCTACGACCCTGCCTGCTAGGTGAGAGCCTGGTCAGCGGGTCTGCTCGGGGCTAACTACCTTGAGAAACATCCGGCCACCGAGCGGTTCCCGACCCTGCCAGCTAGGTGGGAGCCTGGTCAGCGGGCCAGCATCGGGGATAAGTACCTTGAGAAACATCCGACCACCGAGCGGTTAACGGCCTTGCCAGCTAGGTGGGAGCCTAGTCAGCGGGCCAGCATCGGGGCTAAGTACCATGAGAAACATTCGGCCACCGAGCGGTTCCCAGCCCTGCTATCTAGGTGGGAGTCTGGTCAGCGGGCCAGCATCTGGGATAAGTACTTTGAGAAACATCCGTCCACCGAGCGGTTCCCGACCCTGACAGCTAGGTGGGAGCCTGGTCAGCGGGCCAGCATCGGGGCTAAGTACCTTGAGAAACATCCGGCCACCGAGCGGTTCCCAGCCCTACCAGCTAGGTGGGAGCCTAGTCAGTGGGCCAGCATCGGGGCTAAGTACCTTGAGAAACATCCGGCAACTGAGCGGTTCCCGGCCCGGCCAGCTAGGTGGGAGCCTGGTCAGTGGGCCAGCATCGGGGCTTAGTACCTTGAGAAACATCTGGACACCGAGCGGTTCCCGACCCTGCCAGCTAGGTGGGAGCCTGGTCAGCGGGCCAGCATCGGGGCTAAGTACCTTGAGAAACATCCGGCCACCGAGCGGTTCCCGGCCCTACCAGCTAGGTGGGAGCCTGGTCAGCGGGCCAGCATCGGGGCTAAGTACCTTGAGAAACATCCGGCCACCGAGCGGTTCCCGGCCCTGCCAGCTAGGTGGGAGCCTGGTCACCGGGCCAGCATCGGGACTAAGTACCTTGAGAAACATCCGGCCACCGAGCAGTTCCCGACCCTGCCAGCTAGGTGGGAGCCTGGTCAGCGGGCCAACATCGGGGCTAAGTACCTTGAGAAACATCTGGCCACCGAGCGGTTCCCGACCCTGCCAGCTAGGTGGGAGCCTGGTCAGTGGGACAGCATCGTGGCTAAGTACCTTGAGAAAAATCTGGCCACCGAGCTGTTCCCGACCCTGCCAGCTTGGTGGGAGCCTGGTCAGCGGGCCAGCATCGGGGCTAAGTACCTTGAGAAACATCCGGCCACCGAGCGGTTCCCGGCCCTGCCAGCTTGGTGGGAGCCTGTTCAGTGGGCCAGCATCGGGGCTAAGTACCTTGAGAAACATCCGGCCACCGAGCGGTTCCCAGCCCTGCCAGCTTAGTGGGAGCCTGGTCAGCGGGCCAGCATTGGGGCTAAGGTCGACACTTTCTAGGAGCCAAGCTCAACTAGAGGTGGATACAAGGTCGACACACTCTAGGAGCCGGGCTCAACTAGAGGTGGATACAAGGTCGACACACTCTAGGAGCTGAGCTCAACTAGAGGTGGATACAAGGTCGACACACTCTAGGAGCCAGGCTTAACTAGAGGTGGATACAAGGTCGACACACTCTAGGAGCTAGGCTCAACTAGACGTGGATACAAGGTCGACACAATCTAGGAGCCAGGCTCAACTAGAGGTGGATACAAGGTCGACACACTCTAGGAGCCAGGCTCAACTAGAGGTGGATACAAGGTCGACACAATCTAGGAGCCAGGCTCAACTAGAGGTGGATACAAGGTCGACACACTCTAGGAGCCGGGCTCAACTAGAGGTGGATACAAGGTTGACACAATCTAGGAGCCAGGCTCAACTAGAGGTGGAGTATTTTTCGTTCCTGCCCCGAGCGGTTCCCGGCCCTGCCAGCTAGGTGGGAGCCTGGTCAGCGGGCCAGCATCGGGGATAACCTTGAGGATTTCCTGCCCCTAAGCGGTTCCCGGCCCTGCCAGCTAGGTGGGAGCCTGGTCAGCAGGCCAGCATCGGGGCTAAGTATTTTTTGAAAAACTTTCATTATATTAATCATCCTAATACATGTGAGGAAACTAGGAATGGAAACGAAACATCACATTATATGAACTTAGGGATTGAAAAGAAAACTAAGCATGGAAATCGAACCGAGTCTCCCACTCCCAGGCCCGGTCTTCCTCGACTTCTTCTGGTAGTTTTTGTTGTTGCCTTGGACTCCTCGCATCCTTCATTTCTAATAACTCAGGGCAGGCGGATGTCGCGTGACCCTCCTCATCGTGGAAGTTGCAGTAAGGTAACTCAACCATATCCCTTCTTTTTCCTCTTCTTTCTGCTCTCCTGGCTCTCCTCCTTCTCCCCCAACCAATTGTCATGTTTTGCTGAGGTGGTGGAGAGGGTGTGTTCGACCCCTGCCTCCACCTCGAGCGGTTGGCTCTTTTCCTTTGAAAACCCTTCCTTCCTTGCTCTCGCGGAGTCGAATTACTGACCTCTGCGCTCGCCGGGCTATTGGGTAGCCGCCACCCGGGGTGGTCTCTCCCACCAACATTCACTCGACTCTTTTTGGAGCGGGGCAAGTGGGGGCCGGATGCTTCCCCGTTCGCCCCCCTTTGGGGCTGGGCTAGAAGGGGCGGGACGAGCTGGGAGGGCGCCTCCCTCCTGAGCTCGCCCCCTTGAAGGGGCGGGGCGGGGTGAGCTGGGAGGGCGCCTCCCTCCTGAGCTCGCCCCCTTGAATGGGCGGGGCGAGCTCGGAGGGCGCCTCCCTCCTGAGCTCGCCCCCTTGAAGGGGCGGGGCGAGCTGGGAGGGCGCCTCCCTTCTGATCTCGCCCCCTTGAAGGGGCGGGGTGAGCTGGGAGGGCGCCTCCCTCCTGAGCTCGCCCCCTTGAAGGGGCGGGGCGAGCTGGGAGGGAGCCTCCCTCCTGAGCTCGCCCCCTTGAAGGGGCGGGGCGAGCTGGGAGGGTGCCTCCCTCCTGAGCTCGCCCCCTTGGGAATGGGCGAGTGGGCGTATGGCACCTACCCACTCCCCCACACCGGTACCTCTTTCATGGACTGTTGTCCGAGAGCTCCGTCGTCCACCTGCCGAGGCGAGACCTCCGGACCATCTCCTCTTCTGCCTCTGACTATCATGGCGAAAGCAACCTGGAAGGTCTGTGAGACCTCTTGCTTGAAATTTTCGAACATCTCCAACGCCACCCCAGCCACCGGGGGCTGCGAGTGACCTGGGTTGGATCTTCCTCCACCTCCATCCATGGAGCTCATCTTGAGAGTTTCTTGAGTTGGTCACTCTCCACGCTCACCGCACCAAAATGTTGAAACCGATTTCTCGGCCTCTGTGGAGTTCGGGGCCCCCAACAAGTTGAGGGGTGGCCAACTCTTACTCCCCCAAGGGAGAGCTCTAGGTTGAAGGTGTTGGAACTATGAACTGGACTAAGGGCTCGGCGAGGAGGTCCCACCACTTACCCGAAAGATCTTTAGAGCGCTTCCCCTCCTAAGCCAACGCCGGGCTTGGGCACCACTGGAGGCTCTCCTCACCCCACTAGAGAGATTTGGGGAGGGAGAGGGAGAGAGAGAGAGCTAGCCTAGAACAAGCTTGCCTCCAAAGGGTGCCCCTTGTCCTATTTATAGGATTCCTGAACTTGGGCTGCAAATAGCCAAAAACTGGTCCCTGAAATTACCAAAATACCCTCGGAAATGGCTGCGGATAGCCAAATCCCACTGTTCAATGGCACTAACCGTAGTCCGAACCTCTTCCCGGGGCCGGGCGAGAGGGGGCCAACCTCCTCCCTTCCTCGCCTCCCCTCACTGGTCCGTCCCCTGCTGAGGTGGGGCGACCCGGGAGGTTTCCCACCTCCTGGCTCGCCCCCCTTAGACAGGGGTAGGGGCGAGCCCAGGAGGCCGCCCGCCTCCTGGCTCGTCCCCCTTAGACAGGGGCGGGGGCGAGCCCAGGAGGCCGCCTGCCTCCTGGCTCGCCCCCCTTAGACAGGGGCGGGGGAGAGCCCAGGAGGCTGCCCGCCTCCTGGCTCGCCCCCCTTAGACGGGGGCAGGGGAGAGCCCAGGAGGCCACCTGCCTCCTGGCTCGCCCCCTTATACGGGGGCGAGGGCGAGACCAGGAGGCCACCCGCCTCCTGGCTCGCCCCCCTTTTATACGGGGGCGGGGGCGAGAGGGAGGGCTCGCTCCTCCACCTCTCGCCCCCTCTGCTGGGGCGGGGGTGAGGGGAGGGCTCGCCCCTCTACCTCTCCCCCATCTACAAGAGCTGGGCGAGCGGGGGGCCTCCGCCTCTACCGCTCGCCCCCTTTGCCCCAGCTCTTCCTGCCTGCGACCATGCTACCACACAATGTTCTAAAGGACCCATGGGTCTCGGAAAAACACTCGGCGAATATGGGGTTGTACAACATTCATACACTTATTGACATATACATTTGCAGACCCTTATCACATAAATTAGTATGGGCTCTTTTATATGATAAGTTATAATTTCGGAAATCTTAACTTATAAGTTTATATGGGCATTCATATAAGTTAAGGTACTCTAGATGATAGTATGGTAGTTTTCTTATTACTTTACTTGTGCTGCATTTACTTACTTACTGCTCGTTTATTACCTACTACTGTCATATTTACTGCTCATATATTACCTATTGCTGCTATACTTACTGCTCGCTTATTCATTATACTGTTAGTATAATCGCTATCACATGCACCTTCTTTTACCCCTTGTTATCCTTTGCCTCGTCCTCCCGCTCGGTACCTAGGAGTCGTGGGGGGAGGCGAGGATAAAATGGCTTAGTCTTTTTGACTAACGGTCGGATGTGGCCGTAACACCAGGAGATCGAGGAGCAAGAGCCACAGTATGTCAAGCAGGACGTGACAGCAAACCCTGATGAGCAGATGTCGCTCATCACTACTTCCACACGACGACAGGTTGGAGAGTATTTTGTGTTGTTTTCGCATACTGTAGAGTGAGTGAGTGCCTTTTTATTAGTATTTTCCTTTTGGATCTGTATCGGGCTTAAGCCCTTGCACTGTTTTAGTTTTGTTCTCATTGTGGACTATTTGCACTCTTCTTATATATATCTGTAACTACTATATACAAGAAGTGGCCTTTGGTGCAACATTCAAAATTGCCAAATATAGCCTCATTCTTTTACTCCAATGACTTAACATATATTATGAAAAAAATGGAAATTCATAAAATATAATGGCTATTTGTGTAATTACACAATATCCCAATAATACAAATAATGGTGAACATTCATAAAATCCAAAAGTTTTTTGTAGACCTCCTACACCTACTATGGTAGGTAATCATTAGACCTCCTAGACCTACTTTAAAATGTTTTTTTGTTAAAATATAAAAGTTTTTGAAAAAAAACAATTATAAAATATTAATTAAAATTTTTGTGCGGTCTTTTTGAGTACTTATATGTATATGTTATGGGTGCAACCGGCTTGATGCGGGCGCATCCTAGAGCGTCATGTGCATAGCCCGCCGGGGGCGGGCGAAGCCCGCCGTCGCGGGCCGAGTACTATCATGCTTGGACGGGGGCGGGCAAAGCCCACTCGAATGCGGGCGCAGCCCGCTAAGAGTCAGCGAGCACGGGCGCAACTCACTAAGAGTCAGTGAGCACATGCGAAGCCCGTGGGGAGCTGCTCGTATATACATGTATATATATGTATATATATAAATATGTATATATATGTATATATATGTACATATATACATATATATACATATATATACATATATATATATATCCTCACTTCGGAGAGCCTTACTTCGTCCAGAGCAGCATGTTACGACCATATCAGGCCCGATAGCGTCCGACAGATCAGTCCGCCTGGAGCCCATACGCATCGATGATATAGCCGTCCGAGTTCTGCGGAGGAAGAAGGATCCTCTCGTCAAGGTATTGTGGTCCAATCATGGATGAGAGGAGCACACATGGGAATTAAGGGACCTCATGCAACAACAGTATCCAGGACTATTCACCTCAGGTACACCTAAACATGAGCTTACATTCCTTATTCTCACCTTGCATAGAATCCTATAGACCCGAACTTAAATTTCGAGGTTGAAATAATTTTTTTTGTTTATTGAGATTTGTAACATGCCTAATCCTACTAGTCCCCATAAAGGTGTTAGGCATAACATAAGGAGAGAAGGGTGAGTGGAGGCAAGGAGATAACCTTAGAGTTCCATAAGTTGAGGTGAACTCACATAGTGCTCACTAGTGAACACAAGACAACTTAGGTCAAATTAGCCAAATTGAACTCACAAACACTAATTGACCTCACCACTATGTTCCTAACCCTAATAGACTCATTTGACCAAGAACCCCAACAATTGGTCAACCAAATAGGCCAAATTGACCAAAGTCAAGCTTAGGTCAACATAATCATATTCAACACAAATAGACTCAATTGACCATCGATGCCTCAAATTGACCTTACCTATGTTCCCCTAACCACTAAGGAAGCTCTCTAGGTCAATAATAACTAATTGATCCCACCCAATTTCAAGGTATAGACCAAAGTCAACTTGTGGCCAACATAACCCAAATCAACCCAATCAAGTACCAATTGGCCTTCAATTGGTCAAATTGACTTCACCCCTAACCTTCTAACCCCATTAAGGATATATTGGGCCAAAAAGCCCCATCAAGTGGTCAACCAATCCCTCCAATTTGACCAAAGTCAAACTTATGCTATTTTGGGTCAAACTCACACCATATGGATCAATTAACCAAATTGAAGCCACACCATGGTCCAATAGACTTTGGGTAAGGTCATGTGACCCATGACCATCAAGTGGGTCTAACCCACTAATCAATTTGACCAAGTCAACTCAAAAATCAACCATGGTCAACATAAGGCCTTAAGGAAGAAATTGAAAGACCAAATGAAATCCAAGTGAACCAAGTCCCCACCCCTTGCATAATCAGCATGACACAAGTCTATTGGCACCCCACATTTGAATTTGGAGAGAGAGAGAGAGAGAGAGAGAGAGAGAGAGAGAGAGAGAGAGAGCTTGGGGGCAAAAATGGCATTTTCCCCCTTAAGGTGAAAAGGCACCTTTGAGTAAAAGAGCTTCCATGGCCCCTTACCACCTTGCACAAGCCCTCAACCGATCTCCTCAGACTGTGAACAGTCTTTTCAGAGCATGGCAGCCGCTCAGCTGTTGAAGGAAGGTTATACAAGCCATGGCCAAACCCCCACACTCCATCTTCTCTTTACAGCCATCACCACCTCAAATTGACCATTCCATCAGCTTCAGAAGGTCCTTAGCAGTAGATCTTCTATGATCTGATGAGGCGGATTGACCTCTCCTCTGCTTTCTCTTGTTCAACAATCTCTTGAATTGCTTGGAGAGTAGGGAGAACTCTCCATCAGACATATCTGAGCTTGAGGAGCAAACCACAGACTCGCCATCTTCCTCTGATGACTGTGTCCTTACCGGTACTATGACTTTGCTTTTATTGGACCCTTCGGCCTTCAGAGATATGGACTTCTCCTCTCTAGAAGTCCTGTTGCCTTCTTCCTCAGCTTTTCTGATGCTGAGCTTCAACTCATGGGAAAGAAGCTTCCCAAAAAGAATTTGTGTCTCCATAGTGGCCAGCTTCCCAAATTCTCTGATGGCAATGGCCTTAGTATCCCATTCTTTTGTCAGGGATCTCAAGAACTTATCATTCAGATCACCCACGGTGAATTAATCCCGATCATAGTTCCTAAGACCATTGACGATCTTGAAGAACTTCTCATACATGTCAGTAATAGAGTCCCTTGGATCCTGCTTAAATGCTTCATATTCTTGATTGAGCAGAGATCTTCGATCATCCCTTAGTTCTTCCGTACCTTCCATCAAGACGACAAGAGAATCCCACATCTCTTTAGCAGATTTACAATGGAAGAGATTCTGCAGCATAGAATCATCCACAGCACTGACAATTATATTCTTAGCCTTCTTGTCCAAGGAGACAAGTGCAATCTCGTCCTTCGTCAAATCAAGCATCTTCTTGGGAACTTGTACAACCGGGTTGATTGTAGATGCCTTCATTGGAACATGAGCACCTTCCTCAACTATCTGAAAGATTCTTGGGTCGGCGACTTCCATATAAAACTTGACTCTTTCCTTCCACATGGGGAAGTTCTCCTTAGTGCAAACAGGCAGCTTCATGGAAGAATCCTTGTTCTTATCCATTCCGGACATGGTGTCTTTGAACAACTAGATGGAGGAGTTTGTTCAAGGTGTTAACCTCTTAACGAACAAACTAGCTTTGATACCAATTGAAAGTATCTATTCGCTACCTAAATCACCTAGAGGTGGGTGATTATGTGAGTTCTATGACTTTTTAAGCGGATTTAAAATCTAGAAAGAAAAGCGCACAGAAAACAAAGCACACACAAATACAAGGATTTTTATAGTGGTTCCCCGATGTGGGTACTCCACTTTCCCTCCTCACCTATCTAGCACGCCCGACTAGACTAGGCTACTTCACTAATCTCAGATTATAAAAATCTTACAACTCTGAGTACAACTCCTACAAGCTCGGAGAACAACCTCTCCTATAAACTCGATCCTCTAAACTAGGATCTACAAAAACTCGGACGAAAATCTTCCTACAAGAATATGTAAAAGTATTACAAGTACTTTGGATTGAAAATCCAATCTCTAAGAATCTCAAGGAGATTCTACTTCTTCAGATCTGAAAAGATGAATCTTCTTCTTTCTTGAAAAGATGAAATCTTGAACTTGAATGTGGAAGAAGAAATCCTTTGACTTAAAAGAGCTTGATCTAAAAACTTGACGACACAACTAGATATATAATCCACTTGAATGAATCTGAGCGATCTTGTTGAATCAAAACTAGCAGGAGAATCGAGCACTGACCTCGTCGGTGGCAATAGATTGTATTTGCGAGAGTGAGCAAGAAGGCCGACGGAAATCTCGATGCCTTCCTTTTTCAAAATACATGATTGGGGTTAATAGAAAAGATCTTTAAGTATTTTATAGCAACCCTTTTCAAACGTCTATAAACGGCACTTAAGGGAAGACCTCCACGTGTACTATACATGGAATAAAACCCTAAAAGGAAAGATCTGCGGGTAAAAGAAGAAAATGCGCCGAGTCCTCTTTCGTCGAATGAAATGACTTAATCGATGAAATAACTTAATTACACGACGAAAGCTATAAAAGGATTTGACAAAAAAGACTTAACATAGAATTAAGATGGGAAGAAAATTTTCTAAGCCTACTTCAAATTACACGGGAACACTCGACGAATTCGTCGAATGATCACGAGTAATAGGCAGGAAATCGACGAAAAATACTTGTTAATTTTTTTGAACATTTCTCGAGCTGATTCGACGAAGAGCTTAGTTTTCACAAGTTGACTCGACGAAATCAATGTGGTTCTACGAGATCACTCGACAAAAAATACTTGGACAAAATTTCTTCCACTTCTGATTTCAGCAACAACTTCACCTTGACTTCTCCATAGTGCTAGAATATGTAGTACATCCCAATAGAGAGATTTCACATGAGTCAACACCATGGTCTACACAATGAGGGATTACATTGCATAGGCCTGTGTTTATGACTCATTAAAACCTGACATTGGTTTGTACTTAGCATTTAAATCCCTACAAACACATAACTAAGAAACTATATCAAATATAAAATCAATTCATCTTAGTTCAAGGACACTTCTTCAAATCAAGGTTATTGTGGCTACAATACCCAACAATCTCCCCATATTTGAAGAAGTCAGAACCCTGTCTACTAAGGTGAATTGCAGAGAAAAAGTATGGAAGTAAGCACAACATGACATAAAGAAGTAAGCATATAAATTGAAATATCAAAGCATCAAGATATATATATATATATATATATATATATATATATATTTGTTTTTCAAATTTCAAACATGTCACATTCCCCATTCAAGGCATCTTAGCCTTCCCCTGCCTGGTCTTCTTCAATTGCCTGCCAAAGTAGGCCTTGGGCTTGGGATAATATCTGGCAGGAGGTGGAGGTCCCACTGGATTGTTGTAGCCATACTCTCTGAAGTGAAACTTCCTTTTTAGCTGAGATGCTTTGTACTTATTGATTTCTTCCTGGCTGTCATAATTTTGAGGTTCATCATTTGAAATGTTTAGCAGTCTGTAAGTGTCCAAGATGATAGACTTTGAAATAGGACTCTAGACCTCAACAAATTCTCTTCTTTCAGCTACAGGCTCTCTTAACTTTATGCCTTCGCTTCTTCTAACAAAGGGATCTGACCTTGAAGCATAAGATCCTTCTCCAAATTTCCTTCTCTTGAAAGGAGGCTCAGAAGAATTAGGAATGTCTTCATGACCCCCTTCTGGAAAGCTCTTAGGAAAATCCTCAGGGTCTGACCATACCTAATTATATTGAACAGGAGGAATAAGAGCAATATCTTCATAAGCTGGCTGTTCTGGAAATACTTGATTTTGAGGAAATCCAATCAAATTGTCATAAAGCCATTGAAAGCTTTGATGATTGAAAGTTGTTGCTTCATAAAACTTACTTTTAACTTCTTTATTCAGGTCATGAATTTGACATATTATTTTCTCCTCCCCCTTTCTGACTTCTTCAGTTAGGGTTTGGATGACCTCTTCCTTGAAGTGTGATAAAACTTCATTCACTTCATTGCTGGAGCTCTGCCCTTGCTGAAAAATTGAAGTCTGACCTTCTAAAAGAGCCTTTGAGTTTTCAAACACATGCTTCAATCCTTCATTTGTAAAACTCACTGCTTTTACACAATTTGTGAAATAGTTATCTAGATCTTCTTTCATGATAGAGACAGTGTGTTTGACCTCTGTTAAACCTTTATTCAAATCAGATTCAACTTCTTGGACCTTGTCAATACTTGTTTCAAAGATAATTCAAAATGATCAGCCTGCTTTTTGAGCATGGCCTCAATGGATAGGAGAAGTTCTGAGTTGGAGGTTGAGACACTTGGAGCAGGAGGAGTACCATGACTTTCATCAAAGAACATTAGCTCTACAGATTTTGCTCCCCCTGGAGATTGCACATTTTCTTGAGCAGGAGGTGCAGAGTGCACATCCTCTCCTTCATCCTTATCTGACAAGATCTCAGTAGTAGAGACTGGACTGGTTACTTTCTCAATCTCCCCTCATATAATGGATGAGTATGCTTTTGAGCTGGAAAAATATCATCAAGATTAAGAATTCCACCAGATGTGGATTCTTTTTCTACTAGCACTTCTCCTTCACCTGACTGGTGAGCACTGACTTGCTCAACTGAAGGACTTGCCTGAATTGGCTCTGAGTTAGGCTTAACATTGCCATCATCATCATCACCACCACTTTCCTCATCATCCTCATCACCACTTTCACTGCCAGCACCATCATCAGTAAAACCTTCACTGGCAGCACCATCATTATCATCAGCTTCCTCTTCTTCAGAATCCTCAATTGAGATCCTTTCTGGCTCCCTTGCAGGAAGATCCAATATCTTCCCTGCATATTGCCCAGGGACCAGATTAAGGCTCCTCTCAATGTTGACAACACAGTCAGACAACTGAGTCATAATACCTGGATGAGCTGGTAGATTTGTAGAGAGTTGTAACTGAACTGGCAGAACTAGAGCAATAGAGCTCTCCCGAAGCTAGGAATCATCAAGCTTGCTTTAATTTTGTCAAATAGAATTTGTCCCCAATCCACCCTTTTCTTGCAGATGATGGCTACTACTAATTTGAACATATCATTGGAGAGGTAGTCATGAGAGCCCACCTTCATAGTAATACTTTTCCCAAGACATCTGACAAGAGCTTTCCTACTCCATTCATGTATTTCTATCGAACAACAGCAGTTCCACTTGGTAAACCACAGAAAAGCAGAGCTTGATTGTGATCCTCTTCAAATAAACAATCCACTTCTTCGACAATAGGTAGCCTCAAATATCTCGTTAACCTTGAAGGCTTCATCTTAATCATTTGGCATTTGATGACAGATTTGATCACTTCTCCATGGCGGCGAACATTCACATTCTTGAAGAACTCCAGAACATCTCCGTCGAGCACACGATAAGGATGTTCAAGAATGATTAACAGACCAGCTTCGTCTAGGATTAGAATGACGTTGCAGAATTCCTCTGAAGCGCTGTTGAATCCTATCCTTACCAGCTCTCCCTTACTTGCAGCAACCCAGAACCCTTGCGTGACATCCTTTCTTGAGATTGATGGAGAGAATTGGGGGAGAAGGAGAATCGCAGGAAGGGCTTGGGGAGGGAGACGAGTCGTCGGGGAGAAAGAAAGGGTTTCGGCAAAATGGAGATTGTGATTCGTGAAATCCGAAAGACCTATATATATATTAATGTTTAAAATGAGATAGAGGCGCGTACCTGGGAAATGAAATGTTTCGTCGGATCCAATAATAAGAGAATTTGAATTTAAGAAAAGCTAGAATAATTTCGTCGAAATGATTCGAGAAAAATCTTCAATTCATCGATGTGACTCAACGAAAATGGCTTGTCGTCAAAAATATTCTAGAAGATTTGACGAAATCGTCGAAATGACTCGTGGAATTTCCTTCAATTCTTGATGAATCCGATTTTCTGAATTTGAGCTTGAGTCCTTTGCCTTTTCTTCAAGATTCCTTGTTTAGCATGCCAAGTTCTAGCTTGAAAAAATTGAACTTGGTTTTATCAAGCAGTTTTGTGAAAATATCAGCTACTTGTCTATCCGTCGAGACATAACTGAGGTTGATGTCCTTGTTCTCCACATGCTCCCGGATGAAGTGATAACGAATCTCTATGTGCTTTGTCCGGCTGTGAGAGACTGGATTGTTTGCAATTGCAATAGCACTTGATGAATCACAGAACATTGGAATCTCCTCCAGCTTCAAGTTGTAATCTTCAAGCTGATTCCTGATCCACAGAAGTTGTGCACAACAACTGCCTGTGGAGATATACTCCAATTCAGCAGTTGAGATTGCCACACAATTATGCTTCTTGCTACTCCACGAGACTAGCCTCCTTCCAAGGAATTGGCATATCCCAGAAGTGCTTTTCCTATCATCCCTGCTTCCTGCAAAATCAACATCTGAAAATCCCGTTAATTCAAAGTCATTACTTATTGGGTACCATAAGCCAAGATTCGGTGTGCCCTTAAGATATATCAAAATCCTCTTTGCAGCGGCATAATGAGATTCCTTAGAGTTCACCTGAAATCTAGCACAAACACATGTTGAAAACATTATGTCTGGTCTACTTACAGTAAGGTAGAGCAAGGATCCAATTATTCTTCTGTACTTGGTCTCATCAAAAGGTTTCCCTTTCAAATCCTTGTCCAGATTCATATTTGAACCCATTGGAGTCCTCATCGAGGTTGCGTTCTCCATTCTGAATTTCTTAATTAACTCATTGGTGAACTTCGTCTGAGAGATGAAAATTCCATCTTCAGATTGTTTCACCTGAAGTCCTAAGAAATATTTCAGCTCACCCATACTACTTATTTCAAATTTCCCTTGCATTAAGTTCAAGAACTTTTTGCAAAGGTTATCATCCGTAGAACCAAAAATAATGTCGTCGATATAGATTTGCACTAGCAAAATCTTGCCCTTTACTTCCCTAAGAAATAATGTCTTATCTATTTTCCCTCTTGTGAATTTGTTCTCAAGAAGAAAGCTAGATAGGGTCTCATACCAAGCTCAGGGTGCTTATTTTAGACCGTACAATGCTTTACGTAAAAAATAAACATAGTCAAGGAGGGGGGAATCAACAAAACCTGGGGGTTGTTCTATGTATACTTCTTCCTTCAAATTACCATTGAGGAAGGCTGATTTCACGTCCATTTGATTGACCTTGAATCCTTTGTGAGCAGTATACGCTAGAAACAACCTGATCGCTTTGAGTCTTGCTACGAGAGCTTAAGTTTGATCGAAGTCGGTCCCTTATTCTTGTCGGTAACCTTGGGCAATAAGTCTGCCTTGTTCTTGATGATTACACTATCTTCATCCAACTTGTTTCTGTAAACCCATTTAGTTCTGATAACATTTTGACATTTGGGTCTTGGTACGAGCTTCCAGACTTTGCATCTTTGGAACTGATTGAGCTCCTCTTGCATTGCAATAATCCATGAGGCGTCCTCTTTGGCCTCATCAAAATTTCTTTGGCTCAACCTGTGAGAGAAAACTCAAATGCAAGACTTGGTTAGCTGTAACTCTTCTTGTTCTTATTCCGACTCTGGTATCTCTAATGATTTGATTTGCTGGATGATCTCTCTGATGTCTGACCACCAGATTTCTTGCATCATCCTTGATAGACGATTCTTCTGGTTCTGGTACCTCTTCTATTTCTTGAGGTTCTTCTTCTTTAGGTGTGATTGGGTCAACCACTGATACTGTATCTGGAGAATTCTCCTTAATGACTTCTTCCAAGTTCAACTCTTTCAATTTTAAACTTGCACCCGCATCTTCAACAAAAATACTAGAAGAGCTGCTATGAAGCATACTCGTCTCATCAAAAACAACATTTATTTACTCATCTACAACCAGTATTTTCTTGTTGAAAATCCTATATTCCTTACTATGGCTACTATAGCCTACAAAAATACCTTCAAAACATTTTTCACTAAACTTAGTTTTGTAATACTTCCTGGTGTTAAGTACGAAGCATTTACTGCCAAAAATTCTAAAATAAGATATAGTTGGTTTCCTGCCCTTTAGAAGTTCATAAGGTGTCTTATGATGGTTCTTGTTCATTAATGCTCGGTTTTGCACGTGACAAGCAGTGTTGACGACTTCTGCCAAGAATTATTCCGGAAGAGAAGAATCATTCAACATTGTCCTGCTTGCCTCTATGAGTGTTCTATTCTTTCTCTCGGCGACTCCATTTTGTTGTGGAGTACGAGGAGATGAAAACTCACGAAAGATACCTAAGCTTTCACAAAATTCTATCATAGCCCAGACTTGAATTCTGTTTCGTGGTCACTTCTGATTTTGACTACGGAGAAGTTTAGTTCATTCTGAATCTGCCTAACAAAATTAGTGAAAGAATCAAAAGTATCTGACTTGTGTTTCATAAAGAATACCTAAGCAAAACGTGAGTATGTTGGAACCTTAGCTTTTGATTTGAGTTAGGATCCATCCCTTTTGTTAATAGTTCATCTAATAACTTAGATCAATTAAGAAAACATAAATTAAATATGATGCGATCAAATCAAAGAATATACATAAGCAAATAATATAAGCTCTCTGTGTTCGACGAATGTCGAACGGCGCTCGACAAATTCAAGACAGACAGCGCTCGACAAATTCCAGCCAGCCAGCACTCGACAAATTTCCATCAGAACAGCGTTCGACAAATGGCGAACAGCGCTCGACGAATTCAATCAGAATAACCTCCCCGGCCAGGAATTCTCTGAACGGCGCTCGACAAACTCAAGCCAGCGGTCGACAAATCTATTTCAGAACAGCGCTCGACGAAAATGTTATCAGCAACATTATTAAATCAATTTATACTGCTCGGCTAACATTATTATATTATTATTCATGCTTTTCTGATGTAGCCGTTGCAGGCAATAAAGATTATAGTCGTTTGCTGAAGAGTCAAAGACGACAACACCTTTTCCCAATGAATCAAATTAAAGAGACTTTATCTCTTTCCATATTCCCCAGCAAGAATTCAAAAAGGACTTCTCAGATTATATATCTAAAAAGAGAAGAGCAGAAATAGAGATATACATAGAGAGACACAAAAATACAGAAGAAGCAGATCAAGTTTTGTTTCACATCTTCTTTCTGTCTAACTCTTTCTTTGCAGATCATCAATACCCTGAGACACCAATCTAGATCAATTGCTCAGGGATCTAAACTGCAAGATGAAAAGAGGAGAATCACAATCTAGAGAAGAAGCTCTATCCACAAGCTGTCAACAACTTCAATCATACAAGGGGAGCCTTGTTCAACATCATATTCAGATCCATTCAAATTCAAATCAAGATCTTCAAGAGTCTTCTTATATAGAGAAGAACATTACAATTTCTGTTTTTCATTTTACTTCCTTACCCCATCCTGTACAGGGTTATAACTCCCTTCAAAAGTTAATCCCGGTGACAGGGCACCTTAGCAAAAACCTGCATCTTGGTTAGAGCACCTTATCAACAGCTCACTTGGTGTGTGGACACCTTATCAAAAACCCCTTGGTGTGAGGGCACCTTATCAACAACCTCCCAGTGGATTCCTTCCAGTGGGTAGAAGAGTAGACGTACCCAGTTGAGGGGAACTACTATATATTTTGTGTCATCTGTGGATTGCTTGTTTTATCTTTTTGTTTCACTTCCTGTGTTGTGCACTTTAACTGTTTGGTTTTATTACTCATACAGAAATCAGCAAACTCACTTATATATAAATAGATATATCACTTACTTTGAAAGAAAACTTAAACAAGATCTTTTAATAAGATAAATAAGAACTAAACCTCCACTTTCAATTGGTATCAGAGGGGTGTTGATTCTTTACAGGCTAACACCTGAATCACAAAGATCAATTAGTTCTTATGCTTTAATTCATGGCACAAGCAGATTATTTAATCACTAGTCCACCTATTTGCAACTTGGATAGATTTTCTTTATGGCAAGTTAGAGTTAAACTATATATGAATGCCATAGATGAAGAAATTTACAAATCTATTTTGACAGGACCTCCTCTCATATCATCAAAGGCAGTTACACATGCATTACCTAGTTCCACGGGTCTCAAGTCCCCTTCGAGAGCAATGAAAGGGCCTGTCTATGTTGGCGATGATATATCTTCTTCAAAGAAAACTACTGAAATAAAACGTGGCAACAAAGAGACTGATGTCACTGCCCGTGGTTGCAAATGAAGCCAGATAAATTCAAAGATGGTGCTGATGATGGCAGACTGATAAACATAAAGGACCTTCCCCATCTACAGAACCTTCCCCATCTTCAGACTACTCAATAGATGCAGATACAAAAGCTATGCAGATTTTAACTCAATCAGTGTCAAAAGACATTTTTCAAAGAGTTGAAGACTGCACTTCTGCAAGAGGAATCTGGAACTCCCTCTCTGGGATGGTAAATGAACCCTCTTCTTCCATTACTTTAACTAAATGTATTTATGATGCAGAACCATCAATAAATCTGAGTGAAGAAGAAAAAGAAAAGGAGCACAGAGCTAGAGCTTTCTGCATGATGGCCATAAATGGATCATACCAAAATCCAAATACAGAAGCAGAGTTAGGAAAGGTAAATGAGGTAAAATCAAATAATAACTCTACCTCTAAAACTGTTTTTAAAATAACACTCACAGATTCAATAACAATAGACAAAGAAATTAGAAGAAAGTTAACAAACATAAATTATCTAACCTCTGAAAATAATAAAACTGAATCAAAAGCACAAAATAAATCAATTAAGGATAAATTGCTTACAAATTGTCAAGATAACTTTAAAATAATTTCAAACATATATTTTAATGACTACATTCAATTAGTATCAAAAATCAGATTTTAAAGTTCTTAAGACATATATTTCTAGAAGAACTTTCAAATGGTATTAAAAAGTTTTTCACCATTAAACTCCATTCCTAATAAGCAAGCATAAAACTCATTTGAATATTAATGTCAGATAACTTCAATATTCTTACAGACCTTCTCCAAATTATGTTGAGCATTCTACTGTAGTTGCATTGATTAGAAATAATCAGAAGCACTGAGTGTGAGTCTCTTCTGATAAGGGGATTCTTAAGAAGGAAGGTATCATACAAAGATTCCTTAGAATCCATTAAAGGTTGCTGCAATTGAAAATTTTAATTCAGATCCATAGAAATCAAAGTCTAGGAAAGCAGAGTTGCTCAAATAATTTAAGAATAAAAAATTATTAAAACCCAAGTGAGAGAGAAAAGGAGAAAATAAAAATTAAAACTTTTGGCATCCTAAACCAAATAGGGGGAGACCACCAGGCCACTAGTTTTAATTTGATTTAGGATCCCAACTCAAGTAGGGGGAGATTGTTGGAACCTTAGCTTTTGATTTGAGTTAGGATCCTTCCCTTTTGTTAATAATTCATCTAATAACTTAGATCAATTAAGAAAACATAAATTAAATATGATGTGATCGAATCAGAGAATATACATAAGCAAATAATATAAGCTCTCTGCGTTCGACGAATGTCGAACGACGCTCGACAAATTCAAGACAGATAGCGCTCGACAAATTCCAGCCAGCCAGCGCTCGACAAATTTCCATCAGAACAGCGTTCGACAAATGGCGAACAACGCTCGACGAATTCAATCAGAATAACCTCAGCGGCCAGAAATTCTCTGAACGGCGCTCGACAAACTCAAGCCAGCGGTCGACAAATCTATTTCAGAACAGCGCTCGACAAAAATGTTATCAGCAACATTATTAAATCAATTTATACTGCTCGACTAACATTATTATATTATTATTCATGCTTTTCTGATGCAGCCGTTGCAGGCAATAAAGATTATAGCCGTTTGCTGAAGAGTCAAAGACGGCAACACCTTTTCCCAAGGAATCAAATTAAAGAGACTTTATCTCTTTCCATATTCCCCAGCAAGAATTCAAAAAGGACTTCTCAGATTATATATATAAAAAGAGAAGAGCAGAAATAGAGATATACATAGAGAGACACAAAAATACAGAAGAAGCAGATCAAGTTTTGTTTCACATCTTCTTTCTGTCTAACTCTTTCTTTGCAGATCATCAATACCCTGAGACACCAATCTAGATCAATTGCTCAGGGATCTAAACTGCAAGAAGAAAAGAGGAGAATCACAATCTAGAGAAGAAGCTCTATCCACAAGCTGTCAACAACTTCAATCAGACAGGGGGAGCCTTCTTCAACATCATATTCAGATCCATTCAACTTCAAATCAGGATCTTCAAGAGTGTTCTTATACAGAGAAGAACATTACAATTTCTGTTTTTCATTTTACTTCCTTACCCCCATCCTGTACAGGGTTATAACTCCCTTCAAAAGTTAATCCCGGTGACAGGGCACCTTAGCAAAAACCTGCATCTTGGTTAGAGCACCTTATCAACAACTCACTTGGTGTGTGGACACCTTATCAAAAACCCCTTGGTGTGAGGGCACCTTATCAACAACCTCCTAGTGGATTCCTACCAGTGGGTAGAAGAGTAGACGTACCCAGTTGAGGGGAACTACTATATATTTTGTGTCATCTGTGGATTGCTTATTTTATCTTTTTATTTTACTTCCTGTGTTGTGCACTTTAACTGTTTGGTTTTATTACTCATACAGAAATCAGCAAACTCACTTATATATAAATAGATATATCACTTACTTTGAAAGAAAACTTAAACAAGATCTTTTAATAAGATAAATAAGAACTAAACCTCCACTTTCAGAGTAGTCATCAACAATAATCGGCGTATAAGCTTTACCTCCTAAACTCCTAACTGGCATGAGACCAAATAGATCCATATGGAGCAGATATAAGCATACGTTAGAATCTTTGTCAATTATGCTCTTAAAGTTAGCCCGAGTTTGCTTGCCCATTTGGCATGCATGACAGGGTCTTTCTTTAATGCACTTAACATCAGGTGCATCATGCACTAAGCTGTGAGAAAATAACATATTTATAGTTTTGAAATTAATATGTGCTAATCTCTTGTGCCACTGGTCACAAAGAGATGCACTATCTTTTGCCATAAAGCATACTGGTGTAGAAGAATCTAAACAAAGAAAATTTAAGCAAAAGATATTTCAACTCCTAGTTCCTGTTAAAATAGTTTCTGACGTATCAAACGACTTTATCATGCACTTATCCTTGTAGAACTCAACCATATAGCCTTTATCACACAGTTGAATTATGTTGATGAGATTATGTTGTAATCCCTTAACATAAGCTACATTTGTGAAGGTGACTATACCATTGGTAATCATACCGTAGCCTTTTGTGATCTCCCAATCAGATCCACCAAAGATAACCTTTGGACCATCCTTGACTGGGGTGATCTTTTGTAGTAGGCTTCATGTTCCGGTCATGTGCCGCGAACATCCACTGTCCAAATACCATATAGGCGTGTTGTTGGCCTTTGGACATACCTGCAATCAGTAATCAATTTCCCTTAGGAACCCAAAAGTATTTGGGTCCTTGGCTTTTGGTTAGACGATTTCCACTTCGGTTGTTAACATTGCGAGTGGTCGGCCTTGCATTGTTAACTAGTAGAATTCTAGCATTCTTTGGATTAAGCCAGCAATCCATGGCGAAGTGACCAATCTTGACACAACACCAACAATCAAACCTGTTGTACCTTCTCTTGCCCTCCTACTTGAATTTTTGAACGGGAGGTCTAGCAGGGGCTACGGACTTGGAGGTGGAAGCCTCGTGATTGCAGCAAACACAGGGCTCCTTCTAAATTGGTTTCGTCACAATTGTTTTAACCTTTGGTGCTTTCTTTGTAGACGATCCATGCACGAATAAACCATAGTCCTTGAGGACTATCTCTTCATAAGGTGCTTTGAAAGTAGTCGTTCCAGGGTTCCAGGGACGGCTCCATCCTTGGTTGCCCTTACTTGACTCACCGTGAGTTGGTCTTGTAAAGTGGCCATACGATGTTTCAAAGTCATATGTGTTCGTAGGAAACACTACCTTCTTGAAGGAAGGTTGACTCTGATTAGCCTTATCCTTACCCTTAACGACTCTTTTCTTGGCCTCCTTACTTTTCTCGGTTTGATGACTGATACCACTACCCTTCGCAGGAGCAGAAAAACCATCAATGAGAGGGAGGATGGTCTTTGGCTTAGAGAAGCTTTCCACTAGCTTTCTCTCTACCACTAGCTTTTCCTCCAGCTCAGTTATGGATTTCTCCTGTTGCTTTATTAGTTCAGTCGAGCTTGGGAATTCGTCCTTCAAGACTTGGACTTTATCTCTGAAGGGAAGTAATTTTTAATTTCTTCTCTCAGATCTGATTCCACAGTCTTGAGAGATTTAATCTCCTTTGTCTGAGATTTGACTACCTTTCGGCACTTGTCAAATCCTTTCAATAAGGCTCTGTACTGAACCAATATAGCAGAGTCTTCCTCTGAGGAGTAGCCTTCATCCGTAATGGAATCCATCTGAGATTCAGACTGAGGAGTATGAGAATTTACCTTCCCCTCATATGGGGTGTCGTAGTTTTCCTCGTCGGTCTGAGCGATTAGATCGAAGTAGGCTTCTTCGTCTGAGTTTGACTCGTCGGAGTTGCTGTCGCTCAGAGTTTTTGACTTTTTAGCCAAAAAGCTCTTTTCCTCCTTCTTCTTTTTGAAGGATTTCTTATCTTCTTTTCTTGATCCATCATTCTTGTTGTACGGACACTCAACAATCACATGCCCTGGCTTATTAAAGCAATAACCAATGATATCAGTCGAAAAGTGTTTGTTCGGTTTAGATTTATACCTGTCATTGTTGTAACTCTTCTTGTGATGTTCGCCATCACGTCTCGATCTTCTGTGATCTGATGAGGAGGATTGACCTCTCCTCTGCTTTCTCTTGTTCAGCAATCTCTTTAGTTCCTAAGATCGTTGATGATCTAGAAGAACTTCTCATATGTGTCAGAAATAGACTCCCTTGGATCCTACTTAAATGCTTCATATTCTTGATTGAGCAGAGAACTTCGATCATCCCTTACTTCTTCCGTACCTTCCATCAAGACGATAAGATAATCCCACATCTCTTTAGCAGATTTGCAATGGAAGAGATTCTGCAGCATAGAATCATCCACAACACTGGCAATTATATTCTTAGCCTTCTTGTCCAAGGCGACAAGAGTCATCTCATCCTTCATCAAATTAAGCATCTTCTTGGGAACTTGTACAACTGGGTTGATTGTAGATGCCTTCATTGGAACATGAGGACCTTCCTCAACTATTTGAAAGATTCTTGGGTCGGCAGCTTCCATATAAAACTTGACTCTTTCCTTCCACATGGGGAAGTTCTCCTTAGTGCAAACAGGCAGCTTCTTGGAATAATCTTTGTTCTTATCCATTCTGGACATGGTGTCTTTGAACAACTAGATGGAGGAGTTTGTTCAAAGTGTTAACCTCTTAACGAACAACCTAGCTTTGATACCAATTGAAAGTATCTAGTTGCTACCTAAATCACCTAGGGGGGGGGGGGGGGGGGGAGGGGTGAATAGGTGAGTTCTATGGCTTTTTAAGCGGAATTAAAATCTAGAAAGAAAAGCGCACAGAAAACAAAGAACACACAAACACAAGGATTTTTATAGTGGTTCTCCGATGTGGGTACTCCACTTTCCCGCCTCACCTATTTAGCACACCCGACTAGACTAGGCTACTTCACTAATCTTAGATTATAAAAATCTTACAACTCGGAGATAACTCCTACAAGCTCGGAGAACAACCTCTCCTACAAACTCGATTCTCTAAATTAGGATCTACAAAAACTCGGAAGAAAATCTTCCTACAAGAATATGTAAAAGTATTACAAGTACTTTGGATTGAAAATCAAATCTCTAAGAATCTCAAGGAGATTCTACTTCTTCAGATCTGAAAAGATGAATCTTCTTCTTTCTTGAAAAGATGAAATCTTGGACTTGAATATGGAAGAAGAAATCCTTTGACTTGAAAGAGCTTGATCTGAAAACTTGACGACACAACAAGATATATAATCCACTTGAATGAATCTAAACACAAGGATCTTGTTGAATCGAAACTTGCAGAAGAATCGAGCACTGAACTCGTCGGCGACAAAAGATCGTCTTTGCGAGAGCGAGAATGATGGCCGACGGAAATCTCGATGTCTTCATTTTTCAAAATACACGATTGGGGTTAATAGAAAAGATCTTTAAGTATTTTATAGCAACCCTTTTCAAACGGCTATAAATGGAACTTAAGGGAAGACCTCCACGTGTACTGTACATGGAATAAAACCCTAAAAGAAAGATCTGCGGCTAAAAGAAGAAAACGCGCCGAGTCCTCTTTCGTCGAATGAAATGACTTAATTGACTAAATTACTTAATTATATGACAAAATCTATAAAAGGACTTGACGAAAAAGACTTAGCATAGAATTAATACGGGAAGAAAATTTTCTAAGCCTACTTCAAATTACATGGGAACACTCGATGAATTCGTCGAATGATCACGAGTAATAGGCAGACAATCGTCGAAAAATACTTGTTAATTTTTCTGAACATTTCTCGAGCTGATTCGATGAAGAGCTAAGTTTTTACGAGTTGACTCGATGAAATCAATGTGATTCCACGAGATCACTCGATGAAAAATACTTGGACAAAATTTCTTCCACTTCTGATTTCAGCAACAACTTCACCTTGTATTCTCCATAGTGCTTGAATATTAAGTACATCCCAATAAAGAGATTTCACATGAGTCAACACCATGGTCTACACAATGAGGGATTACATTGCATAGGCCTGTGTTTATGACTCATTGAAACCTGACATTGGTTTGTACTTAGCATTTACAGCCCTGCAAACACATAACTAAGAAACTGTATCAAATACAAAAACAATTCATCTTAGTTCAAGGGAGAGGACGAGCGAGATGTCGGCCATAGCGGCCCGCCACCGCCAGTGACGGTGGAGATGCTGGAAGATCTCTGAAGGGAGGTGCTCGAGACCATCAATTTCACATTCGCATCGGTACAGGGCAGTTTCACAACCCCAGCTCCCTAGGCGGTTCCGCCATCAGGAGTTGGCGAGAACGCCCCTGGGCAAAGGGCAGTCAAAGAGGTAGCTTCTGAGGCGCCTGGGAGAGATCTCGTTGGGAGGGAGCTCTTCCCCAGCCCGGCAAGTGCCATCCAGGTGAGTGGGATTTCGGCGAGTGGGATCCAGGCGAGTGCGGGCCCGGTGAGTGAGTGCCCGACGAGTGCAGGTCAAGTCAGGGATCTCATGGGAAGGGTCGAGCATGTGAGAAGGGCGAGTGGAGTAAGCCCATTCTGCGAGTTGGTGCTCTCGACACCACTCCCAGAGGGGTTCAGGGAGCCGGACATAATGTACTACACCGACAAGGATGAACCCGTCCAGCACCTGCAGTGGTTTGAGGATATGGTCTCCCTCAGACCCATGTCAGACGCCTTCAATTACCGACTTTTTGCAACCACCTTGAAGGAAAAGGCAAGGGGCTGGTTTCACCAGCTCCCGAGAGGGTCAATCTATGTGTTCGAAGATCTGCGTCGTCGCTTGCTGCTCCGCTTCTCGACCTCAAAGAAGAGGAAGAAGGATGTCGAGGCGCTCTTTAAGATCAGGCTGGGGCCAGGGAAGTCATTGGCCCACTATGTGGACCATTTCCAGGAGGATGTCCTCCTCATCCAGGAGGTTCCAGGATTCACCCTCCAGCTTGCCTTCACGGTGGGTCTGCGGGAGGGGTTCTTCAAGATGATTTTGAAGCGGAAGGACCCCTTGTCCTTTGAAGAGTTGATGGAGAGGGAGATGGAGGAAATTGAGAGCGAGGCAGCCAAACCGGAGTTCACGATAAGGTTGGCAAGGTTGACCGAGTCGGAAGTCAGACAGTAGGAGAATAGGAGAAGAGAAGAGTCGATAGCCCCAGAGTTGGGGTGGAGGCAGCAAGGAGGGGGGATGCTGGGCCTAGGAAGGGGCTTTCCTCAAGGAGGGGGCAACTTCCAAAGAGGACAAGGAAGACCTCACCAGCTAGGGTGGAGTAAGGCCCAAGGCCGCCCAATCCCCCGCCTCAGCAAGCGATGACGATTGGGCGGTGAAGAGGAGGGAGAGTAGGAGGAATAGGAGGAGCGGAGTAAGAGCCAGCCCCAGGAGGAGGAACAGGGGTGCGGGGGCCAAAAGGAGGGGGTGGAGTTGCCCTATTGTGACTTCCACCAGGAGGAAGGTCACGCTATGGCCACCTGCCCAGAGTTCTTGGAGATGAGAGGGGCGAGTGGTCCGGAGCAGCAGCAGCGACCGATGAGAATCAAGGAGGTCCTACCCTGAGAGGAGGAGGAGGAAGAAAGGTGTGAAGACTGGGTAAATATGGGGACCCGAGGAGGGATCAGAGTGATCCATGGGGAGTGGGGATCAAGGCAACCTGAAAGGTGAGCCTCCATGCCATGTACCATCAGAGCATGGCTTCGACATCCCAAGCCCCACCACCAACAGAAAAATCAGCTTCTCTTAGAAGGATATGCCGGGTCATGAGGACCCATTCTGCGAAGCGCTGGTTATCCAGACAGCCATCGAGAACTTCACCATCTCCCGGATCCTCGTGGACAACAGGAGCTCGGTCAATGCCATCTTCAATAAGGCATTCAATGAGATAAAGGTGTAGGCGAGGAGAGTGTTGGCCTCGGATGGCCCTTTGTTTGGATTCTCGGGTGAGAGGAAGGAAGTGAAAGGAGGAGTGAGGCTCCACGTCATCTAAGGGGGGCAGTCCCATAACTGCCGGTTCGTCATCGTGGATGCTTTGAGCAGCTACATCGCCATCCTCAAATGATACCTCATCAACGCGTTCTGATGCATCCCCTCCACTTTCCACCAATGTCTCAAGCTCAACGTAGGCGGAGTCCAGGTCCGGGTGAGGGGTGACCCGAAGGTAGCAAGGTAATGCTATGTCACCGCGGTCAACACCACCTGGCAAGCTGAGGTAGAGGGGATGGACCAGGAGATGGAGAGGCAAGAGGAAGTGGAAGGGGTCGTTGGAGGATCCGGGGCAGAGGAGACGGAGGAGAGAAGGGGAGGAGAAGGGGAAGCCCAGGTAGGAGGGGCAGAGAAGTTGCTGGAAGTTCGGGAGGAGAAGGTGGAGATAGAAGAAACTGAAGCACTTGCTTGTGGTGAGAAGAAGGAAGGTTATTGGGGGGAATAATCTAGGCTGGAGGCCATAGAGGAGGTCGTGGAGTTGGAGGTCACCTCCCGTGCGGGAGCTGTATAAAAGGTGAAGATCAGCAGGGAGCTCAGCCCCGAGAAGCAAAAGAAGATCTTGGCCTGTGTCTAGGAGAATGTGGACGTCTTCTCCTGGAGCGCGGCAGAGATGCCTGGGATTAACGTGGATGTGGCATGTTATCGTCTCAACCTCAACCCCGACACTTGCTCCATCCGTCAAAAGAAGAGATCCATCACAGACAAGCTGGAAGGACCCATCCGGGAGGAGGTGAACAAGCTCCTCAAGGCAGGTTTGTATCGGAGATCCAGTATCTAGGCCGGGTCTCCAATGTGGTAATGGTAAAGAAAGGGGATGGAAGGTGGAGTATGTGTGTAGATTTTTCCTTGCTCAATAAATCATGCCCTAGGGATTGTTACCCTCTGCCTCGAGTCGACCTGTTGGTTGACTCAGCCTCGGTTTCTCTAATGAGCTTTTTAGATGCTTTTTCAAGTTACCACCAGATCCACATGCACCCCCACCCCCCAAAGTCAAGGATGTCTCCTTCATCACTGGGGATGGGTGTTATTATTACAAGATGATGCCCTTCGGGCTGAAAAATGCAGGGGCAACATATCAACGGATGATGGATAAGGTCTTCAGAGAATAGAAGGGAAGGAACCTTGAAGTATACGTGGATGATCTCATGATCAAGAGCCGAGACTTCAATTCCCACCTTCGGGACCTCGAAGAAACTTTTGCGACTTTGCGAGAGTTCAAGATGAAGCTCAACCCCCATAAGTGTATCTTCGGGGCAAGCCAAGGGAAATTCTTAGGCCACTTGCTCACCCCGGCCGGGGTGGAGCCTAACCCTGACAAAGTAAAGGTGATCTTGGAGTTAGGATCGCCAAGGAATGCGAAGGAGGTCCAGCGCCTCACCGAGAAGTTGGCCGGGCTAAGTTGGTTCCTTTTCAGGGCAAGAGAGAAGTGCGCTCCCTCCTTCAAGGTGCTACGGGGGAACCAGAAGTTCAAGTGGACCTCGGAGTGTGAGTAGGCTTTCCAAACGTTGAAGAGGCAACTAACTCAGGCAAGGAGAGGATCTACCCCTGTACCTGGGGGTAGGGTCCGAGGCAGTAAGCTCTGTGTTGGTCCGGAAAGAAGGGAAAAGGAAACTCCCGATCTATTACGTTAGTCGAGTACTGAGGAAGGCGAAGCTCAGGTACACCATCCTAGAGAAGTTGGCCTTTGCCCTAGTGGTGTCGGCCCAAAATCTCCGGCCTTACTTCCAAGCGCATTCTATCAAGGTGGTGACCGACCACCCCCTTTGTAACATCATGGAGGGGGCGGGGCACTCCAGAAGGCTAGCCAAATGGTTAGTGGAGCTGAGTGAGTTTGACTTCTCATTTCTGCCCAGGCAGTCAACAAAGGCGCAAACGGTGGCAGACTTCTTGGCGAACTATGTAACCAAGGTGGAGGAGCTTGAAACACCCCGTCCGATGACGTGGAAACTGTTAGTTAATGGTGCATCAGGGGAAGCATTCCTTTGGAGGCGGAGTCATCCGTGTGAGCCCCCAGGGAACGAGGATCGAACAAGCAATTAGTATCCATTTCCCACTCACCAACAACCAGGACGAGTACGAGGCAGTAATAGCAGGCCTGCGACTGCCCGGGAATTGGGTGTTCAAGATGTGGAGGTATCAACGGACTCCATGGTGGTGGCTTACCAGGTCAAGGGGGAATTTGAGGCAAAAGAACCAACTCTCCATCGGTATCTGGAGAAGATCAAGGGACTGATCGGGTAGTTCCGCACCATCTCTATCCAGCATGTGCCGAGGTAGGAGAGCATCCCAGGAGACCTCCTGGCTAAGTTTGGCCCCAGGGCAGGAGGGACGGTGTCGAAGCTCTTCTGACCATCCATTGAGGAATGGGAATTGATGGAGATAGATCAGCGGGCATCATGGATGGACCCCTTTATCACCTTCCTGATCTCGAGGGAGTTCCCAGAAGGGGATGTGGACAAGCGGCGGCTCAGGTATAAGTCAGCATATTATTCCTTACATGTAGTTGGACTGTACCGGAAGACCCTCTCAGGGCTCCTAGCCCGTTGCGTATCCGAGGAGGAAGCTCCAAGGGTCCTGGAGGAGATCCATTCAGAGGATTACGGCAGCCACTCGGGGAGCAGGACCCTGGAGGGAAGGGTGTTAAGGCAAGGCTACTTCTGGCCTACCCTCAGCAAGGATGCGGTGGAGTTGGCAAAGAAGTGCTCTAAGTGACAGCTATAGGCTCCTCTCTAGCGCCTACCTGTCCAGAGGCTCCGGACCATTACAACGCCATGGACATTAGCAATATGGGGGCTGGAGCTGGTGGGCCCTTTCTCTCAAGCTAGCGGAGAAAGGAAGTTCCTGCTCGTGATGATTGACTACTTCTTAAAGTGGTTGTAGGTGAAAGCGATGGCTAAGGTAACCTCCCAGGTAGTAAGAAATTTCATATGGTGGTAAATAATCTGTCGGCATGGGCTTCCATTACCCATCGTCACAGACAATGGGCCACAATTTGCAAGCGACGAGTTTGTCAGCTTCTGCACCAACTAGGCATAGATCTCCAGTTCCCGTCAGTCCACCACCCAAGGAGCAATAGGCAAGTGGAGGTGGTGAATAAAATAATTGTGAATTTGCTGAAGAAGAAGGTCGAGAACCTAAGGGACAACAGGGTAGAACAGCTACCCTCGACCCTTTGGGCCTTGAGGACCACACCAAATACTACCACATGGGAGACTCCATTCAATCTCTCCCACGGATCCGAGGCCATCCTGCCAATAGAATTCGAGGTAAAGTCACCTAGGGTGATCGCCGCAGGTGAAGGAGACGAAGAGTGGCTACTAGAAAATGAAGAAGAGCAAAGGCTGTCATTGGACCTGGTAGAAGAACTCCAGGAACTGACAGCCATCCGACAGGAGGAAGTCAAGTGGCGAATGGCTTGATATTTTGACAAGCACATCAGGGTGAAACAATTTGAGAAAGGGGACTTGGTCCTGAAAAAGGTCGACGCGGCCGTCAGGGGAGCCGTGATGGGAAAGCTCCATCCCAATTGGGAGGGGCCCTATATTGTAGATGTAGTGCTCATGTCGGGAGGGTACCACCTCCGGGATGTGGAAGGGATACCCTCAGCCGAGCTTGGAGTGGGGATGACCTAAAATGTTTCTACCATTAAAACTTTTATATGAATTTGTTATAAGCTTATATTGATCTCTCTTAACCTCAGGTCAATATGATGTGTTTATGCTGGATTGCCCCGGACGATCCCGCTGTTAGGCTCTCACTAGCCAGTGGGTCAGGTCGATCTCGCGAAGAGGGGTAGCAAGGGAAAGTTTGTGCTGGATTGTCCCAGATGATCCGGCTATCGGGCTCTCACTAGCCGGCGGGTCAGGTCGATCTTACGGAGAGGCTGGCAAGGGAAAGTTTGTGCTGGATTGCCCCGAACGATCTTGCTGCCGGGCTCTCTGTAGCCGGTGGGTCAGGTCGATATCGCGGGGAGGCTGGCATGGGAAAGTTTATGCTGGATTGCCCCGGACGATCCCACTACCGGGCTCTCACTAGCCGGCGGGTCAGGTCGATCTCGCGGAGAGGATGGCAAGGAAAAGTTTGTGCTGGATTGCCCCGGACGATCCCGCTGCTGGGCTCTCACTAGCCGACGGGTCAGGTCGATCTCACAGAGAGGATGGAAAAGGAAAATTTTATGCTGGATTTCCCTGGACGATCTCTCCGCCAGACTCTCACTAGCAGGCGGATCAGGTCGATCTCATGGAGAGGCTGGCAAAGGAAAGTTTTATGCTGGATTGCCCTGGATGATCCCGCTATCAGGCTCTCACTAGACGGTGGGTCAGGTCAATCTCGCGGAGAGGCTAGCAAAGGAATTTTTTTTGCTGGATTGCCCCGGACGATCCCGCCGCTAGGCTCTCACTAGCCGGTGGGTCAGGTAGATCTCACAGAGAGGCTTGCAAGGGAAATTTTTATGCTGGATTTCCTCGGACGATCCCGCTGTCAGGCTCTCACTAGCCGACGGGTCAGGTCAATCTCGCGGAGAGGCTGGCAAAGGAAAGTTTTATGCTGGATTGCCCCAGATGATCCCGCTGCCGGGCTCTCACTAGCTGTCTGGTCAGGTCGATCTCGCAGAGAGGATGACAAGGGAAAGTTTTAAGCTGGATTGCCCCAGATGATTCTGCTACCGGGCTCCCATTAGCCGGTGGGACCGGTAAATCTCGCAAGAGGCTGGCTAGGTAAAGGTTACGCTGGGCTCAGGGAGTAACGCGGCCAGGCTTTCACCCAGCTAGCAGGGTAACTGACTCTCGGTGGCAAGAAGACAAGAAAAATATGGGATGTGTATAACCCATAATTCATCGAGGTCAAAGAAGATCGAGGGAGGCTTAAAAGATCTCGCCCACCTAGGGAGAGTAGAGAGGATCTCGCAGGGTGCTAGCTCGGTAAAGTCTCAGGTTGCCGTCTCAGCAGGGCCCGAGAAGCGCGCAAGGGCTCACCGCTTCGCGACGAGCGGGCCGCGAGGGGGAGGCAAGCTAGGCTGATATCCGTGTGAGTATAATGCGAGATCGAAGCAGCTGTGGGCTCGGCGCTTTTGGGGTGCATTTAGCAGTGGCGAGGAAAGGAAGTGATAGTTTGTTAGGATATAGTCCTAGCCACCTAGAGGGGGGGGGGGGGGTGAATAGGTTTCTTTTAATTTGAGCTTTAACTTAGCTGTTTTCTGAGTTTAGGTTAGTAATAAATCATGCACACAGAAAACACACAATGGTTTATAGAGGTTCCTTAAGACAGGGTATCTTGGGTAGTCCTCTTTCCCCCTTCACTTTTCTAACAATAAGTTAGATAAGGCCAACACCTCCAAACTCAGCTCCAAGAGCTTACAACACAGATCCCTCAGGATCTCTCAAGTTTTCCCAAACCCTACCTAAGGCTCAACAACCCTACCTCAGATCTCACAAAGATCCTACACTCAAGCTGACCTCTCAGCTCTACTACTCAGGCCAAACAACCCTACACCCTCAGACAAAGATGCCCTTCAATCTCAGAACTATTAAGTTCCTATAGAAGTAATAATAGAAGATTACAACAGAAGGCAGAATAGATCAAGCCTTGGTCTTCTGTTGTTGAACAACTGCTGTAGCAGTCTTGAATCTGGGATGAGTCCAATGGCCTTAACTCTGATTCTTCTGATCCTTTTCTTCAGATAATGAATGGGGATCAACTTGTTCTATCTTGAGTTGATCAAGAGGAACAATCTTTTCTCTCCTTGCAGCTTCAGGAAGTAGGAAGTGAAAGTTTTGTTGGCTATCGTCAATGGAACAATAGTTCTTCTTCTTCTTCTGTTAGTGAGATCTCTTTTACAAAGCCCTAATTGATTCTTTTATACTCCTCTAGTCTTCAACGACTATCAGATGTCCTCTTGACATAGTATGGTAGTGATTTTAACATCCTTTCTTGCTTTACAACGTGTTCCGCCAAAAGCAAACCCGCCAGATCATTTGAATCTGTCTCAGCGGTTGGGCTGAGATGGCCTGCAGTCTCAACGACTACTTCTGTTCCATCCCAGCAGATCCGCTGAGACAGACAGTTGTCTTAGTGGTTTTCCTCTATCTGTAGCACAGCTGGCCCATACACCTTATCAGCGCCTCCTTGCCTTGTCTCAGTGGTTCAGCTGAGACTGAGAGCTTGTCTCAATGGTTTTGGCAGCAAACCTACTGAACTTACTTCACACCTTGGAATGACCTAACTCTGCATGGTCATGAGATGAAATAGGGTTTATCAAATACAACTTGTACTTAGCATTGAGTGTGAAGCTTCTTCAAATCAAGGGAACATTGATGGTCATATTCCCAACAATCTCCCCCTATTTGAAGAAGGCAGAACACCCTCAATGCTAAGGTAATAAATTCTTGACATGTAGCTTCACTACAAAGAGTTCATCATATCATACACATGGCATTAAAAATATTATAACAGATAATGTTTATGACAGTCATATTACCACAGAGTTTATCCACCCTACAATATGATTAGATAATCATAACAATGCATCACAAACTAATTTAAAAAATAATACAGGGTAAAATTAAGCTAAGGCTCAGATTAACTTAGGACATTAATTAATGAATTCAACAAATCATTCATTTGTATCTCAGATAAAGTAATGAAGCATAGTTCAATTTACATTCAGAGATCCATAACACTTAAATATATTTATTTACAATTTTCTCTTCTTAGAGGAAGTTGAGGATTCAGCAGTGTCAGCATCATCTTCTTTTCCTTCAGCTGAGGCCACTTGGTCTGCTGCATCAGCCACATTTTCAGCAACCTCTTTTCCTTTAGCTGATGCCTCTTGGTCTACTACAACATCCACACTTTCAGCAGCTGTTGGTTATGGAACGTTCACCTATAGGGGGGGGGGGGGGGGGTTAGGTGATCTTGATGCTTTTTGAACTACGAGCGTGAGTTATCAGAAACTAAGTAATGCACAAAAGAAAACACGCAAACAAATTTCACCAGACGACACAAGATCTATAGAGGTTCCTCAAGACCGGGTGTCTTGAGTAGTCCTCTGTCCCTCTGCGCCTACCCAACGATCCGCTAGGCTCGGCAAACTCCGCCAAACGGTTTAGGCCCTCAAGCCTTACAACACGGACCCGCAAGTCCCAACAGCCTAGGCCCTCAAGCCCCTACTGCCCCCGAGCCCGCAAGCTCGACACTCAGGCCCTCAAGCCCTACATTTCGGACCCGCAAGTCCCAACAGCCTAGGCCCTCAATCCCCTACTTCCCCCGAGCCCGCAAGCTCGACACTCAGGCCCTCAAGCCCTACCTTTCGGACCCGCAAGTCCCAACAGCCTAGACCCGCAAGTCCCTACTGCCCCCGAGCCCGCAAGCTCGACAAATCGCACCCGCGAGTGCACTGCCCTGGCCCTCAAGCCTCACAGCTCTCCAGCCCTCAAGCTAGACAATATGGCCCGCAAGCCTTACAAGAGATTACAGATATAAATTGTTTCTTCTGCCTGATGTTGATCGGCAACCTTAGCCTGATGATGATCGGCTTCTTGAGAATGAAGAGAATGCCTCTGAATCAGATCTTGAATGCACGGTTCTTCTTCAATTCTTTCTTAGCCGGATGTGGATTGGCTTCTTAGCAGTCGATGAGGATGACTACTTCTTCTTTCTTGCGGTGCTTGTGTTGTTCGATTTGCTTCGTACGTAAGTTCTTTCTTTTTTTTTATCGATGTTTTAGGGCAACCTCATATGTCCTTTTATAAGACTGAGAGGAGTCACCCAACGGTCTTCTGAAAAGTTCCTTTATGTGTCAGATCTCCAAATCTTTTTAGCACGCGCAAATACCTCGAAACTTCAAGTGCACGCGCTAATTGAACAATCAGGCGGCGGCATTAATTGCTGATAGCACGCGCCCACAAGATTTGAATTTGTCTCGATGATATATTCCATCGTTACGACGACGTGGAATATCTCTCGACGACATCCCTTTTGTCAGCCCCTTGTGCTTTGGAAATTCTTCTCAGATCTCCTTGCTTCTGCCTCCGCCGCTTGCATTCCAACGATACGAGACATACTGGCGTTCCTGCATATACGACGATATGCTGACTTTGACCGTGTCGTTGGAACCTTCTTTGTTCATTCGGTCTTTGTAATTGTACTATTGTCATGTCGACATGGCCGCTATTTTGATGTCGACGATACTCCATTCTTCTCGACGACACGCCTTTCTTTGACAGTTTCTCTGCGTCTGCTTTGCTTGTCATTACAGCGACAAGCATACTTTGTCGGCCATCCCTTCTGTCCTTCTCGATGATATATACTTGTATACTTGTATTCTCCTGAGATTATGAACTAGATGTGTGATCAAATACAAAGTGAAGTATTCTTGACATGATGACTTCTTCAAAATCAGGAATCATGTGGGAATGATTCCCAACAATCTCCCCCTATTTAAAGAAGTCAGAATCTCATTTCAAGACTACTTCACATGACAATAAATATCATAATCTTAGCAGAAGGTGTGTCAAGATATAACTTATCTTTGAGCTAGCTCCCCCTTGATTTTCTCCCCCTGTCTTTAGGGTGTCTTTGAGTACCTCAATTGTGTAGCTCCCCCTTGATTTGATGTCTCTTCTTTGAGCACTCTTTCTCCCCCTTTCTGACTTCTTGCCTTCTGCTTCTATAAGTAGGGAATGGCTCCCCCTTGCTTAGTCGTGATTCATTGAAGTCCTGTAAGAATTTCTAACAACTCATCTAGAAAGGCATTAGTAAATAATAGAGTTGAGTTTCACTCTAAGTTTAACATCCCCAATTGGAATTTGAAGAAGTTAAACTTAGCTTCATCTAGGGGCTTGGTAAATATATCAGCCACTTGTTTGTCTGTTGGGACAAATTTAAGTGTGATATCTTCATTCACCACATGCTCCCTGATGAAGTGATACCTGATCTCAATATACTTAGTCCTGCTGTGAGATACAGGGTTCTTAGCAATTGAGATAGCACTTGAAGAGTCACAAAATAGGGGTGTTTTGGTCATCTTTAGGTTGTAGTCTTCAAGTTGATGTTGAATCCATAACAGTTGGGCACAACAGCTGCCAACAGAAATGTACTCTGATTCTGCGGTTGAGATTGCCACAGTCGTCTGCTTCTTACTGCTCCAGGAAATCAGTCTTCCTCCAAGGAATTGACATGTTCCGGAGGTGATCTTTCTATCTTCCTTGCATCCTGCATAATCTGCATCTGAGTAACCCGTCAGTTCACATTCATTGTTCTTAGGGTACCATAGGCCAAGATTAGATGTACCCTTTAGGTATCTTAGAATTCTCTTCACAGAGACATAGTGAGATGCCTTGGGATTCACCTGATATCGAGCACAGACACACGTTGCAAACATTATGTCAGGCCTACTGGCAGTGAGATAAAGCAAGGATCCAATCATGCATCTGTACTTGGTTTCATCAAAGGGTATGCCCTTTTCATCCTTGTCTAGAGACACATTGGTTCCCATTGGAGTTTTCATGGAAGAAGCACTCTCCAAACCAAATTTCTTGACTAGCTCCCTAGTGAATTTGGTCTGAGAGATGAAAATGCCATCTTCAGATTGTTTCACTTGGAGACCTAGGAAGTATTTGAGCTCACCCATACTGCTCAATTCAAACTTTCCCTGCATCAAGTTGGCACACTTTTTGTAGAGATTGTTGTCTGTAGAGCCAAAGATAATGTTGTCAACATAGATCTGCACTAGCAAGATCTTGCCCTTTACTTCCCTTAGGAACAATGTCTTATCAATCTTTCCCCTTGAGAACTTGTTCTCAATTAGAAAGCTTGACAGAGTCTCATACCAGGCCCTAGGTGCCTGCTTTAAGCCATAAAGGGCTTTTCTAAGAAAGTAAACATAGTCAGGATGAGTAGAGTCGACAAAACCTGAAGGCTGCTCTACATATACTTCCTCTTTAAGGTCACCATTTAGGAAGGCTGACTTCACATCCATTTGGTAGACCTTGAAGCCTTTGAATGCTGCATAGGCTAGGAACAATTTGATTGCTTCCAGTATGGCTACTGGAGCAAATGTTTGATCAAAATCGATTCCCTCCTCTTGTCTGTAGCCTTTTGCTACTAATCTTGCTTTATTCTTGGTGATTACTCCATTTTCACCCATTTTGTTCCTGTAGACCCATTTGGTTCCTATGATGTTGTGTCCTTGGGGTCTTGGAACCAATTTCCACACCTTACATCTTGTAAATTGATTCAGTTCCTCCTGCATTGCAGTAATCCAGAATGGATCCTGATTTGCTTCCTCAAATTTCTTGGGTTCAATTTGAGAAAGAAAACTCAGGTACAATGCTTGATTTGCAGCTCTACTTCTTGTCAGAACACCTTGGTTGACATTTCCTATTATCTGCTCTTTAGGATGATCTCTTACTTGTCTCAGTGCAGTTGGTAATATTCTGGGTATATCAGTATGAGCTACTTCTTCATCCTGCAATTCTTCAGCTATTTCTGTATCTTCTGCAGGTTCCACTTCTATTTCCCCCATTACTGACTGATTCTTGTAGTTGAGTGGGGTGTGAGCATTATCTGCAATGGAAAGCTTCTCCAATCTTTCCCTTGTACCTGCATTCACTAAAGAACTAGACCAGCCCTTATGTATAAGGCTAGTCTCATCAAATACAATATGAACAGATTCTTCCACTGTTTGGGTATTGAGGTTGTATACTCTGTATACCCTGCTGTAGGAGCTGTATCCAACGAAAATACCCTCACTACTTTTCTCAACAAACTTAGTAAGTTTGGATTTCCCATTATTAAGGACATAGCATTTGATACCAAAGATCCTAAAGTAGGATAAAGTTGGTTTTCTGCCCTTCATTAGCTCATAGGGAGTTTTCTTATGGTCTTTGATGATTGAGGCCTTGTTTATCACATGACAAGCCGTGTTGACAGCCTCGGCCCAGAAGTACTCTCGTAATGAGGAGTCACTCAGCATTGTCCTGCTGGCCTCTATCAAGGTTCTGTTCTTCCTTTCAGCAACTCCATTCTGTTGAGGAGTTCTGGGGGAGGAGAATTCTTGGGAGATGCCTAGGTCTTGGCAGAATTCTGTCATGGCCCCTGACTGAAATTCTGTCCCATGGTCACTTCTGAATTTGACCACCGAGCAGTTCATCTCATTCTGGATTTGCCTGACAAAATTCTTCAAGATGTCTAGTGTATCTGATTTCTTTTTGAGGAAGAAGACCCAAGTGAACCTTGAGTAGTCATCAACAACTACAAGGGTGTATGCCTTCCCTCCTAAGCTATGAACTGACATGGGACCAAATAGATCCATGTGCAATAAAAATAAGCACCTTGACGACTCTTTGTTAGAAATGCTTTTGAAGCTAGTCCTAGTCTGCTTTCCAAGTTGGCAGGCTTGACAAGGACCATCTCTGATGCACTTAATATCAGGTCCATCTCTGACTAAGTTTAGCGAGAAAAGCTTGCCTATTGTCTTGTAGTTGATGTGTGCAAGTCTCTTGTGCCATTGTATACATAGAGCCTCTTTACCATAGGCTACTAGACATATGTGCATGGAAGAATTTATTTTCAGGGAATTTACGCAATAAATATTCCCACTCCGAGTGACAGTTAAGACAGTCTCGGAATCTGAGGACTTCTTAATCAGACACTTATCCTTGTGGAAGGTAATGACAAAACCTAGATCACAAAACTGACTTATGCTTATGAGGTTGTGTCTCAACCCCTCCACATAGGCTACCTTTGTGATGGTGACTAACCCATTAGAGATATTTCCGTAGCCCCTGGTAACTCCCTTTTCTGAACCTCCAAAGATGACGGTCGGTCCATTCTCCACAGGGATGAATTCTTTCAAATAATTTCTGACTCCAGTCATGTGCCTGGAGCAGCCACTGTCCAAATACCAAATTGGAGATTGGTTGGTATTTGGACTTACCTGCAAAATAAATTACTTCCCCTTAGGTACCCAATAAGGATTGGGTCCTTGGTTCCTGTTAGGATGATAGAACGGAATCGCAAACTCATGAGGGCTCTGCACTTTCCTTGCATTGAGCCCTGTTGGGTTGAACCAACAGTCCAGTGCAAAGTGACCTACTTTCCCACAGCACCAACACTCATATCTGTTGTATCTTCTCTTCTGCCTCATCAGCTGTGTAGTGTGGCAGTGCTGATGAGCAGAAGAGAATGTTTCTTGCCTTACAGATCTATGGTGAACCTCATGTATGTGAGTCGGGGGAGGAATTGGCTTCACAACCCTTTGGTTCACCTTCTTAGGAGCAGGCTTTGTGATAACAGCCTCTCCCATACTTTTAGCTGTTGTTGCTGAAGGTCTGTGGGCTGAAGAACTTGCTCTCAGCACCTTCTTGTTAGAAGGTCTGGCTTCAGGATCTTTGCCCATGACTGGCTCCTGATGAGAACCGATACCAGCTCTGAACTGTCCAGAGAAGGTGTCAATAATCGGCAAGATAGTTTTGGGCATTGAGAAGCTGGAAGCAAGCTTCTTCTCAGCCAGCAACAATTCTTCAAGGTCCCTAATGACCTTGTTCTTCTGCCATAATTCAGCATTCTTAAGCCGTATGGTTTCCTTAAGTTTGTCCACTTCTTTGCTCATGGAAGTTAGCCTCTCGGCTGTCTCCTGGAGCTTGGATTGGACAGGTTTTAAGGAATCTAACTCCTTGGTTTGCACCTTGAGGAGTTTCTTACTGCCTTTGAAGGCTTTTCATAAAGCTTTATACTGCCTTATCAGTTCAGATTCAACTTCATATTGGGATCTTGAGGCAGTGCTGTTGGCAGCAGACACCTCCTCATCATCATGCAAGGAATCTGCTACTGATTCAGAATCAGAGGCAGATAGAGAAGTTCTGTGTTTTACCTTTGCAGGAGAGTTGTCATCCTGGTTACATTCATTAATAGCCATCAGTCTAATGAGTGCCTCATCCTCAGTCCCGGAGGAACTTGAGTCAGAATCACTCAATGTTTTGATCTTCTTTGCCACAAACCCCTTTTCAGAGGTTCTCTTGCTCCGGGAGCTTCTTCTCTCTTCATGATTCCTTGATTCCTTTTTCTTCGAGGGACAGTCAGCAGCCATGTATCCTGTTTTGCTGCAAGAATAGCAAACAGTATTATGTAAATCATGTCTACTAGAGTTAGACCTATACCTGTCCTCCCTGGGAGCCCTCGATCTGTCCCGATGGTCAGATCTTCTGGAGCTTGAGGAGGAGTTTCTGCTGTTATCCCTCCTTCTTCTACGTATCAGCTTTCTGAATTGTTTTGAGAGGAGGGCCACTTCTCTATTAGTGTTATCAGATTCAGAGGAGCTGGCTCCTGATTCCTCACTGCTCTCAGATCTATTCTGAGAAGTAGCAATCTTCCCCCTGGATCTTCTGGAGCTCTCAGCCTTTAGAGCCACCGATCTTTCTCTTGAGCTCGCCTTTGAGCTTTCTTCTTCTTCAGCCTTCCTTGTGTTGAGTTGAAGTTCATGGGACAACAGTTTCCCATACAGATTCTTGGGCTCAATGATGCCCAGCTGACCCATCTCTCGGATGGCGCATATCTTGATATCCCATTCCTTTGTGAGGGATCTGAGAAACTTGTCATTTAAGTCAGAGTTCGTGAACTCCCTATCATAGTTTCTCAGGCCATTCACTATCTTGAAAAATCTCTCATAGCAGCTGGAGATTGTTTCATATTTGCCTTGTTTGAAGGCTTCATACTCCTGGTTGAGAAGGGATTTTCTGTCATCCCTTACCTCATCGGTACCCTCCATATATACGATCAAGGAGTCCCACATCTCCTTGTCCGTTCTGCAGTGGATTAGATTTTGGAGGGTGGAGTCATCCATGGCACTGATAATAACGTTTTGTGCCCTTTTGTTCAGACCTGCCAAGATCAGCTCATCCTTGTTCATGTCTTCATACTTCTTTATTACCTGACCGGTTGGGTCAATAGTGGAGGTACCAGTAGGGACGAAGGGGCCCTTCTTGATCGTCAGGTAGATTCATGGGTCAGCTGCTTCCATAAAGAGCCTGACCCTTTCCTTCCAGATGGGAAAGTTCTCCTTCGTGCAAATAGGAAGCTTCATAGCTCTCATTTCACGATTCTGATCTCCACCGGCCATGGTGAGACGTTCCGGATCTAGATCGGACTGTTAGGTCTCCTTTTGATCAACCTCGCTCTGATACCACTTGTTGGTTATGGAACGTTCACCTATAGGGGGGTTTAGGTGATCTTGATGCTTTTTGAATTACGAGCGTGAGTTATCAGAAACTAAGTAATGCACAAAAGAAAACACGCAAACAAATTTCACCAGACGACACAAGATCTATAGAGGTTCCTCAAGACCGGGTGTCTTGAGTAGTCCTCTATCCCTCTGCGCCTACCCAGCGATCCGCTAGGCTCGGCAAACTCCGCCAAAAGGTTCAGGCCCTCAATCCTTACAACACGGACCCGCAAGTCCCAACAACCTAGGCCCTCAATCCCCTACTGCCCCGAGCCCGCAAGCTCGACACTCAGGCCCTCAAGCCCTACCTTTCGGACCCGCAAGTCCCAACATCCTAGGCCCTCAAGCCCCTACTGCCCCCGAGACCGCAAGATCGACACTCAGGCCCTCAAGCCCTACCTTTCGGACCCGCAAGTCCCAACAGCCTAGACCCGCAAGTCCCTACTGCCCCCGAGCCCGCAAGCTCGACAAATCGCACCCGCGAGTGCACTGCCCTGGCCCTCAAGCCTCACAGCTCTCCAACCCTCAAGCTAGACAATATGGCCCGCAAGCCTTACAAGGGATTAAAGATATAAACTGTTTCTTCTGCCTGATGTTGATCGGCAACCTTAGCCTGATGATGATCGGCTTCTTGAGAATGAAGAGAATGCCTCTGAATCAGATCTTGAATGCACGGTTCTTCTTCAATTCTTTCTTAGCCGGATGTGGATTGGCTTCTTAGCAGTCGATGAGGATGACTGCTTCTTCTTTCTTGCGGTGCTTGTGTTGTTCGATTTGCTTCGTACGTAAGTTCTTTCTTTTTTTTTATCGATGTTTTAGGGCAACCTCATATGTCCTTTTATAAGACTGAGAGGAGTCACCCAACGGTCTTCTGAAAAGTTCCTTTATGTGTCAGATCTCCAAATCTTTTTAGCACGCGCAAATACCTCGAAACTTCAAGTGCACGCGCTAATTGAACAATCAGGCGGCGGCATTAATTGCTGATAGCACGCGCCCACAAGATTTGAATTTGTCTCGATGATATATTCCATCGTTACGACGACGTGGAATATCTCTCGACGACATCCCTTTTGTCAGCCCCTTGTGCTTTGGAAATTCTTCTCAGATCTCCTTGCTTCTGCCTCCGCCGCTTGCATTCCAACGATACGAGACATACTGGCGTTCCTGCATATACGACGATATGCTGACTTTGACTGTGTCGTTGGAACCTTCTTTGTTCATTCGGTCTTTGTAATTGTACTATTGTCTTGTCGACATGGACGCTATTTTGATGTCGACGATACTCCATTCTTCTCGATGACACTCCTTTCTTTGACAGTTTATCTGCGTCTGCTTTGCTTGTCATTACAGCGACAAGCATACTTTGTCGGCCATCCCTTCTGTCCTTCTCGACGATATATACTTGTATACTTGTATTCTCCTGAGATTATGAACTAGATGTGTGATCAAATACAAAGTGAAGTATTCTTGACATGATGACTTCTTCAAAATCAGGAATCATGTGGGCACGATTCCCAACAACAGCTACTTCATCTTCCTGTGCTGGAATCTCCTTCTCTTCAGCAGTCATATCCATGTTTTCAGGAAGATTGGTGGCTGTATCTTTTTCTGCATTAGCAGCCTCAATTTCAGCTATTTTTCTTTTATTCTCTTGCCTTTTGAAATATAGATATGGCTTTGGGATATATTTAGAAGGCATCCTTCTTGGGTTGTCCTTTCTTACCAAATTTGCTTTGAATGTCCTATTCTCTTAGTGTTTCTTTCTAAGTGCTTTATCAATTCTTTAGATGGATAAATCTTATCAATATCTTTGCAGATTTGTCCATGGCTTACCCAGGCATTTAATATTATTTCTTTGGAGTCATCACTCCAATACTCATAGTCAGGATCTTTATTCTGCATATCCTTTTGCTTGGCCATGTATTCTTCAGCCAGCATTACCTTTTCCCTTTCTCTTCTCTTTTTCAGTCTCTTATTTTGGGCAATGGCTTCTTGATTGGGGAAGTCCCAATCTTCTGCTCTATTTATATCCAGTAGAGGAAGGTTTAGGGCAAGTCTTGTGCCTTGCAGAACCTTAAGAGTTAGATCAGAATTTATGATTGCATTTGTATCCCCCCTTTCTGGCTTCTTCAAACACTTATTGATGTAAATCTTGTTTAGCTGTTGTGATTGTGCTAGATAAGGTTTGGAACACATTCTCAAAATCATCTTGGAGCTCATCTTTCACTCTGATTACCTCAACATTTAGTTGTGTAGCAGTGACTGTGTCAGCAATGGATTGGAAAACATTAGCAATATCTGATTTCAGCTCTTCCTTGTTCTTGCCAACTTCCTCATTCAACTGCAAAGCAGTGGAGTATGCATATTCTTGGATGCGATTTGAGGATTTTTCTATCACCTCATCTGTCTTGCTGACATACCTTTTGACATATATTATATCCTATTCATAGAGTTGGAGGTGTTTGTCCATTGATCTGAGAATGGTGTTCTGAGAGATCACTGTCTTTTCTGCCAGATCAAACCATTTTGACATTTATTTGTTTAAGATTCCAGTGTCTTCCTTGATCTCCTTGACCTCAACCATTACTTCAGTTTTCACATTTAGGATGGACTGATCAATATATGTTTTGACTATTGAAACTGGCTGGTCTACATAGTTCTTTATAGAGGTTAGATGAGTCTCTAACATGATCTGAATAGCATTTAGAATGCTCTCATTGGATTGTGAGGAAGTGGAGGTTGAGGCTTGCTGATCAGTAGTAATTGGGACTGTGAGCCTTTTTGGACTTGGAGGAGGGACCACTTGAGGTATGATGTGCAATTCACCTGTAGGGATCACCTGATCTGGATGTATGTTGTCCCTTTGGTCAGGATCATCCATCTTTTCAGCAAAGGATGCAATAACATCAATGTGATCAGGGTGGACTCCATCATTATCCACATCATCAATAACAACATCAACATTTTCTGGTTCCTCCCCCTCAGATAGACCATCTTGATCTGATGAGTCCAAGAAATCTGGGATAATGATTTGGAGTTATATTCAATGCCTTAGGTATACTAAAGATGGTTAGTTAGTCTTACCAAGAACATCATCAGTACCAGCTGGTGGCTCATTTTGCTTCTCCCCCTCAGATGGAGAACCTGATTGTCTTTGAGGTTTTGGTAAATCCTAGAGAGCTGGGGAGTCATCAATGTTATTTGAAATTCTTCTTTCAAGATCTAGTATTATTGTATCACGCTTACTTTGTAAGTCCTTAGGAGAAAGAACTTTGTCCTTGTCAGTCTTGTCTCCTTCACTTTCATTTTGATCATTGATACCATCCATGGAGGATGGCTCTTGTTGATGTACCCTCTCAGATGGAGCACTTACTTGGCCTAGAGGAGCTGTGGTCCATATTAGTTAAGTGTCATTAGGGACAAACTAGTTGATTAGCTATGATTGAATAACATTATGAGTAATGTTGAGTTTAAGAATTAATTACCAGGAGTGCTATTTATGTCCAAGTCCCGTGGATGGACAATTTCAGTAGGCATGTCATTCAGTGGAGCATCCTTGTCAGGAATGCTGTGTGATCCAATATCAACACCAACATCTTCATTTTTATCTGAGTGGTCAGACTCAGAACTTGATAAAACCATTCTTTGCTTCTTCACTGCTTTGGATTTCTTTTTGCCTTTGCCTTTTGACTCAGTGGGCTGGCTCATGGGAAGCACCCTGGTGAACCTATCTAATGTCTGTGTATCCATTCTTTTCAGGTAATGAATATTTGAACCTTTTAATCCCTTAAACCTTTCAGAATAGGTCTGGATCAGATTTAGGGATTGAATTCTACCCATATTTGGTGATTGCAGACATTCCTTCAGTCTCTGAAATATGACTTCTCCCCTAGGAAGTTCTCTTTGTCAGAATGATTCTTGTCATGATATCAAACATGGATTGTGAAATGGTATCATGAGACCCTGGCTTGCAAAGGAGTGCTTTGCCCACAATATCTGACAGTAATTTTCCTCTTTGATTGAAGAATTTCCTTTTTAATGAGCCAATCTTGGCATCACTATACTCAGTCCATTTCAAAGCCAGCTGCTTATCCTTGTTAGAAATCTCTTCCTCCTCATTCTTGTGGCATGAGGGTATGTGGAGAGCTTGTTCAATTCTTTCTGAGGAGAGTTTTACTCTTTCTCCTCCTATTTTGGACTTTAAGGTGGTCTGGGAAGAGGATAACTTGGCATTACTGAACCATTCCAGAACTTTAGTTCTGAGAATGACAGTAGGTTCAAAATGGGCATATTCCAGCCCTTGTGCTTCTAGGAGTTGAATCACTCCTTTTATGTCTTCTGGAGCATGGGAAAAGCCATTTCTGACTATCTCATACCCCTCCAAAAGGTCATTTGAACTCTTGGGTGCCATTGTTGCTGTAGAGGAATGCGCTGGGACGGAAGAGAATGTGATTCGTCTCGGCGGCTAGGAAGGAAGGGTTGTGTATCTTTCACTAATTAATGATTGTCTATTTATATGGCATAAATATGTGTTATGATTAGCCCTAATAAGTAGAATTAAGTGAACTTATAGTTGCAAGTAGAATTATGTCAATTGGGGTTGCATTTAGCCAAACTGATATGAGACCGGCCCGTCTCAGCGGAACCGTTGAGATGAAGACCTAAACCGCTGGTACAGAGCACTGTCAACCGCTGGGACAGTTTAGCAGTCTCAGTGGCTCAGTTGAGATTTTTCACAGCTGTCTCAGCGGCTCAGCTGAAACAGTCTTATCTGTTTTAGCTGACCTTACTACCTTATCATTAATCCTTGTGAGGTCTGAATGTGTTGAGACCTAATCATGTCCCTAGGAGTTGATGTGATGGGACAACATTTTGAATCATAATATAACATGCATAATATCATATATGACTGAAAGAGGGGAATATTTGACACTATTCAACATTTAACATTCCTAGTTCAATCTTGAAAGCATTAAACTTGGCCTCATCCAATGGATTTGTAAAGATATCAGCAACTTGATTGTCAGTGGTGACAAATTCAAGGCAGATATCTTTACATTCAACATGTTCTCTTATAAATGATATCTAATCTCTATGTGCTTAGTCCTGCTATGAGAGACATGATTCTTATCAATAGAGTTAGCACTGGATGAGTCACAATAAAGAAGAGACTCACTTACCTTGAGGTTGTAGTCCTCTAACTGATGTTGGATCCATAATAGTTCTGCACAACAACTCCCTGCAGCAATGTATTCAGACTCAGCAGTGGATATTGCCACACTTGTCTGCTTTTTGCTACTCCAAGATATCAACCTCCTTCCTAGGAATTGACAAGTGTCACTTGTGCTTTTCCTGTCTTCTTTGCATCCTGCAAAGTCTGCATCTGAAAATCCAGTTAGTTCAAATCATTATTCTGAGGGTACTATAGGCCAAGATGTAGGCTGCCTTTAAGGTATCTCAAGATCCTCTTTGCAGATGAATAGTGAGATTCCTTAGGGCATGCCTGGTACTTAGCACAAAGTCATGTAACATACATAATGTCTGGTCTACTAGTAGTTATATACAAAAGGGATCCAATGATACACCTATACATGGATTCATCAAAGGCCTTGCCCTTCTCATCCTTGTATAGGGACATGTTGGACCCCATGGGAGTTTTCATGGTGGAAGCTGATTCCATCCCAAATTTCTTGATAATCTCCCTAGTGTACTTGGTCTGAGAGATGAATATCCCCTCATCAGATTGTTTCACTTGGAGGCCTAAGAAATACTTGAGCTCTCCCATACTGCTCATCTCAAACTCCCCCTTCATAAGGTTGGCAAACCTTTTGCAGAGGTTGTCATCAGTAGACCCAAATATTATGTCATCAACATATATTTGGACTAGAAAACATTTGCCCCTTGTTTCCCTAAGAAACAATGTACTATCTATCTTTCCCCTCAAGAACTTGTTCTTGATGAGAAAGCTAGACAATGTCTCATACCAAGCCCTAGGGGCTTGCTTTAGACCATAAAGAGCTTTCCTAAGTAAATATACATGATTAGAGAGGGTTGGATGCATAAAGCCTGATGGTTATTCAACATATATATCTTCCTTTAAGTCACTATTGAGGAAGGCTGATTTGACTTCCATTTGATATACTTTGAACCCCTTGTGTGCAACATAGGCAAGGAATGGCCTAATTGCTTCTAACCTTGCAACAGGGGCAAAAGTTTGATCAAAGTCTATTCCCTCTTCTTGTCTATAGCCATTGGCTACCAATCTAGCCTTGTTTTTGATGATTACTCCATTTTCATCCAGTTTGTTCCTGTAAATCCATTTGGTGCCAATAATATTGTGTCCTTGAGGTTTTGGCACCAGCTTCCATACCTTGCATCTTTTGAATTGAAGAAGTTCTTCTTGCATTGCTTGAATCCAAAAGGTGACTTGGTTGGCTTCTTCAAACTTCTTGGGATCCATTTGTGATAAGAAGCTCAAGAATAGGGCCTCATTATGAGCCCTGCTTCTGGTTAGTACACCTTGGTTCTGATCTCCAATGATTTGTTCTCTTTGATGATCCCTTAGGTGTCTTACAGCTGTAGGCAATCTGTCCTCAGCTTGCTGTAATACTTCTACTGGTTCAGCAGTGTCTTCAGCACCCTGGACCTCTTCCTCTTCAGGAATTGCTGCATCTGTATATGCTTTGCTACTGCTGGGTATGTCTTGCACATACATCTTTTCCATGTCCTTTTCATTTCCTGTCAAAATAGAAGAACTAGACCAGCCCTTATAGATTAGGCTGGTCTCATCAAATACTACATGCATAGACTCTTCTACAACATGAGTTTTCTTGTTATAAACTCTATAAGCTCTACTAAGTGAGCTATAGCCAACAAGAACCCCCACATTGCATTTCTCTGCAAACTTTGTTAATTGAGATTTTCCATTATTTAAGATGTAGCATTTTGAACAAAAAATTCTAAAGTATGCAATTGTAGGTTGTTTTCCTTTCAGAATCTCATAGGGAGTAATTCCATGAACCTTATTGATGGAAGCCATATTAAGAACATAACATGCAGTATTGACTGCCTCAGCCCATAAGTATTTTGGGAGTGAGGAGTCACTAAGCAATGTCTCCCAGCTTCTATCAAGGTTCTATTCATCCTCTCATCCACACCATTTTATTGTGGAGTCCTTGGGGAGGAGAACTCTTGGGAGATACCAAATTCTTGACAAAACCATGTCATGCCTTCAAATTGAAATTCTGTGCCATGGTCAGTCCTAGTCTTGACCACAGAATATTGCAAGTCATTCTGAATTGCCTTGACATAGTTTATAAAGATATTTCAAGTATCTGACTTCTTCTTAAGGAAGAATACCCATGTATACTTTGAGTGATCATCAACAATCACCAAAGTATACAACTTCCCACCTAGGCTCTGAATTGGCAAAGGACCAAACAAGTCTATGTGCAATAGATATAAACATCTTTCAGTGTCATTGGAGCCAATACTTTTAAAGGTGGTCCTTGTTTGCTTACCCATTTGATAAGCATGACAGGGACCACTTTTAACACATTTTAAGTTTGGACTATTCCTAACAAGGTTTTTAAAGAATAGTTTATATATTGTCTTGTAGTTAATGTGGGCAAGTCTCTTGTGCCATTGAACACAAAGAGACTCACTTTCATTAGCCACAAGACGAACAGATGATAGGGAACTATTGCATATAAAATCTAAACAATAAACATTCCCACTCCTAGTGCCTGAGAGAATGGTTTCTAAGTCATTAGACTTTTTGATCAAGCACTTGCCATTGTGGAATTCTATGACATAGCCTAAATCACATAGTTGACTTATGCTTACCAGGTTGTGTTGAAACCCTTCAACATAAGCTACCCTTGTGATTGACACTATGCCATTGGAGATCATACCGTATCCTTTGGTGATTCCCTTTTCAGATCCACCAAAGATGACTTTAGGTCCATTCTTCACAACTGTGTAGTCCTGTAGAAGGCTTCTGGTACCTGTCATGTGCCTTGAGCACCCAATGTCCAAGTACCATATTTGTTTAAGATTGGTACTTGAACTAACATGCAGGAAGGAATTTAGTTACCCTTAGGAGCCCAAATGATTTTGGGTCCTAGGTCCTTGTTAGCATGATAAACTAACCTTACACTCGCAACACTCTTTGCAGGAAGGCTCTTTTTTACAGTTGGCACATTGGGATTGTGCCAACAATCTATGGCAAAGTGTCACACCTTACCACAGTACCAACATTCATGAATATTGTATCTTCTCTTCTGAACACCTCTTGAGGAAAGAGCATTAATATGCTTGTGTTCAGGAGGGGAGATAGCAACATTTTTCTTATTCCTTTCAGCAATGATCTGGCTGAATGTTAACCTATGTACAGTCTTGGCACCCTTTGTCTTAATGACATCAACTTGTTTTGGCTTAGGGTCCAGGCAAGATTGGATGGCATCAGACACTGAGCAATTGGACTTGTCTACAGGTTTGACAGTAGCCATGTTCTTTGCTGGACAAAACTTGGAAGAGCTAGCTTCCTTACTCTTGAATGATGGTGCTGAAGTACCAAATACAAATGGTCCAGGTTGGGCCAAATTTGAATTTCTTCACGGGGATCCTTCATGGCACTCATTCCCATGCCCTTTCTTCCACAATGGGAAGGAGTGTTTCCTTCCTATAGGAGCTTCCATTCTTCCAGTGACCATAAATGTTGTCATGATCATACCTGTTAGAAGGAAGTAACACCTTATGAAAGGTGGTATGAGGCTCAGCCTTGTCCTTTATCTTTTCTCCACTCCATTCTCCTACTTCCATTTTATTGAACCCTAGTCCTCTCCTATTGGTTTGAGAGGAAAATGTGTCAATAATAGGAAGCATAAATTTGGGCTTGGAGAATTGAGCCACTAGGCTCTTTTATTTCACAAGCTTCTCCTCAAGGTCCTTGATGACCTTGTTCTCTTGGGATATGGTGCTCAAATGCACAATTGTTATTCCCTGTAGATGGCTTATTTGTCTACTCATCTGAGCCACCATGGTATGTGACTCAGTGCATTCTTTCTCAGCCATCTAAAGGGAAGCAATTTCCTGGGTTTTTCTCTTGGCCAGCTTCTTGCTCTTTTTCAGAGCTTCCAAGAGAGCACCATATCTGTCAATCAATTGATTGACATCTTCCTCAGATTCTGAATCACTTTCACCATTTGATGAAGGAGGATCATTGTCTGGGCTTGTCTCATAATCAGAAGAAGATATGGAATGAATCAGTACTTGTTCATTGTTAGAATTGTTCTAACTTGCTTCTTCATTAGTGATGGCCATAAGGCCTAGCTGAACTTTGTCCTCTTCCTCCTCCTCAGTATCACTATCTGAATGTGATAGAGGGGCCCTGATTCCAACCTTGGTAGCAGGAAAATCATCATCTCTTTCTGTTGCAAACATCCCAATGTAGGCTTCCTCTTCATCATCTGAATCTGAAGTTGTGGATTCAGATTCACTCCAGCTCTTTCCTTTCTTTGCTAGGAAGGATTTTTCACTCTTCCTAACCTTTTGGTGGTTATGTTTCTTATCACCCTTTTTCTTCCTTTTGACTGGACAGTCAGCAATGACATGTCCAGGCTTGCTGCAGCAATAGCATATTATGTTATTTGAAACATGTTTACTGGGTTTAGTTTCATACCTTTCACCTTTGGTGTGCTATCCTTCAGATCAGCTATGATCCCTTTTGGAATGTGAGGAGGAGGAGGGCTTGGTCTTCCACTGCTTCCTCCTCATCATTTTCTTGAACTGCCTTGAGAAGGAAGCAAACTCCTCATCAGATGAAGAGCTGTCTGAGGTGCTGTTCTCAGATTTTTCAGATTTAGTAGTCCTCCTTGGAGGAGACACCATCCTGCCTTTGCTCTCTTGGAGTTGTCAGCCTTGAGAGCCACAGATCTCTCCCTTGCATGAGCCCTTGTTGAAGTGTCCTCTTCCTTTCTTGCAGATAACTGCATCTCATAAGAGAGCAACTTCCCAAACAGTGTATCGGTAGGAGTTTCACCAAGCTTGGCCACTTCCCTGATGACACATATTTTTGTGTCCCAGTCTCTAGTTAGAGATCTTAGGAACTTGTGATAAGTAGAAATTATGCCTATTTTTAGTATATAATTTAGTTTAATATTTAATATAAATTAATATTAAATTATGTATTTTTTCATTATAAATCCTTTATTTTATATTTTGTCCACTAATTTATCTTTTAATTCTATTTTGTAGGAATAATGTTGCGGTCGTCCTCCTAAGTTGGAGAATGATGTATTTGCTTGAGTTGCCACGTTAGCCGCGCCCGTTCGAACCGCATAAGTCTAAATAATTTCATGTCGCCGCCACCTTTTAAGTTCCACCACACTCCCATATTTATTTCCAAGAGCCCGTACAACTCCTCTTCATGCAAGCATAACTGGCCTCCCTCATTAATGTACCGTTCATTTCTTTTCCTCCCATATAAAATAACCGGTTATTATTATAATTCATTATGACAGTAGCCTATAATTATTATTAAAAAAATCCACTTCAACTCCTCTTTATGCAGCGGTTTCTCATCCAATTTAAATCAAGGCAGCCAATTTATATCAATTCAGCCGGTCCACATTTGCTGAATTAAATATTGTCTTTCATCTCCCTCCATGTGTGTTGTCATTTCATCTTCCCCCTCCTTCATCTATAAAAGGAGAATGACTTCAAGATACCCGAGGATGTGAAGTATCAAGAGAGTGGAGATAAAAAGTTAGAAGTTTTGAGAGGCACTTTTCCCCTGCCCATTTGGGCAGGTTTGCTCTTCTATTTTCTGTATTTTTATTTCAAGTTAGTTTTATTTCATATTATTTTATCTTAAGCAATGCTCGTATTTCATGTATTCTCTTTTTCATTATGAAATGATACTTTAGTTTAATTTCCCGCAATGTCTCGTTCTTATTTCTTTTTATTTCTCATACCCTTTTAATTTCATAGCAAGTAGTTATAATATTAATTTAGTCTTGATCATTGCGAACATTGAGTGAAATTATCTTTCTCTTTATAATCGTTCTTTTCCACCTACGATTTATTTGTGATTAATATCGGGTTCATATGTCAATGTATGGACTTTCGTATCTGATTTTGTATTCTAGTTAGCCGAGAGGCTCATGCGTACGAATTGATCGCTCACGAATAAAAGATTTGATCGCAACCCTCGAGAGAGGATGACGAAAATCTTCTGGATAGGATCAAGTTAGTTTGTTCTATTTTCGTATTTTCATCACTCTTATAATTTCCAATATAATTTTCGTCCGATAAAATAATAGTTGTTTTCTCAAAGTAGAAGTACTCGACAGACCCGAGTTTTAATACGACCTTGATATTCTTTATATCCTATGCTATATTTCGATAGGTACACTTGCCTTAATCGAGTATAGATTGGAGAACATAAATCTCTCTATCAACTTGTCATTAAGCTCATAGTCACTGAACACTCATTCATAGGTTCTTAGTTCATTGACTATCCTAAAGAACCTTTCATAGCAAATAAAAATGCTTTCCTGGCTCAGCTGCCTGAAAGCTTCATATTCTTGGTTGAGGAGTGATTTTCTATCATCCCTTACCTCAGTTGTCCCTTCCATTTACACCACTAGTGTATCCCACATTTCCTTGGCTGTTGTGCAGTGCACCAAGTTCTGAAAAGTGGAGTCATCAATTGCATTGACAATGATGTTTTGGGCTCTTTTATCCATAGTGAATTATGCAAGTTCATCCTTGGTCAAGTCATTAAAAGCCTTGGCCACTCTCCTAGTTGGATCTATGGTGGAGGCTGTTTGAAAAGAGAAAGGCCCTTGATTTACAGTGATGTAGGTCCTTGGGTATGACGCTTCCATAAACAACATAACCCTTTGCTTCCATATGCCAAAGTTTTCTTTGTTGCATATGGGCAACTTCATAGATCCCATCTCCTTCTACAATCCAGTGGAGGTCATGGATTTAGATATGACTACTCCTTTATAGGATCTAGTTATACAGTGATGTCCTTCTTGACCAACCTACCTGTGATACCACTTGATAGTTTGTTAGGATGTAGTCCTAGTCACCTAGGGGGTGAATAGGTTTCTTTTAATTTGAGCTTTAACCTATCTATTTTCTGAGTTTAGGTTAGTAATAAATCAAGCACACAGAAAACACACAATAGTGTATAGAGGTTCCACAAGACAGGGTGTCTTGAGTAGTACTCTTTCCCCCTTCACCCTGCTAACAATGAGTTAGATAAGGCCAACACATCCAAACTCAGCTCCAAGAGCTTACAACACAGATCCCTCAGGATCTCTCAGGTTTTCCCAAACCCTACCTCAGGCTCAACATCCCTATCTCAGGCTCAACATCCCTACCTCAGACCTCACAAAGATCCTACACTCAAGCTGACCTCTCAGCTCTACTACTCAAGCCAAACAACCCTACACCCTCAGGCAAAGATGCCCTTCAATCTCAGAACTATTAAGTTCCTACAGAAGTAATAATAGAAGATTACAACAGAAGGTAGAATAGATCAAGCCTTGGTCTTCTATTGCTGAACAACTACTGTAGCAGTCTTGAATCTGGGATGAGTCCAATGGCCTCAACTCTGATTCTTCTGATCCTTTTCTTCAGAGAATGAATGGGGATCAACTTGTTCTATCTTGAGTTGATCAAGAGGAACAATATTTTCTCTCCTTGCAGCTTCAGGAAGCAGGAAGTGAAAGTTTTGTTGGCTGCCGTCAATGGAATAGTAGTTCTTCTTCTTCTGTCAGTGAGATCTCTTTTATAAAGCCCTAATTGATTCTTTTATACTCCTCTAGTCTTCAACGACTATCAGATGTCCTCCTGACACATTATGAGAGTGATTGAAACATCCTTTCTTGCTTTACAGCATGTTGCGCAAAAAGCAAACCCGCCAGATCATTTGAATCTGTCTCAGTGGTTGGGCTGAGATGGCCCGCAGTCTCAACAGCTACATCTGTTCCGTCCCAGCAGATCCGCTGAGATAGACATTTGTCTCAGCGGTTTTCCTCTATCTACAGCTCAGCTGGCGCAGACACCTTCTCAGCGGCTCCTTGCCTTGTCTCAGTGGTTCAGCTGAGACTGAGAGCTTGTCTCAGCAGTTTTGGCAGCAAACCTACTGAACTTACTTCACACCTTGGAATGACCTAACCCGACATGGTCATGAGATGAAACAGAGTTTATCAAATACAACTTGTACTTAGCATTGAGTGTGAAGCTTCTTCAAATCAAGGGAACATTGAGGGTCATATTCCCAACAGGAAGGGCTCGCCGCCTCGCATAAGCGAGCTAGGCAGGTGTGTATGGCGCCAGGGGGCTAGCGAGTTGTGCCCTCACGGGCCACTTGCAGAAGGGGATCTCGCGAGCCTCGCTTGCCAAAAGACTGGCGAGTGGCGCCTTCATAGATCACTCACCCTTGGTGGGCTACCAATAGCTCTCAAGAACAGAAGAGTTTGGCTGTTAGCAAACCCATTTGGGGGTGCGTTTAGTAAAACCAAAAGGCGGGATCACGCTATTAGCAGACCAGAAGGCAAAAACTATATATAGACCCTAAGGGCACCTTTGGAGAGAGGAGACTTATTTGGCTTCTTCCTCAGGTCATTTTGGTTAGCTCCTTAATTAGGCTCCCTAAGGTGCCCAACTTCAGCTTTGGCTTGGGAGGGGAAACACTCTAAGATCTTTCGGGTGTGTGGTGGGATCTCCGCGCTGTAGCCAAGGGTCGGTACTTAGTCTCAAAACCTCAGTCAAGTTCTCCCTTAAGATAAGTAAGTGCTAGCTGCACCCTTCATGAGGGTTTGAACTGCTCGTTGGGTCGAGTCTCAGGTTCAACATTATTGGTGCGGTGAGCATGGATAGTGGCTAATACAAGAAAGTCCCAAGGAGGTAACATGGCTAGAGAGGATGAGCAAGGTGCCGGCTATGGCAGTTGGCCACCATCCGGCTCAGCAATAACTGTTGAGATGCTGGCAGTATTTTGAAAGGAGGTGATAGAGACGATCAACCTCACTCTCGCTGTGGCGCGAGGAGAGTTCTCGACCCCAGCGGCCCAGGTCGCTCCACTGCAGGAGGCAGGCGAGAGTGTCCTGGGGTGGAGGCCCGATAAACAGCAGGTCTGCGAGACGTCGGGGCGAGACCTCACCAGGCAAGAGTTGTTCCCCAACCCAGCGAGTGTGAGCCCAGTTGGGGAGCTCATGGGGCGAGGGGGACAAGCGAGAGCGGCGAGTGGCGGAAGCCCGTTCTGCGAGCTGGTGCTTTCCGCATCAGTCTCAGAGGGGTTCAGGGAGCCGGATATGGTCTACTACACCAGCAAGGATGACCTCATCGAACACCTGCAGTGGTTCGAGGACATGGTCTCCCTCAAGCCCATGTCAGACACTTTCAATTGCCGACTCTTTGCAACTACCCTGAAGTAGAAGACAAGGGACTGGTTTCACCAGCTCCCAAGAGGGTCGATCTATGCGTTCGAAGACCTGTGTCGTAGCTTTTTTGCTTCACTTCTCGACCTCAAAGAAGAGGAAGAAGGATGTCGAGGCGCTCTTCAAGATAAAGCAAGGGCCAGAGGAGTCGCTAGCCATTATGTGGACAGATTCCAGGAGGAAGTCCTGCTCGTTCAGGAGGTACCTGGGTTCACCCTCCAGCTTGCCTTCACAGTGGGGCTGCCGGAGTGATTCTTTAAGATGAACCTGAAGCGGAAGCCCCCCTTGTCCTTGGAAAAGTTGATGGAAAGGGAGGCGGTGGAGATCAAAGAGGAGGCGGCCAACCCAGAGTTCGCAAAAAGGTTGGCGAAGCTGAGTGAGCCGGAGGTGAGGCAACATGAATGAAAGTGCACAGTGTGCCTATGAGAATCCTCTAGAGGGGGGTGAATAGAGATTTAAAATTATTTCTATCCTAATAGTGCAGTCAATAAAATTTATTAAGGAATTAAGCTCACAAACAAAACATAGGCAGAATAAATAGTGCTGAAAGTAAATGCTGAGAAAGTAAATGAGATAGCACAGAAAAGCACAGCACAGACACAAGGAATTTTATAGAGGTTCCCCAAAATATGGGTACTCCTTTCTTCTACAACCTGGTAGGAATGCACCACCTGTGCCTGAGTCTTTTGATAAGGAGACTCTTAGAACCAAAGATCTTTTGATAAGGAGATATTGAACCACAGATCTTCTGATAAGGAGATCTTGAACCACAGATCTTTTGATAAGGAGATCTTGAACCACTGAATCCTTTGAAAGAGGGATTCTAAACATTCTTTTACAGGCGAAAAGAAGGGGGAAGAAGTAGTGAGAAGAATTCTGCTATTAGAATTCTGATGAAGCCTTCTGCTTCTGTTTTTTCTTTTCTGGATCTGCAAATGATGAACCCTTACTTTTGATAGAGATGATTTGCAGGGGTTATGAGCTTAAGATCCTATCTTCTTTCTTCTATTGAAATCTGGCTGCTGTATAATATTGATGAGAAGCAGCCATTTGTTTATCTAATCTGAGAGAGAGCAGTTCTTGATTCACTGTCTTTTCGGGTTCCAGGAGGAAGAAGAAGAAGGAGGAAGCCCTAATCGACAACAACAGATAATTGTAAATGAATGCTCTGATTTCTTCTCTCTAATCTTCTTATTTATTATCCATCCTTTAATTTGAATTCCTTTCCTCTTTTAGAGTGTGCTGAAAAGGTATTGTCCTGGACAATTTCTCTTCCTTTCCTCATTTGTTCACGACCCGTCTGCCAACTGTCTTGATCCTTTCCAAGAAAGATTTTGTTGTCTTCTTTATTGCTCCTTTCTATTCTAGGCAATAAATGAGTCGTTGTAGAATGGTCTTCAGTATTGTGGGCCTTAAGAGAGAGAGTTCCAAAATGACAGCTGAAAAGGTTTCCTTTTCAGACTGTATTCGACGTTGAGTCGATTTCTCTTTCTCTCTTATCGACACACCTTCGAGTTCCTGTAAAAGCAACTTCGAATTCCTTCAAGCTCTGGTTGAACTCAGATATCGATGTTACGTCGATTATATATCGATGTTACATCGATTATATATCGACGTAGCCGTCGAGTTGAAGGCCTGGCTCTGAACTTTATCATCTGCGTCGAATTGTAGTCGACGTTGCGTCGTCTTCAGATGGCTTCAACAGATTCTTCCTTCCGCGTTGAGTTAAAGTCAGAGCTGCGTCGACTTTAAAGACAGCTTCGACATGCTCCTTTATCTACATCGATAGCCTTTCGACGTAGCGTCGATTTGATCTGCTTTGACAGAGAGGTTGAGTTGCTTGGACTTCTAGTCTAAGTTACGTCGACATGAAGTCGAAGCTGCGTCGAATACCATTCGACGCAATTGTTAACTCAACCAAGTTTGTGCTTATCTTGCTCTAGACTTTACACTCCAAGTTGTGTGTGATACACTAAGACATCTAATGACCAAATTACCCTTGCTATATAATGGGTAATTGAAACCTAGGAGTTAAAATCACTTTTAGATAATTTGTTAAGTTAAATTCAAGGAGTTTTTCCCAACAATATCCCCCTATTTATCTTAACAAATTTTACAGTCTTAGTCAAAGTGATTTTACACAATCTTTTACATAAACAGAATTACATACAAGACATCATAAACACAGAATAAATAACTAGATGGGCTGGTAAACAGAAAAACATCTGATTAATATCAATAAATGTATAAGAGTTTACCCAAGGAGAAGTCGACTTTCTTCCTTTAAGAAAGGTAGATAAGGCCTCATAGACCTTTCTGAATTTCCTTTCCACATATTTGAAGTTTGTAGGAGTAGCTTTCTCTGGATTCTTCTGTATTCTTTCATGACCCTTGAATAGCTTTTCTAGATAAATTTCTGTTTCAGAGTCAATATCTTTTAGATTGAAACTCAGATTAAGAACTTTAGCTGTCATCAGGTTTATGACCTCCAGGTCTAACTCCTCTGACTCAGATTCTTCATCTGGATTTGGTACCACAAAGGTAGATTGTGGTTTAACAGAGGTTGAACCTGTCTTGAACATAATCTTTTTCTTTTTTACAGGCATATGTTCTCCTTTCTTTCTCTTCAGGGAAGGCTGCACTGCATCCTCTGGATTGCATCCAATGCTCCCTCTGTTAAGTTGCCCTACTCCCTCTAACATTTTGGCTTGAGGGTTCTTTGCAGTATACTCTGTAGGATCAAACAGGGTGGTTTTGATTGGGATTGCTTTTGCCAATTCGTTTTGTTCAACTACCGCTTTTCCCCTTTCTAGAATATCAATGAACCTCTTCCACTTTTCTTCAATCTCCTTTTGAGCTGTCTCATACTCATACTTAGTCTCTGTCTCCAATTTCCTCTAAAGCTTTGTATAATTTTAGATCAGTATATGTTTTCATTGTATTCTCTGGGATTTTAATCTTCTCATACTTTTTGCAATAGACTTGTCCTTTTTGAAGTCCTTCCTTTGTTCTTTTGAATACCTTTCCCAGATAGGTATATTACTTCTTCTGAGATTTCTTCCATGACCTATCCCCCTATATGGAGGACTTCCTCTGAAGATAGGTGTTGGTAGGATTGGCTTAGCTGTTGGAACTGGAGCAGATGTAGGCTGGATTAGAGGAGAGAACTGGGTTGTAAGTGGATCAGATGGTGTTGTTGAAGAGTCTTCATAAGACACCCTGAATGAAAGTGCATAAGGAATGGATGTTTCAGTGTCTACCTGGAACTCATGCAGAGTCTTTAAGTAGACCTGATCATCTGAGATTACGGGAATCTCCCCGTGAATTGATGAGGACTCCCCCTGTGTTTAAGGAAAGATCCTTGAAGGGGTTGGCTCCCCCTGAGTTGTTGAACCTTCAAGTTGCAACCTAGATGTGATGGCTGGCTCCCCTTCAAAGACAAAGGAGATAGGAATTGCTGTTGTGTACACTGAGTCTTGGAGAGGCTGCCTGCTGATACACTTCTCCCCCTGCTTTATATCGCCGACGAAACATATAAAGACATCAGCAAACACAACCGACGATCTGATCTCTACATCAAGAGCTTTGATTTCAGATGTAAGGTCGTGCAACCTTTTATGTTGGGCGCAGATCTTGCGATAGCAATCCTTTGAGAAGTCCAGATATAGAGAGCTGAAATGTGAGAGAAGAGTCTCCAGAGCTTAATCAACTGTATCGGCAATTTCTTGAGGAGATGCCATTACTGTACTGCGAGTACCTGCACAAAATAGAGAGAGAGACGAAATAGGGAAAGAGGGGAGAGCAAGTGGGAGAGATATTTGAAAAGCACAATAGAATCAAATGTCCAAGTTGCATTGAGTAGATGAATCATCGCAACTTAGGGTTATATTCGAAGCGGCGTTGACAAGAAATCTGAACTCAGCTCGCCAAAATATGTCCTGGGCGCGTGTTTTGTCAAGCCGACGCTACGTCGAGATGAAGTCGACGTGGCTCCGAAATATAGCCATCAATTATAATGTCGACGTAAGCGTCGATATATATTGATGTTACGTCGAGTGCTATTCGGCTTAGCTGTCCCATAATGCTCTCGAGGCTGACATCGAGTAGAAGTCGACGGTACGTCAATTTGAATTCGACGCAGCTCTGATTAAATAGTTTGTCTTTCTTCAAAATCTTTACTATTTTTCCCAGCAATAGCTTTCTATTGAAGATAGATCATTATACATAGTAAGTGTGACCAATAATGCTCCATCAAGCATTCACAGTGCATTGATGAAGAACTTGTGCTTACTTTCATCAAGTGGCTTAGTGAAGATGTCAGCCCTTTGAATGTCAGTAGATATGTATTGAAGGTTGATCTTACCTTTCTCTACATTATCCCTGGGAAAGTGGTGCCTTATCTCTATGTGCTTAGTTCTGCTGTGGAGAACATGATTGGAAACTATTAAGATAGCACTAGAGACGTCACAGTATATTGTGGAATTGTCAAGGGAAAAGATGTAATCCAACAACTGATTTTGCATCCACAATATTTGTAGGCAGCAACTTTCTGCATCTATGTACTCAACTTCAGCTGTAGAAGTGGAGACTGTGGTTTGCTTCTTGCTAAACCATGAAATTAGTCTAGCACCCAGGAACTGACATGTTCCTGAAATGCTTTTTCTATCCAGCCTGCATCCAGCATAGTCTGCATCTGAATAACCAATTAATTCAAATACAGATTCAGCTGGATACCACAAGCCAAGTTCAGGTGTTCCCTTTAGATACCTGAGCATTCTTTTTACAGAACTCATGTGTGATTCCTTTGGGTCAACCTGAAACCTAGCACATATACAGGTAGCAAACATTATATCAGGTCTGCTGGCTATTAAGTAGAGAAGGGAGTCAATGGCTGCTCTGTAATTCTTCTGATCAAAGGACTTGCCCTTTTCATCTCTATCCAAAACAGCATTGGTAGCCATGGGGGTTTTCATAACAGAGGCATTTTCCATCCCAAACATCTTGATGAGCTCTCTGGTATACTTGGATTGGGATATGAAAATGTCATCTGCATTTTGTCTTACTTGAAGACCAAGGAAATAGGATAATTCCCCCATGCTACTCATTTCAAATCTTGACTACATTAGGGAAGCAAGCCTTTTGCAGAGAGATTGATCTGCTGACCCAAATATAATATCATCTACATATATTTGGACTAGTAATACCTGATTCTTATGTGCTCTGGTGAAGAGTGTTTTATTCACTTTCCCTCTTTCAAAATAGTATTCCAGAAGAAAAGTGGATAGGGTCTCATACCAAGCTCTTGGAGCTTGCTTGAGACCATATAGTGCTTTATCTAATCTATACACAAAAGAAGGGAAAGTGGGATTGACAAAACCTGGGGGTTTCTCCACATATACTTCCTCTTGAAGAGTTCCATTAAGGAATGCACTCTTTACATCCATCTGGTAGACTTTGATCTTCATGTGGGAAGCATATGCCAGAAACATTTTGATGGCCTCCAGCCTTGCTACTGGGGCAAATGTCTGGTTAAAATCAATTCCTTCCTCTTGCCTGTATCCTTGGTCCACAAGTCTGGACTTATTTCTGATGATGGCTCCTGTTGAGTCCATTTTGTCTTGAATACCCATTTGGTGCTAATGACTGTAATTCTTTGGTCTTTCAACCAATGTCCAAACTTTGTTCCTCTTAAACTGAGTCAGTTCTTCTTGCATAGCAGATATCCAGAGAGGATCACTGTCTAATTATTCAAACTTCTTGGGTTCATACTGAGACAAGAAACATTGCAGCATTGTTTCATTTGTAAGCTGTCTCCATTTCTTGACTCCCACTGTCAAGTCTCCTATAACTTTTGTTGGAGGATGATCCTTTAGGGTCATCCTTAATCTAGTTGAGTTATCTAGGAGACTATGTTCTTCCTGAGGAATCACTTGCTCAGTGATAGTGGGGAATTTCATCCTCATTCACTGGAATGATCTCTGTTGCTGACAGCTCAGGTGCTGTGATTTCCTCTTCACCTGCTGCAGAATCCTCATCTGAGTCAGTGTCAATCTTCTGTTTCCCCTTGTCTTGACACATTGATGAATGGTCCATGATGGTTAGCCTTTTAACTTGTTCTGTAAGCTGATCTTCTTCCAGCAACGCAGTGCTGGTGGAAGTTTCCTTCCCCTTGTAAACCATGTTAGTTTCATCAAAAACTACATGCACAGACTCCTCAATTTTGAGAGAGCTTTTACTATAGCACCTATAGCCCTTGCTTGATGAAGAATATCCCAAGAATATTCCATCATCAGCCTTCTTGTCAAATTTGGCAAGATGACTTTTCCCATTGTTGAGGATAAAGCAAGTACACCCAAAAATCCTAAAGTAAGTGACTATAGGTGCCTTTCCCTTCAATAACTCGTAGGGAGTCTTTAACTTAGTCTTGTGAATGAGACTCCTATTCAGAACATAGTTGGCAGTCTTTACTGCGTCGGCCCAAAAGGACTTAGGCAAGTTGGATTCAGCCAATAATGTTCTTCCTGATTCAATTAGGGTTCTATTTTTCCTTTCAGCCACCCCATTTTGTTGGGGGGGGGGGGGGGGGGGGTTCTAGGAGCTGAAAAGCTTTGTCTTATCCCTTCATCCTCAAAGAATCTACACATTAATTGATTTTTAAACTCAATGTCATGATCACTTCTGATCACAGCAACCTGAGTGTTGAATTCAGATTGAATTTGTCTAATGAATCTTGAGAGGATCTAGAAGGTGTCGGACTTAGCTTTTAGAAAGAACACCCAGCTGAACCTAGAAAAATCATCAACAATGACTAAAGTGTAAGACTTACCTGCTAAGCTTTGAGTGGAGATATGACCAAATAGGTTCATGTGCAACAGGAATAGGATTCTGGATGAATTATTCTTACCAATTGGTTTGAATGATGCCTTGATCTGCTTTCCAAGTTGGCAGGCTCTACAGGGATGATCTTTATTGAACTTACCAGGTTGTAAGCCCCTCACTAGTTGAGCTTGGAGAGTTTGACAATTGTCTTAAGATTAAGCTGACTAAGTCTCATATGCCACAACTCACTGTTTTCTAACTGGGAGTTGAATAAGCAGATCTCAGACTTTGTGTACTCAACGTCTACAACATAGACCTTACCCTTCCCAAGACCAGTTAATACTACTTGGTCAGTTCTAGAGCTAACTATATGACACAAGGACTTGGTAAATACAACTTTGTATTCCCCATCACACACCTGGCTAATGCTAATCAGATTATGTTGAAGTCCTTCAACATAAGCTACCTTAGAAAAGGAGACTTCCCCAATCCTGAGCAAGCCATATCATTTGGTTTGACCAGAGTGGGAATTCCCAAAGATTACCTTAGGCCCTTCCTTGGCCTTGAAATTCTCCAGCAGCTCTTTTGCTCCAGTCATATGCATGGAGCGTCCACTATCCAGATACCACTGCTGGTTTGTGGTTGGACAGTCTCCCTTCTGCACATGAAATCAACCATTGGTATAGACCCTCACATGCTGGGGTCTCTTTCTTCTATCATCATATGGAGTAATGAAAGAGTGAGAAGGTCTTTTAGTATACCCCCTTAGGTGAAGAAGTGCTGCATTATTATGCCAGCAATGTTTAGCAATATGTCCTAGTTTAGAGCAGCAAAAACATCTAGGAATATGGGTAAAAAGAGGTTTAGATGTTTGGTAACTTTGTGCGGGAAACATGCGTCGAGAAGAAATCGATGCATCTTTAGAGTTGCGTCGAATGTAATTCGACGTGCCTGCACAGTCCCGTCGAAAGTCATTTGAAGCATAGTATTGGTTGCGTTTAGTGTAATTCAACGCACCCACATAGTTGTTTCGAAATGATGTCGACGCATAGGCTAAACTCTGTCGAGTTGTATTCGAAGCATTCTTAAAATTGCGTCGAGTTCTATTCGACGTATGCCTCTTTTTCTTAAGATTTTTGTTATTTATATTTTTTTTCTAAGGGGTGTTTGCCTAAGATCCCTGGTTGATCACTAATATTCACCCTATTGAATATGGTGAATTTATCAGGGTTGTCATCATTATGATCTTCACTTGATTCTAACATTTTATTAGGTCTAGACCTAAATGATGCTACAAGATTTTCCCAAGCAAGTTTGCAAGGGATTTGAGTGCTAGTGGATGGTTGTGATTCCTGATCAAGATGATCAAATCTCTTGGTGAGATTTTATGAGATATCTTTAATCTTTTGACTCCTTCCATTGAGGGAGTCCTCAAAGGCTTTTGCCTTTGTAATTTCTTTCATTAAGTCTGAATTTTCATTATTTAATATATGTAGTTCTTTTTCTTTTTCATATAACTTATTTCTCAGATCATAGTTAATTGAATACTGATTATCTCTCTTAAGTTCTTCTAGTTCTGATCTGATTGTTTAAGTTCCTTTTGATTGTTAATAAAATCTTGGCAAAATTCTTTAAAATAATCCTTAAAATCTCTTGATGAAAAATCAAAGTTATCAAAGACTGTTACCTCATTCTCAGCAGAGGAGTCTTCCAGAGCCGTTAGGCAGGTTTCTTCTGGTCCACCATCTTCATCATCATCAGATGAGGAGGAGCTTGATTCAGAGTCTGAATCACTCCAGGTTTCATCTATGAAACCTTTCCCTCCTTTCTTATCCTTCCTCCTGAAGGATTTCTTCTTGTGCTCTTTTCTCTGCTTGATGTTCTTGTTCTTTGCTTCCGCAGGACATTCAGTGGAGATGTGTCCTGGTTTTCTGCATGAAAAACAAATAATCTTATATTTAGGAGTTTTAAAAATACCTTGGCTTGCTTGAACTCCTCTCTTTCCTTGTGGAGTCCTCTATCCTGGTCCACTTCTTGAATCACTTAGCCAGGAGATTGAACATTTCTTCTTTAGTCGTGGAGGACTCTGCTTCTGCAGTCTTTAATGCCAGACTCCTTTCTTTAGGAGTTGATATTCTTTCCTGGGCTTCTGACTCAGCCCTGCTTTTCAGTAGAAGCTTACAGGATTTGAGCTTTCCCAGCAAAGCATATGTTGTAATCTCTCAGAGGCATCTAGAATCTCTAATGGCCCAGATTCTAGAGTCCCATGTGCTTGGGAAGCACATGAGGAGATTGTCATTAATCTCTGTCAGAGAGATTTTTTTGTCAAGACCCCTCAGCTCATTGATGATGAGACTGAATCTATCATACATTTCTATTATGCTCTCATCAGCCTTTTTCTTGCAGTTCTCATATTGGGATATGAGAAGTGTCTTTTTATCCTTTCTCTCTTTAGAGCGCCTTCAACTAATCTGAAGAGAGATTCCTAGATTTTCTTGGCAGAGTTGCATTCAACAACCTTTTGGAATATGTCATCTGACATAGTTGAGACCAGGATGTTCATGGCCTTGGCATCACATGCCTTGACCTTCTTCTCAGCATCAGTCCACTATGCTCTAGGGACTGAGGTTTGTAAGACTTTCCCACTAGCATCCTTCCTTACTGGGGTTGGGGGACCTGTCAGGATGACATTGAAAATTTCCTCATCAATGGAATTCATATATAGTTTTATTCTGGCCTTCCAGAGTGTAAACTTATTCAGATTACACACTGGTGGCCTAGTTGAGGCATAATACTTAGAACTCATTTTCTTTATAAAATGTTTTTGCAGTAAAGAAATAAGAGTAGGAGGTCTTTTTGATCAAGGTGTTAACATTTTAATGATCAACCTCCCTCTGATACCAATTGAAAGTGCACATTGTGCCCCTAAGAATCCTCTAGAGGGGGGGGGGGGGGGGTGAATAGAGATTTAAAATTATTTCTATCCTAAAAGTGCAGTCAATAAAACTTATTAAGGAATTATGCTCACAAACAAAATACAGGCAGGATAAATATTGTTGAAAGTAAATGCTGAGAAAGTAAATGGGACAGCACAGAAAAGCACAACACAAACACAAGGAATTTTATAGAGGTTCCGCAAAATGTGAGTACTCCTCTCTTTTACCACCTGGTAGGAATGCACCACCTGTGCCTGAGTCTTTTGATAAGGAGACTCTTAGAACCAAAGATCTTTTGATAAGGAGATCTTGAACCACAGATCTTTTGATAAGGAGATCTTGAACCACAGGTCTTTTTATAAGGAGATCTTGAACCACTGAATCCTTTGAAAGAGGGATTCTAAAAACTCTTTTATAGGTGAAAAGAAGGGGGAAGAAGCAATGAGAAGAATTCTGCTATCAGAATTCTGATAAAGCCTTCTGCTTCAGTTTTCTCTTTTCTAGATCTGTAAATGATGAACCCCTGCTTTTGATAGAGATGATTTGTAGGGGTTATGAGCTTAAGATCCTATCTGATTTCTTCTATTGAAATCTGGCTGATGTATAATATTGATAAGAAGCAGTCCTTTATTTATCTGATCTGAGAGAGAGCAGTTCTTGATTCACTGTCTTTTAGGGTTTCATGAGGAAGAAGATGGAGGAAGCCCTAATCGAAAACAACAGAAAATTGTAACTGAATGCTCTAATTTATGCTCTCTAATCTTCTTATTTATTATCCATCCTTTAATTTGAATTCCTTTCCTCTTTTAGAGTGTGCTGAAAAGGTATTGGCCTAGATAATTTCTCTTCCTTTCCTCATTTGTTCACGACCTGTCTGCCAACTCTCTTGATCCTTTCCAAGAAAGCTTTTGTTGTCTTCTTTATTGCTCCTTCCTATTCTAGGCAATAAATGAGCCGTTGTAGAACGGACTTCAGTACTCTGTGCCTTGAGAGAGAGTTCCAAAATGAGAGCTGAAAATGTTTCCTTTTCAGACTGTATTCGATGTTGCGTCGATTTCTCTTTCTCTCTCATCGACGCACCTTCGAGTTCTTATAAAAGCAGCTTCAAATTCCTTCAAGCTCTGGTTGAACTCAGATATCGACGTTACGTCGATTACATATCGACATAGCCATCGAGTTGAAGGCTTGGCTCTGAACTTTATCATCTGCATCAAATTGTAGTCGACGTTGCGTCGACTTCAGATGGCTTCAACAGATTCTTCCTCTACGTTGAGTTGAAGTCAGAGCTTCGTTGACTTTAAAGACATATTCGACATGCTTCTTTATCTACGTTGATAGCCTTTTGACGTAGCGTCGACTTGATCTGCTTTGACAGAGAGGTTGAGTTGCTTAGACTTCTAGTCTAAGTTACGTCGACATGAAGTCGAAGTTGCGTCGAATACCATAATTGTTAACTCAGCCAAGTTTTTGCTTGTCTTGCTCTGGTCTTTATACTCCAAGTGGTGTGTGATACCCTAAGACATCTAAGGACCAAATTACCCTCACTATACAATGGGTAATTGAAACCTAGGAGTTAAAATCACTTTTAGATAATTTGTTAAGTTAAATCCAAGGAGTTTTTCCCAACAAGGAAGTCAGGAGGAGGGACGAGCTGAGGGCTCCAGAGCTAGGGTGGAGGCAGGTCCTGATGCCACTCCTCCCCCACCTCAGCACGCCATGGAGATTGGCCGAGGAAGAGGGAGGAAAACTAGAAAATCAGAAAGAAGAGGAAGTGGAGGGGGTAGGGTGGCGTTATCCTACTATGACTTCCACCAGGAGGAAGGTCATGCGACGGCCACTTGCCCAGAGTTTTTGGAAATGAGGGGGACAAGGGATCTGAGGTAGCAACAACAATAACCGGTGAGGATTGAGGAGGTCCATGCATGGGAGGAGGAGGAGACGAATGAGAAGCATAAGGGATATCCCGAGCTAAGCGGTGAGGACATGAAATATTTCTATCCTTGAATTTCTACAGTAAAAAGATGTGCTTTCGAACTTTGTTTTTCTTTTATGAATGGATGGTGTCAATTTATGAGATGGTGATGCTTGATATGTGATTAGCCCTGATGCTGACCCGCTGACTAGGCTCCCACCAAGCTGGCAGGGCCATTGGATTGCTCGGTGGCAGGAAGGTTTCAAAATATACTTAGACCCGATGCTGACCCGCTGACTAGGCTCCCACCAAGCTGGCAGGGCCGCAGGATCGCTCGTTGGTAGGAAGGTTTCAAAAGGTACTCAGCCCCGATGCTGACCCGCTGACCAGGCTCCCACCAAGTTAGCAGGGTCGTAGGATAGCTCGGTGGCAGGAAGGTTTCAAAAGGTACTTATCCCCGATGTTGACCCGCTGACTAGGCTCCCACCAAGCTGGCAGGGTCGTAGGATCGCTCGGTGGCAGGAAGGTTTCAAAAGGTACTCAGCCTCGATGCTGACCCACTGACCAGGCTCCCACCAAGCTGGCAGGGTCGTAGGATCGCTCGATGGCAGGATGATTTCAAAAGGTATGTAGCCCCGATGCTGAGCCGCTGACTAGGCTCCCACCAAGCTGGCAGGGTCGTAGGATCGCTAGGTGGCAGGAAGGTTTCAAAAGGTTCTTGTCCCCGATGCCGACTCGCTGACCAGACTCCCACCAAGCTGGTAGGGTCGTAGGATCGCTCGGTGGCAGGAAGGTTTCAAAAGGTACTTAGCCCCGATGCTGACCCGCTGACCAGGCTCCCACCAAGCTGGCAGGGTCGTAGGATCGCTCGGTGGCAGGAGGGTTTCAAAAGGTACTTGGCCCCGATGCCGACCCGCTGACTAGGCTCCCACCAAGCTGGCAGGGTCGTAGGATCGCTCGGTGGAAGGAAGGTTCAAAAGGTACTTGGCCCCAATGCTGACCAGGCTCCCACCAAGCTGGCAGGGACGTAGGATCGCTTGGTGGCAGGAAAGTTTCAAAAGGTACTTGGCCCCGATGCTGACCCGCTGACTAGGCTCCCACCAAGATGGCAGGGTTGTAGGACCGCTCGATGGTAGGAAAGTTTCAAAATATAGTTGGCTTGGTGCAGACCCGACGACCAGGCTCTGACCTAGCTGGTGAAGGACGGGCAGCACTCAGGAATAGGTGAACTTCACTTAGTACATGAAGGAAGCAAAAGGGGGGGGGGGGGGGGGGAATGAAGTACCGCGAGCTGCTCGCCGGCCGTGATCTTGCCCACTCGCCAATATAGTACCGCTCGGTGAGTGGGAAGCGAGTCTCGCGCGAGTAGTGGTAAGGTCTACCATTCGATTTAAGGCGAGTCGAGAAAGGCGGGTGGTCAAGGTCTCGACCCATGCATGGTTATACAAAAATCGGCAGACGAACGAGGCCTTTGTGCAAGCGCTAGGTAGAGGGATGAGAAGAAAAGGGGCATACCCCAAAAGATGAAAGGGAAGCAAGCGAGTGCCGGCTCCATCAGGCACTCGCCCAGAGATGAAAGGGAAGCAGGTGAGGCCGGCTCCGCCAGGCACTCGCTCGGAGATGAAAGGGAAGCAAGTGAGTGCCGGCTCCATCAGGCACTCGCCCAGTGATGAAAGGGAAGCAGGCGAGTGCCGACTCAATCGGGCACTCACCCGGAGATGAAAGGGAAGCAGGCGAGTGCCAGCTCCATCAAGAACTCGCCCGGAGATGAAAGGGAAGCATGCAAGTGCTAGCTCCATCAGGCACTCGCCTAGAGTTGAAAGGGAAGCAGGCGAGTGTCGGCTCCATCAGGCACTTGCTGATGAGTCCCTATTATATATATATATATATATATATATATATATTCGGACTCATTTAGGCTAGTTTTCTTGCTCTTGTGCTTCAGTTTTGTTCATATTTCCCTTATTCATGCTTTTATTTGTAGTACTTAGTATGCCTATTTTTGTGTGCAATTGCGCACTTTGTTGTTGGGGGTAAGCACTGCGTGCTCCCCAGTGTATCATCTTTATCTCTGTGCTGCTGGTAGTGCTTTCCCAGCTTGTGTCTCTTGTATGCAGGTGACCTGTTCGTCCCGTTTTCCCCAATGTAATTTCTGTGCATATCGCACGGTCGTGCGTTTCCTTGACGCACGGTCTGTGCGGTCGTGCGTTTGTGCCTGGGAAGAAAACGGAGCGTCGGAGTTTACTCGTGCGTTTGGATGCACGGGCGGTGTTGGTCGTGCGTGAGCAAAACGCACGGGCGCTGGCCTTCTCCCCCTGCACGCCTGCTGAGCTTAAGTATCGCACGGTCCACGCACGGTCGTGCGTTCGACAATGCGTGACCAAATTTCTAACGTTTTCCTATAAAAGCTGCAGCTTCGACCTAAAACGGGAAAGTTTCGTACGCACTGTACAGCTGCGCCGATTTTGCCATCTCCACCAGGGTTTCGTCCCTTTGGCCTCCTCCTTCATCCTAGAGCTTCAAGGGAGATCTAGCCACCATTTCCTTCAAGCAAGAGGAAGTTTGCAACCTCCACCGGATCGTGAGACGAAGAAGACTGGTCCATTGGAGAATAGTGACAGCTCTCTCTACCCCGAACGCAGTTGCTGACCGAGCTTGGACGCGGACTGACAACCCAGCGATTCCAACCGTGAATCTCCAACGAGCCTTCGGATTCGGTCGATTTCTTGCTTTGTTCTCCTCTTATTGATGTATATGTAGTTAGATCCTTACATTTTGATGAAGTAGAGTACATAAACTTGTTTGTATTTCTTTACATTTCATGTCTATATGAAATGCTTTATGGTTTATGTTGCTTGAGGTGCGCCCCATTCCATCCTCCATCCCACCATCACGTTCGTCGCCGCACTAGCAATTGCTAGTGGCGTGCTTGTCGAAGAGGTGCTTACGACCCTCACTCCGTTTGCCTACTCGTCCATCCATCTAGCGAAGCGTGGCATAGCGGCCCGTGTAATCCACTCGCCCTACGAAGCAGGGCGCTCAAGGCCTGCATAGTTTGACTCCGTTTGCCTACTCGTCCATCCTCCCTTGCGACGCAGTGCGCTCAAGGCCTGCCTAGTCTCCATACCTCCAAGCGAAGCATTGCATAGCGGCTCTGCATAGGAGTAGTGTAATATTTTGTCTTTATTTTCCATAAACCAAATCCCCCGTTCCGCATCCATCCGACCAAAGGACTTCGATCTCAAGTCCTGCCTCAATAGTATACTCCACCTTACTGTGTTCCTTGAGAGATTCGATACTCGGGGATTACTCCTCATTTTATATTACTTGAACGATCGGTACACTGCCGTTTCGTGCCGCAATCTTACTACCACCTATAGCGGTGTGCTAAGATTTGCACATCAAGTTTTTGGCGCCGTTGCCGGGAACACAGTTGTGTGAGTTTTCTGGAGAGGGAGAATCTGAGATATAAGCCCTTTTCATTTGTAAATTGCATCTTTTATTTTATTTCAGCTCTTCTTATTATATTTTCCTGTTTTTATTAGGTTGCTTAGTAATTTATTGTTAGGTGTAGTATTTTGTACAATAGTGTTTTCTGTTTGAATCATTTTATCTTCACACCATGTGGTCATCATTTAATATTCGTTGCCGTTTTTGTGGAGATATCTCTCATGCTAGTGATAGATGTCCCAAGGGAGATAGTAGCCCTAGCACTCCCAGCCCAGCATATGGAGCACCGACTTTGTTTGGTACTCCATATGGTGCGCGGAAGTCTTATGGCTATTCTGCCACGCCTTTACCGTCAATCTTCTTTTCGGCTTCAGCACCCGCTGTGCCAAAGAAGCCTGTAAGGCAGTGCTTGTTTTGCCAGAGCATGGATCATGCCTTGAAGGACTGTGCCAATTATCTTCGCCAATTGGATGAGGATGACGAGCCGGATATCCGGATCATTCCGACTCCTACTTCTGGCAGCACACCTTCAACATCCGATTATGTGCCCATATTACCTTCATCTTATGAAGGGTATGATGTGGACACAGTCACCAGATGTGTGGCTGATCTGGGCACTGACATGACCGAGCCCATCCCCCTTGTACATCCATTGCCTAGCGTAGATTTGATTCTTTGTGAGGAACCAGTGCTTGACTTTTATCCAAGCACTACACCTCCCCCTATTGTGCATACTACTATACTCGTCTCAGACGACATTGTTGAGGATGTGTCACAGGATGAGGCTGGCGATATATGTGTGCCTGCTCCTATGGAGGAGGACAACCTTCTAGGTGAAGAGGAGCTTTCCTCAGCACTGGTGGAGGAAGTCCAAATCCTTAGCTTGGCCACTGTCGATCCCGCCGAATATTGTGGCATTGATGACAATGCCAACATTATTTTACTTTCCCAACCTGATGGGAGTAAGTCTGTGACCACTCCCCCGCCTAACTTTTATTTATGTTCTTCTTCTCTTTTATTTCTTGACCCCCTTCTGCTATATCTGAGCCTGTGCAGGTTGAGTCTCCACAGGTAGATCAGGAGGATTTGGAGCTTCTAGCTCAGGTCAATGATGATAGCATCCTCATGTGCGAGGAGGTTGATCCCTCCTCCAATGAGGAAGCTCCACCATTGATCTCTTTCTCCTGCTACCTCCCTGGAGATGCACCTTGCTAGGCAAGGATTTATTTTTTGGTGAGATGAGTGAGGGCCAGGCCTCCTCCTCTTCTTACATCCTATTCCCGCTACCTGTGTTCAGCAGGTATCGTTATTTAGGTAGGGGAATAACTGTTTTATCGCCGTATCGGTACCCGCTACCGACACGCATATTAGAACAGCTGCCTGTTCACTTTTCTTTTCATAGGCCCATTAGCTAGAACTGTTATGATTTTAAATAAGTCGTGCTGGGAGGACAATAACCCCAGTAGTTATCTTAATTTTTCATGTCTTTTAATTTATCCCCTGCAAAAACTAGCTTATTTTGTGCTATTTTAGTTTTCGTGTGTGGAGACCACCATTTGCAGGTATTTTCTATTTGTGAAGGCGGTGGTCGTGATTCTTCGTAAAGCTTCACTACAGGCTTCCGGAATGCTTACTTGCTGAGCATTGGGTACCCTCGTCCCCTAAAACTTTGTTTTAGAATATCTTAATACATAGTTTAAGTTTGGGGAAGACCTGTTTGTGTACCCACTCACATGCACAGTTATTCAGCATGCTAGAAGCTTCTTTATCTAAGAATCATTTTTGTTCATTTTGTCTGCACACTTAGCACCCACTTGAGCGTGTACTTTACCTTTAGTGCGCACGAGTATAACTCATTCCTTTTTGCATATGAGAAAATGTTTATGCTAGCTTTTAAATTATGTAGTGGAATAAAATGTCGGCTCCCGTGTTTCTAGTCAAGTACTCATGCAAGTATAGTAATTTATGTAGATTAGATTTCTTTTTATACTATTAGTTTTATGCAATTTTATTAGTATAAATATTGTTTACTATACTCAAATGATGAACCCTTTGTGAATCAAACAGTAGCATAAGGATGTGTGTAAACGATCGCTAGACTCGTATTGCTTGATTCGGGAGAAAGGAGAATCTTTCTCGGTGGCTAGAACTTGCCCCAAGCGATTCTTGAAGCATTGGCATAGGATAGTTCTAGTGCGTGAGAATGACGTAGGCCCTTATTTTGGCCCGGTTGAGCTTTTTATTTCATGCCTATCATCTACCCTTGCTAGCCCCTTTGTGCCTACCCCTTCCTCTTGATTCAGCTCCACTTTTATCTCACCAAAAGCTTAAAAGCCTAACCTAGTCACACACCCAAATCTGAGCTTTAGTTATAGTTATATTTACATTTTGGGGGGTGTTGATGTGGTAATCTTTATAGTGGAAATTGTGCGTGTATTCATTGAAAATTTTGCTGAAAAAGAAAAGAAAGAAAAAGAAGAATGAAGAAGAAAAAAAAAGGGATTGTTATGAAAACGTTAAATTGAAATTTTTGAAATTTTTGGTATTGGGAGTGGGCGGTGCACACACCTATGTTGTAAAAGTCCAAGTCTGGGGGTGTGGTGCACTTATTTATTATAGTCATGCGGGTAGCTCTATCTTATGCTCATGTTGGGTTAGGTGTGCTTAGCCTCCAGATTTATCTTTGTTTACCTCACCGTAACCCAAGCCTCATCTCTAACCTAAAGTCCTACTAACTCGCGCCTTGAGCCAATCTAGTGTCGTGGAGAGAATGTGACCGGGCAAGCCTATGGTCACCGACACCGATGGATTTCGGTGGAGTTTTTACGGCACCCCGATCTTTGGCAATGCTCGCCTCAGCGTTCAGTTTACTTTCTCCGTATGCGTGACCGGATGATTCACTGTGATTCTCATTTTGAGTAGAAGTAACAATTATTTATGTTTTTTTTTTTAAATTCATAAACTCTGTGTATAATTAGAAATCTTCTCTAGTTTTCTTATACGAACATGAGCATGCGACTTCGCATGGTATTCCATTTTGTAATTTTTAGTTAGCTATTTCATATTCCCGCTTGCGTAGGAATTGTTTGCTCGGGACGCGCAAACAGGTAAGTCTGGGGGTGTGATGAGTCCCTATTATATATATATTTTCGGACTCATTTAGGCTAGTGTTCTTGCTCTTGTGCTTCAGTTTTGTTCATATTTCCCTTATTCATGCTTTTATTTGTAGTACTTAGTATGTCTGTTTTTGTGTGCAATTGCGCACTTTGTTGTTGGGGGTAAGCACTGCGTGCTCCCCAGTGTATCATCTTTATCTCTGTGCTGCTGGTAGTGCTTTCCCAGCTTGTGTCTCTTGTATGCAGGTGACCTGTTCGTCCCATTTTCCCCAATGTAATTTCTGTGCATATCGCACGGTCGTGCGTTTCCTTGACGCACGGTCTGTGCGGTCGTGCATTTCCTTGATGCACGGTCTGCACGGTCGTGCGTTTCCTTGACGCACGGTCTGTGAGGTCGAAGAAGATCATGGGCGGCATAAAAGATCTCGCCCACCTGGGGCGAGTAGAGAGGATCTCACAGGGTGCTGGCTCAGCAAAGTCTCAGGTTATCATCTCAGCAGGGCCTTAGAAGTGCGCAAGGGCTCGCCGCCTCGCGGCGAGCGGGCCCTGAGGGGGAGGTGAGCCAGGCTGATATCCATGTGAGTGTAATGCGTGAGCGAAGCAGTTGTGGGCTCGGCGCTTTTAGGGTGCATTTAGCGGTGGCAAGGAAAGGAAGGGCTCGCCTCCTCGCGCAAGTGATCCTGGCAGGTGCGTATGGCGCCAGGGGGCTAGCGAGCGGTGCCCTCACGGGCCACTCGCAGAAGGGGATCTCGTGAGCCTCGCTTGCGAAAAGACTGGCGAGTGGCGCCTTCATAGATCACTTGCCCAGTAAGGGTCCGGGGGCAAATTTACCTAGATTACCCTTGGTGGGCTGCTAATAGCTCTCCAGAACAGCGGAGTTTGGCTATTAGCAGACCCATTTGGGGTGTGTTTAGTAAAACCAAAAGGCAGGATCACGCTATTAGCAGACCAGAAGGCAAAAACTATATATAGACCCTAAGGGCACCTTTGGAGAGAGGAGACTTCTTTGGCTTCTTCCTCCTTAGGTCATTTTGGTTAGGTCCTTAGGCTCTCTAAGGTGCCCAGCTTCAGCTTTGGCTTGGGAGGGGAAGCGCTCTAAGATCATCCGGGTGTGTGGTGGGACCTTCGCGTTGTAGCCAAGGGTCGGTACTTAGTCTCAAAACCTCAGTCAAGTTCTCCCTTAGGATAAGTAAGTGTTAGCTGCACCCTTCATGGGGGTCCGAACTCCTCGTTGGGCTGAGTCTCAGTTTCAACAGGAAGAGAAAATCTAAAGGGTCAAAGTCCACGAGTGATCCCGACAGAGGAAGTATCCGCTCGCCTAAAAGAAAGTATCATTCAGGATGGGCGTGCTCTCGGCGTGGTCGCACTGTCGACAAAGTCAACGCAACCACCTAAGGGTGGGCTATAATCGTATGGCACACCTGTGGAGCAGTAACATCCTAAGTCATGACCCAGGACCAGTGATACGCAAGTGCGCAAGCAAGCGTGCGAATTCGCAAGCAATCAATAAGTACACATCATTGGCGAGTATGCGAATGGTTAGCAAATGATTAACAAATGAGAAACAGAAACACAAAATAACAAGACACTCAGAAAAATGAGTAAAGTTCATTTCATTACATCTTCAAGAGGTTCCGTTTACAAAAGGGGGTCTCGCCCCAGACATGTTACAATCAATAAAGAGAAAGCGAAAAGAAACTAAAAGTTCTTCACGGAAGGTCGCCAAACTTCTCGCTGGAGGATTCAATGATATCTCCAATTGGATGGACGACGTCATCCTCTCGCTGCAGATCCGCTACACCCTCTGGGACCTCCACTGGATTGAAGAGCTCAAGCAGAACGTCGCGAGTGGTGACCCCCTCGCTCTCTTCCTTCAGCATCCTGGCATGGCACAACCTCTCTATCGCATGCCTTGCTGCTCCCTGGGCCGTCTCCTGCATCATAACCTCGATCTCGTAATTTGTGTATCGATGCCGAGTGCGCTGCTCTATAGGAGGCGGCGAGATAGCTTCATCTCGCAAATGCTGAACATCGGCCCGCAACTCTTTTTTCTGATCATCAAGTATGTTTGCTCGTGCGGTTAGGATATTAACGTTGGCGGTGCTCTGAAAGGAAGGGGAAAAAAGATGAGGTTAGGAAAAGAAAGCGAAAGGAAGAGGCGCGAGAGCGCAAGTATCCTCGACAACACTTACCACTCGAACAGGGCAGTGGGCGAGAAGGGTATGGGCGGCGTCCAGTTGCTTCCTCAGGATCACGACCTCCGCGGAAGTTTCTGCTCGCGTCCTCTCCACCTCAACGAGGTTTCGCGTGAGAGTGATGCTGCGATGCAAAGACATATGCGCCAGCTCCAAGGCGCATAGCTGAGCACGCACAACCTCATGCGCGAGGGTCCGGGTGGACTCGACATCATAGATGGAGCATCCTCCTGGGCATAGAGCGCGTAGACGAGGACGTATGCCTCGCCGATGGTGCTGTCCTGCTCCAGCCAGGAAGGCAGGAGTGAGGAGATTGAGACCCGGTTGGCCTTCCATTCCCACAACACCAGAGGTTCACCGGCCTCATCCACGTACTTCTCGCCCATGGAGAATTTGCGATGATCTCTTGGGAGGGGTCCCGCGGAAGACCCGACTGTTGCGCTGGAGGTCCCATCCACCACTTTCGTGGCGGTGCCCACCATCTCCCTCACGGTCGGGGCACTCATCTCAGGGGTCTCGGCGGCTACCCCCTTGACCTTGGTGGTTGAGGGCTACGGCCTCTTGGAGGAAGAAGCACTGGGAGCCATGTCGGGCTTCTGCTTCTGGGCGCTGGACTTAGAGGGAGCGGGATCTTCGCGGCAATCCTCAGCGGCAGACTTCGCGAGATCCAAGTAAGCGTCGGGGAACTCCACAATTCTGTGTGGCGGATGGAGAGGGAGATCTCGCACACCTGTATCATAACGGTTAAAAAATGGGTAGGTAGAAAAGGTAAGCGGAAGGTAAAGCGGGATCGGTTTGCCTTACCCTCTCCCGGAAGCATGGGAGGAAACGAATTGACGTTCTTCCACAGGAAGACAACGTCCATGCCATGCTCCTGGATGTATGCGTGGAGCTTGGTCTCGTAACCTCCCAGTGATGGTGGCCGGTAGGTCGACTCATCCTCTTGCACAGGCGCGAGAGGGATGTTGCCGAAGTTCCCAGTAACGAAGATAAATCGCCGGACCCAGTCGTGGTTCTTGTTGACTGTGTCGGTGACTTTTTGGGGGGTCTGGCCGGAGAAGAAGGCTGCCCCGCCTTTCTCCCGGAAGTTGAATAGTTTGCAAAAGACGGGGAGCGAGAACTTTATCCCCTCCTCGCGCAGGTAGCATGCGAATGCCACCAGCATGGCGTTCAAGTTGGGGTTGAGCTGCGCGGGGATGACACCAAAGTAGCGCAGGGTCTGGCGCACCTCGGGCCAAAGAGGTAGGCAGAATCCGACCTCGAAGTGTTCGAGGGGGATGGCGAGAGTCTCCGACGAGAATTGATTTATGCGGTCGTGGTTCCCCGGACAACGCGCATCAAATCCGAGCAGAACATAGTCAGCGATCGCCATGGTGAATTCATCTTCTGATAAGTCACAGGTCTCGAAGTCATGGCGGGAGAAAAGCTGAGCGCACTTGCCCCTACCATCAGCTTCTTTCGACATTGCAGAGTTGGAAAGGGGGAGGTCACGCAAGAATTCTAGAGAGAGGGGCGACTGCTGGCGCGAGAGCAAGGGAGGAAAGAGGATAAAGCATAATAAAGGTGGTGGGTGGGCCGACTATTTATAGGAAAATAGAAAATTGGGGAAAATTCTCTAAGCGCGGGGTGCGGATAACGACAGCGCTACCCTGGCGCCTCGGAATTCGAGCCAGCCTGCCTACGCCCCAGTCGCCTGCGGGTGGTGAGTGCCACGTGTGACATTCTTCAAGCGAGAGCAAACTAAAATGCAGCAAAAGTAAAAGATTCTGCAAGATTGCATTCGACAAAATGATAGAGGTCACAGAATATATAACATTCAAACAGATAAATTGTTCGCGAGACACAGCAGGTCCCGACTTGTTCAGTGCACAAAAGAAAAGAAAAGAAATAACAAGGGTGCGGGAGAATACAAGGAGCGAGAGCCGAAAGGCTTAGTACTGTACAAACTACCATCGACCCCGGCCTCGCCTCCCTGTCCTCGGAGGCACTCGCGGGTAGTAATACGTGCTTACTGCTGTAAGCTCTTGGTTAACCAGGCGCATTTGGTCTCTGGCCCGCGCGATGTGCCTCCCAGGAGAAGTCTCCTCGCTCCCGCCCCCTGGCGCTCCATTTCCCCGATGAGGTGCATGTAGTCTCGCTCGAGGATGCTCAATCGACGCTCAAAGGTTTGTCATTGCCCATCGATCTGGTTGGCGAGGTCTCGCTGTATCCAGATGAGCTTGCCGAGAACCTCTGTCATTCGCGCCTTTATCGTCCCAGGATCAACAGGGTCTCCCAGGAAATCTGAAAGATCGACAGGAGAGGGAGGAGGCGAGAACATCCCTTCTCCATACATCCTCGTATTGAGGGTCCATCGACGAGGCCTTGTGGAAGTCTGCGAGAGCGAACACTAGATAAGAATGATGTAGTGATCTAAGTAAAAGGAATTTACAGCAAGTGAAGTGACTAACCTGGCACAAGTTCTTTGTCTTGACGCTGGCGAGAGGGGCTAGGTTGCCCTGTGAATGGTTGGCTAGGGCGGAGAAGTGATTTCCCCATCCCGGAGCAGAGGTGGTGGCGCCGTCAGCACCCGGGGGGGGGGGGGGGGGGGGGGGGGTTGTGGCCCAGAAGCGGGAGAGATACGCGGTGTCGGTGGGGGACCTCACAGTGTCATGGGAGGATCACACGGTGTTGGGGGAAGTCCTGTAGTCCCAAAGGTGGAGGCTGCATGGAGGAAGCGAGATAAACAAGTTAGCGAAAGGTCGAATTATGCGAGAAAACAACGACGTCTTACCTAGTTTTGGGAGGATCCAGCCAGGGATGGCCGAAGGGTGGGACTCCGGAACCAGCGGGATATCCTCAGTTGGAGGCAGGAACACGTCGACACCAGCCTGGATGGTCTCGGGGGCTCTGATAAGAAAAATTAAATCTTCTTCTGGTGGGTTTATGATTTAAGATAATGCGAAGAAGATTGATGATATTTTCCAAAACTATATTCGATGAAGGCAAGCGTACCTTATCGTATATAATATAGGATATTTTATAAAAATACCAAGGTCGTATTAAACTCGGGTTTGTCGAGTACTTCTACTTCGAGAAAGCGGACTATTATTTTATCGAAGAAAATAATTTGGAAAGGAAAGAAAAGCTAATTAAAAAGAGAACCAAAATAAAATGAAGAAAACAAAACTTGATTTAAAACAAAACTTTGAAATGAAATAATAAGATAAAATACTATCATTCAACTCTAAACCTTGACCGTGGGGATTCCCGATGCTCGAACATGCCTCTCTCGAGGTTAATGCCCAACTAAGCTTAGGAAAAATCAACCGGACTCTCGTCCTATAATTGATTACCTAAGACTTGCTTTACGATGTGAATCCCATTATAGGATTTGACTCCTATCCAGAAGATTTACGTCATCCTCTCTCGAGGGGTGCGTGCAACTCTTTTTATTCTCGAGTGATCGATTCGTACGCACGTCCTCTCGGCTAGCTAGAATACGAAAACAAATACCGAAATTCATAACCGGAATATGAAACCGATATCGTTATATTTCGAGAATAAATCGAAGGAGAGAAGATACGATAATAAGGAAAGAGATGATTTTGATTCAAAGCTTGCTAAAAATCAAGACTACAAAATAATTGCTAAAGGAAAAAAATTAAAACAAGAAAGAGAGAGAAAGAGAGCTTGCGAAAAGAAAAGAAAGCTTAAATTTTCATTGCCATAAAAGAAAGAGATTACATGAAATAAAACCTACATTACATTGCATGAAATTAAAGCTAACTACTTGCATGAAATAAAATTACAAGAAATTAAACTAAGCTTAAGAAAGGAAATTGCATTAAGTAAAAACTAACTAAAACATGAAAAATAAGGAAAACTGTACAAGAACAGCCCAAATGGGCAGGGGGGAGGGAGCAGGAATTGCTGGAAATGAGCTCCTGAATTTATAGGAGAAAAATTCAGGCTACACGCCCTCGGTCACGGGCGTGACCTAGGGCGTGTAATATTTGTTCTGCAGCGGGGACAGCGGCGTGGGTGATTGCGTGACGGCGGGAGAAAATTAGACATGTCACGGGCGTGACATTTGGGTCACGGGCGTGACATTTGGGTCACGGGCGTGACTCAGGACGACTTCAATCAATGCAGCATGGGCTTGAATTCGGCGCGGCAGACAGCAGGGATCACGCGTGAAAGTCACGGGCGTGACTTTGGGTCACGGGCGTGACTTGGGTCAACATTGGATTCGGTGGCTGACAGGTCCACGTGGAAAGTTTGATGTGATCTTTAAAGTTACACGCCCTTGGTCACGGGCGTGACTTCGGGTCACGGGCGTGACCGAGGGCGTGACTTGTGGATTTTGGCTCTGATCGCACGGCAGCTGTTCTGGGAATATATTAAGATTACACGCCCTTGGTCACGGGTGTGACCTAGGGCGTGTACTATGAATTTTGACCAAAATTTCCAGAAAAATCTGCAAAACAAAAATACAATTATATTTAGAACTAAAATTACAAAAGAAGTGATTTTTAACTAAAATCTAAATAATATTTACAAAATTATATTAAACTTAACCTAAATATTATAATAAAAATACGCATAAATCCTACTTATCAAATACCCCCATACTTAAGCTTTTGCTATTCCAGAGCAAAAGTATGAGAAATATTTATAAGACATTTAATAAAATTTTTAATTTAGCCTAAAAATTTATTGAATCATAAGTAAGCTAAAAAGAAAATTTAAGGATTGACGAATTAGGTCCTAAATTATGAAATTAGAATGATAAGAGAAAAATATTTAGCCAAGAATTCTCAAAAATATTAACTAGTTAACAAAATTGAGTAATAAGTAAACAAAATTAGATTTAAAATTTATAAAAACCATAACTTTGAAAAAGCTAAAGGAAAAATGTAACTTACTAAGTATTGCTCTCTCCATAACATAATTTAAATCTAGATCAAAGATATTGGGTTGGGGGAGATTTCATAAAATTTGGCATAAGAAGAGAAACTTTTGAATGGAGGAAATGGAATTTACCATGAAATTTCCTTTTTTTTTTTTTTTCTTTCTCTTTTTTTTTTCTCTTCTAATAAAAACCCAAAATGTATATGTTTAGGAGTAATGAATTTTATCCTCTTACTCCATGCCATATAATCTTTTAAATGATTTTGGGTGCATATGTTTAGGGAATAATGAATTTTATCCTCTTATTCCCATGACATATGATCTTTTAATACATTTTTTTTTATGCCATCAAAGGGGGTAGGGTGGAGAAAAGATTTCTAGTTTATAAATTAATTTATTTTGAGAGCAAATTTTAGTAATTTAAACTTTCCTAAGATTTAAAAAGCTTGAGGTAGAAATAAATAAAATCTAAAGGTGTTTTAAGCAAGATTACTAAAAATTTGTAACTATTTAAAATAAAAGAGAAGAAGTGCTAAAGAAATATCTCTAATCAAATTAAAATCATAAAATATTTCTTAACACTAAATCACTTAAACAAAAACTAGATTTAGCAAACCATGATAGAATAAATGATTAGCAAACCAAAAAAAGATAAACGCTTATAAATAAACTCAAAATGGTTTTGGAAATGACAAAAACCAAAGTAAGGGCTTATTATATTTTTGGGATTTTTCTAAGTTATTTTAATTAATTTTTTTTTGAAATTTTTGATATTATCTTTTTTTTTTTTTTTGGAATTTTAGGATAAGAAATAAATACTAAAAAAAAACTAAACATAAACTAATAAACCTAATTTTTTTGTTAATTCTTGGACTTCCCAAGGTCTACCCGGTGAAGGGCTCGCAAGGTACTAGAGGCTATGATGGGAATTCAAGCCCAAAGCGTCCTTTCCGAGAATTTAAATTTTTGATTATCTAATTTTTTGAATATTTTTGAGTTTTCTAATTTTTTTTTTTTTGAAAAAAACTAACTTTTCTTTTCTAAAAGACATTAAAAAGGAAAATAAACTATTTACAAAACTATGTACACAAATATTTTTGGAATTTTGTGATTTTTTCTTTTTTTTGGAAATTTTCTACGATTTTATAATTTAAAGGAAAGGGAAATACACCCCCATACTTAAAGTTCAACATTGTCCCCAATGTTGAAAGCTAAGTATGGAGAATAACAAAATAGAAAAATAAAAGAGCATGATTATGAAAGAAAAAGAACAAGGAAAGGAAAAGAAGTACGGCCCTGATTTGGAGACGGACGACCATCACGATTACCTGCAAAAATTTTCTTTCAAAATCATAGGACAAAACATAAGATCAAATAAAACATAAAAGTTACTTATTAAAATTTTTTGTAATTTTTGATAAAAGTAATAGTGCTTTCTTTTTTCAAAATATCGACAAAAAATCCCCGGCAACGGCGCCAAAAACTTGATAAGAAAAATTAAATCTTCTTCTGGTGGGTTTATGATTTAAGATAATGCGAAGAAGATTGATGATATTTTCCAAAACTATATTCGATGAAGGCAAGCGTACCTTATCGTATATAATATAGGATATTTTATAAAAATACCAAGGTCGTATTAAACTCGGGTTTGTCGAGTACTTCTACTTCGAGAAAGCGGACTATTATTTTATCGAAGAAAATAATTTGGAAAGGAAAGAAAAGCTAATTAAAAAGAGAACCAAAATAAAATGAAGAAAACAAAACTTGATTTAAAACAAAACTTTGAAATGAAATAATAAGATAAAATACTATCATTCAACTCTAAACCTTGACCGTGGGGATTCCCGATGCTCGAACATACCTCTCTCGAGGTTAATGCCCAACTAAGCTTAGGAAAAATCAACCGGACTCTCGTCCTATAATTGATTACCTAAGACTTGCTTTACGATGTGAATCCCATTATAGGATTTGACTCCTATCCAGAAGATTTACGTCATCCTCTCTCGAGGGGTGCGTGCAACTCTTTTTATTCTCGAGTGATCGATTCGTACGCACGTCCTCTCGGCTAGCTAGAATACGAAAACAAATACCGAAATTCATAACCGGAATATGAAACCGATATCGTTATATTTCGAGAATAAATCGAAGGAGAGAAGATACGATAATAAGGAAAGAGATGATTTTGATTCAAAGCTTGCTAAAAATCAAGACTACAAAATAATTGCTAAAGGAAAAAAATTAAAACAAGAAAGAGAGAGAAAGAGAGCTTGCGAAAAGAAAAGAAAGCTTAAATTTTCATTGCCATAAAAGAAAGAGATTACATGAAATAAAACCTACATTACATTGCATGAAATTAAAGCTAACTACTTGCATGAAATAAAATTACAAGAAATTAAACTAAGCTTAAGAAAGGAAATTGCATTAAGTAAAAACTAACTAAAACATGAAAAATAAGGAAAACTGTACAAGAACAGCCCAAATGGGCAGGGGGGAGGGAGCAGGAATTGCTGGAAATGAGCTCCTGAATTTATAGGAGAAAAATTCAGGCTACACGCCCTCGGTCACGGGCGTGACCTAGGGCGTGTAATATTTGTTCTGCAGCGGGGACAGCGGTGTGGGTGATTGCGTGACGGCGGGAGAAAATTAGACATGTCACGGGCGTGACATTTGGGTCACGGGCGTGACATTTGGGTCACGGGCGTGACTCAGGATGACTTCAATCAATGCAGCATGGGCTTGAATTCGGCGCGGCAGACAGCAGGGATCACGCGTGAAAGTCACGGGCGTGACTTTGGGTCACGGGCGTGACTTGGGTCAACATTGGATTCGGTGGCTGACAGGTCCACGTGGAAAGTTTGATGTGATCTTTAAAGTTACACGCCCTTGGTCACGGGCGTGACTTCGGGTCACGGGCGTGACCGAGGGCGTGACTTGTGGATTTTGGCTCTGATCGCACGGCAGCTGTTCTGGGAATATATTAAGATTACACGCCCTTGGTCACGGGTGTGACCTAGGGCGTGTACTATGAATTTTGACCAAAATTTCCAGAAAAATCTGCAAAACAAAAATACAATTATATTTAGAACTAAAATTACAAAAGAAGTGATTTTTAACTAAAATCTAAATAATATTTACAAAATTATATTAAACTTAACCTAAATATTATAATAAAAATACGCATAAATCCTACTTATCAGGCTCCCCCCGTCGTCAGCATCTCCTACGGGTGTTAGTATGTGAGATAGGCAAGTGTATCAGCGAGGCAAGAAGAAATGGATTACCTTGGGTAAGTTATTGGGAAGGTCGCGAGAAGAGGGGGGAGTCTCCAATGCAGGTTATTTATTCATCGGACCCCTCCTAACCGTCTTGGCATATCTCGGTCGGTAGGAAGTGGTAGGGTCCCTCTTGGATGAGAGCCAGGGGGCATACATCGCAGTGTGGAAGAGTCCTTCTCTCACACCGCGGCGAGACGGTCTAGCATTTCCTGGGAGAGAGGTTTCGGCGACGGACTCATGAATGCCATTGGATGCGAAAGCTCGGGAGGGAAAATAGAAAAGAGTGAAGGGAATATGCATTACAAGCTCTACGACGTGAGATATATATAGCAAAGTGGAGGGCCCCACCAAAAAATTCCCTCCAGATCAACATGAGCTCACCAAATATGCGGGGTTGGACTTTCCTTCCAAGAGAGTATCTCACTCGCAAAGAACAGGGATTGTGTACAACCCCGTATTTTTTGAGTGGGCCCCCAGGCTTAAGATGGGCAAAGGGTCAAGCAAGGAGGGATTTCGCCCTGATCAGGAGGGGAGAAGTGTTTTGGGGTGAGCATGGCCCCACTCGCGGGGGCACTCGCATGGTAGAAGGGCAGATGCATCAGGGGTCGAGCGAGTGAAGTGTGTGACCCCACTAACCGAGGTGACTGAAGACCCGACGAGTGGTGCCTTCACATACCATTTGCCCCGCGGGTGCCAGGGAGTCAAGCACGCGGGAGGTCAGGCGAGTGGTGCCTTCACGGACCACTCGCCTAGAGGGATCCGAGGGTAAAATTACTTGGATACCCTTGCTGGTCTGCCCATAGTCTCTTAGAACAACGGAGTTTGGCTGTTAGCAGACCATTTTGGGGTGCATTTAGTAAAACCAAAAGGCGGATTCCTGCTATTAGCAGACCAGAAGAGAAAATCTATATATAGATTTTGAAGGGCACCTTTGGAGAGGATTCCAATTCCAATTATTGGCTTCTTCCTCCCTAGGTTCTTTGGTTAGCCCCTCAGGCTCTCCAAGGGTGCCCAACTTTAGCTTTGGCTTTGCAGGGGAAGCACTCTAATAATCTTCCGGGTGTGTGGTGAGACCTCCACACTGTAGCCAAGGGTTTGTATCTAGCTCTAAGTCTCCGGTCAGGTTCCCCCTTGGGATCAGTAGGTGCTAGCTACCCCCTTACAGGGATCCAAACTCCTCGTTGGGCCAAATACTGGTTCCAACACCAGGTATAATTCTTGTTTATGGCAAACCCGCATACACATTATTCGACAGAGGTGCTTCACACTCGTTCGTTTCGGAGGAGTTCGTAGATAATCTGGACCAAGTTCAACACTTCGAAAGCATCCACAGGAAGGTGCGGCTACCGAAAGGGTCAGAGATAGAGACGTGCGTCAAGTGCAACATGGTGGTGGAGATTGGGGGATAGCCATTCAAGGCACCGATGACACTTCTGAAGATGCCGGATTTTGATTTGATCTTGGGCATGAATTGGCTACATTGGAACCATGCCAGGATCGACTGCTCGGCAAAGAAGATCGTATTGAGGTATGAAGACACCGAGGTGGTAATAGAAGGTACTAGACCCGTCTTCCATATTTTATTATCCTCTATTCAGGCTGTTAAAGCACACCATCAGGGAGACGAGGTGTATCTGGTCTGCTTTGGGATGGTAGAGGCGGAGGCCTCCATAGTTGACATCCACGTGGTTCGGGACTTCTCCGACATATTTTCGGAAAAGTTGCCCGGACTACCGACATAATGAGACGTAGACTTTCAGATTCAGTTAGTGCGCGGAGCCAGCCTATATCTTGGGCACCATACCGGATGGCACCCAAGGAGCTGGTTGAGTTCTGCACGCAGCTCCAGGAGCTAGTGGAGTCAGGATTTGTTAGGCCGAGCTCATCGTCATGGGAAGCTCGGATGCTATTTGTGAAGAAGAAGGACAGGTCGCTTCGACTCTGCATCGACTATCGGGAGCTGAACCGGCTGACGGTGTGGAATATTTATCCGCTACCGAGGATCGACGAACTTTTGATCAGCTTCAGGGAGCCCACTAGTTCTCCAAGCTCGATCTGAGGTCAGGATATCACCACTTGAGGATCCAGGAGGAGGATATACCGATGACGGCGTTTAGCTCACGTTATGGCTTATACGAGTTCACGGTGATACCTTTCAGGCTCACGAATGCGCCATCTCGGACATCTTCGTCAAAGTTTTCATAGACGACTTCTTGATCTACTCCAGGACCAGGGAGGACTATACCCAGCAATTGAAACTGGTATTGGGGAAGCTGAAAAAGCATCAGATGTACGCCAAGTTTTTGAAGTGCCAGTTCTGGCTGCAGGAGGTAGCATTCTTGGGGCACACTATCAGCAGAGCCGGGTTGGCAGTAGACCCGGCCAAGGTGCAAGCAGTTAGGGAGTGTCCGCAGCTAAGGTCGGCATAGGATGTCTGTAGCTTTCTCAGACTAGCGGGCTATTACCGCAAGTTCGTACATGGGTTCTCAAAGGTTGCCCTCCCGCTTACATCGTTGATGAAGAAGGAAGCTACATTACCTGGACAGCGCAGTGCGAGGCAGCATTCCAGGAACTGAAAGGCAGGCTCTGTTGGAACATGGTCTTTCGCATCTCCTAGGTTTGAGAATAACAAATCCTATGTGTGTTTGATCTTGTGTGTTTAAGTGTGCAGGAAACAAAGACCATATGACTCAAGGATAACATAAGAAGGTTGCCCCCAAAATTGAGCCAACAAATCCAACATGCCCACTAGCGCCGGTGGTAGCACCTAGCGCCCGACGCTAGCGATGATTAGTGCAATCCCAGGAGTATATTTAGAAGGAGCTAGCGCCTGGCGGTAGCGGATAGCGCAGGCGGTAGCGCGGAGCACAGAAGGCAAGACGAAAATGTTTCCTCGGACTAAAGATTCTCCCGCGCAGAATAATGCCTAATCCGGGATAGCATCGGCGGTAGCACTAGCGCAGGCGCTAGCTCTGGGGCTATAAAAAGGACCCCTTGGATCCGTCTTCTTCATCCTCTTTTGATCCAAAATTCCAGAGCTTCGTGCCACAACATAGAAAGGAATGTTCAGAGAGATACTCCCACAAATCCATGAAGGCTTAAGGAGATCCATGGAGAAGATTTCAACACGCGTCATCATCGTGATGAAAGACTGCATCGACTACGATCATACTCTGCGGGTCTTCGTCTACTCCTCCAAGATATCCATATAGGGAGTTTTATATTATTGTTGTTATTTCATTTATCTATCTCTTTTTAAATCGTGTAGTAAATTCGCCTTGTGTTGGCGACTAGGTCTGGGTAGGACTTAGGGCAGAAATTCGCCTCGTGTTGGCGACTAGGTCTAGGGTGTAGGTCTAGGGGTGCTCGAGGCCATATCCGGGGAAGGGTTGGCTAGTGCGACTTGAGGCCGTATCCGGGGAAGGATCGGCTAAAGCCAACCGGTTCGTGGGGATACGAGTCGGTATAGAAAACAAAGAGAGTCTTTCATATTTCGCTTTGATTTCTAGCGTCATTGAAATCAAATTTTGTAATCAATTTTATTAATAATAATCATGTCTCTCTTTGTGTAATAAAATTGATTTGATCTTCATTTCTCTAAATTGTTTACTATCCTCTCCTTCATTATAAAATAATTTAGATCTTTATTCAAAATCACTATTTTGATCTCTTATTATTTCAAGTATTCCAAAATATAATAAAAAGTTTTAAAACCCTTATTCACCCCCCCCCCCCTCTAAGGGCACCTACGGATCCAACAAGTGGTATCAGAGCGGTTTTATTCCAATCGGCTTAACAACCAGGAATAATGGCGTCTCATGATCTCGCTTCTATTAGTGGGGTAAATTTTTATGAAGAAGAAAAATCTCTTAAACCACCTTTATTCGAAGGGAGAAATTATAAAGGGTGGAAATTTTTAATGGAAATGTTTATTAAAAATTTAGATATCAATGCATGGGATATAGCAATAGTTAGACCAGCGGATGAATCAAATAAACAGGAACATCATCTAAATGTAAAAGCTTTAAATAATATTTTCTGTGCTTTATCTCATGAAATTTCAAAATTAATATATTGTTTTTCTAGTGCATACAAAGTATGGAAATTTCTTGAAGAAATGTATGATTCTCCATCTACAGGTATGGAACAAATTCAAGAAGTGGAGAACATACAAGATTTCTTAAATGGTAAAGAAAGCTCCTCTCATGACGGATCAATGGAGTGCACATCAAATGGAAAAGAAGGAATCCCATATTTGGAAGAGGAATGCCAAATAGATGAAGACAATAAAGAAAATTCATGCTCAAATCTCACAGCATCCAAAAGCACTGTAAGGAAATCAAATCCTCTTATTGTTTGCAATTCTATTTCTACTTTACCATTGCTACAAATTACAATGCGCAAAATTAAGAAATTAAAAAAGGCGAATTGCAAATTGCGCTTAGAAAATAAAAATTTAAAAGCAAAAGTTAAAGTAGAATCAAATTCTGATTTATCTAGCTTTACCCATGTCACTTCAATTGAAAGATACAAAACTTTGTTTTGATTGTAATGATATTAAAGAAAAATTTAAGGAACTTGAAAAAGAAATTATTTGTGTAAAAGTGATTGTGCTACGCGCCAAAATTATAAAATTGAAATCAAAGAGATGAACGAAACATTTGAGGAATTTAGAAATGACTATCAAAATCATATTGACTCTATTGTTTCTACTCTTAAAAATAGCACAATAGCTTATAATAAAGCTAGACATAATCTAAAGATCAAGAATGATAAATTAAAATCAAAAATCAACTTGCTTATGAAAATTGTAAATACAAATTCACAATATCAAACTATATCTAAAAACAAGTTGAATATAAATATGAACATCTTGACTAAGTTTAATAATGGGAGTAAGGAACACAAAGGATTTGTAAATCAAAATCAAAATCACCATTATTTACAAAATCATGATTCTCCCAACTTAAAAATAAAACTACCCAAATTTCCTATGAACAATACTTTTAATAATCATTACAATCATAATCATCAATATAAAGATTATCACAATGGAAATTTGACATATAAGAATAACATTAAACCAAAGTTTGAATGGAGACCCAAAATTAAAAATGAAACACTAACTTCACATGAAAGGACCCATTCATCACTAACTACCCACAAACCTACACGTTATATTTGGGTACCCAAAGGAACCACCACACTTGGTCCCCTTTGGATACTTAAATCTCTTATTCATTAGGTATCACCAAATGCATGAAGTAGAATATTTTCAAAAATGAAATATAAAAGTTTTCTACTTCATGATATGCTTTAATGTCTTTCTATTTTTCTTTTTGTTTTCTTATTTTTAAGCTATCATGTTATTGTCATCTTATATATTATAGGAAATATGATCTTATCTCTTAAAACTTAATGGGTTTATAAATCAAATTGATCAAAATTCAAAATCACATTTTATTTTGATGACCTATCTATTATTCTTATATTCATTACTTATAAATAAATTATATTAATATGAATCAAACTCTAAATTATAAAGAAAATCACAACAGACATATTGAAAGATTAATTATCTTAAATACTGATGTCACGCGCACCACCATGATCTATTGATGTCCTTTGATAAAATTTTCTAAAAATCATATATCATAATTCATATCAAAAGTCATCTAAAAACAACTATCTCTATCATATGTATATGAATTATATGATAACAATTGGTAGTATAATTGTTTACCATGGTTGGTGTATTATGTGTGTATTGTGATTTATTTCAAGTTTAGACCTTAGAATCATCTTGATATCAATAAGATCAAATCAAATAGAATCTTCACTTCATTCTAGGTCTATAAGTTGAAACACTATCAAACTTTGGCATAACATTATTCTCAAACTTATCATACTAACATTGTCACCTAAAGGATATTTATATCTATGTTAGGCTTTATATGTTTACCAAGATATACAGGCTGGGTACTTTTATCTAGGGCTTATCCATGATATTCTGTGCATAAACATCATACTAATCATTTAAGTTATGCTTATTTGGCTTATTCGAACATGATATCTTGTGCTTACATCTCCTATCATTTTCAACTTACACCATAATTGACAAATATAAGCCTTAGAAAAATTAAAATGAAGATATAATAAAATATATCTCATGCAATGTTTATTTGGTAAAGTCATATACAAAATCGCAAATGTTTCATGCAATTTGCACTATCTAGACATCTCCAAAAATTCTGAAATTTCTGCATGAAACTACTCTTGGGACACTTAATCAAGATCCATAATCAAAATTTCCAAAATCTTGAAAATCAGTGTACTGTTTGCCACGCTAGCGCTAGTGCCGACGCTAGCTCGAGTGTCATATTTTTGGTGTTTTTTAAATTTTGAAAAATCACTACAAATATATTATTTTATATGTACAACTCATTTTTACATGTGTGCCATAAATTTATTTTTGAAAAATTAAAATAAAAAACTACAAAAGCCAAAATTGCAAAAAATATTTTATTCTCTTCGATTCTTTATTTATTTGTTTGATTTCTATGTCTATATGGAAAAATCAAATACAAAAAAATAAAACAAAGAATTATCAAAAATTATTTTGAACTTAACTTTTCTATTTACGTGTATCTTGCGAAAGGGAGATTTGGTCTATCATCTCATCACATCTCCTAGTACCAGGCGAACCTCTGACAGGGTAGACCTTGGGAAGTCCAAGATAAAATTATAAGAGTTCAAACTTTAAATCAAAATTATTTTTTCAAAAATATCAAAAATACTGTATGGACTTTATTGTGAAACTCAAGCATGATTTAATCCATCATTTAGACCTTCTACAATGTTACAATTCATTCCTTCAAACTACTTTGAACATTGTTTGTATCATGCTTTGATATCTCTACTCACTTGTGCATCAAATTGTATTATAAAAGTTGTGTAGAACTAAGCGTAACATGTCTCTAAGTATGAGTAAATGCTTTATGGTTGATACTGATACTAATTCACTCACTTATTTTGGCAAAGTCTACATGTGCTTTTAATCCAAGAATGCTTGCTTGTGTATTGTAATTGTACAACGAGTTAAATTTGCATAAGTATCTTACCTACACTACATTTATTTGCACTCTTAAAAATTAAGAAAAGTAGTTGTGCTGTCAAATTACACAGGTTTGCAAAACAAGTGTATTCAGAGAACTTTGTACAAAAACTAATCATGAAATAAATTGACAAAGATAACTCCACCAAGCACTACTTGAACCTCCTGATAAGCCATAATAAGCATTGTGAGGTTGAGCACCTTGGAAAGAATAGTAAAGTGTCTTGTCCAAACCTTCATTTTTTAAAACCACTTATTCTTAAGTACACCGGATCACAAAAAAATCAATATTGAAAAATAAAGTGTGTGATCCCCCAAGCACTACTTTGCACCCTGATAAGTCTTAATATCATAGAAAGAAGAGCATTGTTTGTGCAAAGCACCTTGGTTGTTATAAATTTTTTTTATGTGCATTGAAGTGTGTGGAAGTAAAATTATTTGTGTTTTATTGTGCACTTTACTCTACATTTGGCTTGTATTTTTTTGATTAAATCATTTGTTTACTCTATTCAAAATACACTTATGTGCACATCATTATCTTCCATAACACTTCTTCTCATGAGTATTGGATCCTAATGCTAAATTCTATACTACTCTTTATATATAAATGCACTAGATAACCTAGCATGCTCTCTACAATGTTCGGTATGTTTTGAATTTATGAATTAATATAACGTTGTAGTAATTTCTTTTTGAAAACATTGTTTCATGCTTGGTTACTTTATTGTCAAAATTAAAGATTTTAAATGCAAATTGATTTACAAAAACATCTTCATTGTTGAGATTTAGCTCATATATCTTCTTATGAATTGTCATGTTTATAAAAAAGATGTTTTCTTGTATTTCTATAAGTCTTCCGCATCATATCCATATAATTGTTTTTACCTTGCGCTTTCATGCTTATTTAAAGTCTTTTCTTGTGTGTGCATCATCACTTGAATCTTAAAATTCCTTTCTTTCAACAAGTGGCGGACTTGCTTGGTAAACTTTATATTGGTTGCTCTAAACATGAAAATATTGTAATGGTAAAACTCTGATTTATTAATGGATTTCAAATTAGCTATGTGACATTTTCTTTAAAAATTCAAATAAAACTATAAAAACCCATTGGCTACGAAATTATAATTAGATTTAAAACTCTGAAATGTTTCCAATAATTATTATCCATGATTACATATCTCACCATAGAGGGTGCATATGGTTGTAGACATTAGATAACCTAACCTCTAAGTCATGTCTTGTCCTTAACCGGGGAGGGTTCTAGTAGGGCCTTGCGAGGCACTGGGGGAAAGAGTGTTGGGTTGAGTTTTTCTAGTGTTTGCATATGGGACTAACACCCCAACCTACGACATGTATGCAGCTCATCATGCCCATCCGTCACTTAGTACGGGGCTAGGGTGTAGACATATTGTCTGGGTAGATTGGTTACTTGGAAATCATTACCTTTTATGTTTAAAACTTTTATATAAAAAGGGAAAACAAACATGATAATATTAATTACTTGGCAAATGTTATATTGTTCATCTTTAAGCTAAAAAATCTGATTTATTTCTATGAAAATTATTCTAAAACTCCTTATCATTTTCCTTCTCTCTCAAAGCTCAATCAAGTCTTTATCTTATTATCAAAACTTTTCTGTGTTTTGCTTCCTTACCCACTTTTACTAATAACAAAAGGGGAAGAACTAACATGATAAATAAAATCCGCTATCCAAATGAAAACTTACATGATTAATTAAGAAGATAACTTACATATTAGGGGAGCATTCACTTAGGGGGAGCATCTATTTAGGGGGAGCAATTATAAATACTAAAATTGATAATTATCCTAAGTCATTACTCTCACACACACACAAGTAGGTTTCATCATGCTTATATATTAATGCTCTGATTTATCATTAATAGATTTGTTATTATCAAAAGGGGGAGTTTGTTGGAACATAATCTCCCGCATCTCCTAGGTTTGAGAATAATAAATCCTATGTGTATTTGATCTTGTGTGTTTAAGTGTGCAGGAAACAAAGTCCATATGACTTAAGGATAACATAAGAAGGTTGCCCCCAAAATTGAGCCAACAAATCCAACATGCACACTAGAGCCGGTGGTAGCACCTAGCGCCTGGCGCTAGCGATGATTAGCACAATCCCGGGAGTACATTTAGAAGGAGCTAGCGCCTGGCGGTAGCGGATAGCGTGGAGCACAGAAGGCAAGACGAAAATGTTTCCTCAGACTGAAGATTCTCCCACGCAGAATAATGCCTAATCCAGGATAGCGCAGATGCTAGCACTGAGGCTATAAAAAGGACCCCTTGGATCCATCTTCTCATCCTCTTTAGATCCAAAATTCCAGAGCTTCATACCACTACATAGAGAGGAAGGTTTAAAGAGATACTCCCACAAATCCATGAAGGCTTAAGGAGATCCGTGGAGAAGATTTCAACATGCATCATCATCGTGATGAAAGACTGCATCGACTACAATCATACTCTGCAGGTCTTCGTCTTCTTCTCCAAGAGATCCATATATAGAGTTTTATATTGTTGTTGTTATTTCATTTATCTATATCTTTTTAAATCGTGTAGTAAATTCGCCTCGTGTTGGCGACTAGGTCTAGGTAGGACTTAGGGCAGAAATTCGTCTCGTGTTGATGACTAGGTCTAGGGTGTAGGTCTAGGGGGTGCTGGAGGCCATATCCGGGGAAGGGTTGGCTAGAGTGGCTTGAGGCCGTATCCGGGGAAGGATAGGCTAAAGCCAACCGGTTCATGGGGATACGAGTCGGTATAGAAAACAAAAAGAGTCTTTCATATTTTGCTTTGATTTCTAGTGTCATTGAAATCAAATTTTGTAATCAATTTTATTAATATTAATCATGTCTCTCTTTGTGTAAGAAAATTGATTTGATCTTCATTTCTCTAAATTGTTTACTATCCTCTCCTTCATTATAAAACAATTTAGATCTTTATTCAAAATCACTATTTTGATCTCTTATTATTTCAAGTATTCCAAAATATAATAAAAAGTTTTAAAACCCGTATTCACCCCACCCCCACCCCCACCCCCCTCTATGGGCGCCTACCGATCCAGCAGGCTCACCTTAGCCCCGTCCTTGCCCTTCCATCTGGGAAGGAAGGATTCTAGATCTACACAGATGCATCTTATCAGGGGATGGGTGTAGTATTGATGCAACATGTGCACGTCATAGCATTTGCATCGAGGCAGCTGAAGAAGCCCGAACAGAACTACCCAGTACATGATTTAGAGCTCGGGGTTGTGATCTTCGCCTTGAAGATTTGGAGGCATTACCTTTATGGGGTTCACTATGAGATCCTTACATACCATAAGAACCTCAAGTATATAGACACTCAGAAAGACCTGAATCTACGACAACGGAGAAGCCTAGAGTTCCTATGCGATTTTGACTACACCATGCATTATCATCCGGGGAAGGCAAACACGATGGCGGATGCCTTGAGTAGGAGAGCCAGCACATCTGGACTGAACCCCGAGTGATGGTTATGGAGCTGTTGAATATGTTAGAGGATATAGAGATCACATTGGTATCCAGGGCCGAGCCTGAGGCCTATGAGGAGTACTTAGCTGCCTTGAGCATTACTTGTGACATCCGAAACCGCATCGTTGCATAGCAGAGATAGGATGTAGCACTAGAGCCGGTATTCAGAGCACTAGAAGGGGGCAACTCAGGAGACTACTCATTACATGATGACCTCGTTCATTCTAGGGCCGTATATACATACCTGCATGAGGTGGGATCTAAGAGGACATGCTCAAGGAGGCACACTACACTCGATACTCAGTGCACCCTTGGATCACCAAGATGACGGCGGACCTGTGGAAGAATATGTACTGGCCTGGGATGAAGAGGAGATCACGGCTTGGGTGACGCACTGCGGGACATTCGAGCGGGTGAAGGCCGAGTGCGAGAGCCCTGGGGGTTTGCTATAGCCGTTACAAGTCCCAGAGTGGAAGTTCGAGGACATAGCCATGGATTTTGTGCATGGGTTATCGCAGTCCCACTCTGGCCATGATTCCTTTTGGGTCATAGTTTACAGACTGACCAAGGTGGCCAGATTCATTCCAGTCCGGAAGAACGCTTCAGTTACTGTATTGGTGAGATTATTTTTATAGCAGTTTGTCAGGTACCACGACATGCCCAGGATGATTGTTTCAGATAGTGATGGTCGCTTTACTTTGAGGGAGTGGAGGGTAGCGCAGGCATATCTAGGGTCTCGACTTACCTTCATCACTGCTTTCCATCCATAGACCGATGGCCAGACAGAGCGCACCAACAGGATGGTGGAGGACTTGCTGCGTTTATGCATTCTGGACATGGGGAAACCGTGGGAGAGGTTGTTACCACTGATAGAGTTTTCTTACAATAATAGCCACCAGGCAAGTATTGGGATGGCACCGTATAAGGCTCTATACGGGAGGAAGTGCCCAACACCGTTATCTTGGCTCCAGGATGAGGATCCAAGGGAACTTGGATCAGAGTACATAGATGATACAAATTCTTTAGTATGGATGATTCGTGATCGGATGCTGGAGGCTCAGAGCCGATAGGCCAAGTATTACGATGCGAGGCATCGAAAGGTGGAGTTCCAAGTAGGAGACAATGTTTTCTTGAAGATAATTGAAAGTGCACTGTGTGCATCTGAGAATACTCTAGAGGGGGGTGAATAGAGTTTTAAAAATATTTCTATCCTATTTATGCAAATACAATAAAACACTAAGTGTTTATGCTTCAACAAATCCCACACAGAATTAAACTAAAGTGCTGAAATATGAAACAGAAAAACAGTAAAATAAATCTAAACTATATGGGACAGCACAGAAAATAAACAATCCAGAAGACACAAAGATTTTATAGAGGTTCCCCAAAATGTGGGTAGTCCTCTCTTCTACCACCTGGTAGGAATGCACCAACTGTTCCTGAGTCTTTTGACAAGGAGACTCTCAGAACCACTGATCTTTTGATTAAGAGATCGTGAACCAACCAGATCTTTTGATAAGGAGATCTTGGACCACCAGATCTTTTGATAAGGAGATCTTGAACCACTGAATCCTTTGGAAGAGGCATTCTTAAAACTCTTTTATAGGTGAGAATGAGAAGGAGAAAGAAGAAGGGAAGAAGGGGAAGAATTCTGTTCTCAGAATTCTTATGAAGCTTGTATGAAGAACAACTTCTTGAATCTTTCACTGGATCTGCTTATGATTAACTCCTGCTTATGATGGTGATGTATTGCAGGAGCTATGGTTATCAGATCCTTTCCTTTTCTTCTGATTAAGATCTGGCTGCTGTATGATTGTGATGAAGAGTAGCCTTCAGATCTTCTGTTCTATAAGATGGAGAGCAGCAATTCTTTCTTCTCTGTATGTTCTCTATTAGGGTTCCTGGGGAGGAAGAAGAATAGGGAGCCCTAATAGAAAAACTGTTGGCCGATTGTGATGAATGCCCTATTTTTCTCTTTCCTTTCTTCCCTTTTATTGTCCCTGTTCAATTTGAATTTCTTTCCTTTTCTGGTAAGTCCTGAATAGTTATATTTGTCTGGACAATTACTCTTTCCTTCCTTCTTTAATTCCCGTCCCGTCGACTAACTATTAGCATATTTCCAAGAAAGCTTTTCTCTGTCCTCTGTTAATTCTTCATTCTATTTGAGGAAATTAAGGAGCCATTGGAGAACGGTCTTCAGTGTTGTGGGCCATGAGAGAAGGTCTAAAAATGACAGCTGAAAAGATTTCCTTTTCAGATTGTATTTGACGTGCGTCGAGTTCTCTCCCTCTCTTATCGACGCACCTTCGAGTCCTTGTAAGAGCCACTTCAAATTCATCCTTGACCTAATTAAAATCTGTTAGTCGACGTGGCGTCGATATCTTATCGATGTAACCGTCGAGTTGAGGGCATCGCTCTGAACTTCATTATCTGCGTCTAGATGAAGTCGACATTGCGTCGACTTTAAATGGCTTTGACTGATATTTCCTTCTGTGTTGAGTTGAAGTAGACGCAGCGTCGACTTCTCAAGGTACTTCGACAAGTCCATGGCCTCTACCTCGATATTTACTTGACGTAACGTCGACTTGATCTACTTTGACAGATGGGGTGAGTTGCTTGGACTTCTAGTCAGAGTAGCGTCGATAATAACTCGATGTTGCGTCGATTTCTATTCGACGCAAATGTTAACTTTGCCCAAATTGTGCTTCTCTTGATCTGGTCTTGACACCCTAGGTTGATTGTGAATTCCTAAGATATCTAATGACCAGATTACCCTCACTACACAATGGGTAATTCAACCTAAGAGATAAAATCATTTTTTCGGTAATTTGTTAAGTTAAATCAATGGGGTTTTCCTAACAATCTCCCCCTATGTATCATAACAAAATGTACAGTTTGAATAAAGTAATTTTACATATTTCTTTGCATAAAACAAAAATACATACAGGACAACATAGATATAAGAAAATGACATGCTATTTTTCACAGGCCATTTCATTCCATTGTTAAGAAATATATAGATATTCACAGCTGTTTTTCAGGAACTATAAAACTTTACAGAATACCTTACTGCTCCTTCTCAAGAGTTCTTCTCTTCCTTGAAAATACTTTTACCTTCTTAGGAGAAATGTTCAGAGGCTCGTCATCTTCTGTAATAGCATCTTTGGTAAGCTCCCCCTGAGAGTTTGCATTTACTTCAGCCTGTTCTACAGCTTCCTGAGCAATCTGGGTAACCTCATCCAGAATATCATTCTGAGGCTCCCCCTGAACTAATGTTGTACTTATATCTGCCATCTCTATATCCAAATTCCTTTGCACATCTGGAGTAGGCTCATCCTGAATATCTGGGAGCTCGCCCTGATCTACTGGAAGCTCCCCCTGATCTGCTGCATCTATTTTCTCTTCATTCAGCTTTTCTGGGAGCTCCCCCTGATCTGTAGGCTCCTCCTGGATCTGTGCATTTTGAAAGGTAGTAACTTTGTCATGAGTAACAGAGATATCAACATTATTACCCACCTCTAGGACAGGCCTTTCTTCCTCCAGAATGTTTTCTCCCTTCTTAACCTTGCTGGAAAGAGAGGTTAAGAATTCTTTTGTGACCATGGAGGTAGACACAAAGTCCTTGAGGCTCTGAAGGGATCTTTTAGAATCTAACAATTCAGCCTCCATTTGAGAATACTTCTTGTCAAATTTTCTTTCCTGAGAGGCCACCATGTCTGTAAAGGTAGAGGAGGCAAGGCCAACTGCTTTGGAGATGATTTGCTCAAGATCAATTGTGGGGATATGAGAGGTAGATTGAGGAGGTGATGGAGGGAAGTCTTCTTGGATAGGGGAGAGAGTATGATAGGTTTCTGGAGAGACATGAATTGGAGGTGGAGGTGGAGAAAAAATGGATGGAAGCTGATGAGGAATTGGAGGAGATGGATCTGGGGCTAATGGGGATTGGTGATGTTGTTGTTGTTGTTGATGTTGTTGTTGTTGTTGCTTTTGTTGTTGTGGTTGTTGTTGTGAAGCTAGAGTATCTTCCTGTGGGAGATCTGGTATTTGCCTCTCTGAATCTTGAGGAGGAGGAGAGGGAGGAGGTGAGACTGGAGCTTCACCAGGCTTCAAGATTTTCCTGGTCCACTTAGAGAATATTCCTATGTTTATTCTCTTTCTAGGAGGAATAAGCACTCTTTTGGACTTACACACTGCTGGAAAATGGTGAAGCAAAACCTAACTCATCATCCTCATATATGCATTTTCTTTGTGGGCCTATTTGTGCCCAATCATTCTTAGGAGGCATTTCCCCTAATTTATCTTTTTCTTTAGAACTAGAGCTCCCATAATTTGAAGCTGTTGCTTTGGAACAGCATCATGTGCTGAGATTTTACACAACAATACCTTTCCTATTATATTAGCTAGGAACCTGTATTCTTCTCCAAGGTCGACCTTTTTTAGGTTTCTGGGCTTATCTTTCTTGAACTGCATGAGCTCCAGGGCCCCCTTGGTCTCATCTTCTGTTAGATCATCTAACTCATCTCCAGTTTGAAGATCATAAGTTTGATTTAGTAACTCCTCTATTATACATATGTGTCATACACTTTTCCCTTGAGGGAACCATCCTCTCCTATCTGAACACTATCTTTAAACTCAGTTAGTTCTAAATCCAAGATCTTGCATCTGGTGTAAATCAGCTTGGTTAAGACAGCATCTTGAAATAGACCAAGAATGCCTTGAAGATTTCAGCCGCTGCACCGAACGAATCTATATCCACATCAAATCCTGAGTTCACTTTTGGTGGAGCCATCAGGTCAATGGTACCTGCAATCACAAAGAGAAAACGAGAGAGAGAGGCACATGAGAGCTGGAGAGCAAGAAAGCAAGAGAGAAGAATTCGAAAGCGCAATGATCTCGACCCTGAAGTTTCTTAAAAGAAGACGATTTGTCACAACTTAGGGTTTATGTTGACGCACTGTCGATAAGGATTAGTATTTGGCGCGCAAAAATAAGTCAAGAATGCTCCTAGAAGCAATTCTGAGCACGCATTAATATCGACGTTGTGTCAATTAATATTTGACATAATCCAGTCGACGTAATAACATTCTAGAAATTGTTCAATCGATGCAACATCGACTCTGATCTGCGATCAATAAGACGATGCATGCGTCGAGATCTATTCGAATTATCCACTCTGAATGCTTCTTGACGCTAGCGTCGAGTAGATGTCGATGGTACGTCGACTTCTATTCGACGCACCTCTGAATGAACAGATCTATTTCCTTAGAAAATTCTTGCTGTTTTTTCAGCAATTATACTTATTGAAAATAGATTATAATATTAATTTTATAAATTGTAAGGGAAAAATCAAGGCAGAAAACACTCCCTTGGATGAAGATTGTTCCTTATTTATGACCTACATCTTTCTTCCCCCGCTCCATTTTCTCCTGAGTGAGACCCTACCTAACCCTACACAAGTAATTCAAACATTAGAGGGGACCTAGGTTACCTTGGGCCCTTTGTTTTTACCATTGTAGGGTTCAATGAAAGAATAGAAATGTCTCTTATGATACCCTTTTGGAAGATAAGGAATGGGTTTCCCAAACCTATTATCTTGATACTTGAAATGAGTACAAAATGTATCTAAATAAAGAAGATCAACAGAGTGTTTTATTACCCTAGGTTTTGCTTTAACCTTTTGGTTGAGGTTAATTAATTTGTCTACATGATTCTTGCCTAGGGGTTTTCCTTCTTATTCAGATTTACCTTTTTAGGTTTATCTATTATATCTGGATGATTGTTATCTTTACCCTTGGATGATGCACTCTTCTCACTTGGTTGATACTCACTAGGTCTAACAAATGAAACTGGATTTTTCCAGGCAGGTTTCCTAGGTGCTTCTGTGCTGGTGGAGGGCTCTGCTCCTAACCCTAGATGATTAAATCTCATAGAGAGATTTTCTGTGATGTCTTTGAGCTTCTGACTCCTCCCATTGAGTGAGTCCTCAAAGGCCTTTGCCTTGGCTAGCTCTTCTTTCAGATTTATGTTTTCTTCTCTAAGTTTAATCAATTCCGACTCTTTAGTATTAATTTCATTTGTTAGATCTTGATTTCTTAGGTATATTTTATCTTTCTTAAGATTTTCTAATTCAGTCTTAACTGTGTCTAATTCTTTTTCTACCCTAAGATGATCAATGCATAAATCTTTAAAATAGGATTTAAAATCATCTGAGCTGAAATCAAACTCATCAAAATTGATACATGTTCCTCTTCTTTATCTGATGACATCCCTAGTGCCATCATGCAGGCTGCTTCTGCTGCTTCATCGTCACTTTTAGATGATGAGGAGCTTAATTCTGCTTCAGAATCACTCCATGTTTCAGCAATGAAGCCCTTAACTTTCTTCTTATCCTTTCCTCTGAAGGACTTCTTCTTCTTCTCCTCTTTGTTGTTGCTTCTTTCCCTTTGCTCTTGTGGGCACTCAGGAGCAATGTGCCCTGGTTTGTTGCAGGTCAAATAGATAATCTCCCTCTTTGGAGTTTTATCATACCTAGCCCTTGAATCTCTTTCTTTTCTCCTCGAGTCTTCAGTCTTGACCCATTTCTTGAATCTCCTTGCTAGCAAACTGAACATTTCATCTTCAGGAGTAGAGGGCTCTCCTTCAGTAGCTTTCAGAGCTAGGCTCCATTGGATAGGAGCTGGAGTAGTTTCCCTTTCTTCTGATTCAGCCCTATTCTTCAATAACATCTCATAAGACTTAAGCTTTCCTAACAAAGCTTTAGTAGAGATTTCTTTGTGGCACATGTACTCTCTGATTGCCCAGATCCTTGAATCCCATGAGCTAGGGAAGTACATGAGGATTTTATCATTACTTTCAGTCAAGGATATCTCCTTGTCTAAGCCTCTGAGCTCATTAATGATAATGCTGAATCTGTCATACATATCAGCAACAAATTCTTCAGCTTTCTTTTGAAAGTTCTCATACTGGGATATGAGAATGGACTTTCTGTCCTTCCCTTCATCTGAGCTTCCTTCCACCATTCAGGTGAGAGAATCCCAAATATCTTTTGTTGATTGGCATTCAGCAACCTTCTGGAAAATGTCATCAGACATTGTTGAAACCAGAATGTTCATGGCCTTGGCATCACATGCATTGACCTTCTTTTCAGCTTCTGTCCACTCATTTCTTGGGACAGCCTCAATTATTGAAGATTCTCCTTCCTTTTGTCTGACTAGAGCTGGAGGACCTGTGAGAAGAACATTATAGATGTCTTCATCATTGGAATTCATATAAAGCCTTATTCTGGCCTTCCAGTGTATGAGCTTATTCAAGTTACACACTGGGGGTCTTGTAGAAGCATAATCCTTAGTACTCATTTTCTTTTAAGGGATGTATTTGTAATAAAGAAATAAGAGTAGGAGGTCTTTTTGATCAAGGTGTTAACCTTTTAATGATCAACCTCCCTCTGATACCAATTGAAAGTGCAATGTGTGCCTCTGAGAATACTCAAGAGGGGGGTGAATAGAGTTTTAAAAATATTTCTATCCTATTTGTGCAAATACAATAAAACACTAAGTGTTTATGCTCTAACAAATCCCACACAGAATAAAACTAAAGTGCTGAAATATGAAACAGAAAAATAGTAAAATAAATCTAAACTATATGGGATAGCACAGAAAATAAATAATCTAGAAGACACAAAGATTTTATAGAGGTTCCCCAAAATGTGGGTAGTCCTCTCTTCTACCACATAGTAGGAATGCACTAACTGTGCATGAGTCTTTTGACAAGGAGACTCTCAGAACCACTGATCTTTTGATAAGGAGATCATGAACCAACCCGATCTTTTGATAAGGAGACCTTGAACCACCATATTTTTGATAAGGAGATCTTGAACCATTGAATCCTTTTGAAGAGGGATTCTTATTACTCTTTTATAGGTGAGAATGAGAAGGAGAAAGAAGAAGGGGAGAAGGGGAAGAATTCTATTCTCAGAATTATTATGAAGCTTGTATGAAGAACAGCTTCTTGAATCTTTCACTGGATCTGCTTATGATTAACTCCTGCTTATGACGGTGATGTATTGCAGGAGCTATGGTTATCAGATCCTTTCTCTTTCTTCTGATTAAGATCTGGCTGCTGTATGATTGTGATGAAGATCAGCCTTCAGATCTTCTGTTCTATAAGATGGAGAGCAGCTGTTCTTTCTTCTCGGTATGTTCTCTATTAGGGTTCCTGAGGAGGAAGAAGAAGAGGGAGCCCTAATAGAAAAACTGTTGTCCGATTGTGATGAATGCCCCGTTTTTCTATTTCCTTTCTTCCCTTTTATTGTCCCTGTTCAATTTGAATTTCTTTCCTTTTCTGGTAAGTCCTGAAAGGGTATATTTGTCTGGACAATTACTCTTTCCTTCCTTCTTTAATTCCCGACCCATCCACCAACTATTAGCATATTTCCAAGAAAGGTTTTCTCTATCCTCTGTTAATTCTTCATTCTATTTGAGGCAATTATGGAGCCATTATAGAATGGTCTTCAGTGTTATGGGCCATGAGAGAAGGTCCAAAAATGTCAGCTGAAAAGATTTCCTTTTCACACTATATTCGACGTAGCGTCGAGTTCTCTTCCTCTCTTATCGAGGAACCTTCGAGTCCTTATAAGAGCAACTTCGAATTCATCCTTGCTCTGATTGACCTCTGCTAGTCGACGTGGCATCGATAACTTATCGACGTAACCGTCAAATTGAAGGCAAGGCTCTGAACTTGATTATCTGCATCGAGATGAAGTCGACGTTGCGTCGACTTTAAATGGCTTCGACTGATACTTCCTTCTGCGTTGAGTTGAAGTAGATGTTGCGTCGACTTCTCAAGGTACTTCGACAAGTCCATGGACTCTACGTCGATATCTACTCAACGTAACATTGACTTGATCTACTTCGACAGAAGGGGTGAGTTGCTTGGACTTCTAGTCAGAGTAGCGTCGACAATAACTTGATGTTGCGATAATTTCTATTCGACGCAAATGTTAACTTTTCCCAAATTGTGCTTCTCTTGATCTGGTCTTGACACCCTAGGTTTAGTGTGACATCCTAAGTCATTTAATGACAAGATTACCCTCACTATGCAATGGGTAATTCAACCTAAGAGATAAAATCACTTTTTAGGTAATTTGTTAAGTTAAATCAAAGGGATTTTTCCCAATAACATGATTGTTGCATGGTGTCTCGCGGGTGCGAGGACAGAAGAAGATCATCCCTCAATTTATGGGGCCTTATGTGATCCTGGAGCGGATCGGCCCATTGGATTATAGGCTGGAGCTGCCACAGGAGTTGGCAAACCTACACGATGTCTTCTACTTCTCCTCACTTTGGAGAGCCTTACTTCGGCCAGAGCAGCATGTTACGACTACAGCATGCCTGATAGCATCCGACAGATCATTCCGCCTGGAGCCCATCTGCATCGATGATACAGCCATCCTAGTTCTGCGGTGGAAGAAGGATCCTCTCGTCAAGGTATTGTGGTCCAATCATGGGTGAGAGGAGCACATATGGGAACTAAGGTACCTTATGCAACAACAGTATCTGGGACTATTCACCTCAGGTACACCTAAACATGAGCTTACATTCCTTATTCTCACATTGCATAGAATCCCATAGACCCGAACTTAAATTTCGAGGATGAAATTATTATTTCTATTTATTGAGATTTGTAACATCCCTAATCCTACTAGACCTCATAAAGGTGTTAGGACATAACATGGGGAGAGAAGGGTGAGTGGAGGCAAGGAGATAACCTTAGAGTTCACTAAGTTGAGGTGAACTCACATAGTACACACTAGTGAACACAAGACAACTTAGGTCAAATTAGCCAAATTGAACTCACAAACACTATTTGACCTCGCCACTATGTTTCTAACCCTAATAGACACTCATTTGACCAAGAACCCCAATATTTGATCAACCAAATAGGCCAAATTGACCAAAGTCAAGCTAGGTCAACATAACCATATTCAACACAAATAGACTCAATTGACCTTCGATGCCTCAAATTGAACTTACCTATGTTCCCCTAACCAATAAGGAAGGTCATTAGTTCAATAATCACTAGTTGATCCCACCCAATTTCAAGGTATAGACCAAAGTCAACTTTTGGTCAACATAGCCCAAATCAACCCAATCAAGGACCAATTGGCCTTCAATTGGTCAAACTGACTTCACCCTTAACCTTCTAACCCCATTAAGGATCTATTGGACCCAAAATCCCTATCAAGTGGTCAACCAATCCCTCCAATTTGACCAAAGTCAAACTTAGACTATTTTGGGTCAAACTCACACCATATGGATCACTTAACCAATTTGAAGCCACACCATGGTCCAATAGACTTTGGGTAAGGTCATATGACCCATGACCATCAAGTGGGGCTAACCCACCAATCAATTTGACCAAGTCAACTCAAAAGTCAACCATGATCAACATAAGGCCTTAAGGAAGAAATTGAAAGACCAAATGAAATCCAAGTGAACCAAGGCCCCACACCTTGCATAACCAGCATGCCACAAGTCTATTGGCACCCCACATTTGAATTTGGAGATGGCATTTTCCCCCTAAAGGTGAAAAGGCACCTTTGAGTAAACGAGCTTCCATGGCCCCTTACCACCTTGCCCAAGCCCTCAACTGATCTCCTCAGATTGTGAACAGTCTTTTCATAGCATGGCAGCCGCTCAGCTGCTGAAGGAAGGATGTACAAGCCATAGTCGAACCCCCCACACTCCATCTTCTGTTTACAGCCATCACCACCACAAATTGACCATTCCATCAGCTTCAGAAGGTCCTTAGCATTCGAGCCAGCCTCTTGGAGCAGAGGAATTGGTGGAGAATCCACATATCGTGCAAGTTCACCGGAGACAGAGAGATCCATGGCAACCCATCGGAGCACCCGCCGCCGAGCCACCATTGAGGTCCGTTTCTCCTCCCCTCCCTCTGTGCTAGCTTTCTAGCTCATTAGGCTAAGAAATCTGGCTCAATTGAGCCACGATCCATATGAGTTTGGTGTGATTTTGCCAAGCTCTTCACCCCTCTCGGGTTCGCCAGAGACACTTCCTTTGGTGGCCGTGTCGCCGCCAATCGACATCCACCACCTCAATAGAGGTGGTGGTGGTGGTGGCCGGCAGTTGTGGCCCTCAGGTGGCCAGGAATTTCAAGGAGAAAAGCTTCAGGAAGATGAAATCCTGGTCGTTAGCCTATCGGGGACGATGAACCACAGCCGTCCGATTTGGCTAAGATCTCTACCCGCAGTCCATATTAATATAAATGTAATATTTATGTCACAATATATTCAGAGATTAGATTAATTATTTAGGCTACTTAGAAGTCATTTTAGGCAAAATTGCCTGAGACAACTTTTGTATCCCTTGAGATCTACTGTCCATAGGGCTTTGAATCACCAGGTTTGGTGGCCTACAGCTCCTTGTAGAGCCATTCTCCTGAGGAGTGTCCTAAAGGGTGACCAGTCCTTATTTGGTAGATCTAGCTCACATAGTTGCTTAGATTGGTCTAATGTTTTGGACATAAGTGTAAATGACATAAATATATCCCGTGCCGAGAAATCAAAATTTTTTGGCAACAAATTTTTAAGGTTTTTTAGTAAATATGATTTTTCATATTAATGAAATAAATGCGGTTAGATATGTACAAAATGACCCAAATCTTGGGTGACATCATGGTTGGGTAATTATTAATCACATGTAAGAAGTTGAGGTCATTTGGACCACTGTAGAACATTATATTTCACATACATAGGAATGAGATATATGGAAGGGTGGTATGCAAATAGCACCTTTGAGTATTTTGTGAACTCATCGCTAATGACTGGTTGTATAATCATGATAATTGAGAAATACACCTAGTATGATGGGGGAGGTATCATCTATAGAAATATTAAGATTTTGGAAAGAAAAATCCTATGTATTTGAGTAATAACATTATTGTCACGTAAATGTATTAATCAAATATAAGTGATCAAATAACTTAGGATAAATCTGGTTTTCAGTCACATGATTTCTTAGAATAATATATACCTCTGAAAATTTTATTGGGATTTTTGGAGCTAAATTTCTTAGTTATTTGAGCATAATTGATTTTGTCATATTGTAAAAATGAAATAATCATCATCAAAATTCAATAATAAAATCCAATATTCTGTCATATGATGTTTTACATTGAAATATATCTCTGGCAATTTTGGTAGGATTTTTGAAAGTCATTTACACTGTAAATTACCAGAAATGCCCTTTGTCACACTTATGTATTAATGGAATTTATATGGTTAATATTATCTGGAAAGTTCTGAAAATTTGGCTAAACTATTTTTGGATCGTTATAAGGCTATGCTAATTTTTCTAGAATTTTTTGAATCAGTTATTTTGGTAATTGCCATGTAATGTGACCAATTAAGAAAATTAAGAAAGTGAGTTAGTCATGATATTTCGTCATTACATTTCACTGATAAATTATTTGGATCACTTTGACTTTTGAAAGTTATACTTCATGTGTAAAGTGAGGTTTACATTATCATTAAATTATTTTTATAAATGGCCAAAACATTTGGGAAAATTATGAATATCTGACCATCTCTTAATTGGGTCATGATTAACCAATGATATGACTTTTAGGGCATTTTGCCCAAGTTATAGTGAAGTTCACATCATAGAGACCAACCTAGTTCAATGTTGAGTTGGTCTGCGAATAGAAAAACTTGAGGTAGTGTTTGGACTAGCCAGAACAAGTAGGAATGGGATGAACTCTGGAACACAAGATTAGGGCTGTAAGACCCTCTTTTTTTGCATTCGTTCTCGGGTCTTACCGCCCAGAACCGCCGTCTTACTGTGGCACCAACTTACGGGATGGTCGCCACCACAATACACTGATTCTACCGGCTAATCAACATCATCCAGGCCAACTACATATCAAAGTAATAGAAGTGTTAAACAAAACAAGTCCACAATTCACATTATACATAAATATCAAAATACAAAGTCCACGATGAGAAAGTACTAAAATGAATAGGGACTTGTGCCCATTACATCAATATCCTCACTATAGGTTCACTCATGCTCATGCGAAAGTTTCAAAAACATATACATTGACATCTACTACGGCTACTGCTGGTACGGGCTGCTCCATCTTGTCATGCTCTCTTGTCCTGGTATTCTGAATGAGGTCATGCTACTCCGGCATAACGACTCCTACAATGATGTGGTCCACCGACTGTTAATCAAAAAGACTAAGCCAAATTCCCCCGGCGACTCCTAGACACCGGGCGGGAGGAGGAAGTAGAGGACAACAAGGGGTGAAGCAAGCAGGTGACATGGAACTAATCTAGCAGTTCTATCATAATAAATCAAGAGCATCTATGAAACTGAGCAGTATATAAGCGAGCGTCAATGTAAGTATACGCACGCAGTTATAAAGAAGTTTAAGAAGCTAGAAAAGTAAACCAGAGCAGTTATAAAGTAAACTAGAGCAAGTAAAGAAACAACTAGATCAGCTATGAAAGTAACCTTAACTTATGTGTACACACACACAAACACATAAGCTAAAGGATTAGGCAAGAAGTAAACTCATCGTATAAAAGAGCTCATACTAATTTATACGATGAGGTCTTGGTTGTGCAATGATGCTATGTTATGCTATGTTATGCAATGCAATGATACAACTCACAAACTCGACTCTGTACGTACAGACCTTTTGTTAGTTCCCTCTGTTCGAGTGTGTCAACTCAGGTACCCGGTTGAGGCAAACAGGGCAGTGGATTGGGCTTGTCCACTTCTAGGCTTATGTCACACATCTCCCAGCCTAGACCTTACGTACACCCCTAAGAACACACAGGGTATCCGCGTACTATCTGGTAAGCACCACCTCTATCCCGATTTTCGAGTGTCCACTTAGGTACACCTCGTTGAGGCAAACAGGGGCAGTGGATCGGGTCCTCCACTCCTAGGCTAGTATGACACCTCCCATCTAGACATTACGTACGCCCCTAAGAACACACAGGGTATCCACATACTACTTGATACAACAATACCTCTAAGTGGAACACCAAGCTCTCAGCTCACCGGACTTGACCAGTCCTTTTAATATACCGAGTCCACCGTTCACAGGACTTAACCCATCCTTCTATTATACCGAGCCTACCGCTCGCAGGACTTAACTCGTCCTTCGAATATACCGAGCCTACCACTCGTGGGACTTAACCCGTCCTTCTATATACCGAGCCGACCGCTCGCAGGACTTAACTCGTCCTTCTAATATACCGAGCCTACTGCTCGCAGGACTTAACTCATCCTTCTAATATAACGAGCCTACCGCTTGCAGGACTTAACCCATCCTTCTAGTATACTGATCCTATCGCTCGCGGGACTTAACCCATCCTTACTTGAGCAATACTAATAAGTCCCAAATTTCAGACGGGGATTATCCTATCAAGTTCTCATATTTAAACTACTCTTGTCCAGCGTTTAGTTATACTTAAAAGTTTATGGTGAATCTCGGACTTCCCGAGGGTTACCAGGTGAAGGGCTCACAACGGTATGGGGATACGATGGACGTGGCTGAAGCCTAAATCCCCCTTTCCAGGATATTTACTCTTCTTGGTGGCTACCCATTCTTATATGCCCACTAGCTCTCTAATTTCTCTAAGGTCCTGAGATGGATTACCAATTTGACTCGGGCAGACAAGGGTCGGTGTTCAATTGAGCACTGAACCATGCCTTCCCTAGTGACTGGCTATTTCTTTGTGTTATCTCTCAATCACAACCTGTACCTCCTACTAGGTCACTCCTTACCTACTTAAGGTCCCAATTCATACATCAAGCACACTTATATTTGCTAACGGTACAAGCCTCTCATCATATCATCGTAATGCCGGATTAATGGTTTTACTAAACGCACCTCAACCCCTTTCTTCTATTAAATGTCACTAATGGTTAATCCCTTAATCAATCTATGACTTCATAATGATCAATGAGTTAATAATTCCATAGGTGATGGTCTCGAGTGGTCTAAATCACATAATTCAGTTTTTACTCTTCGCAGACCGGTTTGCCTTTAAGTGAAACCACGTGCCCTACAAGATTGACTATATGAATACTAACTAAGCATGAGATCATTTTACTTTTAGAGATTCGTATAAATGTCAAAGGTCTATGTACAAATTTCTATGACGTTCCAGCAATAATAAATCAGTAATTAATTTCTCAAGTCATGAATCCAGATACTACTTTGTGAAAGAAGTATGAAGTTTACTCAGAGATTAATTCTAATAAAATTACCATAGCTTCATACTGATATAAAAGGACCTTGTACAAAATTTCATAACATTTCAGTATCAGTAATTCAGGGAATTAATTTCTCAAATTATAAGTCCAAATACTACTTTGTGAAGGAAGTTTGAAGTTTACTAAGAGATTAATTCTAATAAAATTACCATAGCTTTATACTGACATAAAAGGACCTTGTACAAAATTTCATAAAATTTCAGTATCAGTAATTCAGGGAATTAATTTCTCAATCTATAGGTCCAAATACTACTTTGTGAAGGAAGTATGAAGTTTACTCTGAGATTAATTCTAATAAAATTTTTATAGCTTCAAACTGATATAAAAGGACCTTGTAAAAAATCTCATAACATTTCAGTAAGCTTTGATCCTATAATTACTCACTTGGGGTCTATGTGACCAAATCACATGAAATCAAGTTTCCTAGGGAAATTAACCCAAAGGTTGATGATTTTCACTATAGAGTATTATCCCATGGTCCTAAGTGCATGAGTTGTAGAACTCCAAAATCCACTAAATTCAACTTGGGTGCTATATGCACACCATTTCTCATACACTACACCTACATGCATATGGTAATTCTTAAACATGTCCATTTAGTCTAAATTTTTTACCAGACCCTTATTATTATAAGGCTATGACCTCAGCCCAAGTTTGAGGTGATTAAGAGTCACTAGACCCCATAATAATACATGCAAGCTTAATAGAATTCTCAAATAATCGTTAGAAAAATTAATTCTAAAAATTCTCAAATTTTTACTAGAGGTGTAATAGGGCATGACTCATGCATGCCCAAATATTCAAGCTATTTGGAGTTGTAGAAATCCACAAATAAATTTCCAAAGATCTAGAGCACCCTATTTACATGCTACACTTAAATGGATGCACAGTGTGCTACAGAGCTCCAAATCTAGTGAAGTTAATTTCTAAAAATAGTAGACACCCAGATCATCACAATTCATGTTGGGCATTTTTTCTGAATCATGGCCATTATTTTTCTATATTTAATTCTAAGTTCAGCCTCATCTAGACACTTAAATAATTTCCATGAATTAAAATTGTTGGTCTGCGGCTATCCGATCTCCCCAGATCAGACGGCGGGTGACCCATCTTCTTTCCTGAGCCAATGGCTCAGATTGACCGCACCTGGGCCAATTTCTCCCTCTTTTTCGGTGAACTCTGGTAGTTTCGGACGAAACCCTCCCGCCACCAACTTCACCTGACATTTTGCCGTCGAATGGCGGTGGCCGTCTGGCCTGAGGTGGCCTCCGACACCTTTTGATTTTTGGCTTGGGAACAAATTTTCAAAACCCGATTAAGTTACTATAAGTGACGAATCCAAAGGGGAAGAGAGGAGGATACTAGCACTGGAGGAGGGGTTAAGGAATGCATGCCTTATCTGAGCCAAATGGTGGTAATTACTTGATGGACATGGCCGGAATTCAAGCTCCATCTCCTTGTTTGATCTCCCTCCTCAGTGCTTGTCCTCTTCTGAAATCATTGGGCTTCTTCTCCTTAGCACATTCATAAGCTAATGGGGGGGGGGGGGGGGTATAAACAGGGTCAGGGGAGGCTATATTCGTGGCAGCCATTAATGGCAATTTCACCAAGGCCGGCACCTCCCTCAACAGCCACTGCTACAACTCCAACTTAGCAAGAAATTACTGCTCTCCTCAATTCCTGGCCAGGGGAGGAAAAATTTCAAACCAAAGTGCATTTGTTGAACATTGGTCATTAAAGTGGCCGACCACCTCCTTTGAAATTCTCTCCTCCCCCTTCCTTCAGCTACCACCTCACCAAATTTCTGCTGGGATTTCTTGGGGATGCTGGAAACAGACTAGGAAAGGAGGGATGGTGGCCATGTGGCCACCAATCCATGGATCCTTCCATGGATTCCCTTTTGTTGGTGGCCGGCCACCAGCATGTTGGACCCTCCTTAGGCCCAATTGGCTCCGATTAAATTCTTCTCCCTTATGGGCTTGATTAGGTGGGGTTGAGCCTAATGGTTTTAGGGTTGGGCTAAGTCCAATGAGCTTGAGTTTGGGTTTGGGCTCACTTGACTCAAATAGACCAAATTGGGACTTTTGAGTTTGGGCTTGACCCAAGATCACCCTAACCAATGTGGCTGACCTACATTGATGCCTTAGACCTTAATGGACCTATTCCAAGAGGAATTAGGTCATAGTGGGGGTCATATGAGGCTTATTTGCACATAATTGCTTATAGGGGCAATTTGGGCATTTTGGTGATTTTGCCCTAATCATCTATACTCCCCTTAGAGTTTAGGAAGGGTTGTGCTAGGTCAATTTGTCCAATTGAGGGTCAATTGAACCATATAGGGCAAAATTATAATTTGGGGCAATTTGGTAATTTTGCCTAATTTCCAAAATTGTTTTATCCCAAGGGTCCAATGTGGTCCCATTAGACTTCCTTAGTGACTTGGAGAGCTTGGGCCTGATCAATTTGATCATTTGAATCCTAATTGACCCTTAATAGGGATGGTTGACCTATTTCAAGCTAAAGTTGACTTTGGTCAAAATAACCAATTTAGGTTGACCCCAATGAGTCCTTAGTGACCCAAGGGACTCCCTAAGGATTACGGATGTCATAATGAGGTCAAATAATCATTATGAAGCTTAAACCTCAAAATCTAGGCTTGGGTGCTAAAATAGGCTATTTGCACACCAAGGTGATTTTCACCTATTCACCTTGGTTCTTAGGGCCATTTTGGGTGTCTTAGAGCAATGTCCTGACCTTGTCATGACAAAATGCATCTTAGGGGTCTAGTTGTTCTGGGGATGTTACAAATCCCAATAAACAAAGAAACAATTTCGTCCCCGAAATTTATGTTAGGGCTACGGGATTAGAGGTCAAACATACTTGCAAGGTATAAAACAAATCTAGACTCGTCTTCCGAGATTATAATAGGCTTACGACTTGTGTAACATTGGTATTCCTAATTTCCATGACATCGTCATTCTTTTAGTATTCTAATGTCAACGATTAATCATACTTTTAGAATCCAGATTAATATGATTAATTTAAGCATGACCACGGTCATTTCCTGAAGTCAAGGATATTCTAGTGATGATAAAGCTTAGTTACAGTACTCAAATTCATATGTGTCATCAATTCCAAAGCTCAAGAAAATTCATATAACGTAAACCTTCCAAGGTTACTCTCCAGGTTTCCTAATTTTCCAGGTTCAATGAGTAGGCGGTTCATATTTTTCAAGATTCTGCTCAACATCACATCATAAAGGAAGTACAGAAATTAACCATCCATAAATGCCAACTAAAATCTCCAGGACTGAATTTTGATCTCAAAAGCCTATGTACAACTTTTCATGCAGTTCTATAAATATTTGGTCAAGTAATTTTGAGATAAGGTAAAGGGAAAAATCTATTTGTTAGTGATTGAAGGGTTTAAATCACTCCAAGAATTCTGATATAATTCTCCAGGGTGTATTTTCACCCTCTCATGAACCTCTCAGGAGTTCATCAAATTCCATTATTCCCAAAACATTGTTGAATAAGTATCTTCAAGGACACTTTTTCAACACCTAGACCTTGGCATGTGAATTCACCTCACATGCAAGAGTCCAATTGGACTCAAACTTTAACTTGTGCATAATCATGGTCTTATTATCAAGCCACCCAAAATTTGGGTCAAGATAAGTTGATTTGACCATGAAATTTCAGGCCTGCATTGTAATGTTATATGTAGACCGTCACTTCCCTCTTAGTATGCATGAAGGGATTCCTTCACATGCATGAAGTCAAATGGTCTCAAATTTCTAGCAGAGACTTATAGGGACCTACCCCACCATCTACCAAAGTTTGGGGTACCAATCATGCTTTATCAATTATTTATAAAGCCATGGGGAAATGTTTCCCAAAAATATTCATCTTTGGTCGGAGGGTATATTTGGGTATACTATACCTATGTTTAAAATTTCAAACTTATTCTCCCGCTGATTTGTGAGAGTTCACAAAATACACTCTATGCCACGTTATTAAAATTTCTTGATTTAGATTCCCTTCGCATGTGGATCTATCCACATTCATGGGTCCAACTGGCCCCAAAATTTTACATAGCACTTATAATAGCCTATTTAATCTTCCAGAGCAGGTTCAGTTGCATTTGAGTTCATATAACCCAAAAATTATATCATGCATGTTTATTCAATTTATTTCTAGACTCATAGAAAATATTCTCCAAATTCCAATTTTTTGGATAAGGTGTGTGATTGGTTATATCACACCTATGGTTTAAATCTCATTCATATTAATGGAGTACTTTCAAATGAATTCATAAAATACACTCACCAGTGTACATAGTACCCCTTGCACCAAGACAGGTGACCAGGGAGTTGTGGTGCACCGAATCACATGAAACAAATTCCTATGGTTAGTCAAGACATAGATCTGCATTTTTCATGTTGCAAACCTTCTCTAGATCATGCTCTAAGGTACCTAGATAATTCCTTGTGGATTTGCCAACGACATATACAACACCTTGAATACTCGACGTTATCATGTACTAATGAAGACCTGATGTCTCCTTATGTTGTGCGTTACGTAGCTTTCATCTTTATTTTACTGGAAGGTTTGAGAGACTCTTAATACCTTGTGTCGATTTCTTGATTTCAAGGTGGAGAGGGTAGAGCTTAGCAAACGTCCAAGTGTGTGTCAAGGAGTTGTTTCACTGATCTCCTCAATTGCTATTAATGTAGATTTGGGTTGAAGTGAAAAGAGAATATTCCTCCCCAATTTTTTTTATCTCCTGATCCTTAGCAATCAAACTTGATGGTAACAATCTTCATTGTTCAAAAGGAGATGAGTTTTTCCTGCTCGCAGACCATAATATTGGAGGATTATGATGGCTCGGGAGAAAAACTTATTTTCAGTAATGACGAGGGAGTTATATTGCAGAGGTTTTTATGTTTCTATAACAACCCAAGTTAATATCTTAGTGGCCCAGTAAACGAAGAAAGAAGATTAGCCTCTCATAAATCTTGTGTTGAGTTTCTTATATCCGGAAATACAGGCCTTCCACGTATGCATAAAATCCTTATGGGTACACAGTCATGAGATTTGTGGATATCGTAAAGTTCTCTGTCCTCAAAACTACCATTTACCGCAACTTTTCCAAGGATCGTGTGCCTATTAAATTGTCTTCTATAGGTTGGAATTCTCATTCCACATTTGACATCCTTTCTTTGTGATGGTTTTCAGAGGGTGGAAGTGTGGAGTATTAATTAGCTTCTAAGCACGGAAGTTAGACCTTACGAGTCTCATACTAATCCGATAGTAGAATTACAAGTACCAAATCTACTTAAGATGGTCATGTTTGTTTGTGTAAGGGGTGTTAATATCATTTAGGAAGTGGCGTGGGTATATCGGAGAGTAAGCCCCGAACACTTAGACATGGTTTCAACTCTTTCCTTTTGTCACTTTGGGGTATCCTACTACTTAGCCAAAATATACTCGAGGTTGATGTCGGACTAGGATACCTTATGCGATGTCTTGCGTAGTCAAATCAATACGGTGTACTATTCAGGTTGGCCTAATATCATCGTTAAGTGGACAAAATTATGTGATTTCCCGTATGGGCACACCATTGCTTCTGCTGCTAGTTAGTCCTCAAACTAAGCTCGAGCGGGGTTGCCCAGGGTTTGTGGACTTCTTTTACTTGGATCGAAAGTCGGCTAAGCTGATACCAATTTGTAAGACCCTTTTTTTTGCATTTGTTCCGGGGTCTTACTGCCCAGAACCGCCGTCTTGCGGTGGCACCAACTCACGGGATGGTCGCCTCCATAATATGTTGATTCTGTCAGCTAATCAACATCATCCAGGCCAACCACATATCAAAGTAATAGAAGTGTTAAACAAAACAAGTCCACAATTCACATTGTACATAAATATCAAAATACAAAGTTCAAGATGAGAAAGTACTAAAATGAATAGGGGCTTGTGCCCAGTACATCAATATCCTCACTACAGGTTCACTCATGCTCATTTGGAAGTCTCAAAAACATTTACATCCTTATCTACTGCGGCTACTGTTGGTACAGGCTGCTCCATCTTGTCACGCTCTCTTGTCCTGGTCTTCTGAATGAGATCCTGCTGCTCCGACATAACGACTCCTAAAATGATGTGGTCCACCGACCATTAGTAAAAAAGATTAAGCCAAATTTCCCATCCCCTCCCTCGGCGACTCCTAGGCACCGAGCGGGAGGAGGAAGCGGAGGACAACAAGGGGTAAAGCAAGCAGGTGACATGGAACCTATCTAGCAGTTCTATCATAATAAATCAAGCGCTACTATGAAATCGAGCAGTATATAAATGAGCGTCAAAGTGAGTATACACACACAGTTATAAAGAAGTCTAAGCAGCTAGAAAAGTAAACCAGAGCAGTTATAAAGTAAACTGGAGCAAGTAAAGAAACAACTCGAGCATTTGTGAAAGTAAACTTAACTTATGTGTATACACACACAAACATATAAGCTAAGGGATCTGGCAAAAAGTAAACTCATCGTATAAAAGAGCCCATACTAATTATACGATGAGGTCTTGGTTGTGCAATGATATTATGATATGTTATGCTATGTTGTGCAATGCAATGATGCAACTTGTTGGATCGATAGGCGCCCTTAGAGGGGGTGAATAAGGGAGTAAAAAAAATTTTATATGTTTAAGCAATTTGCTAAATTGTTTTAAAATGAAAGAGAGCGAAATAACAATTTAGCCAAAAGTAAAGAATATTGTAATTTGCAATATTAGAATTTTATGGCAAATGAAAGAAATCAAGTAGATACAAATAGAGACATGATTGTATTATATTAAAGAGTGTTTACACAATTTTGATTTCAATATCACTAGAAATCGGAGGCGTACAAATGCAAATAATTTTTCCTTTTCAATACCGACTCATATCCCCACGAACCAGTGGCTTTAGCCTATCCTCCCCGGATATGGCCTCAAGCCTCTCTAGCCAACCTATCCCCAGATATGGCCTCGTGCACCCCCTAGATCTAATCACCTAGACCTAGTCGCCAACACACGAGGTAAATTCCCCCTAAGCCGCGCAAGGGCCTAGTCGCCAACACAAAGCGAATTAACTACACAAATTCACAAAGATAATGAAATAACATAAATAAAAACTCCCTCTATGAGATTTTCTGAAGTTGAAGATGAAGGATCATTGTAGCATAAGCGTGGTTGAAGCGATCATTCTTCGGATGCAGCGTGATGACGTCCTCCTTCAGAAATCTTCTTTAGCTTTGAGTGGAGATCAACTTTCGACAGAGTAACAGCTTTTGAAATTTGGCACTGGTATTCTCTCTAGGATGTGTGTACAAAATGAGAGAGAAATCCCCTTTTTATAGAACTTGGAGATAGCTCTTGCGGTAGCTCCTAGCGCCTGCGGTGGCGGTCGTGTAGAGATCGTGGAGGCGTGGCGTTGTAGCACGATCTGGAGCTAGCATCGGCGGTAGCGCTAATGTCTGGCGATAGCGCTAATAAGATCAAATACAATATGGGATTTGTTATTCTCAAACAAAGGGATGTGACACACATGTCCAACAATCTCCCCTTTTTGACAATAACAAATCCTCTTATCAAGAAATCAACAAAGGTGTTTATAGTATATGATAAGTGAGATAATAGTGCATACTATAGTATATGATAAGCATGAGAATAGTGCATACTCCCTCTATCTTAATGCTCCCCCTACATACATAAATGCAATTTAAGTTTTACTCCCCCTAAATGATTACATGAATTATTCTCCCCTTAATCCTCTAGATTTCTCCTCTAGATTTCTTCAATTAATCTCCCCCTTTGGTATTATCAAAAGAAGGTGGGTGAGGGAAGTAAGGAGTCATTCTTTATAAATGATAAATCATGATCGAGCTTTTGTAATATAGGTAATGATGAAGAGTTTAAGCATAATATAGAAGAGATTTCAAATAAATAAATAGGAGTTTTAAGCAAGCAGAAGAGTATAAGAAACATCTTTTGGTAAGCATGAAAATCATAAGTACAAATATGAGTTTAAATTCAAAATGTAAAGAAGTTTAACCTTTTTGAAATCTCATAGTTTTACATAAAGTTACCAAGCATGAAATGAACATATCAAAAAGAGAATATACTACAATGTTACTTAATTTCAAGTTTAAGAGATACCAAACATTGTAGAGATCATGTTAGGTTATCTAGTGCATTTCTTATATAAAGAGTAGTATAGATAAAGCATTAGAATCCAATACTCATGAGAAGAAGTGTTATGAAAGATAATGATGTGCACATAAGTGTTTTTTGAGCAATGTTAACAAGTGATTTAAATCACAAAATACAAGACATATGTAGAGTAAAGTGCACAACAAAACACAAGTATATTAACTTTCACACACTTTAATGAACATATTCTAGAAAAGTGGTGTAATAGCCAAGGTTTGCACAAGACACTTTACTATTCTTCCCAAGGTGCTCAACCTCACAAGGTTTATGAAGACTTATCAGGAGGCTCAAGTAGTACTTGGTGGAGTTATATTTGTCTATTTTATTTGTGTTCACTTTTGTGAGATAACATTCTTCGAATACACTTATTTTTCAAACCCAACACAATTTTTAAACTCAACCACTTTTCTTAATTTCTTAAGTGCAATTCAAATGTAGTGTAGGTAATAAACTTATGCAAGTTGTAATTTATTGTACAATTACAATACACAAGCAAGCATTTTTAGATTTAAACACGCAAGTAGATTACCGAAATAAGTGAGTGAAAAAGAATCATTATCAATCACAAAACATTTAGTCATACTTAGAGACATGCTAAGATTGGTTCTACACATATTTTTTAATACAATTGATGCCCTTAATTAGATATATCAAAGCAAGATAAACAAAACAATGTTCATAGTAATTTGAAGGAATAAATTTTAACATTGTAAATAATTCTAAATAATAGAATTCATACATGCTTGATATTAACAATAAAGATCATATAGTTTTTTCGTTGTTTTGAAATTTTTAATGAAAGAAAAATAGAAAACCACAAAAAAAATATTTTTGTCTTTTTGAATTTTGAAATTTTGTAGTTGATTTTCCATAATATTAATAAAACAAAAAATAACAATGTCAGAAATACAAAACTAAGTAGTACATATAAACTAACATAATTTTATTGATTTTTAGAAATTTTAAAAAACAGGAAAATCAAACACCCACGCTAGCGTCGATGCTAGTGCTAGCGCGGCAAATAGTGAGTGAAATCTTTAGAATTTTAAAATTCTATTTTTTAATATTTATTAAGAGTCTTAAGAGTAGTCTTATGTAAAAATTTTGTAATTTTTGGAGATGACTTGATTGCTCAAATTGCATAAAACTTTATCATTTTTCATATAACTCATCCTAAGATGTCTAAGACTCCTAATTCCAACCTTAACATTTGAAACCTTGCATCGGGAAGAGGTTTAGTGAATATATCAACAAGTTGAGATTCCGTGCTAATGAAACTTATTTTAATATTTTCCTTTTTAATGTGATCTCTTATGAAATGATGACGTACATCTATATGCTTGGATCTAGAAGAGTGTACCGGATTATTTGTAAGATCAATGGCACTTTTGTTGTCATATTTTAATTCAATATTTTTAGATGAAAACCAAACTCCTCTAGAGTTTGGCTCATCCATAGTGCTTGTGAACAACAACTCCCTAGTGCAATATATTCGGCCTCCATGGTGGAGAGTGCAACCGAATTTTGTTTCCTACTAGACCATGCAACTAATGAAGGTCCTAGAAAATGGCAAGTACTGCTAGTGTTTTTTCTATCAAGTGAGCATCTGACATAGTCCGAATTGGAATAGCCGTGAAGTGTAAATGAATTATTATGCGGGTACCATAATCCTAATCTAGATGACCCAATTAGATATCTAAAAATTCATTTTACCGCTTTTAAATGAGATTCTTTTTGGATTGGCTTGAAATCGAGCACATAAGCATACAACAAACATAATATCGGGTCTAGTTGCACTTAGATAAAGCAGAGACCCTATCATACCTCTATATAAAGTTTAATCAATTTAAATTCCCGATTCATCTTTTCCTAATTTTAGTGATGCACTCATTGGTGTAGAAGCATGTTTAAGGTTTTCAAATCCAAAGCGTTTAAGCATATCATGGACATATTTAGTTTGACATATAAAAATACCATCATTTCTTTGTGATGTTTGAAAACCAAGAAAATAAGAAAGTTCTCCTACTAGCCTCATTTCAAATTCATTTTTCATCACTAAAATAACTTCATTACATAACTCTTCATTAGTAGATCCAAAGATTATATCATCAACCTATATTTGCAAAATAATCAAAGCATCATTATTGTGCTTAATGAAAAGAGTATTATCGGCACTTCTCATAATATAACCATGCTTTAATAAAAATGATGTAAGTCTTTCATACCATGCACGAGGTGCTTGTTTTAAACCATAAAGTGGTTTTTCTAGTTTATAAACATGATCGGGAAATTTTTCACTAATAAAACCGGGGGGGGTTGTTCAACATAAACTTCTTCTTTTACAAACCCATTTAGAAAAGCACTTTTTACATCCATTTGAAATAGTTTTATTCTCTTAAAGCTTGCAAATGCTAGAAAAAATCGTATAGATTCCAATCTAGTAACGGGTGCAAAAGTTTCATCAAAATCTATCCCCTCGATTTGAGAATATCCTTGTGCTATTAAGCGTGCTTTATTTCAAGTGATTCTAGACTCGCTATCTAATTTATTTTTAAAAATCCATTTTACACCTACAACAGGGTGATTAGATGGTCTTTCTACTAATTTCAAAACATTATTTCGCTTAAATTGTTCTAACTCTTCATTCATAGCCAAAAACCAAAATTCATCATTTAAAGCGGTTGAAACAGTTTTTGATTCAATTTCGGAAACAAAACAAATGTTTGAATAAGATTCATGAAGAGAAGGGCGAGTTCTTACCCCAATGGATGGTTCACCAATTATTAGTTCCCATGGATGATTCTTTGTAAATTTTAAGGCACTTGGAGGCACATAATCATCTTCGTTGGCCTCATCTTCCTCTTCTTTGGAAGGTTCCTCGTCACCATGCTCCAAAGGTGGTAAGAGATCATCCTCTTTGCCTGTGGAAAGTCTTTCTACACAAGAAACAAGCTCATCAAATTTCACATTAATCGACTCTTCAACATTACTAGTTCTTTTATTAAAAATTCTATAAGCTTTACTAGTTGAAGAGTATCCAAGAAAAATTCCTTCATCGCATTTTTCATCAAACTTTCCCAATCTATCTTTAGTATTCAAAATAAAACATTTACAACCAAATACTTTGAAGTAAGATACGTTAGGCTTCTTTTGAAAATAAAGTTCATATGGTGTGTGATTAAGAGATGGGCGCAGCATGATTCTATTGATAACATAACATGATGTATTTACGGCTTTGGCCCAAAAGGACTTAGGCAATTTATATTTGCATAGCATAGTGCGTGCTAGTTCTTAAAGTGTCCTATTCTTTCTTTCTGCAACACCATTTTGTTGTGGTGTGCGTGGTGCGGAGAACTCATGTTTAATGCCTAACATATCACAAAAAGATGTAAACTTTTCATTTTTCAAATTCTCCTCCATGATCTGAGCGAATGCATTTAATTTTTAAATCACTTTCATTTTAAATACGAGTACATAATTTTGAAAATTCGCAAAACACATCGGATTTGGATGAGAGAAATAATGTCCAACAATATCTTGAAAAATCATCTATTAAAACATATGTATATAATCTACCACCAAGACTTGCGGTGCTAACGGGACCAAAAAGATCCATATGAATTAATTGCAAGGGTCTTGTAGTAGAAATGATATTTTTACTTTTGAAAGAGGATTTAGTAAATTTACCTTTTTGACATGGTGAACAAATTGAAGGTAAATTTCCATTTAACCTAGGCAATCCTCTAATTAAATCACTTTTGGCAAGTTTTACAATATGCTTTGTGCTAGTATGTCCTAGCCGTCTATGCCAAAGTTCTAATTCATCATTTTTGGTGATAAAACATTTTATAGATGATTTAGAAAGATCATGAAATGAAAACTATATAAACATTATGTATTCTTGGTGTAGTTAGTAAAATATATTTTGTAGTAGGATTAGATATTTTGCATAAGTTAGTAAAAGATTCAAATAAAACATCTAATCCTTTATCGCATAATTGGCTAATAGAAATTAGATTATGTTTTAGCCCTTTCACATAAAGAACATTCTATATCGTAAAGGATTCGTTACCAACTGTACAATTCTCATGATCCTTCCTTTTCCATTATCACCAAATGTCACGATCCCTCATTTCTTCTTTTCTAGGCTAAGGAATTTTGCTTTATTGCCCGTCATGTGCTTGAAGCATCCAGAATCCAAGTACCACACGTCTTCATTGTCCTTAGCCTGCCTGCACATCTAGAAAGTAGATGAGAGTAAAGATCCGGATACCCAAGCGGTACCACCCATTGAATAAGTAGAAGCCTTAGGTACCCAGATTTGATTTAAAGTATTTCGTTTCACTTTCCTGCAAGAACTAGATGTGTGACCAATCATGTGACAGTTTGCACACGAAATAAAGGGGGTTTAGACCCTTTTCTGGAATTTTGTGTTATTCTTGCTGGAAAGAATCAGTTTTGCAGAAGAGAAAGATTTTGCAAAAGAAAATACGGAATTCTTGTATGAGGTGCTAGCGCCGGCATTAGTGGCTAGCGTCGGCGGTAGCCCTCACCTCGATATTCGAGCCCAATTTTTCCAGAACCATATCACTGGTTCCCTAAAATCATATACAATGATTTTTGTCCCATTCCAAATTTTGTAATGGCCATGGTGAGATCATGAACTTGTGCTTTAAGTGATGAATTTTCACCTATTTTCAAAACCCTTTTTATTATTTTTAATTTGCAAAAAAGAGGCTTCTAATTTCCTTTCTAATTCCCCAATCTCTTTTGTAAGAGTTTTGGCATGGGAGAGGGCTTTAGAAAAAGAATCTTCAATATCTTTTGCCATTTTAATGGAGTGATCACACTCTTGGCAAGAAACCTTTCTCTTTTCTAAAACAATTAATTTTTTGGAAAGCTTTTGATTTTCTTTAATTAGAGATTCATTTTCACGATTCAATAAAATACTATCGTTTATATTTTTATCAAAAGCCTTGCAAGTTTGAAGAAATTCATTAAAAAGTTCATCATAAGTTGGAGGAGTTACCTCAGTGTCGCTAAGAACACTGGTGTCGTCGTCATCGTTTCCATGTCCCATGAGGCACATGTTTGCTTCCTCATTGTCGCTTGATGAAGACCTGCTTGATTCTTCGAAGGAGGAGGAGTCATCCCATGTTACAGCTATTAGTACCATCCTCTTTTCCTTCCCTTTGTGCCGCTTTTCCTTTTTCTCCTTTAAGCATTTTGGGCACTGGCTCTGAATATGCCCGGTCTTCCTGCAATGAAAGCATTCTGGTGGAGGTCTTTCTTCTTCATCGTTGCTCTCCTTTTCCTTCTTTGAAGATGACCCTTTCCATCTTGCATCCTTATAGAAAAATTTTTGGAAGGTGTTTCTCCTTTCGGATTTCGCATGAACTTTTGGAAGTTCTTTACCAAGAGACTTTCTTCATCTTCATCCTCATGGCACTCCTTTTTTTTATTTTAGTGTCAGCCTTCTTCTTTGACTCCTTATTGTATTCATCATATTGGATCTTGAGTTCTACCTCGTGGGTTTTGAGATTCCCAATGAGGCTCTCAACCTGGAGCGTTCTTAGATTGTGGGACTCCGAGATAGCGGTCACCTTCGGATTGAATTTTGGAGGAAGAGATTGAAGAATCTTTCGGACCAAGTCGCCGTTGGAGAAGGTCTTTCCAAGAGCTTTGGATGCATTGCCAATCTTGGTGAAGCGCGTGTACATTGCATCAATATCTTCGTTTTCATCCATCCGGAACTTTTTATATTCTGACTCCAATTGGAAAAGCTTTGAATCTTTAACCTGTGATGTACCTTCATGAGTAATTTCCAAATGATTCCAAATATCATATGCAGTACTACATGCAGAAATTATATTAAATTCATTTCTATCTAACACAAAAAATAAAGCATTCATGGCCATGACATTATTTTTGCATTTAAGTTTATCCCTATCATCCTATTTATCCTTAGGTTTTTCTAATGTTACCTCTCCAACTACAATTGTAGGAGGAGAGTATTGCTCTTCTACCATATTCCATACCTCAATATCTAGGGTCAAAAGAAAACATTGCATCCTATTTTTCCAATAATTATAATCTGACCCAGTAAATAGTGGAGGTCTACTAATTCCCTGACCATCGAAAAAAGCGAGATCATAAGACGCCATTATTCCTAGTTTTTAAACTGATTTGGAATAACCTCTCTCTGATACCACTTGTTGGGTCGATAGGCGCCCTTAGAGGGGGGTGAATAAGGGAATAAAAATTCTTTTTATATGTTTAAGCAATTTGCTAAATTATTTTAAAATAAAAGAGAGTGAATAACAATTTAGCCAAGCATAGAGAATATTGTAATTTACAATATTAGAATTTTATGCCAAATGAAAGAAATCAAGTAGACACAAATATAGACATGATTATATTATATTAAAGAGTGTTTACACAGTTTTGATTTCAATGTCGCTAGAAATCAAAGGCTTACAAATGCAAATAATTTTTCCTTTTCAATACCGACTCGTATCCCCACGAACCAGTGGCTTTAGCCTATCCTCTCCGGATATGGTCTCAAGCCGCTCTAGCCAACCTTTCCCCGGATATGACCATGAACACCTCCTAGATCTAATCACCTAGACATAGTCGCCAACACACGCGGTGAATTCCCTCTAAGCCGTGCAAGGACCTAGTCGCCAACACAAGGCGAATTAACTACACAAATTCACAATGATAACGAAATGAAATAACACAAATAAAAAACTCCCTCTATGAGATTTTCTGAAGTTGAAGATAAAGGATCATTGTAGCATAAGCGTGGTTGAAGCAATCATTCTTCGGATGCAGCGTGATGACGTCCTCCTTTAGAAATCCTCTTTAACTTTGAGTGGGAGATCAACTTTCGGCAGAGTAACAACTCTTGAAATTTGGCACTGGTATTCTCTCTGGGATGTGTGTGCAAAATGAGAGAGAAAGCGCTATTTTATAGAACTTGGAGATAGCAACTGTGGTATCTCCTAATGCCTGCGGTAGTGGTTGTGTAGGGATCGTGGAGGTGTGGCATTGTTGCACGATCTGGAGCTAGCGCCGACGGTAGAGCTAACACCTGGCGATAGCGCTAACACCTGTGGTATCACTAGCGCTGGCGGTAGTGCTCCAGTTCAGAGATTTTAGTTCCTAGCTGCTTTCTACCTATGGAGTATTGCACCTATAGTTCCTGCACACTATAAACACACGACAAACAAGATCAAATATAATATGGGATTTGTTATTCTCAAATAAAGGGATGTGACACACATGTCCAACACAACTCACACACTCAACTCTATACGTACAGACCTTTTGTTAGTTCCCTCTGTTCGAGTGTGTCAACTCAGGTACCCGGTTGAGGCAAACAAGGCAGTGGATCGGGCTTATCCACTTCTATGCCTATTTTATACATCTCCCAGCCTAGACCTTACGTACCCCCCTAAGAATACACGGGTTATTCGCGTACTATCTAGTAAGCACCACCTCTATCCCTCTTTTCAAGTCTCCGCTCAGGTACACCCCATTGGCAACCAGGGGAAGTGGATCGGGTCCTCCACTCCTAGGCCAGTAGTACACCTCCCAGCCTAGACCTTACGTACGCCCCTAAGAACACACAGGGTATCCGCGCATTACTTGATAAAACAATGCCTCTAAATGGAACACCAAGCTCTCAGCTCACCGGACTTGACCAGTCCTTCTAATATATCGAGGCCACCGCTCGCAGGACTTAACCTGTCCTTCTATTATACCGAGCCTACCACTCGCAGGACTTAACACTTCCTTCAAATATACTGATCCTACCGCTCACAGGAATTAACACGTCCTTCTATATACCGAGCCTATCGCTCACAGGACTTAACTCATCCTTCTAATATACTGAGCCTACCGCTCATAGGACTTAACTCATCCTTCAAATATACTGAGTCTACCACTCGCAGGACTTAACATGTCCTTCTCGTATACCGAGCCTACTGCTTGTGGGACTTAACCCGTCCTTACTTGAGCAATACTAATCCGTCCCAAATTTGGGATGGGGATTATCTTATCAAGTTCTCCTATTTAAACTATTTTTGTCTACCGTTTAGTTATACTTAGAAGTTTAGGGTAAATTCTAGACTTCCCGAGGGTTACCCGGTGAAGGGCTCATAGCGGTACTAGGGGATGCGATGGTGGGTGAAGCCCAAATCCCCCTTTCCAGGATATTTACTCTTCTTGGTGGCTACCCATTCTTGTATGCCCACTGGCTCTCTAATTGCTCTAAGGTCCTGAGATGGATACCAATTTGACTCGGGTAGACAAGTGTCGGTGTTCAATTGAGCACTGAACCCTGCCTTCCCCAGTGACCGACTATTTCTTTGTGTTATCTCTCAATCACAACTTGTACCTCCTGCTGGGTCACTCCTTACCTACTTAAGTTCCCAATTCATACATCAAGCACACTTATACTTGCTAACGGTTCAATCCTCTCATCATATAATCGTAATCCTGAATTGTTGGTTTTACTAAACGCACCCTGTTAAAATTTTTGATTTGAATCGTTTAGGAGTAAGCAGGAGTTGCATCAACTGAGTTAAAGCCAAACAACCACAATGCCACACAGCAACACAAGAAACTTTATTGAAATAGAAACTTCATTTACAGTGCGAGGTATACATGGAGAGACATGATTCATCAGAATCACGGAGACGAGAAGAACAAAACACACCAAAACAAATCTGGCGGCTAGACAAGCTGAGACCGCAAAGACCGCTTGACTCCAGAAGTCGCTCGGCTTGACCTGAGATCGCACGAATAGAAACCGGATAGACTGCCAGCACTACAAGACCACACCTCAGACCACACGAACTGGAGCTTTATTGGGATGAAGAACTGAAGCTGTCGCCAGACCGCAACTCAGATCGCCTAACCGCTGAAGATCGCCTGATCGCTGAGCTCGCTGCGAATAGCACAAGAACGAACATAAAATAGTTTGCAGACAGACCACTGCCGAATAGTTTATTCTAGCCGCTGGGAATCACCAAGGAAGAAGACCGCAACCTGTTGATCGCAAACCTGCAAACACAACAAACACTCAGCTTGCTTCCTAGACCGCCCGACCTCAAAGGGAGACCGCACGAATTAACCCAGGCTCAGTTCTTACAGTTCTCATTAGGAATGACGGGCCCTGCACCTCTATTTATAGGCGGGTAGACGGATGTCGTCACCGCACAGGAGAGATACAATCACAACCCGTCAGATCGCCAGTGGTCCCATAAGGCAGACTGCGCGATCAGACCACTTTGACGATCATCCGACCAAGAAAAAAGATCAGCAGACAAGACCGCGCACAGGTCGCGCGAACACAAGACCGCTCACAAGTCGCGCGGTCACAAAGGTACTCCTTCCTTAGACCACCAGGAGCAAACCAGGAACCATCTGGCCGACTTAGAACAAGTCGCCAGATTGCCAAGCACAAACCGCACGGACAGCCTGTCATACATAGGAACAGACCGCCCGGTCTTCCAACAAGGAAAACAGGCCAACCAGCACACCAGCTCGGGAACAGACCGCAGCGAACAAGAACAAACCGGCCAACCAGCAGACCGCCAGAACAGACCGGTAGAGCCAGACCGGTAGATAACATACACAAGCCGCGCGGTCTCGGTGGTCTCCCAAACCAGACTGCTCAGTCACCACTTCACTTCAAAATTTCAACACTCCCCCTTGAAGTGGGAAGTGGAGACTAGCCCGAGTAAACTCTGCAACCGTGTAAACGGTCCCTTTGCCAATGGCTTTGTGAAGATGTCTGCGACATTGTCCGCACTCCGAACATGCTCGGCCATAAGAGATCCTCCCAACACCTTTTCACGAATGAAATGGTGCTCAATCTCAATATGCTTGGTCCTCGCGTGACAGACTGGAATATTAACCAGCTTGAGAGCACTCTCATTGTCCCAGCGTAGCATAGTGGGACCTCGAACCTCCTCATGAACGTCCTCCACCAACCTCCTGAGCCAAACAGCTTCCTGAGCTGCCAAGGCCGAAGCCTTGTATTTCGCTTCTGTGGTAGATACGGACACCGAGTCCTGCTTTTTGCTGCACCAAGAGATAGTTGTGGGGCCCGTCATAAAAACATAACCAGACGTTGATCTCTGATCATCCACGTCTCCCCCGTAGTCAGCATCCATGTATCCATGCAACTCCAAGCTTGACCCTCTCCTAAATAGGAGACCCAAATCAGAGGTCGACTTCATATATTTCAAAATCCCTTTTGCCGCCAGAAGATGAGGCTTCCGTGGCTCCGCCATTTACCGACTCACTTTGCCAACTTCATAAGCAATATCAAGCCTCGCGATGGTCAAGTAAATCAAGCTTCCAACCAGAGCTCGGAACACCAACGGATCAGATAGAACTCTTCCCTCATCCTTCCGAAGTTTATGATGCTGTTCCAGAGGTATAGAGATGCTCTTCCCTTCTTCCATGCCAAATCGTTGAACGATCCGCTCCGCATATCCTTCTTGAGAAATGAGCACTCCGCTCTCCTGCCTCTGGACCTCGAGTCTAAGGAAATGGTGAAGCTCCCCCAGATCCTTCATCTCGAACCTGATAGCAAGCTCAGCTCTCAGCCTTGCTACCGCCTCCTTCGAGTTCCCGGTGACAATCATGTCATCCACATACAGCAGCACAATAACCCAAAGTGCCCCCTCCTTCTTGACAAACAAACTAGAATCAGAGTCTGAAGTAAAGAACCCGCAGAATAAGAGATACTCCGCGATTTTTCCATACCACGCCCGAGGCACTTGCTTCAACCCATATAAGGCCTTCTTCAGTTTGCAGACGTAGTCCAGACGATCCTCCGAGATGAAACCTTTCGGCTGGATCATGAAGATATCCTTGTCAATCTCTCTGTATAAGAAAGCATTCTTAACATCAAGCTGCCAAATCTCCCATCCACAAGATGCCGCCAAAGCAATAACAAATCGGACCGAAATCATCTTTGCCACTGGACTAAACGTCTCATCATAATATTCACCATACTGCTATGAGAACCCGCGAGCTACAAGGAGAGCCTTGTATCGCTCGATCGTGCCGTCAGCTTTCTTCTTGAGCTTGTAAACCCATTTGCATGTTACAGGGGTAATGCCCTTAGGCCTGGGCACTAGAGACCAAGTCTCATTCTTCTTGAGAGCATCCATCTCTTCTTGCATAGCAATATCCCACTGCTTCGCGCCTTTGGCTTTCTCAAAGCTCGACGGCTCCCTCTCATCCAAGGGACCAGCGAAGAAATATGAGACGAAGCTCACCATGTTTCCTCCTGTGTATCGATCTGGTGGCTTGATAGTCTTCTTCGACCTCCTAAGAGGTTGCACCTGACTAACCACCTCTTCAGCTGCTTCTTCTGTGCAAGCTCCTCTTCCAGAAGAACTTGGAGCATCGCTCCCCCTGCTTCCAGAACCTGAAGCCTCCATCTCAGAGCTTGACACAGCTGGAGCTCCTGGTGAAACAGGCAACTCCACTTGAAGAATTCCTGCAGCTTTCCCTGCTTCATCAACCCTGCTCTCTGGTAGTTCAACTCCTGAACTCCCCTTGTAGGAAGTCACTTCATCGAACAACACATCCCGAGATACCACTGATCTCCGTGTCTCAGGATCCATGCACCTCCATCCTTTCTTCTGCTCATCATACCCAACAAAGACTAGCTTCCTTGCTTTCGCATCTAGTTTTGTCCGAAGAGCATCAGGAATATGCACATAGCAGGTTGACCCGAACACCCTAAGGTGAGCAACACTCGGTTTTTCCTTGAACATTAGTTCGTAAGGGGTCTTCATGTTGATAGGACTTAGAGGCATTCTGCTGATGACATAAGCCGCACAAGACAATCCCTCCACCCAAAAGGACTTTGGGATACTCTTGGCATGGAGCCAGCATTTGCAGGTTTCCGTCAGATGACAGATCTTCCTCTCCGCAATGCCATTCTGCTGTGGAGTATGGGCACAAGTGAGCTCTCTCCGAACGCCGTGTTTCCTGCAAAAACTTGAGAACTCACCAGAGGTGAACTCCCCACCATTGTCAGTTCTCAATTTCTTCACCCGCAGGCCTAAACGACCTTCCACCAGCTCCTTGAACTCCACAAACTTTGCAAAGGCTTCCGACTTCTCTTTCAAAAAATACACCCAGACATATCTGGTGTAATCGTCAATCAACATATATCTATTGCCTCCAAGGCTTGGGGTGGTTGTCGGTCCCATCAAATCACCGTGGATGCATTCCAACGACGCTTTGCATCTAGTTTGTGATTTATCAAATGGAAGTCGATGAGACTTACCAAACTGACATCCAGCACAAACATGACCGTCTCCAAAAGAGGACAAGCTAGGCAAGCCCTTGACAAGGCCCCTTACCGCCATAGCCTTCAATTTGTCCATGCCAACATGCCCCAACTTTTCATGCCAGATAGCCGCGCTATCATTGGTCTTCATCTTATCAACATAAGTACTTGTCGATAACACGAACAAGTCCTTCACCCTCTTTCCAATGTGGATAACATCTCCCCTTATCTCCGATTGAGTTTTAAGAAACTTCACTTCTGTTGGGCCAAATAGAACGTGATAACGGGCATCGACCGCGTTGGTCACAGAGAAGAGATTCTTCCTCATACCAAGCACATGATAAACACTCCTCAAAGTGAGTGGACCCTTATCACTGCTCAGAGAGACAACACCTTCTTGTTCTACTGCATGAACAGAATTATCAGCCGTAATGATAGCATCGTTACCTGAGTAAGGCGCCAAAGAAGATAACTTTGATTCATCCCCTGTGAGATGATGTACACACCCTGAATCAACAATCCAATCCTCTTCGAAGTTGATTGCAGCCAAGGCCTTAACGGGCATCACCGTCATATTAGCCGCAAAGGCTCCTCCCCATCCAGCTTCATCAGACTTTGGCTTCTCCTTCTCTGCTACATGTCCCGACTGAAGATTAACCCGGCAATCCTTCTTGAAGTGGCCGGTCTTATTACACCTGAAGCACCTTGATCCATCTCCCTTTTTCTTCCCATCAGACTTAGGAGCATAACCCCTATCCTGCTGACCTGAAGTAAAGGGTTCATCATAACCCGGCTTCTTCTTCTCCCACTTCTTCTTCTTCTTTCCATAGAACAACACATCACTATCTCCCCCAGAGATAGAAGTCCCTGCCATCTGTCTTGCCAAACTTTCTTGCGAAGCAAGTAAGTTCTCCAGCTCCAACAGAGATGGTTGATTTGCCCAACCTTGAACTGAAGTCACAAAGGCAAGATACTCCTTCCGCAACCCGCGGGTGATATGCCTCTTCAGTTTTGCCTCCGAGATGGGCTCATCAGGGTCCAACACAGAAATCTCTGCTGTGAGGTTCTTCATCTTGAGAAAGAAGGTAGAAATAGAAAGATCGCCTTGAGAGGCCTTTGCCAACTCATTTTCAAGAAACTGTAGCCGAGCTACATTCTTCTTATTGAACAGCCCGTCCAAAGACGTCCAAATCTCAGCAGCAGATTTACATCTGATAATGTGATCAAACATCTCTGGTGAGATAGCCCTCTTTAGAGTGAACTCTGTCTTAGCATTCGTCCTCCTCCAAAGTCTCACCTCTGCCATATTATCTCCTGCTAGAAACACCTCTTGCGTGTCTTCTCCTCCAACTATCTCCCATAGATCCTCGCCAAGTAAATAGCTCTCCATACACGACCTCCATTTCTTATAGTTAGTCGATGTAAGGAGTTCAATACCAAGCCCTCTTGCGAATCCGCCTTCCATGGCAATCTATGTGGTCTCTTCTTCACAAAGACGATGGCAACTCAAGTTGATCACTGCTTATCCACTCCAACAACCTAGCTCTGATACCATGTTAAAATTTTTGATTTGAATCATTTAGGAGTAAGCAGGAGTTGCATCAACTGAGTTAAAGCCAAACAACCACAATGCCACACAGCAACACAAGAAACTTTATTGAAATACAAACTTCATTTACAGTGCGAGGTATACATGGCGAGACATGATTCATCAGAATCACGGAGACGAGAAGAACAAAACACACCAAAACAAATCTGGCGGCTAGACAAGCTGAGACCGCACAGACCGCTTGACTCCAGAAGTCGCCCGGCTTGACCTGAGATCGCACGAACAGAAACTGGATAGACTGCCAGCACTGCAAGACCACAACTCAGACCGCACGAACTGGAGCTTTATTGGAACGAAGAACTGAAGCTGTTGCCAGACCGCAACTCAGATCGCCTAACCGCTGAAGGTCGCCTGATCGCTGAGCTCGCTGCGAACAGCACAAGAACGAACATAAACCAGTTCGCAGACAGACCGCTGCCGAACTGTTTATTCTAGCCGCTGGGAATCACCAAGGAAGAAGACCGCAACCTGCTGATCGCAAACCTGCGAACACAACAAACAGTCAGCTTGCTTCCTAGACCGCCCGACCTCAAAGGGAGACCGCACGAATTAACCCAGGCTCAGTTCTTACAGTTCTCATTAGGAATGATGGGCCATGCACCTCTATTTATAGGCGGGTAGACGGATGTCATCACCGCACAGGAGAGATACAATCACCACCCGTCAGATCGCCAGCAGTCCCATAAGGCAGACCGCGCGATCAGACCACTTGGACGATCATCCGACCAAGACGCAGATCAGCAGACAAGATCGCACACAGGTCGCGTGAACACGAGACCGCTCACAAGTCGCGCGGTCACAAAGGTACTCCTTCCTTAGACCACCAGGAGCAAACCAAGAACCATCTGGCCGACTTAGAACAAGTCGCCAGATTGCCAAGCACAAACCGCCCGGACAGGCAGTCATACATAGGAACAGACCGCCCGGTCTTCCAACAAGGAAGACAGGCCAACCAGCACACCAGCTCGGGAACAGACCGCAGCGAACAAGAACAAACCAGCCAACCAGCAGACCGCCAGAACAGACTGGCAGAGCCAGACCGGCAGATAACATACACAAGCCGCGCGGTCTCGGCGGTCTCCCAAACCAGACCGCCCAGTCACCACTTCACTTCAAAATTTCAACACACCCCAACCCGTTTCTTCTAATAAATCTCACTAATGCTTAATCCTTTAATCAATCTTTGACTTCATAATGATCAATGAGTTAATAATTCCATAGGTGATGGTCTGGAGTGGTCTAAATCACATAATTCAATTTTTACTCTTCGTAGACCAGTTTGCCTTTAAGTGAAGCCACGTGCCCTACAAGATTGACTATATGAATACTAACTAAGCATGAGATCATTTGACTTCCAGAGATTCGTATTAATGGCAAAGGTCTATGTACAAATTTTTATGACATTCCAGCAATAATAAATCAGTAATTAATTTCTCAAGCCATGAATCCAAATACTACATTGTGAAGGAAGTATGAAGTTTACTCAGATATTTTATTCTAATAAAATTACCATAGCTTCATACTGATATAAAAGGACCTTGTACAAAATTTCATAACATTTCAGTATCAGTAATTCAGGAAATTAATTCTCAAGCTATAGGTCCAAATACTACTTTGTAAAGGAAGTATAAAGCTTACTCAGAGATTAATTCTAACAAAATTACCATTGCTTCATACTGACATAAAAGGATCTTGTACAAAATTTCATAAAATTTCAGTATCAGTAATTTAGGGAATTAATTTCTCAAGTTATAGGTCTAAATACTACATTGTAAAGAAAGTATGAAGTTTACTATGAGATTAATTCTAATAAAATTTCCATAGCTTTATACTGATATAAAAGGACCTTGTACAAAATCTCATAACATTTCAGTAAGTTTTGATCATATAATTACTCACTTGGGGTCTATGTGACCAAATCACCTGAAATCAAGTTTCCTAGGGAAATTAACCCAAAGGTTGATGATTTTCACTATAGAGTATTGTCCTATGGTCCTAAGTGCATGTTTTAAATTTCATGAAAGTTGACCAAGGGAAAGCCCTAAAATTCTCATGTAATTCTAATGCTACATGGTAATGTTATATGCACACCAGATTTCCCTTACACTAGCATGTGGAATAAACCAACATGAAAGAATCCAAATGACCTAAAATTTTAACCAGAGGCTATTATATACATAACCAACCTCCTAAAGGAGATTTGGAGTGATTTGAGTCCAAATCACCCATATTATACACCCTATATGATTTATTAAATTTCTACTAAAACTTTTGAAGAATTTGCCCCAAAAATTCTGATTTTTGAGCACATAGTAGATCTAGGTTGCATACACACATGGTTAAATTTTCAGCATCATATCATCTACTATATAAAAGTTATTTACAATTTAAGATATATCCTTCTCTAGGACCAGCCTTACTAAATTTGTCCACAAAAAGTTGTAGGGCACCAAATGATGTGATCGCACTTCCTACAGATAGTAGACACAAAGGCCTATAAAAGTTGTATCTGCCTACTTTTCCTTGTAAGGCCTCTAAGGGCCTCAATTTTTGAGTGCAAAAGATCTATTTCACTATGGCCTAAACAACCTTTAGTGTGACCTGAATGAAGGTTTTTCTATGGCTCATTAAAACTTGGACCTACTCATATACAAGGATTAAATTGAGCCAAAAATTTTACCAGTGACTAATATACATATAACCAACCTCCTAAAAGAGATTTGGAGTGGTTTGAGTCAAAATGACCTATAATATGCACCATACATGATTTATTTAATTTCTACAAAAACTTTAGAAAAATATGCCCAAAAAAATCCCAAACTTGGGCAGGGGATGAGTTGGGGCATGACTCTTGCATGTCCAAAATTTCAGCCTATTTGGAGTTGTATAACTCCAAAATCCACTAAATTTAACTTGGGTGATATATGCACACCATTTCCCATACACTACACCTACATGCATACGGTAATTCCTAAACATGCACATGTCCATTTAGTCTAAAAATTTTACCAGACCCTTATTATAATAAGGCTAATCCCTCAGCCCAAATTTGAGGTGATTAGTAGTCACAAGCCCCCATAATTAATACATGCAAGCTTAATTGAATTCTCAAATAATCTTTAGGAAAATTAATTCTAAAATTTCTCAAATTTTTACCAGAGGTGTAATAGGGCATGACTTATGCATGTCCAAAAATTCAAGCTATTTGGAGTTGTAGAACTCCACAAATAAATTTCCAAAGATCTAGAGCACCCTATTTACATGCTACACTAAAATGGATGTCCAGGGTGCTACAAAGCTCCAAATCTAGTGAAGTCAATTTCTAAAAATAGTAGACACCCAGATCTTCACCTTTCATGTTGGGCATTTTTTCTTAATCATGACCATTATTTTTCTATATTTAATTCTAAATTCAGCCCGATCTAGAGCACTTAAATAATTTCCATGAATTAAAATTGTTGGTCTGCGGCTATCTGATCTCCCCAGATCAGACGGCGGGCGACCCGTCTTTAACCGTGCCTGGGCCAATTTTTTCCTCTTTTTCCGGCGAACTCGGGCGGTTTCCGGCGAAAACCTCCCGCCACCACCTTCACCCAACATTTGGTCGTCGAATGGTGGTGGTCGTCCGGCCTGTGGTGGCCTCCGACACCTTTTGATTTTCGGCTTGGGAACGAATTCTCAAAACCCGAATAAGCTACTATAAATGACGAATCCAAAGAGGAAGAGAGGGGGATACTAGCACTGGAGGAGGGGTTAAGGAATACATGCCTTATCTGAGCCGAATGGTGGTAATTCCTTGATGGCCATGGCCGGAATTCAAGCTCCATCTCCTTGTTTGATCTTCCTCCTCAGTGCTTGTCCTCTTCTGAAATCTCAGGGCTTCTTCTCCTTAGCACATTCTGAAGCTAATGGGGGTCTGAACAGGGTCGGGGGAGGCTATATTTGTGGCAGCCATTAATGGCGATTTCACCAAGGTCGGCACCTCCCTCAACAGCCACTGTTATAGCTCCAGCTCAACAGGAAATTACTGTTCTCCTCAATTCCTGGCCAGAGGAGGGAAAATTTCAAACCAAAGTGCATTGGTTGAGGGGTTGCCATTAAAGTGGTCGGCAACCTCCTTTGAAATTCTCTTCACCCCCTTCCACCAGCTGCCACCTCACCAAATTTCTACTGGGATTTCTTGGGGATGTTGGAAGTAGTCCATGAAAGGAGGGATGGTGGCCATGTGGCCACCAATCCATGGATCCTTCCTTGGATTCCCTTTTGGTGGTGGCCGGCCACCACCATGTTGGACCCTCCTTAGGCCCAATTGGCTCCTAGGAAATTTAGCCCCCTTGTGGGCTTGATTAGGTGGGGTTGAGCCTAATGGAGTTGGGCTAAGTCCAATGAGCTTGAGTTTGGGTTTGGGCTCACTTCACTCAAATAGACCAAATTAGGACTTTTGAGTTTGGGCTTGAACCAAGCTCACCCTAACCAATGTGGCTGACCTACATTGATGCCTTAGACCTTAATGGACATATTCCAAGAGGAATTAGGTCATGGTGCGGGTCATATGGGGCTTATTTGCACATAATTGCTTATAGGGGCAATTTGGGCATTTTGGTGATTTTGCCCTAATCATCCAAAATTGAGTGTACAACTTGGTTTATTTAGGTCTCATATACTCCCCCCTTAGGGTTTAGGAAGGGTTGTGCTAGGTCAATTTGGCCAATTGAGGGTCAATTGAACCATAGAGGGCAAAATTGTAATTTGGGCAATTTGGTAATTTTGCCTAATTTCCAAAATTGGTTTATCCCAAGGGTCCAATGTGGTTTTATTAGACTCCCTTAGTGACTTGGAGATCATGTGCCTGATCAATTTGATCATTTGAATCCTAATTGACCCTTAATAGGAATGGTTGACCTATTTCAAGCTAGAGTTGACTTTGGTCAAAATGATCACTTTAGGTTGACCCTAATGAGTCCTTAGTGACCAAAGGGACTCCCTAAGGGTTAAGGATGTCATAATGGGGTCAAAGAGTCATTATGAAGCATAAACCTCAAAATTTAGGCTTGGGTGCTAAAATAGGCTATTTGCACACCAAGGTGATTTTCACCTATTCACCTTGGTTCTTAGGGCCATTTTGGGTCTCTTAGAGCAATGTCATGACCTTGTCATGAAAAAATGCATCTTAGGGGTCTAGTTGTTCTGGGGATGTTACAAGGGCATACATAACTTCAGCCCCTATAAGTTGTAGCCTTATTGGAGGACTTCTACCCTATAGAGAATAGTAAATTAGAGGTACGTCTCGATGAACAATTGAAGCATTTTGGGAGTTTTCTATCCTAGGAACTTATAGTGACATTTAGAGTGTTAATATGATCATGATGCATTCATGGTTAGAGTTGGACATATAGATGAATATCTAAGAGTTTGCACCATGCACAGTAAAGAGGTCGTTAAGTTGCCTAAAAGAAATCCAAGTCATTCTTAAGTAATCTAGAGCAACCATGAGGATAACCTTAATAATGGGTAGTTACCAATAAAAGTAAATATTCTAAGAAAGGAAGGTCTGGGATGTCATCCCAAAATACCATCTAGTACCGTTGTGAGCCCTTCACCGGGTAGACCTCGGGAAGTCCAGAATTCACCTTAAATTGTTATGATCGCCTAAGTAACAAACAAGAGTAACCCTAAATGAGATAATTTGAGAAAAGTAAACCTCGTCCTAAGAGAGGACGGAATGGTTCAAGAGTAGTTAGTCCTGCGAGCTGGAGGCTCGGGTAGTGTGATAAACCTTGCATGTGCATAAATAGTGGCGGGTCTTCGATCCATTTGTCTCACCAATGGCAGTATGTTGACTTTGGCGGGGTATGGTGAGTTAGAGGACTAGAAGGTTACTTTACTGCGGTCTAGCAGACAAGCCCTAGTAACCCACCCCCGACCATAGAAGACTGGTGGGATGCCAGCAAGAGTACGCAAAAGCTCACGGAAGTGCACCTAGGACGTATACAGCTGCGTACGTAAGGTCTAGGTCTGGTAGTGTGTATACCCACCTAGAAGTGGAGTGCCCGATCCACTGATTCTGTTGCCATAATGGAAATACCTGAGAGGCTTGTTGTAACATCCCCAATCCTCCTAGACCCATTGGAAATGTTAAGGCATAGGGGTGAGGTGAGTGGCCTCAAGGGCCTTAGGCTAGGGTAGAAATTGCTAAGTGCAAACCAAAGCTCAAAAACTAACCTAACCCTAAGCCCCTCAGCTAAGTCAATTGACCCTCAATTGTCCAAGTTGACCTCACTTATGATTCCCTAACCACCAAGGGAGACCTATAGGATGAGAAGTGCACTTGGGTGGGACCCAATTGCATGAAATTGACCAAAGTCAACAATAGGTCAACATTAACCAAACTAAGTCAATTAGGATTCAATTGACCCTCAAATGTTCAAATTGACCTTACCACCACACTCTAAACACTTTAAGGAACTCATTGGACCCAAAAGCCCCATCCTATGGACCAACTTATGTTGGGTGATGTTAAGGGACCCATGACCCCCCAAGTGGGGTCAACCCACTCACCTTGGTTGACCAAAGTCAACCATGGTCAACATAGCCCATTAAAGGTTAATTTCAAGCCTAAATTGAAATGAATCCCAACACCAATCAAGTAACCAATTGATCATGGACATAGGTCTTGCCCATCAGCCTTAGACTGAACCCTAATCTATGGCTTGATTAATCAAATGGAGGGGGGGGGGGGACCAAAAATTAATCAAAAAGGGTTAAAGTATAAAGCAAAAAGCTAAAAGCATTCCCCTCCTCTACACTCCTCCCCCAATCAGCATTGGACCCTTCCCTGATTGCTGTGGGTCTGACCTTGACCCAGATGGAAGCAAGGAGGCTGGAAGATGTAGGAGGGTGGCATCCATGGGAGAACCGCGGAGGCCAAGGTTCAAAACAGCATGTAGAGGCCTCCCCACCCCAATCCGACCTCACCATTAGCTTCAGGAGGTAGAGAGCAGTCGAGAACGACACCTGGAGCGAAGATCTAGCCGGAGAAACAAGTTCGGGAGCAGGATCGCCGGAGCTCAGCTTTTCTATGGCAAACCACCGCCGGAGCCGCCACCACGCACCAACAACAGTTTGTTTCTCCTCCCCTCCCCTCGTGCTAGCTTCCCATCAATAAACGAGGAAGGATCGGGCTCAATTGAGCCCGGATCTACCTCTGAAATCCAAGGATTTCGCCGCAAATTGAGACCCCTGGGATCGCCGGAAACCGCCACCACCGGCCGCTAGTCGCCGGTGGATGACAACCCCGACCGCCACGAAGGTGTCAGTGGTGTTGGCCGGTGGTGGTGGTGGCTGGATCGCCGGTGATTCCCCTCGAACCATCGCCCAGCAAGGTTGAATCTCGACCGTTGGCTGGAGGAGGAAGATGACGTGCTGCCGCCGGATTTACTTCAAGATTCGTGCACAGCTCCTTTTATTTAATTAAGTTAATTCAATGAATGGATTTTCTGGCTCTATTATTCAGTCAACTTCAAATAAACATTAAGGCAACCTAATGGCTGATTTAGAAAAAGTGCCCAACATGAAAGTTGTAGGCATTGGTCTTAACTTTCCTTTGGCCTTGAGTTTAGGTCATTTGGTGACCTACAGCTCCCTAGGGAGCTGTTTTACTAGGACTGGTCCTACACTAGGTCAATCCATTAGAAAATTTACCTAGGTCAAACCCTTCGAGCTTTGGATCTGTGCTTTTAACCATGGGTTGGTATACCCAAGGGGCACCCCCTGCCAAAGGGGCAGCCCTTTGTGGACAATTTTACCTTGGGTTTTTGTGGTAGTTAGGATATTTAAATTAAGTTGATTTTTGGAGCATATGACGTCCAAATGGCACCAAACTTTTTGTGGCGTACTCTTTTGTACATGAGTAGTGCCTACCTAAAATTTCACTCAATTTGGAGTTGATTTAGTATGGAAAATTGGAAACCCTAATGAGGGCCTTTAAGGGTCAAATTATGGTGTAGGTCATTTTGAGGAGTTGAGTGTGTTAGCCTCCTCCCATCATGTTGGATATGTGGGTATGGATATGCAAATGCTTAGGTCACACCCTAATGGTCATAAAATGTCTTAGATAATGCAATTTTGAGATTTGTGAAGGACATAGGACCAAATGTTCAAGCCTTAGCTCAGAACTTTGTAGTTATATTGGTATGGGCATAAAATGTCTTAGATAATTTAATGGGAATTTTTAGAGGCTTTTAAGTAATTTTCCTTTTAATAAATGAAATTACCACCCTTTCCTTAATAAAATAAAATGCATGGTCATATGACCTTGTATGACTTTGATATGCTATCAGTGGCTGGAATAGGGTTAAATAAGGCTATGGTAATTTTGTCCTGAGTTATGGAAGTGTTATTCCTTGTATAGGAAATTTTATGTGCTTGCTAGCTTAAGGGAATTTAATTTTGAAAAATGTCAAATCATGGGGAAAATTGTGATACTTGGTTAACTGTGGTTTTAGGTTAATATATGCCCATGATAATTGTTTGGAAGCATGTAGATTTATATTTCATGTACCTCATGTAAAAATTGGAATTTACAAGACTTGAGTATTAAATCATTTTAAAATATCAAATCATGGGGCAATATTATGATACTTTGTTAACTGTAGTTTTATGTTAATTTATGCCCATTACAACAGTTTGGAAGCTTGTAGATTTATAATTCAAGTACCTCATGTAGAAATTGGTAATTGCTACCTTTGGGTGTTTAATCATTTTAAAATATCAAATCACATGGTAATGACACAATAATTTGGCAGAGGACTCTAGGTCCCCATATGGACATTTGGTAATTTTTGTAGAATTTTCAGAAGTGAAATACAATTTTTCCTAATTATAGTGGCATTTTGGTAATTATACAATTATGATGATATAGTGGGCCAAATGGCATCCTAGGGTCTTGATACTCCGTGAACCACCATTATATGGAATTTTGTCTTATTGATAATTTTCATGTAGCATGAAGAGTCTTTTTGAGGGTAGTTCATGTGTAATTTGACTTAAGGCCTTAACTACTTTAAATTAAAATAAATATCAAATTAATATGGAAAATTATGGAACTTGGACCATACCTTATTAAGGTCAGTAGGAGCCTAGGATGATTATACCAGACCCTGGTGATGAATTTTTAGAAGGGTTCCCTTATGGGGTTGATGGATAGTTCAAATGTGTGGTCTGCGTTTAACAAAAACAGAATTTTGAGTTTTAGACAATTCAGACCCCTAAGTAGAGTTTAGGAGGTATATCCAATCAGTAAATGGGTTGTAGCAAACCATCATTCAAGGAGGGTCGATCCTAGGGTTACTTGTGGGGTGGTGCTAGGGTCAATGTAGAAGGAATGAAGGTACGTCCAACCCGATTGGGTGGGACGGGAGATGAGCTAAATCACTTTAACTATATGAAATGATGAAGGGTGAATCAAATGTTAACCACCAACTAAAGTAATTGTCTTGAGGAGGATGTTGGGGTTGAGCCCATTGATCCGTAGTACCGTTAGGGGCCCCTTATGGAGTACACCGCGGGAAGTCCAAGACTCACCCTAAATATATCACTAACTGAATTGTAGGCAAGAGTAGCCTAAGTAGGGATGCAAACTGGTATGGATCTCCTCCGGGAAGGAGATGGGTTGGGTCAGCTTGTGTGATAGTCCCTGAGCCGGAAGCTCGGGTGGACATTGTTAACACATGTTACTTATTCAAATAGTGGCGAGTCTTCGGTACTAGGCTAGTCGTGTCACCGACGGTAGTACGTTGACTCAGGTGAGGGTGAAGTTTAGAGGGTCGGTAAGTTTGAGTACCGCGGTCTGGAGGACAATCCCTAATAACCCACCCCGACCTTAAAGTCTGGTGGATTCCAGCAAGAGTATGCAAGAGCTCCGCTGTTGTGTTCTTAGCGTTGAGGCGTACATGAGGTCTAGGCTTGGTAGTGACTATACCCGCCTAGGATGTGGAGTGCCCGATCCACTACCACCGTGAGCCACGACGGTCGGTACCGGAAAGGTTCGCTTCCTTTCAAACAAATTGGGAACTATAAAGGTCTGTGCGCATAGAGTCGTGTGGGTGAGTCACATTACATAAACTCATTAAAACATCATAACCATAGCATAGCATAACATACACATTAGCATACCCCCATCATATAAATTAGTATGGGCTCTTTTATATGATGGGTTACCTGGACATCTTAACTTATATGTCGTATGGGCGTTCATATAAGTTAAGGTACGAATCTGTGATGGTAGCTTAGATTTACTTACTGCACTGCATTTTCTTCCTATTTACTGCTTATTTCATTGCTCTACTTTACTGCCTTATACCTGCACTATACTGCTAGCTAGATTTTATTGCTTTACTTATACTTGCTAGAATAGTGCCATGTCACCACCTTCTTGTTTACCCCTTGTTTGTCCTCCGCTTCTTCCTCCCGCTCGGTGCCTAGGAGTCGTGGAGGGAAGCGAGGACAAAAACGACTTAGTCTTTATGACTAACGGTCGGTGTGACCGCAGGAGTCCGAGGAGACGGAGTTGTCCCGCACGCAGCAGGACGTGATGGCAAGACCTGAGCAGCAGATGCAGCGCACTACCACGACGCCACAGGTTGATGATTAGATAGCTAGTCTTCCGCACTTTTGAGAGTTTTGATGTAGTCTTCCGCATGTTGTAGTGAGAGAGAGATAGTACTTTATTTTGGATATGTATCGGGCATAAGCCCCCTTTTTGCTTGTACTTCTCTTTTGGACTTTCTGTTCTCATTATATATTTATATATGATGATGTGATTGTGAACATGCCTTCTTTTATGTACTTACTTTTTGGCATAATTTACTTATGATCGTAAAGCCGGCAGGGTTGGTGCTGAGCGGTGTTAGTCGACCCGAATGTCGGTGACATCGCAAGGCAGTGATTCTGGGCGAAGATCCACCTCAACCGTGCGATGCGGGAGAGGTTCGAGTTTTCAAGTACCCGAACGGGTTTTGGAAAAAGAGATCTTACAAATGGTATCACTGAACGAACGATCATAAGAGAACAGTCCACAGTATACTGGGTCACCCCGCTCGAGCTTAGTTTGCGGACAAACTAGGCAGCGGAAGCTATGGTGTGCCCATGTATGGAATCACATAAAACAGTCCATAACCAATAAGTAAGGCCAAAAATTTTGACTAAACCCCTATCTTGTACAGGCCCCAGTGAGCACGGAGCCTCATGTCAGCATCCCTCCCCCTCCGACTACCACTACTTTTCAGCAGTCGGAGCTGGGACAGACGTTAGGAGCCATTCTAGAGACCTTCAGGACCCAGTCCGTCCCGGCACCACTGCCAAACCCGGGAGCAAACTATCTGAGCACCTTCAGAGGTCTCTCCCCACCGACCTACCGAGGGACAGAGGATGCAGTGAAGACTGAGGAGTGGTTGGACACCATTCAGGAGATGCTGGCTGGCATCGGTTGCCCGATCGGCAAGGCAGTATTCTTGGCAGTATCAGCTCTGGAGGCACATGCCAAGAGGTGGTGGAAGTCGCTACTGGAGACCACTTTCAGATATAGGGAGTACTCAGATATCTCTTGGGACGAGTTTAGTACCACATTCCTGGAGCACTTCATATCCAGCACGGACATGGACGAGATGGAGGAGAGGTTTCTATGCCTCACTCAGGGGACACGCTTGGTGATTGAGTACCAGAGAGAGTTTTCCCATTTAGCCAGCTTTGCGAGGTCTCATGCCCCAGATGATCGTGCCCTTGCGAAGAGATTCTACAAGGGACTTCGAGACCCGATGAGGCAGGCACTCTTGTTTGTTTCCGAGGGCAGCCTGACTCAGATCATCGAGACAGCGAAGAAGCTAGAGGTAGATCAGATCGGTGTGCAGGGTAGAGTGAAGATGCCAGCTGAGGCCATGTACTGAGGGGAGAGCAGCAGAGGCTCACAGCGGGGCAGAGTTATGAGACACCGGAGGGGTGGGGGACATCCTCGTCCTCAGATTGCACCAGTACAGCAGCTGCCCGAGCCCTTACTAGCCCCACAACCCCTACGTACCTGGGGGCCCCAGAGATTTGATGACCGGGGACGCGCTCCAGTAGTGTGCTATAAGTGCAACCAGCCAGGTCACATCAAGGCCCATTGCCCTCGACGATTCCCTCCACCTCCTCCTCCACCACCAGCAGCACCTCCGGCAGCCCCTCCATCACAGCGGGGCCGAGGCCGAGGACGGGGTAGAGGCAGGGGAAATCACGGCAGAGGAAGGCATCAGGAGCAGGCTTACGCCTTGGATCTTGCACAACCGAGGAACCCGGAGGAGGTTATTGCAGGTAATTTAATGCTTTCGGTATTTTGATTTATTACTGCTTAAATTCTCCTGCATTTCTAATCTTCTAGTTTAGAAAATTAAACAAACAACCCAATTTCCCCAGGCATTATAGTGGTGTGCGGTAAGCCCGCCCACACCCTATTCGATACTGGTGCCTCACATAACTTTGTCTCCGAAGACTTTGTTAAGGGCTTGGAGCAGATCCATTATTACACAGGACCCATCAGGAGGGTGCGCCTCCCCAATGGATCAGAGATAGAGACGGCGGCCAAGTGCACCTTGAAGGTGACCATTGACGGCCTAACGCTCGATGCTCCAGCTTCGGTGCTGAAGCTCGCGGACTTCGACCTTATCTTGGGCATGACGTGGCTCGCAGAGAACCACGCCCAGATAGATTGCCAAGCAAAGAGAGTTGTGGTGCGGCACGATACCACCTCCGCGACGTTCGAAGGTATTGAGCCGATCTCCCGCTCTTCTTTATCTTCTGTCCAGGTAGTCAAGGCCCACGAGCAGGGCGACGAGGTATATTTGGTGTGCTTCGAGATGGCGGAGGCGGAGGCATCCTTATCAGACATCCCTATAGTACGGGACTTCTCCGACGTATTCCCGGAGAAGTTGCCCGGACTGCCACCGCATCGAGAGATAGATTTTCCGATTCAGCTGGAGCCGGGAGCGAGGCCCGTGTCTCGGGCACCATACCGCATGGCACCCAGGGAGCTGGCAGAGTTTAGCGTGCAGTTGAGAGAGCTGGTAGATACGGGTTTCGTCAGGCCGAGCTCTTCACCTTGGGGAGCGCCGGTGTTATTTGTGAAGAAGAAGGATGGGACGCTCAGATTGTGTATAGATTATCGGGAGCTCAACAGACTGACGGTGCGGAACACCTATCTGTTGCCGAGGATTGACGAGCTCTTCGATCAGTTGCAGGGAGCTCACTGGTTCTCCAAGCTTGACTTGAGATCAGGGTACTATCAGCTACGGATCCGAGAGGAGGACATACCGAAGACAGCCTTCAGTTCCCGGTATGGATTGTACGAGTTCACGGTGATGCCCTTCGGGCTCACTAATGCCCCCTCATCTTTCATGAGCATGATGAACAGGGTGTTCGAGGCCTTTCTCGACATCTTCGTTATCGTGTTCATCGACGACATTCTAGTATATTCCAAGGCGGAGGAGGAGCATGCTGGGCATCTGGCCCTAGTATTGAGGAAGCTGAGAGAACACCAGGTGTATGCGAAGTTCTCCAAGTGCCAGTTTTGGCTACGGGAGGTGGCATTTCTGGGACACATCATCAGTGGAGCAGGTCTGGCAGTGGATCCGGCCAAGGTGCGGGCCGTTCAGGAGTGGCCTCGACTACAGTCAGCTTCAGATGTGCGGAGCTTTCTAGGATTGGCGGGCTATTACCGGAAGTTTGTGGAAGGGTTCTCCAGGATTGCCCTTCCGCTCACTTCTTTGACCAAGAAGGATGCCCCATTCGTCTGGAATCTGCAGTGTGAGGCGGCCTACTTGGAGCTGAAGGACCGACTCACCTCTTCCCCCATCCTTGCACTTCCATCTGGGAAGGAAGGATTTCAGGTTTACACGAACGCATCATACCAGGGGTTGGGAGCAGTGTTGATGCAGCACGGTCACGTGATCGTGTACGCTTCCCGTCAGTTGAAGGTTCACGAGAGGAACTACCCAGTGCATGACCTCGAGCTCGGAGCGGTCATCTTTGCCTTGAAGACCTGGAGGCAGTATCTTTATGGGGTTCATTGTGAGATCTTCTCAGACCACAAGAACCTCGAGTATATTGATACGCAGAAGGACTTGAACCTACGTCAGCGGAGGTCGTTAGAGTTCTTGTGCGACTACACGTACACACTGCATTACCATCCAAGCAAGGCCAACACCGTAGCGGATGCTTTGAGCAGGAGAGGAGGTGCATCAGGAGCAGGGAGCCGCGTGACGGCTATGCAGTTGATTCAGGCTTTGGAGGACATGCACATCACAGTTGTATCCAGGGCTGACCCCGAGACGTACATGGAGTATCTAGCGTCCTTGAATATTGTCTGCGATATTCGGGACCGCATTCGGGAGGCACAGTTGCAGGACCCTGCCTTGGATCCAGTATTTAGATCGTTGGTGGACGGCATGGCAGGGGACTATACGTTGAGAGATGATCTTATTCACCATCGAGACCGAGTCAACATCCCAACTGGAGGAGGTATTAGAGAGGAGGTGCTTAGGGAGGCTCATTGCTCCCAGTACTCATTGCATCCAGGGATCACGAAGATGGCAGCAGACCTTCGGAAGGTTATGTTTTGGCCAGGGATGAAAAGAGATATTATACAGTATGTGACGCACTGTGAGGGCTGCCAGCGAGTGAAGGCGGAGTGCAGGAGCCCGGGAGGAATGTTGCAGCCTTTACCAGTACCTGAGTGGAAGTTTGAGGATATATCGATGGATTTTGTGCATGGCCTACCTCGCTCCCGCTCTGGGAATGACTCGATATGGGTGATAGTGGACAGGCTGACGAAGGTAGCTCGGTTTATTCCGGTACAGAAGGGGGGCCCAGTCGGTGACCTAGTCAGGGTTTTGTGGAGCAGGTGGTTAGATATCACGGGGTACCCAAGACGATTGTTTCAGATAGAGACGGATGCTTCACTTCGAGGGAGTGGAAGGCGGTCCAGGCTTACTTGGGATCCCGGTTGACATTTAGCACGGCGTTCCATCCACAGACTGACGGTCAGACTGAGCGCACCAACCGGACTATGGAGGACCTACTGCGTTTGTGCATCCTAGATACCGGCAAGCCCTGGGAGAGATTGTTGTCTTTGATAGAGTTTTCCTATAACAACAGTCACCAGACTAGCATTGGGATGGCACCTTATGCCGCACTGTATGGGAGGAAATGTCGCACACCACTTTCCTGGATCTAGAACGAGGACCCGAAGTCGCTAGGTTCAGATTACATTGAGGAGACGGATGCACAGGTGAGACTGATCAGGGAGTGGATGCTAGAGGCCCAGAGCAGACAGGCGAAGTACTATGATGCGAGGCATCGTATGGTGGAGTTCCAGGTAGGAGAGCGTGTGTTCTTGAAGATTCATCCTATGCACGGGGTTTCTCGAGTGCGGGGGCACAAGAAGCTCAGTCCTCGGTACGTGGGGCCTTATTTGATCCTGGAGCGGATCGGTCCTTTGGCATACAGGCTGGAGCTACCGCCAGAGTTGGAGAACCTGCATGACGTCTTCCACGTCTCTTCGCTTCGGAGAGCACTGCTTCGTCCTCAGCAGCATGTTACATCTACTTCAGGCCCGATGGCGCCCGATCGGTCAGTCCTACTGGAGCCCATCCGGATCGACGATACGGAGGTCCGAGTCCTGCGGCGGAAGAGTGTACCGTTGGTGAAGGTGTAGTGGTCCAACCACGGGCGAGAGGAGCACACATGGGAGCCCATGGACCTCATGCAACAACGCTACCCGGAACTCTTCACTTCAGGTACAACCTAAACATCCTTGCAAATTTCTTTTATCTTACATTGCGTAGAACCCGTAGACCCGATCTTAAATTTCGGGGACAAAATATTTTTTTTGTTAATTAGGATTTGTAACATCCCCAATCCTCCTAGACCCATTGGAAATGTTAAGGCATAGGGGTGAGGTGAGTGGCCTCAAGGGCCTTAGGCTAGGGTAGAAATTGCTAAGTGCACAGCAAAGCTCAAAAACTAACCTAACCCTAAGCCCCTCAACTAAGTCAATTGACCCTCAATTGTCCAAGTTGACCTCACTTATGATTCCCTAACCACCAAGGGAGACCTATAGGATGAGAAGTGCACTTGGGTGGGACCCAATTGCATGAAATTGACCAAAGTGAACAATAGGTCAACATTAACCAAACTAAGTCAATTAAGATTCAATTGACCCTCAAATGTTCAAATTGACCTTACCACCACACTCTAAACACTTTAAGGAACTCATTGGACCCAAAAGCCCCATCCCATGGACCAACCTATGTTGGGTGATGTTAAGGGACCCATGACCCCCCAAGTGGGGTCAACCCACTCACCTTGGTTGACCAAAGTCAACCATGGTCAACATAGCCCATTAAAGGTTAATTTCAAGCCTAAATTGAAATGAATCCCAACACCAATCAAGTAACCAATTGATCATGGACATAGGTCTTGCCCATCATCCTTAGACTGAACCCTAATCTATGGCTTGATTAATCAAATGGAGGGGGGGACCAAAAGTTAATCAAAAAGGGTTAAAGCATAAAGCAAAAAGCTAAAAGCATTCCCCTCCTCTACACTCCTCCCCCAATCAGCCTTGGACCCTTCCCTGATTGTTGGGGGTCTGACCTTGACCCAGATGGAAGCAAGGAGGCTGGCAGCTGCAGGAGGGTGGCATCCATGGGAGAACCGAGGAGGCTAAGGTTCAAAACAGCATGTAGAGGCCTCCCCACCCCAATCCGACCTCACCATTAGCTTCAGGAGGTAGAGAGCAGTCGAGAACGACACCAGGAGCGAAGCTCTAGCCGGAGAAACAAGTTCAGGAGCAGGATCGCCGGAGCTCAGCTTTTCCATGGCAAACCGCCGCCGGAGCCGCCGCCACGCACCAACAACGGTTCCTTTCTCCTCCCCTCCCCTCGTGCTAGCTTCCCATCAATAACCGAGGAAGGATCGGGCTCAATTGAGCCCGGATCTACCTCTGAAATTCAAGGATTTTGCCGCAAATCGAGACCCCTGGGATCGCCGGAAACTGCCACCACCGACCGCCAGTCGCCGGTGGATGACAGCCCCGACCACCACGAAGGTGTCGGTGGTGTTGGTCAGTGGTGGTGGTGGCTGGATCGCCAGCGATTCCCCTCGAAACATCGCCCAGCACGGTTGAATCTCGACCGTTGGCTGGAGGAGGAAGATGACGTGCTGCCGCCGGATTTACTTCAAGATTCGTGCGCAGCTCCTTTTATTTAATTAAGTTAATTCAATGAATGGATTTTCTGGCTCTATTATTCAGTTAACTTCAAATAAAAATTAAGGCCACTTAAATGCTGATTTAGAAAACGTGCCCAACATAAAAGTTGTAGGCCTTTGTCTTAACTTTCATTTGGCTTTAGGTTTAGGTCATTTGGTGACATACAGCTCCCTAGGGAGCTGTTTTACTAGGACTGGTCCTACACTAGGTCAGTCCATTAGAAAAATTACCTAGGTCAAACCCTTCAAGCTATGGAGCTGTGCTTTTAACCATGGGTTGGTATACCCTAGTGGCACCCCCTGCCAAAGGGGCAGCCCTTGGTGGACACTTTTACCTAGGGTTTTTGTGGTAGTTAGGATATTTGAATTAAGTTGATTTTTGGAGCATATGATGTCCAAATGGCACCAAACTTTGGTGGCATACTCTTTTGTACATGAGTAGTGCCTAACTAAAATTTCACTCCATTTGGAGTTGATTTAGTATGGAAAATTGGAAACCCTAATGAGGGCCTTTAAGGGTCAAATTAGGGTTTAGGTCATTTTGAGGAGTTGAGTGTGTTAGCCTCCTCCCATCATGTTGGATATGTGTGTATGGATATGCAAATGCTTGGGTCACACCCTAATGGTCAATTTGGAGCCATTAGGGTGGTGTGACCTAAAACCCTAAGGGTAAACCTTAAGGGTGTAATGTTGAGATTTGTGAAGGACATAGGACCAAATGTTCAAGCCTTGGCTCAGAACTTTGTAGTTATGTTGGTATGGGCATAAAATGTCTTAGATAATTTAATGGGAATTTTTAGAGGCTTTTAAGTAATTTTCCTCTTAATAAATGAAATTACCACCCTTTCCTTAATAAAATGAAATGCATGGTCATATGACCTTGTATGACTTTGATATTCTTTCAGTGGCTGGAATAGGGTGAAATAAGGCTATGGTAATTTTGTCCTGAGTTATGGAAGTGTTATTCCTTGTATAGGAAATTTTAAGTGCTGCTAGCTTAAGGGAATTTAATTTTGAAAAATGTCAAATCATGGGGCAAAATTGTAATAGTTGGTTAACTGTGGTTGTAGGTTAATATATGCCCATGATAATTGTTTGGAAGCTTGTAGATTTATATTTCATGTACCTCATGTAGAAATTGGAATTTACAAGACTTGAGTATTAATCATTTTAAAATATCAAATCATGGGGCAATATTATGATACTTTGTTAACTGTAGTTTTATGTTAATTTATGCCCATGACAACAGTTTGGAAGCTTGTAAATTTATAATTCAAGTACCTCATGTAGAAATTGGTAATTGCTACCTTTGGGTGTTTAATCATTTTAAAATATCAAATCACATGGTAATGACACAATAATTTGGCAGAGGACTCTAGGTCCCCATATGGACACTTGGTAATGTTTGTAGAATTTTCAGAAGTGAAATACTATTTTTCCTAATTATAGTGGCATTTTGGTAATTATACAATTATGATGATATAGTAGGCCAAATGGCATCCTAGGGTCATGATACTCAGTGAACCACCATGATATGGAATGTTGTCTTACTGATAATTTTTATGTAGCATGAAGAGTCTTTGGGAGGGTAGTTCATGTGTAATTTGACTTAAGGCCTTAACTACTTTAAATTAAAATAAATACCAAATTAATATGGAAAATTATGGAACTTGGACCATACCTTATTGAGGTCAGTAGGAGCCTAGGATAATTATACCATACCCTGGTGATGAATTTTTAGAAGGGTTCCCTTATGGGGTTGATGGATAGTTCAAATGTGTGGTCTGCGTTTAGCAAAAACAGAATTTTGAGTTTTAGACAATTCAGACCCCTAAGTAGAGTTTAGGAGGTATATCCAATCAGTAAATGGGTTGTATCACACCATCATTCAAGGAGGGTCGATCCTAGGGTTACTTGTGGGGTGGTGCTAGGGTCAATGTAGAAGGAATGAAGGTACGTCCAACCCGATTGGGTGGGACGGGAGATGAGCTAAATCACTTTAACTATATGAAATGATGAAGGGTGAATCAAATGTTAACCACCAACTAAAGTAATTGTCTTGAGGAGGATGTTGGGGTTGAGCTCATTGATCCGTAGTACCGTTAGGGGCCCCTTATGGAGTACACCGCGGGAAGTCCAAGACTCACCCTAAATATATCACTAACTGAATTGTAGGCAAGAGTAGCCTAAGTAGGGATGCAAACTGGTATGGATCTCCTCCGGGAAGGAGATGGGTTGGGTCAGCTTGTGTGATAGTCCCTGAGCCGGAAGCTCGGGTGGACATTGTTAACACATGTTACTTATTCAAATAGTGGCGAGTCTTCGGTACTAGGCTAGTCGTGTCACCGACGGTAGTATGTTGACTCAGGTGAGGGTGAAGTTTAGAGGGTCGGTAAGTTTGAGTACCGCGGTCTGGAGGACAATCCCTAATAACCCACCCCGACCTTAAAGTCTGGTGGATTCCAGCAAGAGTAGGCAGGAGCTCCGCTGTTGTGTTCTTAGCGTTGAGGCGTACATGAGGTCTAGGCTTGGTAGTGACTATACCCGCCTAGGATGTGGAGTGCCCGATCCACTACCACCGTGAGCCACGACGGTCGGTACCGGAAAGGTTCGCTTCCTTTCAAACAAATTGGGAACTATAAAGGTCTGTGCGCATAGAGTCGTGTGGGTGAGTCACATTGCATAAACTCATTAAAACATCATAACCATAGCATAGCATAACATACACATTAGCATACCCCCATCATATAAATTAGTATGGGATTTTTTATATGATGGGTTACCTGGACATCTTAACTTATATGTCGTATGGGCATTCATATAAGTTAAGGTACGAATCTGTGATGGTAGCTTAGATTTACTTACTGCACTGCATTTTCTTCCTATTTACTGCTTATTTCATTGCTCTACTTTACTGCCTTATACCTGCACTATACTGCTAGCTAGATTTTATTGCTTTACTTATACCTGCTAGAATAGTGTCATGTCACCACCTTCTTGTTTACCCCTTGTTTGTCCTCCGCTTCTTCCTCCCCCTCGGTGCCTAGGAGTCGTGGAGGGAGGCGAGGACAAAACGACTTAGTCTTTATGACTAACGGTCGGTGTGACCGCAGGAGCCCGACGAGACGGAGTTGTCCCGTGCGCTGCAGGACGTGATGGCAGGACCTGAGCAGCAGATGCAGCGCACTACCACGACGCCACAGGTTGATGATTAGATAGCTAGTCTTCCGCACTTTTGAGAGTTTTGATGTAGTTTTCCGCATGTTGTAGTGAGGGAGAGATAGTACTTTATTTTGGATATGTATCGGGCATAAGCCCCCTTTTTGCTTGTACTTCTCTTTTGGACTTTCTGTTCTCATTATATATTTATATATGATGCTGTGATTGTGGACATGCCTTCTTTTATGTACTTACTTTTTGGCATAATTTACTTATGATCGTAAAGCCGGCAGGGTTGGTGCTGAGCGGTGTTAGTCGACCCGAATGTCGGTGACACCGCAAGGCAGCGATTCTGGGCGAAGATCCACCTTAGCCGTGCGATGCGGGAGAGGTTCGAGTTTTCAAGTACCCGAACGGGTTTTGGAAAAAGAGATCTTACACTTGCTACCTCCGAAAAGCGGGAACTAAAGATCTATGCGCGCAGAGTCGTCTGAGTGACACTGCCACGGTTTTATAATCATGGCTAATATTATTGTATTAGCTACAGTTTTTGAACCCTGGCAAAAAAAAGTGTAGCTAATACTCATTTTTCTAGTAGTGTGAGTTGCACTGTATGAACATAACATAACATTCATACATCTTATAGACATATACATTTGCAGACCTTTATCATATAAATTAGTATGGGCTCTTTTATATGATAAGTTACAATTCTAAAAATCTTAACTTAAAAGTTTGTTTGGGCATTCATATAAGTTAAGGTACTCTAGATGATATTATGGTAGTTTTCTTATTACTTTACCTGTGCTGCATTTACTTACTTACTTCTCGTCTATTACATACTGCTATCATATTTACTGCTCATATATTACCTATTGTTGTTATACTTACTGCTCGCTTATTCATTATACTGTTAGTATAATCCCTGTCACCTGCACCTTCTTTTACCCCTTGTTGTCCTTCGCTTTGTCCTCCCGCTCGGTACCTAGGAGTCGTGGTGGAGGCGAGGATAAACTGACTTAGTATTTTTGACTAACGGTCAGATGTGGCTATAACACCAGGAGATCGAGGAGCAGGAACCGCAGTATGTCAGGTAGGATATGACGCCAGACCCTGAGGAGCAGATGTCGTGCATCACTACTTCCACAAGGCGATAGGTTGGAGAGTATTTTGTGTTGCTTTCGCATAGTGTGGAGTAAGAGAGTGCTTTATCATTAGTATTTTCCTTTTGGATCTGTTTCGGGCATAAGCCCTTACACTCTTTTATTTTTGTTCTCATTGTGGACTATTTGCACTGTTTTATATATATATGTGTGTGTGTGTGTGTGTGTGTGTGTGTGTGTGTGTGTGTGTTTGTGTGTGTGTGTGTGTGTGTGTGTGTGTGTGTGTGTGTGTGTGTGTGTGTGCGTGCGTGCGTGCGTGCGTGTGTGTGTGTGTGTGTGTGTGTGTGTGTGTTTATGTCTGTGTCTGTGTCTGTGTGTGCGTGTGTGTGTGTGGACTTGTCATGTTTGTATTAATTCTTTCTTGCAAAATTGGCATGTAATATATATGATCGAATTAGCCGGCGGGATTGAAGTTGAGCGGTGACAGCTAACTCGTGAGTTAGGGTTACCATAAGACGGCGATTCTGGGCATAAGATCTGGGAACTCTCCGGTAAGGAAGAGAGGGATCTTACACCGTATTCTCAGTGTTAAAATTTTTAATAAGCGGAAAACGGGAATCAGGTCACAGGAACACTCCAACCATACCAAGCACTAGAAACTAGAAACAATGAAGGAATAAGAAAAAAAACTTGTATCAACTATCTTTTGAACATTTCGAGACATACATTGCGAGACATGATTTTTTCAGTACACACAATGACGAGGAGAGAAGAAAACCAACTACAAGAAGCTGGCGGTTACAACATGAACCCGGCAAACCGCCCGGCTAACAAAGGTTGTCCGCGTAAACCGCCAAGTCGCCAAACCGCAAATCAACACGTGGACTACCCGTTATACCAATGCTCACTCTGTTCGCCCAAGCAAGGCCGCCTGACCGCAGTCACTTGGCGCTCCTAACTGCGAACAAGTTACTAAAGAACTGAACAAAAGTAACAGACCGGCAAAGGCAAATCGCCTAACCGTCGTGGTCTGAACTTTATTGAAAGCTGGAAACAAGCTGAAGAGAACCTGCCTTGTCGCTAACCGCGACCTCCAACTGCTACCCGCCGCTGACCCCTACCGACTTATCCGCTGCGGTTTCCTCTGATCAAATCAGAACCACAAGCAAGCCGCGCAACCTGCGAACACATCAAAGGTGAGTCTCAAACCGCGTGAACAGAAAGTTCTATCTGCACCACAAACTCGCGAGCTCTCACTTACTGTTCACGTATTATTCTTAGCTCCGATGGAGGTCCTATTTATAGTAGAGGTGAGGAGTGCGGTCACCGCCTATGCGATATGATAACCGCTCATATTAGTAGCGGGTAGCAAACAACTCGCGCGGCTTGCAGAGTTAACCCTGCCGAACAGTTCGTCGACTTATGAACAAGACGCGCGGACTACTCGCAAAACTCCAGCAATACCAGCAGACACCTGCCAGCCCGCGAGCAAATAACTGGCCAGATCACAACATCTAGAAGTAACCGCGGATTCTAACCTCCAGGTTACAACCAGATAGCTGACCCCAGATGGTTGAAGAACTAAGGCCATCTGCCATTGGCTAACTGCCAGTCCACTGTAGGAAGACAACCCGCGTGGTCTTCATATCAGACCGCCCGACCTTCGCAGTTTTACTAGATCGCCTGGTCTGATGCCCAGACCGCCCGACCTCCACTTACACTTTAAAAAATTTAACACTCCCCCTTGAAGTGGGAAGTGGAAGTCAGCCCAAGCTATCCTCGTAACTGAGTAAATGGTCCCTTCGCCGGCAGCTTCGTGAAGATGTCAGCGACATTTTCCTCACTCCGCACATGCTCAACCATCATAGATCCCTCCAACACCTTCTCCCGAATGAAATGATTCTCGATCTCGATGTGCTTGGTCAGTGCTTAACAGACTAGATTATTAACCAGTTTGAGGGCACTCTCATTGTCACCACGTAGCAGAGTAGGACCTCACACATCCTTATGGACGTCCTCCACCAATCTGCTAATCCAGATGGCTTCCTGAGCTGCCAAAGTCGAAGCCTTGTACTCCGCTTCAGTGGTAGAGACGGACACAGAATCTTGTTTCTTGCTGCACCATGAAATAACCGCCTATCCGTATAAGAAAACATAACCAGACGTCGACTTCCGATCATCTGAATCTCCCCCATAATCGGCATCCATGTATCCATGCAAATAAAAGCCCGTGTCTCTCCCATAAAGGAGACCCATGTTTGAGGTCGACTTCACATACTTCAGAATACTTCTTGCCGCCGCCAAATGAGTTTTCTATGGTTCCGCCACATATCGACGTACCCTACCAATTGCATAAGAAATATCTGGTCTAGTAATCATCAAATATATCAGACTCCCAACAAGAGCCCGGAACACCAACGGATCAGGAAGAATCCTGCCCTCATCCCGCCGAAATTTTAGGCCAACCTCCAGTGGAGTAGAGTTGCTCTTCCCATCCTGCATGCCAAATCGCTTAACGATCCGCTCTGCATAACCTTTCTGGGAAACAAGCACACCGCTCTCTTTCCTCTCCACCTCGAGTCCAAGGAAATGGCGAAGCTCCCCAGATCCTTCATCTCGAACCTGATAGCTAATTCAGCCCAAAGCTTAGCTACCTCAGCCTCCGAGTTCCCCATGATGATCATGTCATCAACGTACATCAGCACCAAGACTTACAGCTCCCCGATCTTCTTTACGAACAGACTCGAGTCTGAATCTGAAGCAAAATATCCGCAGAACTGGAGGTATTCTGCGATCTTCCCATACCACGCCCGAGGCGCTTGCTTCAACCCATAAAGAGCCTTCTTGAGCTAGCATACGTGTCCTGGATGAACTTCTGATACATATCCCGGTGGCTGAACCATGAAGATATCATTGTCAATCTCATCGTACAAGAAGGCATTCTTTATGTCGAGTTGCCAAATCTTCCACCCTTGGCTTGCTGCCAATGCAATCACCACCCAACCGAAGTCATCTTGGCTACCGGACTGGACGTCTATTCATTGTCTTCTTCGTACTGTTGAGAGAACCCTCGAGCTACAAGGCGAGCCTTGTATCGCTCGATACTCCCGCCAGCTGTCTTCTTAAGCTTGTATACCCACTTGCATGTCCCAGGAGTAATGTCATCGACCATGGGTACAAGATCCCAAGTCTCATTCTTCTTGAGGGCAGCCATCTGTTGGACATGTGTGTCGCATCCCTTTGTTTGAGAATAACAAATCCTAAATTGTATTTTATCTTGCTTGTCATGTGTTTATAGTGTACAGGAACTATAGGTGCAATACTCCATAGGTAGAAAGTAGCTTGAAACCAACAAACTGAACTTAAGCACTACCGCCAACGCTAGGGGTTACTGCAGGCGCTAGCACTACCGCCAGTGCTAGCGCTATCGTCTGGCGCTAGCTCAAGTTCATGCACAACGCCACACTGCCGACGGTTTCGTAACCGCCTCCACACGAACGCTACCGCAGGCATTAGGAGCTGTCGCAGGCGCTAGCGACAAAGTCAATAAGTTGATGGCTTCTCTCTCATTTTGTTTAGATCTTCCAAAGAGATTACTTGTGCTAAAATTCCAGAGATGTTACTCTGCCGAAATTTCATCTCCCACTCAAGGCCAAAGAAGATTTCGAGAAAGAAGACCCCACGCTGCATCCGAAGAACGATCTCTTCAACCTCGTTTATGCTACAGTGATCCTTCATCCTCAACTTCAGAAATCTCATAAAGGGAGTTCTTGTTATTAATTTATTTCATTATTGTAATTTTTGTAGTAAAATCGCCTTGCGTTGGCGACTAGGTCCTTGTGCGGCTTACGGGGTAATTCACCACGTGAGTTGGAGACTAGGTCTAGGAGATTAGATCTAGGGGGTTCTAGAGGCCATATCCGGGGAAGGATTGGCTAAAGTCAACCAGTTTGTGGGGATACAAGTCGGTATAGAAAAGAAAAAGTTATTAACATTTGTACGCCTCTGATTTCTAGCGATATTGAAATCAAATTTATGTGAACACTTATTCATATAATACAATCATGTCTCTATTTGTGTTTACTTGATTTCTCTCATTTGGCGTAAATTTTATTATTGCAAATTACTTTTTGCTAAATTGTTATTTTGCTCTCTTATTAACTTTAAAACAATATAGTAAATTGCTTAATATTACAAAAAGAATTTTATTCCCTTATTCACCCCCCCCCCCCCCCCCTCTAAGGGCGCTTATCGATCCAACAAGTGGTATCAGAGGCAGGTTATTCCAAATGGTTTAAAAACTAGGAATAATGGTGTCTTATGATCTCGCTTTTTCCGAGGGACAGAGAATTAGTAGACCTCCACTGTTTACTGGGTCAGATTATAATTATTGGAAAAATAGGATGAGATGTTTTCTTATGACCCTAGATATTGAGGTTTGGAATATGGTAGAAGAGGAATACTCTCCTCCTACAGTTGTAGTTGGAGAAGTAACATTAGAAAAAACCTAAGGATAAGTGGGATGATATGGATAAACTTAAATGCAAAAATAACGCCAAGGCCATGAATGCTTTATTTGGTGCGTTAGATAGAAATGAATTTAATAGAATTTTCGCTTGTACTACTGCATATGATATTTGGAATCATTTGGAAATTACTCATGAAGGTACATCGTAGGTTAAAGATTCAAAGCTTTTCCAACTGGAGTTGGAATATGAAAAGTTCCGGATGGATGAAAGTGAAGATGTTGATGTCATGTACACGCGCTTCACCAAGATCGTCAATGCCTCCAGAGTTCTTGGAAAAACCTTCTCCAACGGCAACTGTGTCCGAAAGATTCTTCGATCCCTTCCTCCAAAATGCGATCTGAAGGTAACGGCTATCTCTGAGTTGCACGATCTAAGAATGCTCCAAGTTGAGAGCCTCATTGGGAATCTCAAAACCCATAAGGTAGAACTCAAGATCCAACACGATGAATACAACAAGGAGCCAAAGAAGAAGGCGTTGGCACTAAAATCAAAGAAGGAGTGCCAAGAGGATGAGGATGAAGATGAAGAAAGCCTTTTGGTAAGGAACTTCTGAAAGTTCATGAGAAATCCGGAAAGGAGAAACACCTTCCGGAAATATTTACAAAAGGAAGGAAGATGGAAAGGGTCATCTTCAAAGAAGGAAAAGGAGAGCGATGATGAAGAAGAAAGACCTCCACCAGAATGCTATCATTGCAGGAAGACCGGGCATATTCGGAGCCAGTTCCCAAAATGTTTGAAAGAAAAAAAAGGAGAAACGGCACAAAGGGAAGGAAAAGAGGAAGGTGTTAAAAGCAAAAAACATGGGATGACTCATCCACCTCCGAAGAATCAAGCGGGTCTTCATCAAGCGAAGATGAGGAAGCAAACATGTGCCTTATGGGACATAGAAACGACGACGACGCCAGTGTTCTTAGCGACACTGAGATGTGTAGGCATGCTAAGGAAAATGAAGACGTGTGGTACTTGGATTCTGGATGCTCCAAGCACATGACGGGCAATAAAGCAAAGTTCCTTAGCCTAGAAAGGAAGGAGGGAGGGATCGTGACATTTGGCGATAACGGAAAAGGAAGGATCATGGGTATTTGTACAGTTGGTAACGAATCCTTTACTATATCTAATGTTCTTTATGTGAAAGGGCTAAAACACAATCTTATTTCTATTAGTCAATTAGGCGATAAAGGATTAGATGTTTAATTTGAATCTTCTACTAATCTATGCAAAATATCTAATCCTACTACAAAAGATATTTTACAAACTGCACCAAGAATACATAATATTTATATATTTTCTTTTCATGATCTTTCTAAATCATCTATAAAATGTTTTATCACTAAAATGATGAATTAAAACTTTGGCATAGAAGGCTAGGACATGCTAGCACAAAACTTATTGTAAGACTTGTCAAAAGAGATTTAATTAGAGGATTGCCTAGATTAAATGGGAATTTACCTTCACTATGTTCACCTTGTCAAAAAGGTAAAATTACAAAATCCTCTTTCAAAAGTAAAAATATTATTTCTACTTCAAGACCCTTGCAATTAATACATATGGATCTTTTTGGTCCCGTTAGCACCGCAAGTCTTGGCGGTATATGTAACGATCCAGGCCCGCCAACACGGGACCCAGCTAGACCGCCAGCACCCTCCCAGCCCAGGCCCGCCAACATGGGACCCAGCTGGCACCAGAAGGGTTCAGCCTAACCAGATGGTCTGCAGACCATGCACCTCAACCCCTCTCTGTCCCACCACAGGGCACAGTGGGTTGTTGGAGACCGCAGTCCCCCTTTGATGAGAATTAAGCCAGTTAAGCGGCAGCGCGTGGACTTCCCAGGAGGTCACCCATCCCAGAATTGCTCCAGCCTGAGCACGCTTAACTATGGAGTACTTTCACTTCTCGTCACCAATTGAGCTGCAGCTCAATTGGTGATGAGAAGTGAAAGTACTCCATAGTTAAGCGTGCTCAGGCTGGAGCAATTATGGGATGGGTGACCTCCTGGGAAGTCCACGCGCTGCCGCTTAACTGGCTCAATTCTCATCAAAGGGGGACTGCGGTCTCCAACAACCCACTATGCCCTATGGTGGGACAGAGAGGGGTTGGGGTGCATGGTCTGCAGACCATCTGGTTAGGCTGAACCCTTCTGGTGCCAGCTGGGTCCCGTGTTGGCAGGCCTGGGCTGGGAGGGTGTTGGCGGTCCAGCTGGGTCCCGTGTTGGCGGGCCTGGATCGTTACAAAAAGTGCAATCCTGGAGGATAGGACTTTTTGTAGTGGCGACCTTCCCGAGCGAAGGTGTCACCGCAAAACGGCGGTTCTGGGCCTAAGACCCGGTGGTTTTTGCAAAAAAAAAATGGGGTCTTACAAGTGGTATCAGAGGGAGACCTCGATCCAAAGAAAAGAAGTCCACAAACCCTGGGCCACCCCGCGCGAGCTTAGTTTGCGGACAAACTAGCAGCGGAAGCAATGGTGTGCCCATAAGGGAAATCACATGAAAAAGTCCACTTATAACTGAATTTTTCCTTCCCTTAGCTAAGTCCCTTACAAGTGCAATCTTTCTTATGTAGCCGGCAACGGAACCTACACCGCAGCATGGAGTCCCACCGACTCCGAACGTCGTCCCACCACCACCGGCTCCTACCCCATTCCAGCAGACGGAGTTGGGACAGACACTGACGGCCATTCTAGAGACTTTTAGGGCACAGCAGGCACCGGCTCCCCAGCAAAATCCCGGGGCCAACTGGTTGAGCATCTTTCGGGGTCTCTCCCCACCAGCATTCATCGGGACGGAGACCGTTGTGAGGACAGAAGAATGGGTAGACATCATGGAGGAGATGTTGACAGGAATTCAGTGCCCGGCAGACATGGAGGTGCCACTGGTGGTTTCTTGCTTGGAGTCTCATGCCAAGAGGTGGTGGAAGAGGTTCCTGGCTACAGCTTATCCGGGACTGGAGGCAGCAGACATTCTGTGGGAGGATTTCAAGGCGGCGCTGCTAGAGCATTTTGTGCCGCAGTCGGCAAGAGATGATCTGGAGGATAGGTTTCTGCAGTTGCGGCAGGGGAGTAGGTTAGTGTTGGAGTACCACCAGGAGTTTACCCACCTGTCCCGGTTTGCGGTATCTTACCAGCTGGATGATGCGGGTTATGCAAAGAGGTTTTATAAGGGCCTTCGTGATGAGATGAGGCAGGCCCTCCTCTTCGTCTCCGACGGCAGCATGACGAAGATCCTGGAGATGGCCAAGAAGCTGGAGGGAGACCAGCAAGTTGTTCATGGGAGAAAGAGACCAATGGAGGATCAGGGAAGAAGTAGCAGAAGGGATCAGCCGAGAGGCCGAGACGCTGGAGAAGGAAGGACGGAGGTCCGACCCCGTCAGGAGCTGAGGTAGGTGCAAAGGGAGCCGGTAGTGCTGGCTCCTCAGCCTCTGCAGACGAGGGAGATGCCAAGGATTGGAGGAGGTGGGCCACCTCCGGAGTGCTTTCACTGGCACCAGGTTGGCCACATCAAGAGGAACTGCCCCCAGAGGAATGCCCCTCCAGCACTTCAGGCAGCACCACGGGGTCAGCATCCAGGGGGCCGAGGACGTGGTCGAGGTCGTGGATTTCAGGGCGACGATCAGAGACAGTACAGGGAGCAGGCATATGCTATAGATTTGGCAAGGCCACGGGACCCAGCAAGGGTCATCGCAGGTACTTTGATGTTTTCATTTAAATGTTAATGCCTTTTTTTAAGTTTTAGCCTTACCTTAGCATTGAATCAAACATCAAAACCTTCAGGTTTAGTATCTGTTTTTGGCAAACCTGCTTTTACCTTGTTCGATACGGGTGCCTCGCACTCGTTCGTCTCGGCTAAGTTTATCGAGGACCTGGACCAAGTCCAACACTTCAAGAGCGATTATAGGAGGGTGCGATTTCCGGACGGATCGGAGGTTCTAACAAACACAACGTGCATTATGATTCTGGAGATTGGAGGAAGACTGTTCGAGGCCCCGACAACTGTGCTGAAGATGAGAGACTACGACCTGATCCTGGGCATGAGTTGGTTGTATGAGAACCAGGCAAGGATTGATTGCCCGTCAAGGCGGGGCAGTCTAGCTCAGGAGCACAGATGACAGGATCCGTGAGTGTTTGTCTTAGTTGATTTGCTTCCGCGAGTGATCTTTGTAGTGAGGCTATTGTTGTAACGGGCAGGAGCCCTTGTTATCTTATCTCCTATTTTAGTTATGTATGTGGATATCTTTCTGTTGGTTATTTATATGTGATGTGGACTTGGTTGTTTATTCATTTAAGCTTACTTTTCTTTGTGATCGAATTGGCCGGCAGGATCGGCGTTTTGTAGTGGCGACCTTCCCGAGCGAAGGTGTCACCGCAAAACGGCGGTTCTGCGCCTAAGACCCGGTGGTTTTTGCAAAAAAAAAAATGGGGTCTTACAAGTGGTATCAAAACTTAAAAGTGCGGGTTTGAAAACTCCTTATCAAGGAGGTTGCGGGTTAATTGGTGATGAGGAGTGGTTTGAAAACTCCTTATCAAGGAGGTTGCGGGTTCAAGACCCGGCCTCAACAATGCGCCGTTGCTGAGAAATAGTGGCGCGGAGAGGCTTTGGGGTGCTTGGGATGCAGCCCGGTAACGGCCTGGTTGGGTCCCGCTGGATCTCGTGTTGACGAGTCGGGCCTGGGTCGTTACAAAAAAAGAGCACTTTTTTGTAACAGTACTGGCTAGCCTGACCCGGGCCCCTAGCCCAGTACTGCCGGCACCGACGGCCCAGGCCCATTCTGGGACGGCCTGACCAAGCCCATCCGGGTCACTGGCCCCGCCCTAGGACACTGTACCGCCGGTTCAGCCTGACCACACCCGGTCAACAACAAGCCTGCAGGTCGTACACCCCAACGCCTCTCTGGCCTGTTTCTCAGCGCAGCGCGTTGTTGGAGGGGGGTTTCGAACCCACAACCTCCCTTGATAGGAAACCTTCAACAGTTCCTATCACCAACTGAGGCTTGTGCTGAGAAACAGGCCATAGAGGCGTTGGGGTGTACGGCCTGCAGGCTTGTTGTTGATCGGGTGTGGTCAGGCTGAACCGGCGGTACAGTGTCCTAGGGCGGGGCCAGTGACCCGGATGGGCTTGGTCAGGCCGTCCCAGAATGGGCCTGGGCCGTCGGTGCCGGCAGTACTGGGCTAGGGGCCTGGGTCAGGCTAGCCAGTACTGTTACATTATATTATATACATATGTTTTAATAGATGATTTTTCAAGATATTGTTGGACAATATTTCTCTCATCCAAATCCGATGCATTTAGCGAATTTTCAAAATTATGTACTCGTATTCAAAATGAAAGTGATTTAAAATTAAATGCATTCGCTCGGAACATGGAGGAGAAATTGAAAATGATAAATTCACATCTTTTTGTGATATGTTAGGCAAAAAACATGAATTCTCCGCACCACGCGCACCGCAACAAAATGGTGTTGTAGAAAGAAAGAATATGACACTTCAAGAACTAGCATGCACTATGTTATGTGAATATAAATTGCTTAAGCCCCTTTGGGCCGAAGCCGTAAATACATCATGTTATGTTATAAATAGAATCATGTTTTGCCCATCTCTTAATCTCACACCATATGAACTCTATTTTCAAAAGAAGCCTAACGTATCTTACTTCGAAGTTTTTGGTTGTAAATGTTTCATTTTAAATACTAAAGATAGCTTGAGAAAGTTTGATGAAAAATGCGATGAAGGAATTTTTCTTGGATATTCTTCAAATAGTAAAGCTTATAGAATTTTTAATAAAAGAAATAGAAAAGTTGAAGAATCAATTTATGTGAAATTTGATGAACTTGTTCCTTGTATAGAAAGACTTTCCGCAGGCAAAGAGGATGATCACTTACCACCTTTGGAGCATGATGACGAGGAACCTTCTAAATAAGAAGAAGAGGAGGCCAAGGAAGATGAATATGTACCTCCAAGTGCCTTGAAATTCACAAAGGATTATCCACGGGAATTAATAATTGGTGAACCATCCATCGGGGTAAGAACTCGCTCTTCTCTTCATGAATCTTATTCAAATATTTGTTTTGTTTCCGAAATTGAACCAAAAAATGTTTCAACCACTTTAAATGATGAATTTTGGTTTTTGGCTATGAATGAAGAGTTAGAACAATTTGAGCAACATAATGTTTGGAAATTAGTAAAAAAGACCATCTAATCACCCGGTTGTAGGTGTAAAATGGATTTATAAAAATAAATTAGATGGTGAGTCTAGAATCATTAGAAATAGGGCACGCTTAGTAGCACAAGGATATTCACAAATCGAGGAGATAGATTTTGATGAATCTTTTGCACCCGTTGCAAGATTAGAGTCTATAAGAATGTTTCTAGCATTTGCAAGCTTTAAAAAAATAAAACTATTTCAAATGGATGTGAAAAGTGCTTTTCTAAACGGGTTTGTAAAAGAAGAAGTTTATGTTGAACAACCCCACGGTTTTATTAGTGAAAAATTTCCAAATCATGTTTATAAACTAGAAAAAGTGCTTTATGGTTTAAAACAAGCGCCCCGTGCATGGTATGAAAGACTTACATCATTTTTATTAAAGCACGGTTATATTATGGGAAGTGCGGATAATACTCTCTTCATTAAGCACAACAATGATGATATGATTATTTTACAAATATATGTTGATGATATTATTTTTGGATCTACTAATGAAGAGTTGTGTAATGAAGTTATTTTAGTGATGAAAAATAATTTGAAATGAGTCTAGTAGGAGAACTTTCTTATTCCCTTGGTTTTCAAATATCACAAAGAAATGATGGTATTTTTATATGTCAAACTAAATATGTCTTTGATATGCTTAAATGCTTTGGATTTGAAAACCTTAAACAAGCTTCTACTCCTATGTGTGCATCACTAAAATTAGGAAAAGATGAATCGGGAATTTCTATAGATCAAACTTTATATAGGGGTATGATAGGATCACTACTTTATCTAAGCGCAACTAGACCCGATATTATGTTTGTTGTATGCTTATGTGCTCGATTTCAAGCTAATCCAAAAGAAACTAATTTAAAAGCGATAAAATGTATTTTTAGATATCTAATCGGGTCTTCTAGATTAGGATTATGGTACCTGCACAATAATTCATTTACACTTCACGGCTACTCTGATTCGGACTATGTCGGATGCTCACTTGATAGAAAAAGCACTAGTGGTACTTGTCATTTTCTAGGACCTTCATTAGTTGCATGGTCTAGTGGGAAACAAAATTCGGTTGCAATCTCCACCACGGAGGCCGAATACATTGCATTAGGGAGTTGTTGTGCACAAGCACTATGGATGAGCCAAACTCTAGAGGACTTTGGTTTTTATCTAAAACATATTGAATTAAAATGTGACAACAAAAGTGACATTGATCTTACAAATAATCCAGTACATCACCCTAGATCCAAACCTATAGATGTACGTCATCATTTCATAAGGGATCACATTAAAAAGGAAAATGTTAGGATAAGTTTCATTGGCACGGACTCTCAACTTGCTGAAATATTCACTAAACCTCTTCCCGATGCAAGGTTTCAAATGTTAAGGTTGGAATTAGGAGTCTTAGATATTTTAGGATAAGTTATTTGAAAAATGCTAAGGTTTTATGCAATTTGAGCAATCAAGACATCTCCATAAATTACAAAATTTTTGCATAAGACTCTCTAAGGACACTTAATCAAGATCAAAAAATGAAAATTTAAAATTCTCAAAAAATCACTTACTGTTTTCCGCGCTAGCACTAGCGTCGGTGCTAGCGTGGATGTTCAAATTTTCTATTTTTTTTTTATTTCTAAAAATCTATAAAAATATGTTAGTTTATATGTACTACTTAGTTTTTGTATGTCCGACTTTTCTTATTTTTTTGGTTTTATTTATATTATGAAAAATCAACTACAAAACTTCAAAATTCAAAAATACAAAAATATGTTTTTTTGTGGTTTTCTATTTTTCTTTCATTACAAACATTTCAAAACTAAAAAAAACTGTATGATCTTTATTGCTAATATCAAGCATGTATGAATTCTATTATTTAGAATTATCTACAGTATTAAAACTTGTTTCTTCATATTACTATGAACATTGTTTTGTTTATCATGCTTTGATATATCTATTTAAAGTGCATCAATTGTATTTAAAAATACGTGTAGAACCAAGCTTAGCATGCCTCTCTAAGTATGAGTAAATGTATTGTGATTGATAATGATACTTTTACACTCACTTATGTTTGGTAATGTACATGTGTGTTTAAATCTAAAATGCTTGTGTATTGAAATTGTACAGTGAATTAAAACTTGCATAAGTTTATTACCTACACTACATTTGAATTGCACTTAAGAAATTAAGAAAAGTGGTTGAGTTTAAAAATTGTGTTGAGTTTGCAAAACAAGTGCATTCGGAGAATGTTATCTCACAAAAGTGAACAAAAAATAGACAAATATAACTCCCACAAGCACTAATTAAACCTCCTGATAAGTCTTCATAAGCATTGTGAGGTTGAGCACCTTGGAAAGAATAGTAAAATGTCGTGTGCAAACCTTGGTTATTACACCACTTTGTTAAAAATTATGTGCATTAAAAGTGTGTGAAAGTAATATACTTGTATTTTATTGTGCACTTTACTCTACATATGTCTTGTATTTTGTGATTTAAATCATTTGTTAATATTGCTCAAAATACACTTATGTGCACTTCATTATCTTTCATAACACTTCTTCTCATGAGTATTGGATTCTAATGCTTTATCTATACTACTCTTTATATAAGAAATGCACTAGATAACCTAGCATGATCTCTATAATGTTTGGTATCCCTTAAACTTGAAATTAAGTACATTGTAGTATAATCTCTTTTTGATATGTTCATTTCATGCTTCGTGTCTTTATGAAAAACTTTGAGATTTCAAAAAGGTTAAAACATCTTTCAATTTTGAACTTAAACTCATATTTTTACTTATGCTTTTCATGCTTACAAAAAGATGTTTCTTATAATCTTCCGCTTGCTTACAACTCTTATCTTTTTATTTGAAATATCTTATATATACTATGCTTAAACTCTTTATCATTATCTATATTACAAAAGCTCGATCATGCTTTATCATTTATAAGGAGTGCCTCCTTACTACCCTCACCCCACCTTCTTTTAATAATACCAAAAGGGGGAGATTAATTGAAGAAATCTAGAGGAGAAATCTAGAATATTAAGGGGAGACTAATTTTTGTAATTTAGGGGGAGTAAAACATAAATTGCATTATGTAGGGGGGGCATTAAGATAGGGGGAGTATGCACTATTCTCAGGCTGATCATATACTATAGTTGCACTTTTATCTCGCTTATCATATACCATAAACACCTTTGTTGATTTCTTGCTAAGAGAATTTGTTATTATCAAAAGGGGGAGATTGTTGGACATGTGTGTCACATCCCTTTGTTTGAGAATAACAAATCCCAAATTGTATTTGATCTTGCTTGTTGCGTATTTATATTGTGCAGGAACTATAGGTGCAATACTCCACTGGTAGAAAGCAGCTCGGAACCAACAAACTGAACTTAAGCACTACTGCCAGCGCTAGCTCAAGTTCGTGCACAACGCCATGCCGCTGAGGGTTTCGTAACCGCCTCCACACGAACGCTACCGCAGGCGCTAGCGACAAAGTCAATAAGTTGATGGCTTCTCTCTCGTTTTGTTTAGAGCTTCCAGAGAGATTACTTGTGCCAAAATTCCAGAGATGTTACTCTGCCGAAATTTCATCTCCCACTCAAGGCCAAAGAAGATTTCTGGAGAAGGAAGCCCCCACGCTGCATCCAAAGAATGATCGCTTCAACCTCGCTTATGCTACAGCGATCCTTCATCCTCAACTTCAGAAATCTCATAGAGGGAGTTCTTATTATTTACTTTATTTCATTATTATATTTTTGTAGTAAAATCGCCTTGTATTGGCGACTAGGTCCTTGCGCGGCTTAGGAGGTAATTCGCCGCGTGAGTTGGTGAATAGGTCTAGGAGATTATATCTAGGGGTGCTCGAGGCCATATCCGGGGAAGGATTGGCTAGAGCAGCTTGAGCCCATATCCGGGGAAGGATTGGCTAAAGCCAACCGATTTGTGGGGATACAAGTCGGTATAGAAAAGGAAAAGTTATTAACATTTGTACGCCTCTGATTTCTAGCGATATTGAAATCAAATTTATGTAAACACTTATTCATATAATACAATCATGTCTCTATTTGTATTTACTTGATTTCTCTCATTTGGCGTAAATTTTATTATTGCAAATTACTTTTGCTAAATTGTTTTTTTTGCTCTCTTGTTAACTTTAAAACAATATAGTAAATTGCTTAATATTACAAAAAGAATTTTATTCCCTTATCCCCCCCCCCTAAGGGCGCTTATCGATCCAACACCATCTCCTCATTTATGACATCTTCTCACTCCTTGACTCTAGTGGCGTCTTCAAAGCATGACGTCTCTCGCTCATCCAAGGGACCAACAATGAAACATGAGACGAAGCTCACCTGATTTCCCCCTGTATACCGAGCTGGTGGAATAATAGTCCTCTTGGACCTCCTTAGAGCTTTACTCTGATCCACCTCTTCCACTACAACTTCTGGACTAGCTCTTTTCCTGGGCACACTTGGAGCATCGCTCCCACTGCTTTCAGAACCTGATGCACCTGACCCAGAGCTAGAAGCAACTGGAGCACCTGAAGAAACATGCAACTCCACCAGAACTTCCCTTGCAGCTTCTCCTGGTCCACCATCTACCCTTCTTTCTTATAGCTCAACAGAAGAGCTACCCTGGTATAATGTCAACTCATCAAATACCACATCCCTTGAGACCACAGCTCTCCGTGTCTCTGGATCCATGCATCTCCAACCCTTCTTCTGGTCATCATAACCAATGAAAACTAGCTTTCTTGCTTTCGCATCTAGCTTCATTATAAAAGCATCTGGGACATGAACGTAGCAGGTAGATCTAAACACTCGAAGGTGTTCCACTGTAGTCTTGATCTTGAACATCAACTCATGAGGGGTCTTCATGTTGATGGGACTTAAAGGCATCTGATTGATGACATAAGTTGCACAAGACATTCCCTCTGCCCAGAAGGACTTTGGGATACTCTTGGCATGAAGCCAACATTTGCAGATCTCCGTCAGATGAGGGATCTTATGCTCTGCAATGTCGTTCTGTTGTGGAGTGTGAGCACAAGAGAGCTCTCTCCGGATGTCATGCTTTCTGCAGAAGTTGAAGAACGTATTGGAAGTAAACTCCCCTCCATTGCCGGTTCTAAACTTCTTGATCCGCAGAATAAGCCGACCCTCCACAAGCTCCTTGAACTCCACAAACTTCCCGAACGCTTCTGACTTCTCCTTCAAAAAATATACCCAAGTATATCTAGTGAAAACATCAATCAAGACCAGCATATACCTGATGCTTCCGAGACTGTTGTTGCGGTAGGTCCAAACAGATTACCATGAATACATTCCAATGGTGTCTTGCATCTGCTTTGTGACTTGTCGAATGGAAGGCATTGAGCCTTGCCATATTGACAACCTGCACAAACATGACCTTCACCGAAAGATGACAGACTAGGCAAGCCTCTCACAAGGCCTCTTCCCACCATAGGCTTCAGCTTATCCATCCCAACATGCCCAAGTCTCTCATGCCAGATAGCAGCGCTATCATTAGTCCTCATCTTATCAACATACAAAATTGTAGATAACACAAACATGTCCTTAACCCTTCTACTAACATGAGTGACTTCAGCCTTCACCGCTGACATGTTTTGAAGAAACTTCACTTCTGTTGGACCAAACAGAACGTGATAGCCAGCATCAACAACGTTGGTCACCGAGAAGAGGTTTTTCTTCATCCCCGGAACATGATAGACACTCTTCAACGTAAGAGGACCTCTATCTCCGTTCAAAGAAACTACACCCTCCTTCTCTACTGCATGTATAGTATCATCAGCAGTAATGATAGCATCATTACCTGTGTATGTCTGCAAATAAGAGAATTTGGATTCATCCCCGGTGAGGTGATGAACACACCCAGAATCCACTATCCATTCATCATGGTAGTTAATGAAATCCATAGCCCGAACACAAGTGTCCGTCATAAAGGCTCCATCTCCCTAACTAACATTATTATTGGAACCAGCCTCTTCCTTTCCCGCAGCAGGCCCTGGCTGAAGATTGACTCTACAGTCCTTCTTGAAGTGACCAAGCTCATTGCACCTGAAGCATCTTGGTCCTTCCTTCTTCTTCCCATCGCGCTTAGGAGCATAGCTCCTCTCCTGCTGATATGAAGTAGATGGACCATCATCTCCAGATGTCTTCTTCTTCTTGTCGCAACGCTTCTTATTTCTAGAATAAAGAACCTCACTTTCTCCCCCAGAAACAGACATCCCCACCATCTGCATAACCAAACTCTCTTGTGACGCAAGCAAGTTTTCCAGCTCCAGCAATGATGGCTGATTGGCCCAGCCTTGAACAGAAGTAACAAAGGCCACATACTCCCCCTGCAAGCCGCGGATTATGTGCCTCTTCATCTTAGCTTCTGAAATATGCTCATCTGGATCCAAAGCCGAAATCTCTGCATAGAGGTTCTTCATCTTCAGGAAGAACGTTGATATGGACAAGTCTCCTTGAGTGTCTTTCGCCAACTTATTCTCCAAGAACTATAGCCGAGCTACATTCTTCTTATTGAACAAGCCATCCAAGGCAGTCCAAATCTCAGCAGCTAATCGACATCCAACGATGTGATCAAACAATTCTGATGAGATAGCCCGCTTGAGAGTAAACTCTGCCTTAGCATTAGTTCTCCTCCAAGCTCTCACCAGATGAGCATTCTCACCAGCAGCAATAACTTCTTGAGTTTCTTCTCCACCAACAACCTCCCAGAGGTCCTCGCCCAAAAGATAGCTCTCCATGCAAGACTTCCACTTCTTAAAGTTAGTCTGCGTCATGAGCTCAATACCAAGACCTCTTGTTATTCCTCCTTCCATTGTTATACCACTGATAACTGTGCTTCCAGAAATCCAAGCAAAATAACTGTGGCTGAATCACAGCTCAAACCTCCATTCTCTCTGATACCACGTTAAAATTTTTAATAAGCGAAAAATGGGAATCAGGTCGCAGGAACACTCCAACCATACCAAGCACCAGAAATAATGAGGGAACAAGAAAAAACCTTGTATCAACTATCTCTTGAACATTTGGAGACATACATTGTGAGACATGATTTTTCAGTACACAAAATGATGAGGAGAGAAGAAAACCAACTACAAGAAGCTGGCGGTTACAACATGAACCCGCCAAACCGCCCGGCTAACAAAGGTTGTCCGCGCAAACTGCCAATTCTCCAAACCGCAACTCAACATGCGGACTACCCGTTATTCCAATGCTCACTCTGTTCGCCCAAGCAAGGCCGCCTGACCGCAGTCACTTGGCTGCTCCTAACTGCAAACAAGCTGCTGAAGAACTGAACAGAAGTAACAGACCGGCAAAGGCAAAACTGCCTAACCGCTGCGTTCTGAACTTTATTGAAAGCTGGAAACAAGCTAAAGAGAACCTGCCTTGTCGCTAACCGCGACCTCCTACTGCTACCCACCGCTGACTACTACTGACTTATCCGCTGCGGTTTCCTCTGATCAAATCAGAACCACAAGCAAGCCGCACAACCTGCGAACACATCAAAGGTGAGTCTCAAACCACGCGAACAGAAAGTTCTATCTGCACCACAAACTCGCGATCTCTCACTTACTGTTCACGTCTTATTCTTACCTCCGGTGGAGGCCCATATCAGTAGCGGGTAGCAAACAACTCGTGCGGCTTGCTGAGTTAACTCTGCCGAACAGTTCGCCGACTTAAGAACAAGCTGTGCGGACTAATCGCAAAACTTCAGCAATACCAGCAGACACATGCCAGCCCGCGAGCAAATAACCGGCCAGATCACAACATCTAGAAGTAACCGCGGATTCTAACCGCCCAGTTACAACCAGATAGCTGACCCCAGATGGTTGAAGAACCAAGGCCATCTGGCACTAGCTAACCGCCAGTCCACTGCGGGAAGACAACCCGCGCGGTCTTCATATCAGACTGCCTGACCTCCGCGATTTTACCAGACCGCCTGGTCTGATTCCCAAACCGCCCTACCTCCACTTACACTTCAAAAAATTCAACACTCAGTAGGAGTAAGACAAACAACTAGATGTTAAGAATGTATTCCTATATGTACAACCCCGATGTTCGCCACTCGCGCTCAAGGAGGCGAGCCCAGAGGGGCGAACCCTGATCTCCGGCGAGGTAGGTCAAGGAAGAGCAAGAGACTGCGCAGGCGAGCGAGCCCAGCGGAGGGGAGTTAACCAGCTTCCTTGAAGCTCGCCGAGGTGGCGCAGGCTCGCGAGCTCCACTCGCGAGGAAGGCCATTTTGGGGTACAGTTAGCCCTCTTGGGGTACAGGTAGCCATTTTGGGGTGCGGTTAGCCATCCTGGGGTTCGCCGACCCAGAGGCTCGCGAGGGCAGTGTATGCGAGCCCGACCGGTTAAGGAGGAAGCTCGCCAGGCGAGCCCGGAACCTCTTGGGGTACAGTTAGCCATCTTGGGGTACAGGTAGCCATTTTGGGGTGCGGTTAGCCATCCTGGGGTTCGCCGACCCAGAGGCTCGCGAGGGCAGTGTATGCGAGCCCGACCGGTTAAGGAGGAAGCTCGCCAGGCGAGCCCGGAACCTCTTGGGGTACAGTTAGCCATTTTGGGGTACAGTTAGCCATTTTGGGGTGCGGTTAGCCATCCTGGGGTTCGCCGACCCAGAGGCTCGCGAGGGCAGTGTATGCGAGCCCGACCGGTTAAGGAGGAAGCTCGCCAGGCGAGCCCGGAACCTCTTGGGGTGCAGTTAGCCGTCCTGGGGTTCGCCGACCCGGGGGTTCGCGAGCTCCGCTCGCGAGGGCAGTCGGCTTGGCCGGGTCACTAGGAGCGAGCCCAACCATCCGAGGAAGGGGTCCGCTAGGCGAGCCCGCCTCGAGTGAGAGTTGATAATACCTCTGGAGTTCACCGACCCAGAGGCTCGCGAGCTCCACTCGCGAGGGAGGTCGCGAAGCGGGCTGGCTCGCCCCGTAGAGGTCCAGGAAGGGATTTTTACCAAGAGGCCCCCGGTGGTCTGCACCTAGCCTCTCTAAACAGCGGAGTTTGGCTGTTAGCAGACCAATCCGGGGTGCGGATAGTAAGATTGGATAGCGGGATTTGGCTATTGACAGACCACAAAACTGAAATCTATAAATAAACCTCAAAGGGCACCTTGGAAGAGGACGGTTCATTATCTGAGCTCTTCTCTCCCTAGGTCGCTTTGGTTTGGGCTCTCTAGCTCTCCAAGGTGCCCGAGTCTTAGCTTTGGCTTGGGAGGGGAAGCGCTCAACGATCTTTCGGGTTAGTGGAGGGACCTCCTCGCTGAGACTAGGGTCTTCGTTCTTTGCTCGAGTCGTCAACCTTACCTCTCCCGAGGGACCGGTAAGGGCTAGCTGCCCCTCATTTCGGTGAGGGCCCCGAGCTCCACTCAAGACCGAGAAATCGGTTTCAACATTTTGGTGCGGTGAGCGTGGAGCGCGGCTGGTTCAAGAAAGTCCCAGAGAAGAGTTATGGCTGGAGATGAAGAGCAGGGCGAGGAGTTCGGCGAGACCCCTCAGGAGGCCATGGCTAGGATGTTCGCGGACTTCAGGAAGGAGGTGCTCGACACCTTGGGGTTCACGGTCACGGCTCTGCGGAGTGAATTCGCGACCCCGGCACCTCAGGCGACCACTCCCCCAACAACAGTCGGCGAGAGGGCACCAGGAGGAAGGGCTGGAAAAGAAGTTGCCATTGAACCAGGACATGACAGGGAAGGGCGAGTGTTGTTCGCCAGTCCGGCGAGCCCGGTGTTAGCGAGCTCCGCGCCGGCGAATTCGGTGCCGACGAGCTCTGCCCCAGCGAGCACGACACAGGCGAGCGCACGCCAGGAAAACGCGACGACAGCCGGGGTGGTTCAGGCGAGCGTCGCCCTCGCGAGTGCGATCCCAAGCTTGGCGAGCGAGCTGGGTCCGCGAGCCGAGCGAGAGAAGATGGTAGGAGGGGGAAGTCCCTTCTGCGAATTAGTGTTGTCTGCGCCCGTTCCGGCGGGATTCGGAGAATGGGATAGAGTGTACTACAATGGCAGAGATGACCCAGTTCAGCATCTGCAGTCTTTCGAGGACTCGGTCTCCATCAGGCCGATGTCCGATGCCTTCAAGTGTCGGCTCTTCGCCGTCACTCTCAAGGAGAAGGCCAGGGACTGGTTTCACTCGCTTCCGGCAGGCTCCATCTACGCGTTCGAGGACCTGCGCCGTAGTTTCTTGTTGAGATTTTCAACTTCAAAGAGGAGGAAGAAGGACGCTGATTCCCTCTTCGCGGTGAAGCAAGAGTCCAGGGAGACGTTGGCTCAGTACGCGGATCGGTTCCAGGAGGAAGTGCAGCTCACTCAGGAGGTGCCCGGATTTGCACTTCAACTCGCCTTCACGGTCGGGTTGAAGGAAAGCTTCTTCAAGATGGCATTGAAAAGAAAGGCCCCCGTCTCCTATGAGGAGCTGATGGAGAGGGTGGCGGAGGAAGTGGCAAGCGAAGAAGCCAACCCAGAACTCACCAAGAGGCTGGCCAAGCTCGGTGAGCCGGAGGTGAGGCAGCAAGAGGTCAGAAGAAGAGAAGAGCCCCGGGCCCCGGAGGTGGGATGGAGGCCGCAGGGTGGAGGAGTGCAGGGGCAAGGAAGGGGTTATGGCCCAGGAAGGGGTAACCGTTTCGAGGGACAATGGAGACCCCCCCAGTTGGGGTGGAGGCAAGGCCCGATGCAGTTGCCTCCCCCACCTCAACAGGCCATGGCAATTGGCCGGGGAAGAGGAAGGGGAAGAGGAGAAGCGGAGGCGGCGGCCGCTAGGAGAAGAAGGAACAGGATAGCAGAGACCGGGGCAAGGGAAGCGGCGGTGCCCTATTGCATCTTCCACGATGTGGAAGGCCACTCCACGGACACCTGTCCGGAGTTCCTGGAGGTGAAGAGGGGCCGAGCACCCGCACCACCACCGCAGCAGCCGTTAAGGATCGTGGAGGTGGAACCTCGGGAGGAGGATGAAAGATGTGAGGACAGAGCAGATCTGGGGAACAGAGGAGGGATCGGAGTGATCCATGGGGGGGTAGGGGTGGAGGCGACCCGCAAGGCTAGTCTCCATACCATCTACCGCCGGAGCGTGGCGTCAACATCCACCGCTCCACCCCCGACCGAGAAAATTATTTTCACCCAAAAGGACATGCCGAGCTACGAAGACCCGTTCTGCGACGCGCTGGTCATCCAGACGGCGATCGAGAACTTCACCGTCTCCCGGATCCTAGTGGACAATGGGAGTTCGGTCAATGTCATCTTCAAGAAGGCATTCGACAAGATGGAGGTGGAGCCCAGAAGGGTGTTGGCCTCGGACGGCCCTCTGTTCGGATTTTCGGGAGAGAGGAAGGAAGTAGAAGGAGGGGTAGGGCTCCATGTGACCCTGGGTGGGCAGTCTCGGAACTGTCGCTTTGTCATAGTGGACGCCCCGAGCAGTTACAGCGCCATCTTCGGACGGCCACTCATCAGCGCGTTCCGTTGCGTCCCCTCCACTTTTCATCAGTGCCTCAAATTAAACGACGGAGGGGTCCAGGTGCGGGTCAGGGGGGATCCCAAGGTAGCAAGACAGTGCTACGTGACGGCTGTCAACACCATCTCCTGGATGGGAGAAGCCGAGGAGTGGGATAAGGTGATGGAGGAGGTAGCCGAAGCCGGAGGTCTGGAGGTGGCTGAAGAGAAGAAGGGAGGTGAAGTTCATGTCCAGGAAGGGGTAGCTGAGGTACCCCGGGCGGAGAGAAAGGGAGAAGAGAAGAAGGCCCAAGAGAGAAGGACGGAGGAGCTGATGGTGGTAGGGAAGGAAGTCAAGGAAGAGACTCAAGCTCCCGCTTGTGCCGAGGAAGAGAAGGCTTGGGGGGAGCAGTCCCGGTTGGAGGCCGTGGACGAGGTCGTGGAGCTCGAGGTCGTCACCCGGCTGGGGGTGGTGGAAAAAGTCCGGGTCAGCGGAGGACTCAGCCCAGGAGATCAAGCGGAGATTCTAGCTTGCGTGCAACAGAACGTGGACGTCTTCGCTTGGAGCGCCGCCGAAATGCCCGGGATCGATGCAGATGTGGCGTGCCATCGCCTCAACCTCGACCCCGGTGCCCGTCCCATCCGCCAGAAGAGGAGAGCCGTCGCAGACAAGCTAGAAGGGCCCATCCGCGAGGAGGTGGGCAAACTCCTGCAGGCCGGATTTGTATCGGAGATCCAGTATCCAGGCTGGGTCTCCAACGTCGTTATGGTAAAGAAGGGTGGAGGTAAGTGGCGTATGTGTATCGATCTTTCACTTCTTAATAAAGCATGCCCGAAAGATTGCTACCCCTTGCCCAGAATCGACGCGCTGGTTGACTCAGCCGTCGGTTTTACTGTAATGTCCTTCTTAGATGCTTTTTCAGGTTACCATCAAATCCGCATGCATCCCCCGGACATTAAGGACGTTTCCTTCATCACGGGGGATGGATGTTATTGCTATAAGATGATGCCCTTCGGGCTCAAGAACGCAGGGGCAACATACCAAAGGATGATGGATAGGGTCTTCCGCGAACAGAAAGGAAGAAATTTAGAGGTCTATGTCGACGACCTCATGGTTAAGAGCCGAGACCTCGAGACCCACCTCCGAGACCTCGAAGAGACATTCGGGACCCTGCGGCGGTACAAGATGAAGCTCAATCCCTTGAAGTGTGTCTTCGGGGCAAGCCGAGGGAAGTTCCTGGGCCATTTGCTCACCCCCACGGGAGTGGAGCCCAACCCGGACAAAGTTAAAGCGGTGATGGAGTTAGAGTCGCCGAGGAACCCGAAGGAGGTCCAGAGCCTCACAGGGAAATTGGCTGGGCTCAGTAGATTCCTCTCCAAGGCGGGAGAAAAATGTGCACCTTTTTTCAAAGTACTGCGGGGAAACAAGAAGTTCGAATGGACCCCGGAGTGCGAGAGGGCCTTCCAAGCCCTGAAAGAACAGCTCACTCAAACCCCTCTACTCCAGGGACCGAGACCGGGAGAGGACCTATCTCTATACCTAGGGGTAGGATCCGAGGCAGTAAGTTCCGTGCTAATCCGAGAGGAGGGGAAGAAACAGTTCCCAATCTACTATGTTAGTCGAGTGCTGAAGAAGGCGGAACTCCGATACCCAATCCTAGAAAAGTTAGCCTTCGCCTTGGTGGTATCGGCCCGGAGGCTCCGGCCTTACTTTCAAGCCCATTCAATTAAAGTGGTGACCGACCATCCGCTCCGCAAAATCATGGAAGGGGTGGAACACTCAGGAAGGTTGGCAAAGTGGTCCGTGGAATTAAGCGAGTTCAATATCACCTTCGTACCCAGGACATCCATCAGGGCTCAAGCAGTGGCAGACTTCATGGCCGACTACGCGGCCGAAGTGGAGGAGCACGAGCCACCTTCCCCGGAAGCATGGAAGATGTTGGTGGACGGAGCGTCGGGAAAACACTCCTTCGGGGGGGGGAATAGTCCTAGTGAGTCCTCAGGGGACTCGGATTGAGCAAGCCTTAAACATCCATTTTCCAATTACCAACAACCAGGCGGAGTACGAAGCAGTGATAGCGGGCCTTCGACTGGCCCGGGAACTGGGTGTGCAGGACGTGGAGGTCTCCACAGACTCCATGGTGGTGGCATGCCAGATCAAAGGCGAGTTTGAAGCAAAGGATCCAACCCTCCTACTATACCTGGAGAAGGTTAAGGGAGTCATCGGGCAGTTCCGCACCTTCTCAATCAAACACGTGCCGAGGGAGGAGAGCACCCAGGCGGACCTCCTAGCCAAGTTCGGTCCTCGAGCGGGGGGAACGACTTCGGAACTCTTCCGGCCCTCCATCGAGGAGGGAGAGTCGATGGAAGTGGATCAGCAGGCCTCATGGATGGATCCATTCATCACCTTCCTATCCTCCGGACAGTTCCCTGGAGAGGATGTGGACAAGAGGCGCTTCAGGTATAAGTCCGCCTATTACTCTTTGCATGCAGGGGGGCTATATAGAAAGACTCTCTCAGGACTTCTGGCTCGTTGTGTCTCCGAGGAAGAGGTCCCGAGGGTCCTGGAAGAAATTCACTCCGGGGAGTGCGGCAGTCACTCCGGGAGTCGGACCCTGGAAGGGAGGGTATTGAGACAAGGCTACTTCTGGCCCACTCTCAGCAAGGATGCAGCAGAGTTCGCAAGAAAGTGTCAGAAGTGCCAACTCTATGCTCCGCTCCAGCTCCTCCCCGCTCAGAGGCTCCGGTCCATCACGGCTCCCTGGCCTTTCGCCATATGGGGGTTAGACCTGGTCGGCCCCTTTCCCCAAGCCAGCGGTCAGAGGAAGTTCCTGCTAGTCATGATCGACTACTTCTCCAAGTGGGTAGAGGCGAAGGCGCTAGCTAAGGTGACCTCTCAGGTTGTAAGGAATTTTGTGTGGGGGGAAATAATCTGCAGACACGGACTCCCTCTAGCCATAGTGACGGACAATGGGCCACAGTTCGCGAGTGAAGAGTTCGTCGGCTTTTGCACTCAGCTCGGCATCGACCTCAGGTTTGCCTCAGTCCACCACCCGAGGAGCAATGGGCAAGTGGAGGCGGCAAATAAGATAATCGTCAACCTGCTAAAAAAGAAAGTGGAAAACATACGAGGAAGTTGGGTGGAACAACTACCCTCCGTCCTCTGGGCCATGAGGACTACTCCGAACACCGCCACCGGGGAGACTCCATTCAAGCTCTCCCACGGGTCCGAGGCCGTTCTCCCCATAGAGTTCGAGGTGAAGACCCCCCGGGCGACCGCTGCATGCGAGGGGGATGAAGAGTGGCTAGAGGGTAACAGTGCCGAGCAGAGGCTATCCCTGGACCTGGTGGAAGAACTCCGAGACTTAGCCACCATCAGGCAGGAAGAGGTCAAGAGGCGGATGGCTCGATATTTTGACAAACATATCCGGGTCAAACACTTTCGGAAGGGGGACCTAGTCCTGAAGAAGGTCGATGCGGCCGGCAGAGGGGCCACAGTGGGTAAGCTTAACCCCAACTGGGAAGGCCCATATATCGTAAGCGAGGTGCTCAAGTCGGGGGGGTATCACCTCCGGGATGTGGAAGGGATACCCCTTGACCGAGCTCGAAGTGGGGATGATTTGAAACGATTCTACCCTTAAAAACTTTATTATGTCATTCAATCAATATCCTACTTTCGTTTGTTGTGTTTCTGACTGCTGCTGTGCCAAGGTTGGATATGATGGTGCTGGAATGCCCCAGATCGATTCCGCTCCCGGGCTTTCACCTAGACGGGGGGTTCTGGTTGATCTCTGGAGAGGCTGGCAAGGTTGGATATGTTGGTGCTGGAATGCCCCAGATCGATTCCGCTCCCGGGCTTTCACCTAGACGGGGGGTTCTGGTTGATCTCTGGAGAGGCTGGAAAGGTTGGATATGTTGGTGCTGGAATGCCCCAGATCGATTCCGCTCCCGGGCTTTCACCTAGACGGGGGGTTCTGGTTGATCTCTGGAGAGGCTGGCAAGGTTGGATATGTTGGTGCTGGAATGCCCCAGATCGATTCCGCTCCCGGGCTTTCACCTAGACGGGGGGTTCTGGTTGATCTCTGGAGAGGCTGGCAAGGTTGGATATGATGGTGCTGGAATGCCCCAGATCGATTCCGCTCCCGGGCTTTCACCTAGACGGGGGGTTCTGGTTGATCTCTGGAGAGGCTGGCAAGGTTGGATATGTTGGTGCTGGAATGCCCCAGATCGATTCCGCTCCCGGGCTTTCACCTAGACGGGGGGTTCTGGTTGATCTCTGGAGAGGCTGGCAAGGTTGGATATGTTGGTGCTGGAATGCCCCAGATCGATTCCGCTCCCGGGCTTTCACCTAGACGGGGGGTTCTGGTTGATCTCTGGAGAGGCTGGCAAGGTTGGATATGATGGTGCTGGAATGCCCCAGATCGATTCCGCTCCCGGGCTTTCACCTAGACGGGGGGTTCTGGTTGATCTCTGGAGAGGCTGGCAAGGTTGGATATGTTGGTGCTGGAATGCCCCAGATCGATTCCGCTCCCGGGCTTTCACCTAGACGGGGGGTTCTGGTTGATCTCTGGAGAGGCTGGCAAGGTTGGATATGTTGGTGCTGGAATGCCCCAGATCGATTCCGCTCCCGGGCTTTCACCTAGACGGGGGGTTCTGGTTGATCTCTGGAGAGGCTGGCAAGGTTGGATATGTTGGTGCTGGAATGCCCCAGATCGATTCCGCTCCCGGGCTTTCACCTAGACGGGGGGTTCTGGTTGATCTCTGGAGAGGCTGGCAAGGTTGGATATGTTGGTGCTGGAATGCCCCAGATCGATTCCGCTCCCGGGCTTTCACCTAGACGGGGGGTTCTGGTTGATCTCTGGAGAGGCTGGCAAGGTTGGATATGTTGGTGCTGGAATGCCCCAGATCGATTCCGCTCCCGGGCTTTCACCTAGACGGGGGGTTCTGGTTGATCTCTGGAGAGGCTGGCAAGGTTGGATATGTTGGTGCTGGAATGCCCCAGATCGATTCCGCTCCCGGGTTTTCACCTAGACGGGGGGTTCTGGTTGATCTCTGGAGAGGCTGGCAAGGTTGGGTATGTTGGTGCTGGAATGCCCCAGATCGATTCCGCTCCCGGGCTTTCACCTAGACGGGGGGTTCTGGTTGATCTCTGGAGAGGCTGGCAAGGCTAGCAATAAGGATCAAGGACTAAGATAACAGGTCGGAATACTAGTCAGGGAATCTCAGCTCACGGGATGACTATCCATACTCACCAAAGTTAGGCTCGCCGGGCAGTGCTCGCGGGCGGTGATAACCCGGGCCCGCGGGACCCATTAAAAAGAAAACCTCGGCGAGGCGAGCCCAGGCGCGCGCGCTCGCGAACTCTCCGGGAGCACCACCACGTGACGATTAGTTATGAGGTTGGAAAAGAAACCCACGAGAAGAAATAAACACAAGCATGATCATAAAGGTTAACAAAAAGTTATAACTATATGTTCGGCAGCAATCTCGCCAGCCCAAAAATGATATACATTTGCGAAAAGGGGGAAAGAAGAAAAGAATTCATCCTAGAGGGCCCTCGCCGTCTTTGCGAGTCCCCAACCAGGGCGCCATGGCGAAGAGGTCCGGACAGACGTCTTCCGCTGTGAACTCCATCGCGTCCTCGGCTAGCAGGCTTGCATCCTTAAGGGTAGTGAAAACAAGGTTGGCGACCTCCTGTGCATCCCGCCGCCTCTGCTCCTCACTTTCGGCAGCCCTCTGTTGAGAGCCGACTCGCCCAGGAGAGGGAGGTAGCACGCCGCGAACCAGCTCATCCACTCGGGCCTTCAACATGATATTCTCCAACTCCAGCTCGCCGTTGCGAGCGAGGAGCTTGGTGGCCACGTCGGCATCCTGAGCATCAAGCGGGTTAGGGGAAGACCAGAGATCGTAAACAGCAAAGAAAAGAAACCCGGGGGTCGCGTACCATCTTGCCCTGCATCCCGGCGAGAAGGGTTTCCGTCGCTTCTTCTTTCTCCTTGAGGCCCTTGATTTCCTCGCGAGCCTTCTTCAGCTCTTCCTTGTACGCGCGGATGTCCCTGTCCGCCTGCAGATATCGACGCCCCGCCATATGTGCGAGCTCCGTCGAGCGGAATTGGGCTCGCATTTCTTCATAGACCAACTGTCTGGGCCCCATCTCTTTGTAGGCGGCGGCGTCCTCGCGGCCATATAAGCCGAAGGAGATGGAGAACGCCTCCTCCCCGGCCTTGCCGAGCTCCACCCAGGAAGGGTGAAGGGTGGAGCAGGAAATTCGGTTGGCATTGGGGTCCCAGGCGAGCAGGGGCTCGCCAAGGAGGTCGGAGACTTTCTCGCCTAGACCAAAGTTCCTGTGACCTTTGGGTTGAGGGGTCACGGAGGAACTCCCAGCACCCTGGTTCACCGGGGGGTCAAGCTTTTCCGCGGGGGAAGGAGGCGAGCCGTCGGTCTCGCTCAGGTAGACGACTGCGCTCCTATCCTTAACAGCGGAGGTCTTTCCTTTCAGCTTCTTGGAGGATCGCGAACTCGGCTGACCCGCAGAAGGGGGCCGCTTCTTGCCGGACCCGACGGCGGGAAGGTCACGGCAGGCCTCTGCCGCCGCGGTCGCGAGAGTATCCACCGTGAGGGTGATGCCCTGCGCGTGCGGGGGATTGACGGGGACCTCGCGCTCACCTGTAAAGTAAGCGTTATACGATGAAGAAAGGGAAAAGAAAGTGAGGCGCGAGCGAACCCTACCTTCCCCTTGAGGAACGGAGAGTAACGAATCGACGCTGCGCCGCAGATAGGCGACTTCGAAGTTCTTGCCGGAGAGGTATTGGAGGAGTTTGGCGTCGGCGCCGCCCAGCGAGCTCGAAGGGCGGTAAGTGGCGTCATCCCGCTGGATGGGGGCGAAGTGGAGGTTGCCGAAGGGTCCTTTCACTAGGAGGAACTTCTGGGTCCAATAGTGGCTCTTGTTCACCGTCTCGCAGACGGTGACGTGCTGGCTCGCGAAATAGGTAGTCCCATCTCGGAAGGCGCGGAAGGAAAATACTTTGCGGAAGACGAGGAGGCTGAACTCGATCCTCTCTTCCCGCAGATAACAGGCGAACGCGACAATGTCCGCGATCACATTTGGGGTCAACTGGCTCGGCAACACCCCATAATATCGCAACACCTACAAAGAACGATGAGAAAGTTGCGATAGCGAACACGAGGCAGCGAGAAGGTCAGGCGAAATACCTGACGGATTTCAGGCCACAGAGGGAGTCGCAACCCATTCTCAAAATGCGCGATGGGGATCGCGAGCTCGTCAGCCTCGGTCTCGTTTAAGGTGGAGTTCTCGCTTGGACAGCGAGCCGAGTAACCTTCCGGGAGATAGCGGTCCACCGCGAGCTTATACTCCTCGGCTGTGATGTTCGCGCAGTAGAACTCGTGGGCTTGAAACGCTGAGGCGCATTTGGACCGCCCCTCGCTCTCGCCGTCCGCTCCCACTTGCTGATTCGTCCGCATCGAGTCAGGAAAAGACAGCCTACGAGCAGCGAACGCGAACGCGATCTTGCGAGAACGGAGATGAGCGTAGGCGCGAGAAGACGGGAGAAATAAATGCGACGGGTAGAAGATTGAATCCAAACTATTTATAGAGGACTCTGATGGGCACGGGAATCGAAGCGTCAGGAGTGCGGATAACGGAAACAAAGTAAAATCCTACCCGATAGTACAGTAGTCCTGCGAACCCAAGCTCGCCGCGGCCGGCCTGCGAGGAAAAAGGGTCTATGCCTAGCGTTGCATAAAAACACAAACGCTCCACGAGGGCGAACGTATCAAACACAGCGAACGGACTAAACAAACCACAGGCACACCGCCGAAACAAATAGAATAATAAAAGAAAAACGATAAAAGGCGAGTCACGATAGACTCGCGAGTATTGCCACACCAAATATTGTTCATACAGACGTCATAAAAGAAGCAAAAACAGCGAGATGGTAGCATTCGACCCGCGGCGGTCTCAGGGGTAAGGAAGCCACTTCCAGCGACCCCGGCCTCGCTTCCCCGCACGCGGCGGCACTCTCGGATAATGGTAGTCGCGAAGCGCTTTAAACTCGCGCAAGATCAGGTGCGCTTGATCCTCGCCCCGCGAGATGTGCACGCCGGGTGAGGTAACATCGGCGCGAGGCACCGGCTCCGCCTCGGCGATCAAGCGCGCATTCGCGTCCTCCAACACGGCGAATCTCTCGTCAAAGGCAGCCCGATCCGCGTCATACCGCTCTTCCAACTCGCGTAACATCATGCCGTGCTTCTGAAGCACCTCGGACACCCGACTCTTCATCCGCACGGGGTCGCCAGGGTCACCCAAGAAATCTTCAATCTGGCTGGGCGAAGGCGGTGGTGACATCTCCATCCTCCCGTGCTCTGACTCAGGGGAGGCCCCTGGGATTTCAGCGGAGAGAGTTAGTAGGATCTGAAGGCAAGCAAGAGATGGGAGCTCGCGAAAACATGCCAACCTGGCGAGGAGGGGGACTCGCGATGGGGCTTGCACGAGGACTCCGGCCGACCCCGGAAGTTTTCGCGGAATCCCGAGACGTGGGGTTTCCCCAGACCAGGAGGGTATACCGCTCTCTCCGCGACTTTGACACCGTCGAGAAGCGAGCCGCCTGGACTTCGCTTCCCCATCAGACCGAAGCCAGGGGTCACCACGCTAACCTTAGGCGGGACCGGCGAGTTCGCCGGTGTAGAGCTTTTCTCCTTGGGGCTCGGCGATGGGGTACCTACATGGACCACAAACGCGTAGATACCGCCTGGACTTATGCAGGAATAATGGAGGAGGCGAGCGACTTACGAGGTTGCGAGAGAGGCGCTTGTTGGGGCGAGGTCCCGACCCCAGCATCTAGCGATCCCAGCTTCGCGGGGGACGAAGCATGGGAAGTTGTCAGCGCGAGGCTCGCCATGCGGTCCTCGGGTGGAAAATTCTGCGAAAAGGAAGAGAATGAGCAAGGAGTCGATGAAAAGGCTTTAGGCAAAAGATACCTGTTGTGCAAGCTCGGTATTCGGCGGAGGGGACGAGTCAAGTGGCGATGTCGCGTCCTCCTCCGGCGACCTCCTAACCGACTTAGCTTTCTTAGTCTGGGGGGAAGAAGAGGCGGCAGGGTTGAATATCCAGGCGTTGTGCTCGGCGGCCCGAGCTTTCGCCATCTCCCTGGAAGCCTTCAGCCGTTCCAACGCGCTCTGCTTGGAAGACATCCAAAAGGAAGAAGGATTTCGGCGAGGAGGAAGGGGAAGGAAAGGCTCGATCACTAGCCACGGTGGACGGTATTTATAGTTTCAGGCACGGGGCCCACCGGAAAGATTCCCGCCACGTCAGCAGAATCAGCGAACATCAGGGGTTGGATGTATCTTCGCGAGCTTAGAACAACCTCGCGAAGAGCGGGGATTGTGTACAACCCCGATGTTCGCCACTCGCGCTCAAGGAGGCGAGCCCAGAGGGGCGAACCCTGATCTCCGGCGAGGTAGGTCAAGGAAGAGCAAGAGACTGCGCAGGCGAGCGAGCCCAGCGGAGGGGAGTTAACCAGCTTCCTTGAAGCTCGCCGAGGTGGCGCAGGATCGCGAGCTCCACTCGCGAGGAAGGCCATTTTGGGGTACAGTTAGCCCTCTTGGGGTACAGGTAGCCATTTTGGGGTGCGGTTAGCCATCCTGGGGTTCGCCGACCCAGAGGCTCGCGAGGGCAGTGTATGCGAGCCCGACCGGTTAAGGAGGAAGCTCGCCAGGCGAGCCCGGAACCTCTTGGGGTACAGTTAGCCATCTTGGGGTACAGGTAGCCATTTTGGGGTGCGGTTAGCCATCCTGGGGTTCGCCGACCCAGAGGCTCGCGAGGGCAGTGTATGCGAGCCCGACCGGTTAAGGAGGAAGCTCGCCAGGCGAGCCCGGAACCTCTTGGGGTACAGTTAGCCATTTTGGGGTACAGTTAGCCATTTTGGGGTGCGGTTAGCCATCCTGGGGTTCGCCGACCCAGAGGCTCGCGAGGGCAGTGTATGCGAGCCCGACCGGTTAAGGAGGAAGCTCGCCAGGCGAGCCCGGAACCTCTTGGGGTGCAGTTAGCCGTCCTGGGGTTCGCCGACCCGGGGGTTCGCGAGCTCCGCTCGCGAGGGCAGTCGGCTTGGCCGGGTCACTAGGAGCGAGCCCAACCATCCGAGGAAGGGGTCCGCTAGGCGAGCCCGCCTCGAGTGAGAGTTGATAATACCTCTGGAGTTCACCGACCCAGAGGCTCGCGAGCTCCACTCGCGAGGGAGGTCGCGAAGCGGGCTGGCTCGCCCCGTAGAGGTCCAGGAAGGGATTTTTACCAAGAGGCCCCCGGTGGTCTGCACCTAGCCTCTCTAAACAGCGGAGTTTGGCTGTTAGCAGACCAATCCGGGGTGCGGATAGTAAGATTGGATAGCGGGATTTGGCTATTGACAGACCACAAAACTGAAATCTATAAATAAACCTCAAAGGGCACCTTGGAAGAGGACGGTTCATTATCTGAGCTCTTCTCTCCCTAGGTCGCTTTGGTTTGGGCTCTCTAGCTCTCCAAGGTGCCCGAGTCTTAGCTTTGGCTTGGGAGGGGAAGCGCTCAACGATCTTCCGGGTTAGTGGAGGGACCTCCTCGCTGAGACTAGGGTCTTCGTTCTTTGCTCGAGTCGTCAACCTTACCTCTCCCGAGGGACCGGTAAGGGCTAGCTGCCCCTCATTTCGGTGAGGGCCCCGAGCTCCACTCAAGACCGAGAAATCGGTTTCAACATTTTGGTGCGGTGAGCGTGGAGCGCGGCTGGTTCAAGAAAGTCCCAGAGAAGAGTTATGGCTGGAGATGAAGAGCAGGGCGAGGAGTTCGGCGAGACCCCTCAGGAGGCCATGGCTAGGATGTTCGCGGACTTCGGGAAGGAGGTGCTCGACACCTTGGGGTTCACGGTCACGGCTCTGCGGAGTGAATTCGCGACCCCGGCACCTCAGGCGACCACTCCCCCAACAACAGTCGGCGAGAGGGCACCAGGAGGAAGGGCTGGAAAAGAAGTTGCCATTGAACCAGGACATGACAGGGAAGGGCGAGTGTTGTTCGCCAGTCCGGCGAGCCCGGTGTTAGCGAGCTCCGCGCCGGCGAATTCGGTGCCGACGAGCTCTGCCCCAGCGAGCACGACACAGGCGAGCGCACGCTAGGAAAACGCGACGACAGCCGGGGTGGTTCAGGCGAGCGTCGCCCTCGCGAGTGCGATCCCAAGCTTGGCGAGCGAGCTGGGTCCGCGAGCCGAGCGAGAGAAGATGGTAGGAGGGGGAAGTCCCTTCTGCGAATTAGTGTTGTCTGCGCCCGTTCCGGCGGGATTCGGAGAATGGGATAGAGTGTACTACAATGGCAGAGATGACCCAGTTCAGCATCTGCAGTCTTTCGAGGACTCGGTCTCCATCAGGCCGATGTCCGATGCCTTCAAGTGTCGGCTCTTCGCCGTCACTCTCAAGGAGAAGGCCAGGGACTGGTTTCACTCGCTTCCGGCAGGCTCCATCTACGCGTTCGAGGACCTGCGCCGTAGTTTCTTGTTGAGATTTTCAACTTCAAAGAGGAGGAAGAAGGACGCTGATTCCCTCTTCGCGGTGAAGCAAGAGTCCAGGGAGACGTTGGCTCAGTACGCGGATCGGTTCCAGGAGGAAGTGCAGCTCACTCAGGAGGTGCCCGGATTTGCACTTCAACTCGCCTTCACGGTCGGGTTGAAGGAAAGCTTCTTCAAGATGGCATTGAAAAGAAAGGCCCCCGTCTCCTATGAGGAGCTGATGGAGAGGGTGGCGGAGGAAGTGGCAAGCGAAGAAGCCAACCCAGAACTCACCAAGAGGCTGGCCAAGCTCGGTGAGCCGGAGGTGAGGCAGCAAGAGGTCAGAAGAAGAGAAGAGCCCCGGGCCCCGGAGGTGGGATGGAGGCCGCAGGGTGGAGGAGTGCAGGGGCAAGGAAGGGGTTATGGCCCAGGAAGGGGTAACCGTTTCGAGGGACAATGGAGACCCCCCCAGTTGGGGTGGAGGCAAGGCCCGATGCAGTTGCCTCCCCCACCTCAACAGGCCATGGCAATTGGCCGGGGAAGAGGAAGGGGAAGAGGAGAAGCGGAGGCGGCGGCCGCTAGGAGAAGAAGGAACAGGATAGCAGAGACCGGGGCAAGGGAAGCGGCGGTGCCCTATTGCATCTTCCACGATGTGGAAGGCCACTCCACGGACACCTGTCCGGAGTTCCTGGAGGTGAAGAGGGGCCGAGCACCCGCACCACCACCGCAGCAGCCGTTAAGGATCGTGGAGGTGGAACCTCGGGAGGAGGATGAAAGATGTGAGGACAGAGCAGATCTGGGGAACAGAGGAGGGATCGGAGTGATCCATGGGGGGGTAGGGGTGGAGGCGACCCGCAAGGCTAGTCTCCATACCATCTACCGCCGGAGCGTGGCGTCAACATCCACCGCTCCACCCCCGACCGAGAAAATTATTTTCACCCAAAAGGACATGCCGAGCTACGAAGACCCGTTCTGCGACGCGCTGGTCATCCAGACGGCGATCGAGAACTTCACCGTCTCCCGGATCCTAGTGGACAATGGGAGTTCGGTCAATGTCATCTTCAAGAAGGCATTCGACAAGATGGAGGTGGAGCCCAGAAGGGTGTTGGCCTCGGACGGCCCTCTGTTCGGATTTTCGGGAGAGAGGAAGGAAGTAGAAGGAGGGGTAGGGCTCCATGTGACCCTGGGTGGGCAGTCTCGGAACTGTCGCTTTGTCATAGTGGACGCCCCGAGCAGTTACAGCGCCATCTTCGGACGGCCACTCATCAGCGCGTTCCGTTGCGTCCCCTCCACTTTTCATCAGTGCCTCAAATTAAACGACGGAGGGGTCCAGGTGCGGGTCAGGGGGGATCCCAAGGTAGCAAGACAGTGCTACGTGACGGCTGTCAACACCATCTCCTGGATGGGAGAAGCCGAGGAGTGGGATAAGGTGATGGAGGAGGTAGCCGAAGCCGGAGGTCTGGAGGTGGCTGAAGAGAAGAAGGGAGGTGAAGTTCATGTCCAGGAAGGGGTAGCTGAGGTACCCCGGGCGGAGAGAAAGGGAGAAGAGAAGAAGGCCCAAGAGAGAAGGACGGAGGAGCTGATGGTGGTAGGGAAGGAAGTCAAGGAAGAGACTCAAGCTCCCGCTTGTGCCGAGGAAGAGAAGGCTTGGGGGGAGCAGTCCCGGTTGGAGGCCGTGGACGAGGTCGTGGAGCTCGAGGTCGTCACCCGGCTGGGGGTGGTGGAAAAAGTCCGGGTCAGCGGAGGACTCAGCCCAGGAGATCAAGCGGAGATTCTAGCTTGCGTGCAACAGAACGTGGACGTCTTCGCTTGGAGCGCCGCCGAAATGCCCGGGATCGATGCAGATGTGGCGTGCCATCGCCTCAACCTCGACCCCGGTGCCCGTCCCATCCGCCAGAAGAGGAGAGCCGTCGCAGACAAGCTAGAAGGGCCCATCCGCGAGGAGGTGGGCAAACTCCTGCAGGCCGGATTTGTATCGGAGATCCAGTATCCAGGCTGGGTCTCCAACGTCGTTATGGTAAAGAAGGGTGGAGGTAAGTGGCGTATGTGTATCGATCTTTCACTTCTTAATAAAGCATGCCCGAAAGATTGCTACCCCTTGCCCAGAATCGACGCGCTGGTTGACTCAGCCGTCGGTTTTACTGTAATGTCCTTCTTAGATGCTTTTTCAGGTTACCATCAAATCCGCATGCATCCCCCGGACATTAAGGACGTTTCCTTCATCACGGGGGATGGATGTTATTGCTATAAGATGATGCCCTTCGGGCTCAAGAACGCAGGGGCAACATACCAAAGGATGATGGATAGGGTCTTCCGCGAACAGAAAGGAAGAAATTTAGAGGTCTATGTCGACGACCTCATGGTTAAGAGCCGAGACCTCGAGACCCACCTCCGAGACCTCGAAGAGACATTCGGGACCCTGCGGCGGTACAAGATGAAGCTCAATCCCTTGAAGTGTGTCTTCGGGGCAAGCCGAGGGAAGTTCCTGGGCCATTTGCTCACCCCCACGGGAGTGGAGCCCAACCCGGACAAAGTTAAAGCGGTGATGGAGTTAGAGTCGCCGAGGAACCCGAAGGAGGTCCAGAGCCTCACAGGGAAATTGGCTGGGCTCAGTAGATTCCTCTCCAAGGCGGGAGAAAAATGTGCACCTTTTTTCAAAGTACTGCGGGGAAACAAGAAGTTCGAATGGACCCCGGAGTGCGAGAGGGCCTTCCAAGCCCTGAAAGAACAGCTCACTCAAACCCCTCTACTCCAGGGACCGAGACCGGGAGAGGACCTATCTCTATACCTAGGGGTAGGATCCGAGGCAGTAAGTTCCGTGCTAATCCGAGAGGAGGGGAAGAAACAGTTCCCAATCTACTATGTTAGTCGAGTGCTGAAGAAGGCGGAACTCCGATACCCAATCCTAGAAAAGTTAGCCTTCGCCTTGGTGGTATCGGCCCGGAGGCTCCGGCCTTACTTTCAAGCCCATTCAATTAAAGTGGTGACCGACCATCCGCTCCGCAAAATCATGGAAGGGGTGGAACACTCAGGAAGGTTGGCAAAGTGGTCCGTGGAATTAAGCGAGTTCAATATCACCTTCGTACCCAGGACATCCATCAGGGCTCAAGCAGTGGCAGACTTCATGGCCGACTACGCGGCCGAAGTGGAGGAGCACGAGCCACCTTCCCCGGAAGCATGGAAGATGTTGGTGGACGGAGCGTCGGGAAAACACTCCTTCGGGGGGGGGGGAATAGTCCTAGTGAGTCCTCAGGGGACTCGGATTGAGCAAGCCTTAAACATCCATTTTCCAATTACCAACAACCAGGCGGAGTACGAAGCAGTGATAGCGGGCCTTCAACTGGCCCGGGAACTGGGTGTGCAGGACGTGGAGGTCTCCACAGACTCCATGGTGGTGGCATGCCAGATCAAAGGCGAGTTTGAAGCAAAGGATCCAACCCTCCTACTATACCTGGAGAAGGTTAAGGGAGTCATCGGGCAGTTCCGCACCTTCTCAATCAAACACGTGCCGAGGGAGGAGAGCACCCAGGCGGACCTCCTAGCCAAGTTCGGTCCTCGAGCGGGGGGAACGACTTCGGAACTCTTCCGGCCCTCCATCGAGGAGGGAGAGTCGATGGAAGTGGATCAGCAGGCCTCATGGATGGATCCATTCATCACCTTCCTATCCTCCGGACAGTTCCCTGGAGAGGATGTGGACAAGAGGCGCTTCAGGTATAAGTCCGCCTATTACTCTTTGCATGCAGGGGGGCTATATAGAAAGACTCTCTCAGGACTTCTGGCTCGTTGTGTCTCCGAGGAAGAGGTCCCGAGGGTCCTGGAAGAAATTCACTCCGGGGAGTGCGGCAGTCACTCCGGGAGTCGGACCCTGGAAGGGAGGGTATTGAGACAAGGCTACTTCTGGCCCACTCTCAGCAAGGATGCAGCAGAGTTCGCAAGAAAGTGTCAGAAGTGCCAACTCTATGCTCCGCTCCAGCTCCTCCCCGCTCAGAGGCTCCGGTCCATCACGGCTCCCTGGCCTTTCGCCATATGGGGGTTAGACCTGGTCGGCCCCTTTCCCCAAGCCAGCGGTCAGAGGAAGTTCCTGCTAGTCATGATCGACTACTTCTCCAAGTGGGTAGAGGCGAAGGCGCTAGCTAAGGTGACCTCTCAGGTTGTAAGGAATTTTGTGTGGGGGGAAATAATCTGCAGACACGGACTCCCTCTAGCCATAGTGACGGACAATGGGCCACAGTTCGCGAGTGAAGAGTTCGTCGGCTTTTGCACTCAGCTCGGCATCGACCTCAGGTTTGCCTCAGTCCACCACCCGAGGAGCAATGGGCAAGTGGAGGCGGCAAATAAGATAATCGTCAACCTGCTAAAAAAGAAAGTGGAAAACATACGAGGAAGTTGGGTGGAACAACTACCCTCCGTCCTCTGGGCCATGAGGACTACTCCGAACACCGCCACCGGGGAGACTCCATTCAAGCTCTCCCACGGGTCCGAGGCCGTTCTCCCCATAGAGTTCGAGGTGAAGACCCCCCGGGCGACCGCTGCATGCGAGGGGGATGAAGAGTGGCTAGAGGGTAACAGTGCCGAGCAGAGGCTATCCCTGGACCTGGTGGAAGAACTCCGAGACTTAGCCACCATCAGGCAGGAAGAGGTCAAGAGGCGGATGGCTCGATATTTTGACAAACATATCCGGGTCAAACACTTTCGGAAGGGGGACCTAGTCCTGAAGAAGGTCGATGCGGCCGGCAGAGGGGCCACAGTGGGTAAGCTTAACCCCAACTGGGAAGGCCCATATATCGTAAGCGAGGTGCTCAAGTCGGGGGGGTATCACCTCCGGGATGTGGAAGGGATACCCCTTGACCGAGCTCGAAGTGGGGATGATTTGAAACGATTCTACCCTTAAAAACTTTATTATGTCATTCAATCAATATCCTACTTTCGTTTGTTGTGTTTCTGACTGCTGCTGTGCCAAGGTTGGATATGATGGTGCTGGAATGCCCCAGATCGATTCCGCTCCCGGGCTTTCACCTAGACGGGGGGTTCTGGTTGATCTCTGGAGAGGCTGGCAAGGTTGGATATGTTGGTGCTGGAATGCCCCAGATCGATTCCGCTCCCGGGCTTTCACCTAGACGGGGGGTTCTGGTTGATCTCTGGAGAGGCTGGAAAGGTTGGATATGTTGGTGCTGGAATGCCCCAGATCGATTCCGCTCCCGGGCTTTCACCTAGACGGGGGGTTCTGGTTGATCTCTGGAGAGGCTGGCAAGGTTGGATATGTTGGTGCTGGAATGCCCCAGATCGATTCCGCTCCCGGGCTTTCACCTAGACGGGGGGTTCTGGTTGATCTCTGGAGAGGCTGGCAAGGTTGGATATGATGGTGCTGGAATGCCCCAGATCGATTCCGCTCCCGGGCTTTCACCTAGACGGGGGGTTCTGGTTGATCTCTGGAGAGGCTGGCAAGGTTGGATATGTTGGTGCTGGAATGCCCCAGATCGATTCCGCTCCCGGGCTTTCACCTAGACGGGGGGTTCTGGTTGATCTCTGGAGAGGCTGGCAAGGTTGGATATGTTGGTGCTGGAATGCCCCAGATCGATTCCGCTCCCGGGCTTTCACCTAGACGGGGGGTTCTGGTTGATCTCTGGAGAGGCTGGCAAGGTTGGATATGATGGTGCTGGAATGCCCCAGATCGATTCCGCTCCCGGGCTTTCACCTAGACGGGGGGTTCTGGTTGATCTCTGGAGAGGCTGGCAAGGTTGGATATGTTGGTGCTGGAATGCCCCAGATCGATTCCGCTCCCGGGCTTTCACCTAGACGGGGGGTTCTGGTTGATCTCTGGAGAGGCTGGCAAGGTTGGATATGTTGGTGCTGGAATGCCCCAGATCGATTCCGCTCCCGGGCTTTCACCTAGACGGGGGGTTCTGGTTGATCTCTGGAGAGGCTGGCAAGGTTGGATATGTTGGTGCTGGAATGCCCCAGATCGATATAGTTTCAGGCATGGGGCCCACCGGAAAGATTCCCGCCACGTCAGCAGAATCAGCTCCACTCGAGACCGAGAAATCGGTTTCAACACTATATGGTGTCCTCCACGAAGAGGTGTGCATGGAGCAACCTCCTGGGTATGTTGCTCAGTGGGAGTCTCAAGTTTGCAAATTATAGAAGGCAATCTATGGTCTCAAACAAAGCCCTCGAGCCAGGTTCAAAAATTTTAGTGAAGTCATTTCCATCATTGGTTTTACTCGGAGCTTTGTGGATCACTCTTTATTCATCCGCAAGACACCTCATGTACTAGTTGTTCTTGCAGTCTATGTTGATGATATCCTCCTCAAAGATAATGATGTGGTTCACATTGCCTTTGTAAGACCCCCCCCTCCCAAAATCGGCGGTCTGATCGGGGGATCTTATTGCACACCACCCTTTTGCATGGCGCTGAAGCGATCACGAAGGGCGAAGGTACTTATTTCTCCAATCCTTTTCCTTGAACACTCTATTGTCACGCATATGGGTGATGTTAAGTGAATGTCACAATACACCACAGAGTAGCGAAGCAGTTATCTAGTGGAAGGCACCATTATCAAGTGCACCTTATAGTACTTAGCGGAAGATGTGGTATTATAGCGGAAGATTAACTATCACAGAAACCTCAAACTCAAGACCTGTATGAATAATATCCATATCTCTACCGCATTAAATCCTATCAATAAAGGATTCATTGCCAATATATAGATACCATGAGATATGACACAACAAAAGGAGATGCGGCTTAATGAACTTATACCTAACGTAGCCTGCTTCGTGGCTTCATCTACACCAGGGTGTTGTCTCTCACCCAAACCTGACACCGGTGTTAAGGACAAGTTATTAGAACTATGAATAGAATCCAATCCCTATTAACAACAAACATAATATAACATTTATAAGGGAAGGGATATTTGGACTCTTATTAGGTCATGGCAGTCTTCCCGTGATTGCCGCCTACGTACTCCGTATCATTCTGCATACGGTTTCAGACCCACGAAGTTCTATTAGTTTCGCACGGGTTGTCTTCCCAGACCATCCTTCATGCGGGTTGCCTCAGAGTATAACTCGTCAGCTATCCGACTTTCTCCTGAGACACAATTTCTCGAAGACACGATACTTTATAGTAGGAATATTTCTTGAAGGCACAATATATTCCCGTATGAATTGTTCTCGAAGTCACAAGGTATTCCCGTAGGAGTATTTCTCAAAGGCACAACATATTCCCATAGGAATTATTCTCGAAGGCACAAAATATTCCCGTAGGAATATTTCCCGAAGGCATAATATATCCCCGTAGGAATTATTCTCGAAGGCACAAGGTATTCCCGTAGGAATATTTCTCGAAGGCACGATATATTCCCGTGGGAATTATTCTTGAAGGCACAAGGTATTCCGTAGGAATTATTTCTCGATGGCACAATATATTTTCGTCAAATATATATTACAGTCAATACTGAAATAAAACAAACACATTGATCTGCCCGCTCTGCTCCAAGAGCGCCTACCAGTTCGGCACTATTTAGGATTGACTCTGAAGGAATGTCCCATCGTCACGCCAACTTTAAATTACAGGCAATAAAGAGAGAAAATCCAAAACATCAATCTGTCCGCTCTACTCCAAGAGCGGCGGCTAGTTCAGCACTATTTATGGTTGATTCTAATGGAATGTCTCATCTTCACGTCATCTCTAAATTACATGCAATAATGAAAGAAAAGCCAAAACATCGATCTGTCTGCTCTGCTTCAAGAGCAGCGGCCAGTTCGGAACTATTTAGGTTGACTCTGAAGGAATGTCCCATCTTCACGTCAACTTTAAATTACAGGCAATAATGAAAGAAAATCCAAAACATCGATCTGTCTACTCTGCTCCAAGAGCGGCGGCCAGTTCGGCACTATTTAGGGTTGACTCTACAGGAATGCCACATCTTCACGTCAACTCTAAATTACATGCAATAATGAAAGAAAAGCCAAAACATCGATCTGTCCGCTTTGCTCCAAGAGCGGCGGCTAGTTCGGCACTATTTAGGGTTGACTCTACAGGAATGTCTCATCTTCACGTCAACTCTAAATTATAGGCAATAATGAAAGAAAAAGCCAAAACATCGATCTGTCTGCTCTGCTCCATGCACGGCGGCAAGTTCGGCACTATTTAGAGTTCTCTGAAGGAATATCTAATCTTTACGTCAACTCTAAATTACAGGCAATAATGAAAGAAAAGCCAAAACATCGATCTGTCCGCTCTTCTCCAAGAGCGTCGGCCAGTTCGGCACTATTTAGGGTTGACTCTGAAGGAATGCTCCATCTTCACGTCAACTCTAAATTATAGGCAATAAAGAAAGGAACGCCAAAATATCTATCTATCCGCTCTGCTCCAAGAGCGGCGGCTATTTCGACACTATTTAGGGTTGATTCTTAAGGATTTCTCATCTTCACGTCAACTCTAAATTACAGGCAATAATGAAAGAAAACCCAAAACATCAATCTGTTCGCTCTGCTCCAAGAGCGGCGGCAAGTTCGACACTATTTAGGGTTGACTCTAAAGGAATGTCCCATCTTCACGTCAACTCTAAATTATAGGCAATAATGAAAGAAAAGCCAAAATATCAATATTTCCGCTCTGCTCCAAGAACGGTGGCTAGTTCGGCACTATTAAGGGTTGACTCTGCAAGAATGTCTCATCTTCACGTCAACTCTAAATTACAGACAATAATGAAAGAAAAGCCAAAATATCGATCTGTCCGCTCTGCTCCAAGAGCGGCGGCCAGTTCGGCACTATTTAGGGTTGACTCTGAAGGAATGTCTCATCTTCACGTCAACTCTAAATTACCAGCAATAATGAAAGAAAAGCCAAAACATTGATCTATCCGCTCTGCTCCAAGCGCGGCGGCCAGTTCAGCACTATTTAGAGTTGACTCTGAAGGAATGTCTCATCTTCACGTCAACTTTAAATTACAGGCAATAATGAAAGAAAATCCAAAACATCGATCTGTCGGCTCTGCTTCAAGAACGGCGACTAGTTCGGCACTTTTTAGGATTGACTCTGAAGAAAAGCCTCATTTTCACGTCAACTCTAAATTACATGTCATAATGAAGGAAAAGTTAAACGCTCGTTAGAGCGGGGCCCGAGCTTAAAGATGAAAAGGAGTAAATTGCAATAAATAATTGCAATAAGAGAATACTGATAAACAAATTGCGAAATTGAAGTACTGAAATGAGGTACTGGAATAAACTGCAGTAAGTAAATGCTGAACTGAAATGCTGGAATAAAGTGCTGAAAGGAACTGGACTAGTATTGAACTGGAGTAGCAACAATTGCAATAAAATGAAAAGGGTTAGTAGTCCTTCACTCCATATTTATGAGGCTTTGGTTTCATCTTCGTTCATAGGAGGAAAGTCATGTTCTGTCTCCGTTCATAGGAGTCTCTTCCAAATTCTGCCTCTTTAATTACATTCTGATCATAGGTTTAAATTGCGTCTTTTAAACATGGCTTAAACGGATTGGAGGAACGTTAGTATGAGTCGCTTAAATTCTCCGAAAAAAGACGACTTTCAATGTCTGAGTATTTTTCTAAATGTAGCGCGATGATTTGTTTGCCTCGAATAAGCTCTTATTTTTATATTTAAAAATAAGCTCACCTATCAAAATCACCAAACCATGGCAGGTGGTTTCAAAGCAATTTATCGTCTTCTCAAAATATTTTAGATCTTTTTGAGGTTTTACATAGCCTCTAGAAATTTTAAAGTAGGCTCGGGTCATTATATTAAAACCTTAAAATACCATGAATGCCTCAAAAATTCCCAAACATTTTCAGTGAATGTAATTACCCATTAAAGACCTATGGTAAGAATATAAAGCGTTTTGATTGGATCATTCCACCTCCATAAATTTTCAGGTGTAAAATTCAACACTTTTAATTTCTTCAAAAATGCAAAACTAAACCAAAAATTCCCAAAATAATACTGAGAATGTATGAGGTCTCTATCCATCAGTCAGAAGTTTCTCAGATTTTTATCTCAAAATTAAGAGCCTCTACTATTTTTCAAATAGTGGTGTTAAGGACACACCACTTTTGGCTATGGACACACCAATTTCTAAAAATTATTATGCGCCTTTTGAAAATACTCCTTACCCATGCATTTTTAGGAAACGTGTCCAGAGGATGTATCATAATATAATAAACATTAAATAAAATTTCAAGGAGTTTTGATTGGGTAGATTGTCATCTAAGATTTATTTAGCAATAAGAACTATTTTGATTAAATCATTAAAAATAGCAATTTAATAAGGAAAATTCCCAATCAATTACTGATAGTGTGTATAGTCTCTAGCCATCTCCTGTAATTTTTCCAAAAATTTCTAATTTGTTTACATATCTATTTAATTTAAATAAATTTAATTTAAATACCAAATAGTGTCAGATAATTTAAAAACTGGAAAACAGCTCTATTTAATTTAAATAAAATATCAAATAGTGTCAGAAAAATCTCAAATTTGTATGAGGGGTGGATATTCAAGCCCTATATCATCCTCTAGAAAATCAAATACTAAATTTTAGATTATAATTTTATAAAATTTTATAAAACTTCTCCCCGCCACATGTACTAAAACCGCCCCTTACGGGCATTCTCGGCCGCCTGCCGGCCATGGCTCCTCCCCCGGCCGATTCCCAGGTGGCGGGCGCTCCCTCCGGCGGTGGTCCGGTGGCCTGCCGCCGCCAGCCACCGCAGGAGCTATTTTTCTTAGTTTTGAATGGAGGAGGGGGAGGGGGGAGGGGGGAACGGCGGCGGCGCTCCGGCCGCCGGAGCTCACATGCGAGACGTCGGAAAGTTAGGGAGGGAGGAGAGGAGGAGATCACATCTTGTTTAGGCTCCTCCGGGAGACCTCCGGCGATGTCGCCATGGGAGGGTGGTGGAGGTGGCGGTGGAGCTGGGAGCCTCTTCTCCGGCGCCGATAGGTCTCAAACCAACATGGCTGGCTTCGTTTCCGAAGGGGATCCTTCTGGAGGTGGTTCCTCCTTCTTAAGTAGGGGTTGAGGCTCATTTATAGCCAACCTGAGCCGCTCCCCTCCCTTTCTCTCCCTTATCTCTCTCTCTTACCCGAGTAAAAACCAAGCCACCATTGTTGGGTGGGGGAGGGCGGATGGCAGCACCTGATTGGATGGGAGATATACCTGTTGGGTTAGGATTTGGGTTAAGGGAACTCATGGTTAGGGGTGGGGTTTAAAAATATCTAAACCAACTACCTTGGCTTTAGGCAAGGAGAGGGGAGCTTTGAGTTAGCCTAAGGAGGAGAGCTTGATGATTAATCAATCAGATATAAGCATGAGGAATCTGGTTTTGGGTTTGGTGGGTGGAGTGGATGAGTGGGCTTAAGTGGGTTCTTAAAATTCATGAAAACTACACTTTTGAGAAGGGTTAACCAAAGTCAACTACAATTGGGTCCCCCATATGGATCAAAGTCAATATGAGTCTGAGATGTCGAGTGTCGAGTCAACATCGATGTGATGGGGTTGAAATCCAGCGTTCACGCATCTCGAGATTTCGTATAATTTTAAGAACGTTTATTTTATTTACTTGACTAAACGATGTCGGAATTGAGCGAAATGAATTTAGTTGCACTCTTCTGGTTTATACGACTCTAACGCATTTGACATAATTTAATTCGGAGCTCGATTGCTAAATATTTAAAATGGCATTGTTGCGACGCTCGACGTTATTCAATATGGTCATTTTCTCCAAACAACCTCTGATTGGGACGAAACAAATTCTGATGCACTTGTATTGACCATGAGAGTCTAACGTAACTGACGGAAGTCGATTCGGAGCATATATGCTGACTATACTAAAATAGCGTCATCGAGACGCGCTACGGTACTCAAAATGGTAACTTTCACCAAATGACCTCGGATTGGAATGAAACGAGTTCCGTTGCACTCGTATCGACCATATGAGTCTAACGCGACTAACGGAAGTCAATTCGGAGCATTGTATGCCCACTATATATACTAAAATAGCGTCGTTGAGACGCGCTATGATACTCAAAATGGTCACTTTCACCAAATGACATCGGATTGGAATGAAATGAGTTTCATTGCACTTGTATCGACCACACGAGTCTAACGCAATTGACGGAAGTCAATTCGAAGCACGTATGCTCACTATACAAAAATAGCGTCGTCGTGACACGCTACGGTACTCAAAATGGTCACTTTCATCAAATGACCTCGGATTGGAACGAAACGAGTTACGCTGCACGCGTATCGATCACATGAGTCTAATGCAACTGACGGAAGTAAATTCGGAGCACGTATGCTCACTACACTAAAATAGCATCATCTCATCAACAAGCGCACTAATGCGATAAAGAGCTCTCGCCAAATCTTGTGCATCTTCAAAACCAAGCATGGGGGAAATCGTCCTCTTGGACAGACACCCGACGACAGTAACGAGGAAGCACTCTCCACACTTTAGGTAGTTCCCAGGGATTCTTGATGAACACATAAAGCGTACCTCCATGGCGGTAGTTGGTCTTCTCCTTAAAAGAGAGCCATCTTTTGTTGCTGTGAACTTCGATCCGGTCACCTGCGCCGGGATGAACCTCATACCAATTCCAGAAAAACTCCACCGACAACCGAGAGACATGCCCTCAAAAATAGCTGACGAGATCCATAACCCTTGTCAAGCCTTCCTGAGAGAACTACGTGATTGGCACACTGCAAAACTTGAATATCTCGACGGCCTCCTCCGAAGGGGGAGCTTGAAACCCCTCTTTAAGGCATCCCTCCGAGATCGTAACATAGATTGCAGGGGCAATTTGTGCACGCTCATTCGAGAGCAGAATCTTCACCTCGAAGCTCACAGGAAGGCCAAAATGCTTCCACAACTCAGCAACCTGGTCATCAGTCAAGGTCGAACGTAGCCACATAGACCTCGATGTAGTAGCTCTCTTGGGACCTAAAAGATTGGGAAAATAAGTTAGCACAAAAAATAGAAAAATTAAAATGAAATGCACGACAACCCGTCGCCCGAAGACGCGTATCACAGACCCAAGCGCGTTAATAGGCATGTGTGCATGGTCTCCCTCAAACGCGGAGGGGACCACGCCCGTGCGGCACAGCGGCCTCTGCGCATGTGCGGGGACACAAGGATGTGTGCACGCGGTCACATGGTCGCGCCGCACCGTGCTCCCGCGCGACACCGCCTACAGGTTTGGTCTGCCCGTCCGCACGAGGCCGTGCTGTTGGGGTTCAGCCCCTAAAGGTGGCGTTTTTGTGAATTTTGTGATTCAGCAAAATAGGTTGCAACCTGTTAAAATAGCAGGTTGCAACTCTTTTGGCTCTGTCCTCCTATTTGGGCAAAAATCTGGGTGTTTTTTTTTCTTGGACCGGTTCAACTGAACCGGGCTACTGTTTTGGCGTGAACAGTTAGGGATTTTAATCTATCGATCTCCCTCTCCCCTTTCTCTCGATTCATTTTTGACGCCTCTCCTCCTCTTATTCTTCTCGTTTTGGAGAGCCACCGCCTGGAGGTGTTTTTGAGGGGGCCGCCGCCGCTGCTTTGGAGAGGGTTCTCGCCGGATGCTGCCTTGGAGGAGGGCTGCCTTATCGCTGCTATTGGAGAGGCGTCGCCGACCTGTTGTTGGAGAAGGAGGGGTGCTGCCACCGCCTTGAAGAAGGTTGTCGCCGCCTCCGTTTTGGAGAGTGTTGCCGCTGCCGTTGCCATTGCCGGAAAGAGGAGGTGTTTCCTCCGTTTCGCTTGGGGATTTCTCTACCGTTTCAAAGGCCTCTTCGTCTACGGTTTAAGGTGTTCGCTTTCTTGTCTTCGTTTGCTATTTTGCTTGAAGAGAGAGTAGAGTTTTATCCTATTGTAGAGAAGTTGTGTGTTCATCTTTGTGGTGGAGAGAGGAGTGGATTTGTTTGTCAAATCCGGTGGGCATTCTAGGTTTGGGCAAACCTAGATTATCTTTGTAATCCTTATTTATTATAGTGGATTTTGTTGTGTCGTGCCCCGTGGTTTTTGACCTTCAAGTGGTGAAGGTTTTCCACGTAAATTCTCTTGTGTTGTTTTGTTTTGTTGTTTTTCCTTTCTCAGGTTATTGTAGGCTCTATTGATCGGTGGGAGACGTCGTCATCTACGACCTTCATTCCCTACAAGTGGTATCAGAGGGAGGTTCTTTGGCTTGTCGTTTTTATTTCTCGGTTTCTAACTCGGTGCGGTAGGTGACGACCATTGGTCCGCTCCCTATCCTCTCTTGTTAATCCCTTGAAATAAATCGACTTGCGGATTGTGTTAGAGCAATTTTTGTTTGAGAAAGCAATGGAACAGAACACAAGGATGGTCAGTATGAATGGCAATAATTGGAGCATCTGGAAGCCTCGGATGGAGGATCTTTTATATTGTAAAGATCTTCATGCTCCGCTGACAGGGAGACCGGCTTCAGTTAAGGATGATGAAGAGTGGAAGAAGATGGATCGGAAGGCAGTAGGGTTCATTAGGCAGTAGCTTGATGACTCTGTTTTTCATCATGTTTCCACGGAGTCCTCGGCTCAAGCCTTATGGAAAAAAGCTTGAAGCTTTGTATGAGCGGAAGAATGCAGGTAACAAGGCATTTCTGATTAGGAAGCTTGTTAATTTGAAGTACCGGGAAGGTTCGCAGATGACTGAGCACCTGAACCTTGCCTTAAGTATTATCAATCAGTTGGAGTCCATGAAGATTACCTTGGGAGATGAACTCCAAGCTCTGATGGTCCTTAGTTCCTTACCAGAGAGTTGGGAGACTCTAGTAGTGTCGTTGAGCAACTCAGCACCTGATGGCGTGGTAACTATGGAGATGGTGTCTAGTTGTCTCCTGAACGAAGAGTTGAGAAGGAAGGATTCTGGATCTTCCAATTCGGGTGTTTTCCTCATGGAAGGAAGAGGCAGGTCTGTGAAGAAGGATGTGAAGAACAGGGGCACTTCCAGGAGCAAGTCTAAGGGCAAATCCAAGAAGGACATCGAGTGCTACTATTGTAAGAAGAAGGGTCATTTCAAGAAGGATTGTTTCCAAATGAAAAGAGACCTGAAGGGAAAGACCAAGGAGGTAGGAGAATCCAGTGGTGATGCGACGACTTCGATTGTGGAGGCTGAGCCGTTATGCTTGCAGTGCAGTGAGTCGTCTTGCCAGGAATGCGTTGACACAGACTGGATCGTGGACGGAGGTGCATCTTATCATTGCACTCATCACAGGGATTACTTCTACTCCTACTCTGCGGGAGACCTTGGTGTGATCCGGATGGCAAATTCCGGTGAATCGTTGATTAGTGGCAGTGGTGATGTCCACTTGGAGACTGAGCTTGGGAAGATTGTTCTCAAGGGCGTCAGGCACATTCCTGACTTGAGAATGAATCTGATTTCCGTTGGTAGACTTGATGACGCTGGTTTCACAAGCATTGAAGGTGGAGGTACCTGGAGGTTGCTGAAGGACTCTTTGGTGGTAGCCAGAGGAAGGAAGTGTTGTGGCCTTTATCGCACTAATGCCAAGATCTATGGTCCAATTGTGAATGTTGCTGAGGGCGACTCTATGGAGTTATGGCATCGCAGGCTTGGGGATATCAGTGAGAAGAGCTTGAAGATCTTGGTGAAGAACAAGGTTCTTCCGGAGCTATCAGGAGAGATTCCCAACACGTGTGTGCACTGCTTGGCCGGTAAGCAGAAACGTGTTTCCTTTGCTGATTCTGAACCGAAGAGGAAGGAGGAGTTACTATATTTGATACACACTGATGTGTGTGGTCCTATTGATCCCAAGTCTGTGGGCGGAGCCGCCTACTTTGTCACGTTTATTGACGATCATTCCAGGAAAGTCTGGGCATACTCTGTGAAGCAGAAGAGTGATGTTCTAGCAAAGTTTGAAGAGTTCAGAGCGAAGGTGGAGAAGATGACTGGGAAAGAAATAAAGCGAGTTCGATCTGACAACGGGGGAGAGTACACTGGTGCCTTCGATGCTTACTGCAGAGAGCATGGCATAGTACATGAAAGGACAATCCCGAGGACGCCGCAACAGAATGGGTTGGCAGAGAGGATGAACAGGACGATTATTGAGAAGATCAGATGCATGATTTCTCAAGCTGGCATTGGTAAGCAGTTTTGGGCTGAGGCTGTGCAAACTGCTGTACATCTGATAAAACTGTCTCCTTCGGCACCTCTGAATGGTGATATTCCATAGCGTGTTTGGTCCGGGAAGGAAGTGTCGTACGGACATGTGCGTGTGTTTGGGTGCAAAGTTCACGTTCATGTCCCCAAGGAAGAGAGATCGAAGCTTGATGAGAAGTCTCGGGAGTGCATCTTGTTGGGATTTCCCCATGAGGAGTTTGGATATAGACTTTGTGATCCCGTGAACAAGAAAATGATCAGAAGCAGAGATGTGATCTTTGTTGAAGATCAAGTGGTTGGTGAGCAGAATGCTGCGGATTCACAGGTTCCACAGCTTCCACCTGCAGAGGAGAGACTCTATGTTGATGATGGGCCAGTAGAGACTGCTGCTGATGATGGGCATGCTGAGGAGGAAGTTGGTGAGCTTATTCCTGATGAGGAGATGATTCTGGATGTAGGGGAGCTTTGCCAGTTGATGTGCCACCTGTGGTGGAGGTTCCTCCTGTCAGATCTGAGAGAGTCAGAAGGCCCAATATCAGGTATTCTCCTCATGAGTATATTTTGCTTACAGATAGTGGAGAGCCTGAGTCCTATGAGGAGGCTCAGAGTGCTGAAGATCGTGAGGCTTGGACGACTGCTATGGAAGAGGAGTTGTACTCCCTTCAGAAGAACGAGACGTATGATTTAGTCTCATTGCCTAAAGGGAAGAAAGCTTTGAAGAACAAGTGGGTCTTCAAACTGAAGTTGGATGAAAGTCTCTCTCAGCCGAAGTACAAGGCGAGACTTGTTGTGAAAGGCTTCAGTCAGAAACAAGGTATCGATTTCGATGAGATATTTTCCCCAGTGGTGAAAATGTCCTCTATCAGACTGGTGTTGGGTATGGCTGCCTCCATGGATCTTGAAGTCGAGCAGATGGACGTCAAGACGGCATTTTTGCATGGTGATTTGGAGGAAGAGCTATACATGGAGCAGCCCGAAGGTTTTGTGGCTAAGGGGAAGCATCATCTGGTCTGCCGGCTCAAGAAGAGCCTTTATGGGTTGAAACAGGCACCCAGGCAGTGGTATAGGAAATTTGACGCTTTCATGATAAAGAGCAAATTTCAACGGACCAGGGCTGATCACTGCGTATATGTGAAGAGAACTGAGAAGGCTTTCACAATTCTGCTGCTGTACGTAGATCATATGCTGATTGTTGGGGATGACAAGGCAAGCATAACTGAGTTGAAGAAGGAGCTCGGTGAGTCCTTTGAAATGAAGGATTTGGGACCGGCAAGGAAGATTCTTGGAATGAAAATCACCAGGGACAGGAGTGCCGGTCAACTATGGCTATCTCAGTCTGAGTATGTGGAGAAAGTGCTGAAGAGATTCATGATGGACAAGGTAAAACCCGTTGCTACTCCTTTAATCGGGCACTTCAGACTTTCTAGTTCTCAAAGTCCTTCATCTGAGGAGGAGGTGGAAGAGATGAGTCATATTCCTTATGCATCTGCAGTGGGGAGCCTGATGTATGCTATGGTCTGCACTAGGCCAGACATAGCTCATGTTGTGGGGTCTGTGAGCCGTTACTTAGCAAACCCAGGGAAAGATCACTAGAGTGCTGTGAAATGGATATTCTGCTATCTCTGAGGTACCTCAGACCTTTGCTTAAAGTTTGGTGGAGGTCCACCAGAACTTATTGGGTACTCGGACTCGGACATGTCAGGAGATGTTGACACGAGGAGATCAACTTCTGGATTCGTGGTCACTTTTGGAGGGGGAGCAGTGTCATGGCAGTCAAGGCTTCAGAAGTGCATGGCCTTGTCGACATCGGAGGCTGAATGCATTGCGTTGACTGAGGCGTCAAAGGAGCTTATTTGGATGAAGAAGTTCATGCTTGAGCTTGGTCTTCGACAGGACGTGTACACAGTATTTTGTGACAGTCAGAGTGCTATATTCTTGGCCAAGAATCCCGCCTTTCACTCCAGGACGAAGCACATCGACGTGAAGTATCACTGGATTCAGGATGCAGTTGAGGAGAAGCTGTTGGTGGTGGAGAAGATCCACACAGATGAAAACCCTTCGGATATGATGACGAAGGTCGTCCCAAGGGAAAAACATGATCTCTGCCGACAGTTGATCGGCATGATGTCCACTTGAAGGAGTCAAGGTGGAAAACTCCCCTTTATGGTCTGAAGGGGGAGTTTGTTGGGGTTCAGCCCCTAAAGGTGGCGTTTTTTGTGAATTTTGTGATTCAGCAAATAGGTTGCAACCTGTTAAAATAGCATGTTGCAACTCTTTTGGCTCTGTCCTCCTATTTGGGCAAAAATCTGGGCGTTTTTTTTTTCTTGGACCGGTTCAACTGAACCGGGCTGCTGTTTTGGCGTGAACAGTTAGGGCTTTTAATCTATCGATCTCCCTCTCCCCTTTCTCTCGATTCAGTTTTGCCGCCTCTCCTCCTCTTCTTCTTCTCGTTTTGGAGAGCCACCGCCTGGAGGTGTTTTTGAGGGGGCCGCCGCCGCTGCTTTGGAGAGGGTTCTCGCCGGCTGGTGCCTTGGAGGAGGGCTGCCTTGTCGCTGCTATTGGAGAGGCGTCGCCGACCTGTTGTTGGAGAAGGAGGGGTGCTGCCACCGCCTTGAAGAAGGTTGTCGCCGCCGCAGTTTTGGAGAGTGTTGCCGCTGTTGTTGCCATTGCCGGAAAGAGGAGGTGTTTCCTCCGTTTCGCTTGGGGATTTCTCTACCGTTTCAAAGGCCTCTTCGTCTACGGTTTAAGGTGTTCTTTTTCTTGTCTTCGTTTGCTATTTTTCTTGAAGAGAGAGTAGAGTTTTATCCTATTGTTGAGAAGTTGTGTGTTCATCTTTGTGGTGGAGAGAGGAGTGGATTTGTTTGTCAAATCCGGTGGGCATTCTAGGTTTGGGCAAACCTAGATTATCTTTGTAATCCTTATTTATTATAGTGGATTTTGTTGTGTCGTGCCCCGTGGTTTTTGACCTTCAAGTGGTGAAGGTTTTCCACGTAAATTCTCTTGTGTTGTTTTGTTTTGTTGTTTTGTCTTTCTCAGGATATTGTAGGCTCTATTGATCGGTGGGAGACGTCGTCATCTACGACCTTCATTCCCTTCATGTGCTACACCTCGCGATGTCGCCCGGCCACGCGAGCCCACTCTACTGTTCGCACAGATGCAACATCCCATGCGAACACAAGACAGGTCGTCCGCAAGGGTGCGCCCGCTTCCCTGCCTGGAGGCTAGCGCCGGTGCGTGCCTTTGTATGCATCTCCCTCCCCCTTCGACGCCTCTCCGCGCCCCGACATGAGCACTCACCAACATTAAGAAATTTTCTTGCAACTTTCTCCCAAAGCTTGATGATAGAGTTTCTCCGCGAACAAGTTGACGTCACCTCGTCTCTCTCAAGAAATCCTGCAAAGAACTTAGTAAAAATAAAATAGGATCGTAGAATTTATAGAGGCACCTCCACGCCCTACGTTGAAAAGTTTGAATAAAATGGAAGTGAATATCACAATATTCTCAAACTCAGAGAATTGGAATACGCTTAACTGAAAATTATAATAAAATCTCATTATAGTGGGGTCGGCTATATGGATCCTTTGTCGTCATTGCGCCCTATCTTTAATCATAGTCTCACTAATGCCTAATTACATCATATCTTTCCTTATAGTTTCATTCCAAGTTTTTTTTTTGGTCTACCCCTCCCCCGTTTAACATGTCTCGTGACTAAACTATCACAACACCTAATATGTGTCTCTAATGGTCTCCTACCATCTTAAATGAGCTTCTCACATCTTCTCTATTATTGGCGCCACTCCTGTTTTATCCCTGATACATTCATTCCTAATTTTGTCCAGTCTCGTGTGACCACACATCCACCTGTCACTCGCCTAACTCTTCTCTCTATTACTCATTCTCATAGTTTCATAGTCTGACTCATTAATTTAATTCTCATGTAATTGACGCAATTTTGTATATCTCCTTTGTTCTTATACAGATGTACCAAAATACTTTCATATTGCTTGAAAAAATATGCGTAGCAAAATAATTTGTGCAGCGCGCGAGCAGAATTTATTGCAAAATTACCTCTAATAAATATGTGATCGTCAGGAATATATTTCGGACTCGTTTTCCAAAGTGGCCACTCCCAAAAATTGTGGGCAATTGATGGGGTTCCTCTAAAATCTAAGTTAGACCGAAGTTCGTAACCCGCAACCCCGACCGACTTGCCGATACAGTTCTCCTCGGTCATACAGGTCCCGCAACCAAAAACAAAACCCGACGCAGGAGTCCACCCGCAGCCAGAACAGCGAGCGCCTGCGCACTGCATGCGCCTGTGCCTGTTTGTGCATGACAGTGGACGGAACAACGCGCAAGGCAACGCTCCCCCGCCCACGGTAGTCCGCGCGCTCGCATGCGTAGTCATGTGTGCGCTATCGTCCCATCCTTGAGCGCGCCAGAGCACACTCTTGCACATCGTCGCCGCTTCCCCGCCCACGGTAGATCCGCTACTGCTACCGCTATCGTCGTCGTTGTCTTTTCGGTGAGCCTGCCTGGACTATTCGTGTTTCCCGGACCACCCAGGGAGCATGGTCGTCATATTCCAAAAATTGGTGATCTGAGTAACCAGAATCTTGCGTTCATATTTGCCAACTTAGCATTCTAAAGGGTGCAATTACCAGTACGCCCATCAGAAATGCTATAAAATGCGTTTTGACCTTCATTTTCGAGAACAATAAAAGGAGAGAAGACAGAGCTCTGAGGTATTTCGGCAAAGATTTGGCTCTCCGTTCATCCACTTGCTCAGCGAGCACTCCACTTATGACTTTTCCGCTCCGGCGACTGCTCCCACGGGCACATCTAAAGACTTTGTTTTTCATCAAGAAACTTGTAAAGAAGTGGTGGTCGGTCACCCTCCTCAAACTCTAATTCCTGTAATCAGCTATGTCTAGTGGATTTTTTCAGAGTTGTGCCTGGCCCTGTAGTTTTTTTCCTTTCCGGGGTTTTCACATAAAAATCATGTTGTCTGTCGTTGGTACAACATTCTGACTGTTTGCGAGTTTGGCTCACTCTCGAGCTAAGACGGGTCAACTTCTCCGGTCCGTGGGAGTTCTAAGCGACCCGCAACAAATAATAATAATAAATATATCATTATATTAAAATAATATTTATTTATTATGTAATATAAATATTATTGGGAAAGATTTTGAAATGAAATTAATCATCTCTGTGAAAGCTGTCCCCCTATTTATAGTCATATGATATTATAAAAAGATAGCAAGGTCATCACTCACTTATCATCCCAAGTCTAAATTCAACATATAAAATTGGAAAGATTTTGTGATGATAAATTAATCTAAATTAAATTTGCTTAGTTTTCCACATGCATGAATTTGCCTTATCTTGAAAGTCAACTAAATGCATAAAGTAAAAAAATTGAGAGCACACTTGCAGATTATCACATGAATCCTAAAAAGAACAGTTCAATGGATCAGGCCAAATTGACAAGTTATCATATAATACATTGAATTACATAGGATATTTGTTATCTTGGGGCTTTATTTTATTAGAGTAAATTTCCCGAGCAATGAGAGATTCTACGGGACCTTTTTTTCTTGCAAAATTACAATTGTAATGTCATTTACAGGTGTAAATGGTCTGTATTTTCAGTTATAAAGTACAGTTGTAATTTAGTTCAAAAAATTCATTTTTTGATGAGTGTATTTACACCTCAAAATATATGCATATGGGTACTTAAAATGACTGTAAAAATACATTGATCAATATTCTGTGAATATTTTTGCGACAAAATAAAAAATATACCATAAATGTTTTTCCCGTAGGATGCTCTATATACAATCCCCGCACATAATTTTTGTTCATTGTATTAAGGGGCTTTTTGGTCTTTAGTGGTGCGTCATAATTTTCACCTATAAATAAGAGTTGTTAGGGCTATTGTGTGTGTAGTTGTATTGTGTAGTCCTCTTTTCTTTCTCCCCACCATTGATAGTGAATATCGTCCTCTCCCCGTGGACTTAAGCATGTCTCGCCTTATCACGTACATCACATCGTGTTCATTGTTTGGTTGTTGTTTGATTCTGTTTTCCGCATCGTCTCATGCAACAAGTGATAGCAAAACTTGGTTGCGGTGCGATTTTTGTTTTCGAGCCGGTTGTATGCAAGGCACAAGCGGCGCCGATCAAGAAACAGAAAATGTTTTCATTGTTTTGGAGGCGAAAACAACAACACTCGTAGCCTTTATCCCACCATAGTGGGGTCGGCTATATGGATCCTTTGTCGCCATTGCGCCTTATCTTTAATCATAGTCTCACTAATGCCTAAGTACATCATGTCTTTCCTTATAGTTTCATTCCAAGTCTTTTTGGTCTACCCCTCTCCCGTTTAACATGTCTAGTGACTAAACTCTCATAACGCTTAACAAGTGCCTCTAATGGTCTCCTATCTAAATGCCTGAACCATCCTAAACGAGCTTCTCGCATCTTCTCTATAATTAGCGTCACTCATGTCTTGTAACACCCCAGGCTTCGCTCAAGCTACTCCTCGAGAAACAGCTATTTCTCGGGAAGTGAAGGCTCAAGCTACTTCTCGAGAAACAGCTATTTCTCGGGAAGTGAAGGCTAAAGCTACTTCTCGAGAAACAGCTATTTCTCGAGAAGCGAAGGCAGGGAGTTCGACGAAGAGAGAGATTGAAATCGTCGGGCAGTTGAGTTGACTCCACTGGGACGAAGAGAGTTCATCGAACAAAGTTCGAAACCGCTGGGACGTTGAGCCGGTTTCATTCGTCGAACGGAGTTCGATGAAGAGTTCGACGAAGTTCGTTCGTCGAACGGAGTTCGGCGAAGAGTTCGACGAAGTTCGTTCGTCGAACGGAGTTCGACGAAGTTCGTTCGTCGAACGGAGTTCGACGAAGAGTTCGACGAAGTTCGTTCGTCGAATGGAGTTCGACGAAGAGTTCGACGAAGTTCGTTCGTCGAACGGAGTTCGAAGGGAGTTCGACGGACGCGGGCGTTGGCTGGCGGAACCTGTTCCGTAAGTAGCTTTTCCTGGACGTCCGATCTGTTTGGATCTTGATCTTACGGTCTAGATAAGTGCATCCTAAGGTCTTATTTAGGGCATAGAAGTTCTTCTCTTTTCGGGAAATCCTTTGTGCTTTTGGAGGCGTAGAAGAGAGGAAGGGTTTGGAGGAAGAAGAAGGCTAGATCCGCCATTGTTGGAGCACCGGAGCTCCGTTCGCTGATCCGAGACTAGATCCGTGGAGAGGACTAGAAGGCATGTATTTCTATCCGTGCCTTTAAACTGATCCATGGCGAGGAAGAGAACTCTTAGGGTAACGACATCTCTCCTCCCGGTTTTAGGATGCGTGCATGGCATCTATGCTTTTACCTTTCTCTTTTCTGAATTTTTATGGCACCAGATCTCTCAAGTGAGAGGGGTTTGGGTCGCCTTGGTTCAAGAAGAACCATCGGGTTGATTGAGTCCGTCCCCGACATGATTTTTGCACTAGAGATCCACTCCGTAAGTGGATTAGGCATTTTGGGTGAAGCCGAAATCGTGATCGGTGGTCCGATTCGGTGATGTTGCTTAACGTGCATTTTAGAGATTTTTCTAGAAATCCGATGACGACAAAAACGTCGTATGTGTTGCCATTTAAGTTCGTGTGAGAATGAACGTTGGATTGGAAAGGGTGAATGTTATGTGTATGTGAAGGCGTGGTTTGTCTTAGTGGTCGGTTGGCTAGTCCGTGAATGCTTGGATTCATGTGCGGAGAGTCTCCCAGCAAGACAAGTCCCCTTCTGGGCTGTGGCGAGAACAAGTATGCTGGTGCGCCCGTTGGCAAGATGAGCCATGTAAGGGGTGAGGTCCAGTGGAGTTCTTGGCTTTTGGCTTTGTGATTGTGGCGAGAACAAGTATGCTGGTGCGCCCGTTGGCGAGATGAGCCATGTAAGTGGTGAGGTCCCAGTGGAGTTCTTGGCCTTGGGCTTGTATGCCCGTGGGGGAATTGATGACTACCCCTGGCTTGTTATGAAATGTTGATGTGTGTTGTTATGTTAGAAGCATACGCGTCATAGGGTGCCTTGGGTGAAACCCGGGTTTGCATACATGATGTATTGCTAGATCCCCTTACTTTTATTACTCAACATAGAAACGTGGATGATGATTGTGACACCCATGCTTATCATGTTTATGTTAATACTGTTTATTACATTTGCGTACGAAGTGCTGACTTGCAGGGTGATGTAGTTCCCCGAGGTCCGCTATCACCGCCGGGAGGAGGGGTATTGTTACACCGTTGTTGGTCAGCCAAAGCTGACCCTCGTTATACCGCTCTTTATGATTTGGATGCAGGGCAAGGATCGCAGGCTGGACCTAGCTCGCCGGCCAGAAAGGCCTAAGCTTCATAAAGTGCACCTTTCATGCTTTGTTGTTTGATTATTATGCCTTTACCTGTTCTGGCTTGCATGCCGAGGTAGCTTAGGATTGTGGTGATCTGTTAGACATTTCTATGCCCTATTTGTTATGACTTGAGTATGAGTTTTGTAAGGCCTTAGGGCCGTAGTACTCTTATGTAGATGTGGACAACTTCTGTGGTTTACTCTAATGTTTCCGCTGTGTTAGTTTTGAGTTTTGAGATGGTTTGATCTATATCACTTTTTAACACTAAAGCTGTGGCGATTATATGCTGTGGGGTCCCGGCCGGACCCATATTATATACTCATTGCAGGGGAGGTGTTACATTTTTGGTATCAGAGGTAGGTTCACGTTCTGGTTGAGGTTTAGCGTGTTCGGATCGCGTTAAGAGGTTGTCCACATAGGAGTACTTTGCGGGACCATGAGTGTCCTTGCGTTCGAGTCTTGCGAATAGAGTTTGATTTGTTTTTCCTTGCTTATGTTAGGATGGTGGCGACGATGCGGGGACGTCGAGGCGTCAAAAGGAGCTGTCAGCAAGCAGTGCAACGACCCCATCCCTTGTGAATATGGGCGTGTCCCCGACAGACTTTTGTCGTATGCTAGCAGAGGCGATGGTGGCGGCTCAAGCTGCGGCAATGCCACAGATTGTGACGCCTGTTGTGCAGGCTGCGACTCCTATTACTCCGGTCACCGTGACGCCGGAGGTGGGAGTAAGGCAGGTAGAGCCGTTAGCTGAGAGAGCGGTTGAGCAAGGAGATCGTCAGATGAAGTACTATCTGAGTTTCCATCCTCCAACGTTCAAAGGAGTTGGCACTCCGACGGACGCCGAGGATTGGTTGGAGAGAATTCAGGAACTCCTGAAAGCGGCGGAGACCCCAGAGGACAAGCAGTCCCAATTCACAGCATTTATGTTAGAAGGCGACGCCAAGCTATGGTGGGTGAATCATAGTGGTCGTCATTTCCTGGACGTGCCCTGTCCATGGAAGAGTTCGGGAATGCCTTCCTGAAGCGCTATATCCCCTCTTCGACGAGGTTAGCCCTTCAGCGGCAGTTCTTGCACTTGGTGCAGCACGAGAAGACGGTAGATGAGTACTTGCAGTAGTTTACTCAGTTGGGTCGTTACGCGGGAACGACCATGGCAGACGATGAGGAGAGGGATAATCTCTTCTATCAGAGTCTGAGAGAGAATTTAAGGCAACCTCTGATAGCCTTAAAGAATGCGGGGTTCAATGAGTTAGTTGAAGTTGCTCGAACTTTGGAGAACGATTTGGAGCGAACCCAGCGCCGCAAGGGCTTAGCGGTAAAGCAGGGAGAAAGTAAGCCACCTCAGTCTCAGGGGAAGTCTGAGAAAATTGGTGGAAGAAAAAGCCCCGTCCTTTTAGGACTGGCGAGAGGAGTGGTGCGGCTTCTGGAGAGTTCCGTTCCAAGGGGCCATTGACATGCTACAAGTGTGGCAAAGTGGGCCACATAGCTTGGGTCTGTTTCGAGAATGGAGTTGAGCCAGAGCAGAGGCAGGAGCAGTCAGTGCATTCCGGTCCTAGTGTTGGGGAGAAAGGGAAGGCGGCGGAGTCCAGTGCTTCCCGTATCCCTCCTGTGCATCCTAGAGCGTACAACCTCGGGCAGCAGGAAGCGATTCGTCAACCTGACGTGGTGACAGGTACAAAAGTTCAGAGTTTCATTTAATAGTTTTAGCCTGTTTGCGACCTTTCATATTTGTTATATGTGTGTTAGGCTTCGTGCAAGTTTCTGGCTATCCCTATAGAGTGTTGTTCGACACGGGAGCATCACACTCTTTCCTTGTGGAAAGCTTTACCCAGAGGATCGGTGTTGAGACTGTCGAGGCAGAGGCGGAGCTTAGTGTGCGCATGTCGAATGGGTCTTTCATGACCACTGGAAGGAAAGGACGCGTTGTGCTGAGGATTTGCGAGTGATTTCGAGTTGGTAGCAGCAATTCTACCACTAGCCGAATTTGACATCATCCTGGGGATGGACTGGCTTGCAGAGCAACGAGCTAGTATTGACTGCCTGTTGAAGGTGGTGACCATAAGGAGTGAAGGAATAGCTGAGGTCAAGTTCGAGGGCCTATGCGGAGTGTCCTGCTCCTTGATTTCTGCCGTGCAAATGGTGTGTGCGGTGAATCAAGGAGGTGAGGCATTTGTCGCTTTGTTGGAGTCTCACTCCACAAAGTTGGCGATCGGAGAAGTGCCAGTGGTGGAGGAATTCGAGGATGTGTTCCCTGAGGAGCTTCCCGGAGCGCCTCCTCAGCGTGAAATCGACTTTTCTATTGAGTTGGTGTCGGATGTGAGGCTGGTGTCGCGTCCTCCGTTTAGAATGGCACCGAAGGAACTGGCCGAGTTAAAGGTGCAGTTGCAAGAGTTGCTCGAGCAAGGGTACATTAGGCCCAGCTCCTCACCATGGAGTGCACCGGTGTTGTTCGTTAAGAAGAAGGATGGTAGTATGCGGCTGTGCATAGACTATCGTGAGTTGAATAAGTTGACCATCAAGAATAAGTACCCGATTCCGTGAATTGATGATTTGTTCGACCAGCTGGTGGGATCGACGGTGTACTCCAAGTTGGACTTAAAGTCGGGTTACTATCAGTTGAGGATTCGAGAAGAGGATATTCCCAAGACGGCGTTTGGGATGAGATATGGTCATTTTGATTTCTCGGTGATACCGTTCAGTTTGACGAATGCGCCATCAGTGTTCATTGATTCAATGAACCGGGTGTTTCGACAATACCTGGATTCGTTCGTGGTGGTGTTCATTGACGACATCTTAGTGTATTCGAAGTCGAAGGCGGAGCATGAGTCTCATCTGAGATTAGTGTTGCAGACATTGAGGGAGAACCAGCTTTATGCGAAGTTCTCAAAGTGCGAGTTCTGGATTGGGAAAGTGGCATTCTTGGGCCACGTGATTAGTGGAGATGGGGTGGCGGTGGATCCTGCGAAGATTGAAGCCATTAGAGATTGGCCTGTACTGAGAACCGTGGCGGAAGTCCGGAGTTTCCTTGGACTAGCCGGTTATTACAGAAGGTTCGTTGAGAACTTTTCGCGGATAGCTTTGCCCCTCACCACTCTTACCCGGAAGGATCAGAAGCTTGTGTGGACGCCGAAGTGTGTCCATGCGTTCGAGACCTTGAAGGAAAGATTGATGTCTGCTCCAATCCTAAGTCTTCCTAGTGGGACTGAGGGTTTCCAAATTTTCAGCGACGCGTCAGGATGCGGTTTGGGTTGCGTGCTTGTGTAGCATGGCCACGTGATAGCTTATGGGTCAAGGCAGCTAAAGCCTCATAAGAGAAATTACCACGTCCACGGCTTGGAGTTGGCGGCGGTAATTTTTGCTTTGAAGTTGTGGCGGCACTTCTTGTATGGTGCGAAGGTTGAAATCTTCACGGACCACAAAAGCTTGAGGTATCTGTTAGATCAGAAGGATCTTAATATGAGGCAGCGTAGGTGGGTCGAGTTCCTGGGGGACTACGACGTTGCAATTCAGTATACACCCGGCAAGGCCAATGTGGTGACTGACACCTTGAGTAGGAAGTATTCTGGGCAAGGAAATTGGATTGAAGCGCATGACGAGCGTTTGGTGCTAGAGTTCGACTCTCTTGGCATTGTGTGTGTGGCTAAGGGTGAGTCCAGCGCAGCTCGGCTGAACTGGATCGAGATGCAGTGTGATCTAGTAGATCGAATTCGAGAGGAAACCAGTGGAGACGAAGAGTGTCGGCAATTGGCATTAGAGGCTCAGCAAAGCGAAGGCAGTGCGTTGGAGATGGTCAGTGGACTCTTAAAGAGAAATGGAAAGGTGGTTGTCCCTCATTTTGGCAAGCTCCGTGAGGAGTTGATGTTTAAGGCTCACTTCACGAAGTACTCCATTCATCCTGGAAGTACGAAGATGTACTTGGATTTGAAGAAATCCTTTTGGTGGCCTGGGATGAAGCGGGATGTAGCGTTGTATGTAAGCCGGTGTTAGACGTGCACCTTAGTGAAGGCGGAATGACAAAGGACGGGTGAATTCTTGAAACCTCTTCCTATCCCCGAGTGAAAGTTCGACGACATCTTCGTGCATTTTGTGCATGGTTTACCTCGATCGCGGCAGGGTAACGATGCGATTTGGGTGATTGTGGATCGCCTGACCAAGGTATCCCACTTCATTCCAAATCGGAAGGACGATAGCGTGGAGAAGCTCGTGGAGCTTTATGTTCAAAACATTGTGCGGTTGCACGGAATTCCAAAGAGCATCATTAGTAATCGCGATGGACATTTCACGTCCAAGGACTGGAGGTTAGTGCAGTGAAGTTTGGGCACAAAATTGAAATTTAGTACCGCGTTCCATCCGCAAATCGATGGCCAAACGGAGAGAACGAATCGTACGATGGAGGACATGTTGAGAATGTGTTCTCTCAATTTCGGTAAAAGCTGGGAAGACCACCTCTTTATGGTGGAGTTTGCCTACAACAATAGTTTTCAGGAGAGTATCAAAATGGCGCCGTACGAGGCTTTGTATGGAAGGCGGTGTCGAACGCCGATGTCTTGGATAGAGGCGGGAGACACCCAATTGTTAGGAAAAGAAGTGGTGGCAGACGCTTGTGAGTTGGTGCGAACGATCCAGGAGCGAATGAAGGTTGCTCAGGATCGACAGGCAAAGTATTTTAATGCGCGCCACAGAAATGTGGAGTTTGCGGTGGGCGACATGGTCTATTTGAAGATTAAGCCGTTCAAAGGCATTTCGCGAAATCGACGACTCAAGAAATTGAGTCCAAAATTCTTGGGTCCATTTAAGGTTACAGAGCGCATAGGCGAAGCGGCCTATCGGTTGGCGTTGTCCGTAGAGCTAAGCGGATTGCATGATGTATTTCATGTTTCGGTGCTGAGGAAAGCTTTGGTGGAGCCGGAAGATGTGGTTGAGTCTTCGACCGTTCCTGTAATCGAAGATCTGAGGACGATAGTTCATCCGGTTTGCGTGGAGGATTCTGAAGTCCGGCGGTTGCGGAACAAAGAGGTCAAGCTGGTGAAAGTGCATTGGGATAATTGCGGGCGAGAAGAGTTCTCATGGAAGCGAGAGCAAACAATGCGGGATGACTTTCCGGAACTGTTCGTTTCAAGTATGTGTGTTAGTTACGCTTTCGTTGACATTTTAAATTTCGAGGAAGGAATTCTTTTAAGGGGGGTGGATTTGTAACACCCCAGGCTTCGCTCATGCTACTCCTCGAGAAACAGCTATTTGTCGGGAAGTGAAGGCTCAAGATACTTCTCGAGAAACAGCTATTTCTCGGGAAGTGAAGGCTAAAGCTACTTCTCGAGAAGCGAAGGCAGGGAGTTCGACGAAGAGAGAGATTGAAATCATCGGGCCGTTGTGTTAACTCCGCTGGGACGAAGAGAGTTCGTCGAACAAAGTTCAGAACCGCTGGGACATTGAGCTGATTTCGTTCGTCGAACGGAGTTCGACAAAGAGTTCGATGAAGAGTTCGACGAAGTTCGTTCGTCGAACTCCTTCGACGAAGTTCGTTTGTCGAACGGAGTTCGAAGGGAGTTCGACAAATGCAGGCGTTGGCTGGCGGAACCTGTTCCGTAAGTAGCTTTTTCTGGACATCCGATCTGTTTAGATCTTGATCTTACGGTCTAGATAAGTGTGTCCTAAGGTATTATTTAGGGCAGAGAAGTTCTTCTCTTTTCGGGAAATCCTTTGTGCTTTTGGAGGTGTAGAAGAGAGGAAGGGTTTGGAAGAAGAAGAAGGCTAGATCCGCCATTGTTGGAGCACCGGAGCTCCGTTCGCCGATCCGAGACCAGATCTGTGGAGAGAACTAGAAGGCGTTTCTTTTTATCCGTGTCTTTCAACCTATCTATTGCGAGGAAGAGAACTCTTAGGGTAACGACATCTCTCCTCCCGGTTTTAGGATGCATGCATGGCATCTATGCTTTTATCTTTCTCTTTTCTGAAATTTTATTGCACCAGATCTCTCAAGTGAGAGGGGTTTGGGTCGCCTTGGTTCAAGAAGAATCATCGGGTTGATTGAGTCCGTCCCCGACATGATTTTTGCACTAGATCCACTCCGTTAGTGGATTAGGCATTTTGGGTGAAGCCGAAATCGTGACCGGTGGTCCGATTCGGTGATGTTGCTTAGCGTGCATTTTAGGAATTTTGCTAGAAATCCGATGACGGCGAAAACGTCATATGTGTTGCCCTTTAAGTTCGTGTGAGAATGAACGTTGGATTGGAAAGGGTGAATATTATGTTTATGTGAAGGCGTGGTTTGTCTTTGTGGTCGGCTGGCTAGCCCGTGAATGCTTGGATTCATGTGGGGAGAGTGTCCCGACAAGACAAGTCCCCTTCTGGGCTGTGGCGAGAACAAGTATGCTGGTGCGCCCGTTGGAAAGATATGAGCCATGTAAGGGGTGAGGTCCCAGTGAAGTTCTTGGCTTGTGGCTTTGTGATTGTGGCGAGAACAAGTATGCTGGTGCACCCGTTGGCGAGATGAGTCATGTAAGTGGTGAGGTCCCAGTGGAGTTCTTGGCCTTGGGCTTGTACGCTCGTGGGGGAATTGATGAGTACCCCTGGCTGGTTATGAAATGTTGATGTGTGTTGTTATGTTAGAAGCATACACGCCATAGGGTGTCTTGGGTGAAACCCAGGTTTGCATACATGTTGCATTGCTAGATCCCCTTACTTTTATTGCTCAACATAGAAACGTGGATGATGATTGTGACACTCATGCTTATCATGTTTATGTTAATGCTGTTTATTACATTTGCATACGAAGTGCTGACTTGGAGGGTGATGTAGTTCCCCGGGGTCTGCTAGGACGGCCGGGAGGAGGGGTGTTGTTACACCGTTGTTGGTCAGCCAAAGCTGACCCTCGTTATACCGCTCTTTGTGATTTGGATGCAGGGTAAGGATCGCAGGCTGGACCTAGCTCGCCGGACAGAAAGGCCTAAGCTTCATGAAGTGCACCTTTCATGCTTTGTTGTTTGATTATTATGTCTGTACATGTTCCGGCTTGCATGCCGAGGTAGCTTAGGATTGGGGTGATCTGTTGGACATTTCTATGCCCTGTTTGTTATGACTTTAGTATGAGTTTTGTAAGGCCTTAAGACCGTAGTACTCTTATGTAGATGTGGACAACTTCTGTGGTTTATTCTAATGTTTTCGATGTGTTAGTTCTGAGTTTTGAGATGGTTAGATCTATATCACTTTTTAACACTAAAGTTGTGGCGATTATATGTTGTGGGGTCCCGGCCGGACCCATATTATGTACTCATTGCAGGGGAGGTGTTACATGTCTTATCCCCGATGCATTCATTCCTAATGTTATCCAGTCTCGTGTGACCACACATCCACCTAAAGCATTCTCATCTCCGCAACTCCCATTTTTCGCTCATGTACACCATTCACTACCCAACACTCAGAATCGTAGAGCATTGCTGGCCTAATTGCAGTACGGTAATCTTGCCTTTAAGTTTTAATCGTACGGCGAAACATTAAATTAAATGAAAAAGTCCCAGGCGGCGTCGATCTGAACAAATCAAGAGAAGGCGTTCGTTTCCTCCCTCTCGGCATAGTCGGCAAAGAAAAAAGGGAATTGTTAAAGTGAAACCAAAAACGGCTATCCGCACATCAACATAACTTAAAATCCTCGCATAAAATTTGTTCCGATTTTTTACGAGCAAACCAAACACAGCTATCCGCACACCAACATAACTTGAAATCCTCATCTAAAATTAGTTCTGAATTTTTCTACGGGCAAACCATAAGCCGGTCACCAGCGCCGAAAACCATCCCCGATTCCCTCTCGCGCTCGGCCGAAACCTTCTCGCATTCTATAATGGTTTGTTTATGCAGTATGTGCTTGTACAATAGCTTGTACAATAAATGTTAATCGACACAGAAGTGCAATAAGATGTATATAATCATCTTCTTACTTTTTCAGAAATTTTCAAAAGATAATATAATATAACAAAAGGGTCTTGAGACAACAAGATAAGATAAGAAAAATAATTATAACTTTGAAGAAAATTTAGCGATCATATTTTACTCATGCAGTTAACTTCTGTGATTAAAGCATATGAATGCTGAGATCAGAATTTTCATTCCTAGATCAGATCTTGGTTATTCAAAAAGCTAAACTCAGTAAACCAACACTTCAATAACTCTTTATGTCTTTATAAAATAAATTTGAGCAACTGTACATATAGATCAAAATTATAGCACACATATATCATAATTTAGAGAAACAAGAACTCTCCATTTGATTCCTTTTATCCTTTAATTTGGGTCTGATTAGCAACTATCCCAAAACCCTCTCAATGGTGAATACTCGAGCAAAAAGCTTCATTTAACAATAAAAATGCTCAATTTATTTTATATTGATTAGTTTTATTTAATAATTTGTTTGGAATCTTACTCAGTGTTGGAATCTAAAGTATATGAGTGTTATATCATGATTAAAAAATGATAAATTTTCTAATTTTAGATTTGATTTGTTGTTAACAATATCGGGTTGTCGTTAACAGATTTGTTTGCACCGAGTAATTTCCAAAAACTTGAGAGAGAGGAGGAGGATTGGTTATTTCTCTCTAGTCAGGCAACGCAAAATCAACGAAAAAAGGAAGTTTTTCCCTCTCTCTTTGGCATAGTCAGCCCTAAATGGGAGAGGGAGAAGAATTGTTTCGGTAGATTGTTGCCTCCTAAATTTTTTATATTTACTTGTTTATATTTATGGGCAGTTATACATCTATTTTTTAAAACTAAAGGATTACCTACAATTTAAGTTAACATTATTAACTTCAGGACATCACCTGCGCCCAAATCTCCACCACCGACGACGTCTTCCGATCATACTCCGACTTCGGCTCTGTTTGGCGCGGAGGTTGGGCGGACACGGATTTCATCCACGCCGCTGATCCACAACCGCGGGAATCTCGGCGCGGATGAAATCCGCACCTTTCTCGCGGTTTTCAGCGTCGGCGCTGAAATCCGCGCCCGCCAACCTCCACTCCAAACAAGGAAAAACCACGGTTGAGGGTCAAAAATCTGATTTCTGATACGCAACCGCTTAATGAGAAATACGCTTGTTCTGAGGAGAGGTTGTTATAGTACTAGTAATACTTAGAACAAGCATATTTCTCATTACTAGTATCAGAGGTATGTTATAATTTCATCATTAGAGAGTATGGCATCCTCAAGCACTTTCTCCATTCCCCAAACATCAATTCCGATCATTAATGGTGACAAATATGATTATTGGAACATCCACATGCATAAACAAGTAACGTTGTGTAGGATATATTAAAAGAGGAATATAGAGGGGATGAGAAAGTGGTGGCTTTAAAATTACAAAACACATGGAGAGACTTTGAAACACTCTCCATGAAATCAGGTGAAAAAGTAGAAGAGTTACTTGCTAGAACCCTCCATGTCATCAACCAAATTCGTAGCCATGGATATACCATTGAAGATAGCAAGATAGTGCCTAAATTATTACGCACTTTGCCACCTAGTTTCTATCTGACTGTTACAACAATTGAGGAATCTAAAGACCTCAAGACTTTGTCCCTCATAGCTCTTATGGGTTCATTAAAAACTCTTGAAGAACACTTAAGCCATCTCTATCAACTTATAGACCAAGCTTTGCAAGTGAAAGTGATGTCCGCTAAAAGGTCTAATACTGGTAGGAAGCTTCCTAAGCAATATAAACCAAATGACAAAGGGAATATGAAGCCAAGGAAATATAAACAACCCAATACCTTTCAACAAGCCAATAACCTGGAAGACAAGTTTTGTATAATATGTAAAGAACCAATCATAATTCAAAAGATTGCTTTTTTACATGTAAAGCCTATCGGATTCCCAATCATTCAGCTCAACACTACTGGCATAACACAAAGGAGTAAGCCAAAGTTTCTGAAGTTCACGCCACAGAAGACATGTTACATTCCTCCTTAACTCCTGTTAGTAGCCCTGATATTTGGTATTTGGACTCTTGGTACTCAACCCATGTGACCAATAACATGGCTCACTTCATCATCTTAGATGAAACATCCAAATCCCAAGTTGTACTGGGAAATGGGAGCTCCACCTCAATAGAAGGTACGTGCACTATAGTCGTAGAAACACAATCAGGCAACATAAAACAAATATCATATGTATGTATTGTGCCTAGCCTAACACAAAACCTATTGAGTGTGGGTCAATTAGTAAAGAAAGGATAAAACCTCATACTTGATAAAACATGCAGTCATATTCTACAAACAGCCGGCAATCATTTGTCATGTGCCCGTACTTCTTACGGGCATAACAAAAAAGTCTCCCCCTCTCATCACGAGCAGGGAGAAACTTCCCTTTATCTCCTTAAGAGTACATTGAGTGTCCATCTCCGGAGTTCTTCTTCTTCTTGTCCCAGGACTTTTTCTTTCCTGAGAACATCACCTCACTATCTCCCCCTGAGATAGATACTCTAGCCATCTGCTTCGCCAAGCTCTCTTGTGACGACAACAGGTTCTCTAGCTCCAGTAAGGAGGGCTGAGTAGCCCATCCTTGCACAGAAGTGATAACAGAACACACTCCTTCCGCAGACCTCGGAGTATGTGCTTCTTCAGCTTTGCCTCAGATATCGGCTCATCAGGATCCAAGGCTGAGATCTCTGTACATAGATTCTTCACCTTCAGGAAGAAGGTGGATATCGAACACTCTCCTTGAGTGGACCGTGCCAACTCATTTTCTAGAAATTGTAGCCGAGCTACATTCTTCTTGTCGAAAAGCCCATCGAGGGCTTTCCAGATCTCATCAGCTGACTTACAACTCATGATGTGGTCGAAGAAGTCAGGTAAGATAGTTCTCTTTAAGGTGAACTCTGCTTTGGCATTTGTCTTCCTCCAAGCTCTCACATCTTGAGCATTGCCTTCAACAACTACAACCTCCTCTTACTCATCTCCACCAACGACCTCCCATAGGTCCTCTCCAAGAAGGTAGCTCTCCATGCATGACTTCCACTTCTTGTAGTTGGTCTGGGTGAGCAGCTCAATGCCTAGTCCCCTCACATAACCTCCTCCGTCGTCCATCTTGGTTACTTAGTGCTTGAGGTAGATGCGATTGGGGAGAGATTTCGTCATATAGATACTCTCCAGCTTTGCCCAAAGACCATAGACAGTCGTCTCTGAAAGAACTCCATATAGCAGATCATCATATAAGCAAAGCTATATAGTGGACAGAGCTCTGAGATTCAAATCCTCCCACATGCGATCAGTAACCTCAACATCCTTATGGGTCTTTCCCAATAGGATACGGTGTAAACCTTCCTCGATAAGTAGTGCTTTGACCTTCACCTGCCATAGGCCAAAATTATGCCTCCCTTCGAACTTCGCGACTTCAAACTTCGCACTGGTGTGGAAGATGTCATAACAATCAAACTGAGGAAATTTGCACTGAGACTGAGGCGACCAGATAAATTCACGGATCAAGATTGGGAAGATAGGGAGCTGACCGATGTCGTCACCTACCGTTAACCCAACTTGAAATGGAATGTCCAAATAGTCGCCGATCCGAACCTCCATCTAATACCACTTGTTAGGAAAAAACTGGTCCGGGAGCAGATGATTTTCATGTTCCAATTAATAATCTAACGACAAAAAATTATTGTGGTCACGAAGAACGAAAGAACGAAACAGTAAAAAAACACACAAATAGAGAACACCAAATATGAAGTGGTTCCCCAAAATTGGGTACATCCACTGTGCATGCAAAATATTTTTTTTTCTCAATCATACAATACGGCTAAAAGGGGGGAAAGGATAAACCGAGAGATTGATGGCAATTTTGAATCCTCCAAGATCCGATCGTACACGTTGCGACGAGAAAGAGATATGGCGGCAAGAGAAGAGTCGGCGACAGAGAGCCGAGCGCGCTGTATCAAGGAAGAAGCCCGACGACAAGGATGATGGCCACCGACCAAAGAAACGCACACGCGGAAGCAACAAGGAAGAGAACCCCTGATTCGGCCAAGATCGGCCGACCACTCTGCGTATTCCTGTTGGCTGAAAATCTCTTGACTTCTTCATCGGGGATAACCGACCACTTCAAATATATAGGACGGCGGAATCCAGCAAAAACAAGATGGAAATTTCATGTCATCAAAAGAATAATTATAGGAATATATGAATTCCAAAAGATGAGAGGAGGTCAGTTGCACTCATGAAAAAAGATCAAATCTCATCCAAGAAATCTCCCCCATCTCATAAGAAAAATATATTATGTCACCAATGCTCCATTGCTCCTCCACAATTGCCAAAATTTGGGGAATTCCAAAAGGAGCCACGAATTGAGCAGTCTCCAAAAAAGACGTCGGCCAAGAAAGGAAAGATGTGTCATTACCGCAACAGTTATGAGCATAGAAGAAGGTGGAACTGGCGAGGTCAAATTGGTTGCAGCTATCTCAACTAGATTTACACATGTCGGCTTCACAAAAAATTGATAAACTAGTTAGTTGTCATGTCATCTTCCTTCTCTTCCAACCAAAAAAAGAAATTTGAACGTCTCCATCTTTCTGGAGTCTTTTCTCTCTCATCCGGCCACCGTTTTTGACATATAAGTAGTCAAAATTCATTATTTCAACGAGAGAAAACTAAATTCATCATACATTTTGCAAAAATCCTTTTGAGTGATGGGATCCCAGCCCGCCCCCAGATTCGCCCCTAATTGGGAGGAATGACAATCCTTATGTGCAAGACAAATTGAAAATTGTTGTCACAACAGATGGAGCACTTACTTTTTTTTAGCAGAGACTCCTGATTTTGGATTTTCAAATGCCTCAAATAAGAGGCAAAACCCTCTTTTTTATATGTTAAAAATTTTGGTTTAATATTTATCTGCACTCTGCCAATAAAACTGTTCAAATTTTACATCTTGGCTCATGGAATTTAATTTTTGGAAAAATTTATTGAATTGAATCAGTCCACATGATAAGCGATTTTAAAGCGCTAGGACTCTCTAGGGCAGATACCTTTCCTATATATATATATATATATATATATATATATATATATATATATAATAAACACAGCTAATAATAAACATGCTAAAAACAGTTTAGCCTATTGAAAAGGAGTTAGAAAATACTTTAGTCAATTTAATATGATTCCTCCCCTGGTCAGAGTTGTGTAAAAGGTTCCAAGCAAAAAAGGATCACAGAAAGTTTCGCGTAGTTCTTACCCTAAAGTTGCAGAATATGACCGTTGGCTTGTCACTTGGCCTCGGAGTAAGATTAAAATAGAAAAATTATTGTGTGCGCAGACAGCAATAGGTGCCTTGTGTTTCAAGCCCAAAATGAGTACAAATTACTCCTTTGAACAACGTATATACCGATCCACCCGCAAGCGTGGCTCAAAATCTTATGGATAGTTTTTTTAAAGGGTATTTATATAAGCATCTCACGTACGGCTATTCACAGCCCATATATAATAGCAATCCAGTAAAGTGATATTCGCAGCTCACTGCATATTGACAACCCAAATTTTGACGTAAACCCATCGAGATTCTCCCGTTTTGTATGTAATTGCTTGGAAAGCCAAGCAAATGAAAAGTTTTTTCCCAATGTTAGGTCTCTTTTCTTATTATTATTTGGCATTGATGCTCGAGAAGATCTTAAAGCCATTGTAGAAATAACATCCACTACCACAGAATTGAGTAATCCACAATTGCGCTATCATTTTTGGACAACAATCCTTCTTACAAATTGGGGGAAAATTAGTTCAACAGCATGGTAGATCCAAACGCACATGAATAATAATGAAAAGCTGGCATCTAGGTTCATTTGGGCATTATCGCAAGAGAAATACTTAGGTGCGTTCTCTCACTTAGTTCTAGCTGGAGGGGGGGGGGGGGGGGGGGGGGGGGGGGGGGGGAATACAGCCGAATGATCTTAGATCCGACGATAGAGAAAATACTGACATTATTTATTATTCATAAATACAGCAATATTATTCATAAATACAACAGTATTTAGAGCTATCAATGGCTGAGATGCACTCCTCTCACCATGATTTTAGGTGAGAGTAACTCACCTAAAATTTCAAACACCCAATGAGGACAAATAAGGCTCATTCAATCCACACCCAGGAGATGGTCTACATGGTCTCCACCTAACCCAACAGCATTCATCGATCTGCGCGCCATATCCATATCAGAAAACAAATTAGGATGACCTGTAGAAGCTAAGGTTGAGCATATTATTCGAAACTCGAAAGTCGCTCGAAAATTGCTCAAATATTGAGCCGAATCGGAATCAGTTACAATTGATTTGAAACAAATTAGGACACCGTTGATAATCATCGGGATTAGAGCCAACAAAAACAAGCTCATTCATTCACCCAAAATGCACTTTACATGTGGCGGCATACGTTTCGTCGCTGACGGTTCGAAACCTGGACGCAGAAATTTCCCCTATATCAGGGATTAAGCCAGCGTCTTGATAATCACACAGGGCGGGCTGCCATTAGAGGGTGACAAAAAAAAGTAGTTTTATGTTTTATTTTGAGTTTTTGGAGCTGCTAATATCGATTCATGGGCTGCTTATATAAACGCCTTTTTTTAGGCAATTGTTAACCGCACCCCAGTTTTGACTATCCGCAACCTTTTTATATGAAGTATTACGCATTTTTTTTGGAAATACGCCTTGTACAAGCATTTTTAGGAAAAGTGTTCAACACTAAAGTTGTAGATATCGTCGAGATATACAACTTTCGTGTTGAACACTTTTCCTAAAAATGCACGCGCAAGACGTATTGCCGCTCGAATTGAAACATGGGCGTAACTATAACGAATTTTTGGAAATACGCATTGTGCATGCATTTTTAGGAAAAATGTTCAACACGAAAGTTGTAGATCTCGACGATATCTACAACTTTCGTGTTGAACACTTTTCTTAAAAATGCTTGTAGAATGCGTATTTCCAAAAAAAACGCGTAATACTTCATATAAAATGGTTGCGGATAGCCAAAACTGGAGTGCGGTTAACAATTGCCTTTTTTTTTAATCGTAATGAATAGATGCCATTAATTATCATTTCATATGAAATCACGCCTTAGGGAATAATTTATCCATGCATATAGAGGATTAGCTATCTTTTCTGCCGTCGTATATCAATTATCATTTCACATTAATTATCTTTGCGGCTCCTTTCTGCCGTCACATCCTTTCTGCCGTCATATATTGGACGAAGTTAATAAAATATAAATAAATAGCAGAAAAGATAATCGCACCCCAAAAGAATCTAAAATCTCTCATTTTATTTTATTAAAGATAATCGCACCCCAAAATCAAAATCCGCTAACAATGCAATCGAAGGGGGGAAGGCGACACTTTGAGGGCTATAGGAGTTTCGAGGCATAACTAATCGCGTCTCCGACCGAGCCATTTAACTTTGTGTGTCGCCGGCACCGCTTCGCTACTTTGCGGGTCGCCAACCTCCGCTTCGCACCTCTGCGAGTCGCCTTCCTCCGCAAGTCGCCTCCTCCGCTTCGCACCTCTGTGGGTCATAGGCCTCCGCTTCGCTTGTTGTCGTAGCAACACACAACACAATCAATCACAATCACAAGATCAAGAGAATAATCACAAAATCAAGAAAACAAGGAGAGCGCAAACCACTCATCCATACCATCCGCAATTAATAGTGAACCTATGAACTTCTATGCCCAATGGTCATGGTACATAGACGCTTTAGAGAACACTTCAATAAGATTACAAGTATTTCAAATGAGAGGGAAAAAAATACAAGTTACCACTCCTTGATATGGAGGAAACGAGAGACTCTTCCTTGGTTTTGAAGGGGAGCACGGCTTGGTCCACCAGCTCGTCCAACTCTTCTTTGGATGTCGTCCACGATACGGGAGAGAGCTGACGCCTCCTCCTAGTCATGTCTTCTCTCCGGTTTGTTCACCTCCATGTCAAGTGCTCCGGCTTGGAGCTCCAATGGTACCTTGGAAATCACCTCCCAACCTTTGAAATGCTTGGGGAGGAAGGAGAGGGCCTAGGGAAGAAACCCTAGCTGCTGGAGATGAAAATGGAGAAATGGAAGTCTATTTTTCGGAACCGGCGAAATGAGCTGCAAAAACACGTATTTATAGAATCAGGAAACTTTGCTCACACACGATCAAACGCATGATCATGCATGGAGAGAGGGACGCGAGCGGGAAAATTGGCTGCAGTGGGACCTGGAGGGAAAATTAATGATGAGCTAGTAGGATCAACGCGCACGATCAGTGATCGTGTGGGAAGAAGGATTGCATTGGTCGTGCACAGCAAAAGTCGGCTACAGATTGAACTCGCACGAACGCATTGATCATGCGCGAAGGAGTTCGCACGAGTCGTGCAGAATAAATGAGTTCTCTGTACTTTCTAGGCCAAATGGTCGCGCACGATCAGTGATCATGCGCGAACAATGTCAATTATCGTGCGAGAATACAAACACACGACCATTGACATTAATGACGGAACATAGCCCAGACGCGCCAAGACTTCCAAACTACCTGCGCAGGAAGACCCAGTACAGGATCAAAACATCCACACACAATACATATATAGAAAAACACAAGCGCGAGGGAGAGCAAATCGCCCTCGAGCATGGAATTTATGTAAACATGCTCTAATTAGCCAATAAGTGCTCATTCATCATAGAATTGAATTATTACAGATTTTATGATAAACCATATGAAAAGATGAGCGAAATCGCATGAAATCCAAGCTAAACTATAGCCAAAATACTATATGAAATACACTCATCAAATACCCCCAGACTTGATTAATTGCTCGTCCCGAGGAAACCATCTACCTATAGGGGTACGAAAGATTAATTTCATAATAAAAACTGAAATAAGATAGTGGACAAAGAAGTCTCATGATGCCCATGGATGGTAAATTAAACTAGGTAAACATCCTAATTATATTAATCCAATTACACCCATTTTCAACAATCTATCATAAACGTCGATATCCATTTCAATATGAAAGAACTGAGTGATTCTTCATAAGCATAACGTAAGCGAAAGTAGTGAACACTAAGAATTGCATTATCAACACATGACTTCCGGGTGTCCTTCAAAGAAATCCACCAATTATTGGGAAAACCCCTTATGATTTGTCTAGCAAATTATCTTAAAGTGATTTCATCAGTTAGGTTGTATTACCCACATTGTGTAGAAAGGGTCAAATGGTCATTAGATGTCCTAGGATGTCACACTCACCTTAGAGTGTTAAGACCAGGTCTAAGAGAAGCACAAATTCAGTTGAGTTAAAACTTACGTCGAATAGGAGTCGACGCAACTTCGACTAGAAGTCGACGCAACTCTAACTAAAAGTTGAAGTAACTCAGACTGCTTGTCGAAGTATCAAGTGAAGTCGACTCAACGTTGAAATGAACTCGATGCAGAAGGAAGAGTCTGTCGAAGCTATCTTAGAAGTCGACGTAACTTCGACTCCAACTCGACGCAAAAGGAAGAGTCTGTCGAAGCCATCTTAAAAGTCGACGTAACTGTTGGAGTTTCTGAGGTGATCTCAAAGCAATCAACAGTTAGTCTTACTGCCAACGCAATATGAGCCTATAGGGTCGCACATAAAAGCGTTTGGAGAAGTTGAAGAAAGGATTGTGTTGACCTTACTCATATTGGATATGAGTGGAGGACCAATCCTGTGACTGCTTGGAATCAAGTTGAGAATGTCTCAATAGGAAATCGTTTAAAGTGTTTAAACGAATGGATTTATACTAGATAATTCGGCTAAAGGGTTTAGACAAATTCGGCTAAAGGGTTTAGACGAATTCGGGTAAAGGGTTTGGACGAATTCGACTAAAGGGTTTCGACGAATTCGGCTAAGTCAAATTCGGCTAAAGTGTTTAGTTGAATAAGTGACAAATTCGGCTAAAGGGTTTCGCTGAATTTATATAGACGAAATTATTTCGTTGAAATCATATAACCGAATTTATATAGCCGAATTTATATAGACGAATTCGTCGAAAGGGTTTCGCAGAATCTGAGTCGAATCAGCTAAAGTGTTTAATCGAAATATATTAAATTCGGCGAATGTGTAAATCTAGACAGAAATGTTCTGTTTTTCCTCTGGTCTGCGGATATCATGTTTTATTCATTGCGTATAAAAGGAACGCGATTAGGTCTTCGATTAACACTGAAAAAGACCGAACCTTTTCTTCGCGATTTCAGACGAGAACTGCCGTCTGGAAAAGTTCCACAAGAGGGCTTCTCGTTCTTGCCGTCCGCCGTGCTCCGCCGCCGACGGTCGCCGCCTCCCCTGTCTCGGACCTAGCAGTCCGTGGGGATGCTGAGAGCTTCCTACTCTGACCCATTCCTTGTTCGACAAGGCCTTGGGGTTCTCTATCGTTCGTGTGGATCGTTGTAGAGGAGCTAATACATTTCGATTCTTGGAACTCAAATTTAGTCTGCCGGATTTCTTCTTGGAGCACCTTGGTTGAGTATTGACTCAATCCCGCGAAGGTATACTGCATTTTGCTTTCCTAATCTTTTGATTCATGAGATCCGCAAGATCCTTACTCTTTGGGTTGTTCTAGTTTTCTTCCACTGCGCACATTTGATGTGTCCATATCATTATGAATGGTATTTAGAAAACCCAACAGTGATATCAGAGGCAGATTGCGATCAAGTGCGTGCAAATCTAGAAATTTGGAAGCGTTCTAAATGTATTGATTTCTTCTTGGAACATCAATTTTTGATGTGTTTTGTGTGGTTTCTGGTGGTGGAATTTCAAAATTTGGTCGGGGCTCTGCCCCGCACCCCTCAAGGGCTCTGCCCCTTGACCCCGCACGCTGATCGGTTAGTGAGACCACCGCCAGGGGCACTCCCCCTTGGAACCCCGTCAGGAACGCATGTGATTGCGTTGTGATTTCATTGTTTCAGAGATTGTTTCTCCATTGCAGTAACCGTCCCTCGATATGGTTTGTGAAACCAAATGTCGTGGATTTTGAATCTGACATTGAGAGACGAGCTTGTCTACTGCATGAGTGGAGTTGCTTTGCTTGTGTTCAATGCATGTAAATCTGGACATTTAGAAGTGTTCTAAGTATTCAGATTTTGCCCCTTTTATCAAATTGTTGATAACCCTTTTATGTGCATGGTGATTAAATGTTAATCATGATGAAATGTTCATCAATAAAAAAATATAATCCCTTATTCAATATTAAGTATACGGCCTTCCGATGGATGACACTTTGTGCTCTTCCTGCCTCGATCGATGAAGTGTGGGCCTGCCAAAGCAAGGTGCATTAATCTATCTTGGTAAGGGTGCGAGCGGATAATTATGATATCCCACTGTCGACATTGGGTATAACTTAACTAGGTGACCTCAAAGGTTGAGTGCCTAGAGGCATAGGGTTGGCATGCTCCATATGATGGATGCGAATAAAGAGTTATTCACCAACCATACGAGAGTTGCATAGTGATGCAATTGACAAATGTTGTCTACCTAAATAACCGCATTATGAGAGGAACGCCAAAGCAGACTCGTTGTGTTGGTGAAATCCGGATCTTGTCCACTAAGAGAGTAGCTCGCATAAACTCTTCGAATAGAAATTAAGGGTTGTCGATTTGATTAAAAATAGTGGGAGCTCTTAATAAAAGTCCTTATTAATATAAAATGTATTTCGAAATACAGTACTAAAAGTTTTGTGAATTCATTGTAGAATTTCCATGGCAAGTGGATCTCACTCCACCCTGTCCCTGAGAGCTATTCTTGAGAAGGACAAGCTCAACGGGACGAACTTCCTTGACTGGTACAGAAACCTGAGAATTGTTCTCAGGCAAGAGCGCAAGCTCTATGTCTTGGAAGGTAAAGCCCCCACAGAGCCGACCGGAAATGCTCCGAGAGCAGATAAAGATGCTTACAAGAAGTATCAGGATGATACATTGGATGTGGAATGCCTCATGCTTGCTACCATGTCCTCTGAGCTTCAGAAGCAACACGAGAGCATGTGTGGTTATGAGATAATCGGGCACCTCAAGAAAATGTTCGAGAGGCAAGCCCGGCAAGAGAGGTTTGACATATCCAAGGCGTTATTTCAGTGCAAAATAGGAGCTCGAGACTCAGTAGGGACTCACGTACTCAAAATGATTGGGTATATAGAGAACCTTGAAAGACTGGGTTTTCCCATGGGCCAAGAGTTGGCCACAGATCTGATCCTGCAATCGTTGTCGGACAGTTATGAGCAGTTTGTCTTGAACTATAACATGAATGAAATAGACAAGACACTGCCCGAGCTCCTAGGCATGTTGCGAACTGCTGAAAATAATATGAAGAAGGTCAAGCCTGCTAGCCCCATACTGATGGTGCATAAAAGCAAGGGCAAGACTAAGGGATTCAAGAAGACGAAGATATGATCTAAGTCTCATCTTGATCCCAAATCTTCTGCACTGAAAAAGAAAGGTCTGGCGAAGGAAGGAAAGTGCCACCACTGCAGTAAGGCTGGGCATTGGAGGCGGAACTGTCCCCTCTATATTGAGGATTTGCAAAAGAAGAAGGGAAGTGTGACTTCCACCTCAGGTATTTATGTTATAGAGATAAACCTTTCTGCTCCTTCATCTTGGGTATTGGATACCGGATGCGGTTCTCACATTTGTACAAATGTGCAGGAACTGAGAAGGAGAAGAATGCTGGGTAAAGGGGAGGTAGACCTGCACGTCGGGAATGGAGCAAGAGTTGCTGCCGTCGCTGTTGGTGTCTATTGTCTTTCTTTGCCCACTAGGCTTGTAATAGAATTAGATAACTGTTATTTTGTTCCAGCCATAACTAGAAACATTATATCCATATCATGTCTTGACATGAAAGGCTTTTCGTTTATAATTAAGAACAATTGTTATTCGATTTTTATGAATGATGTTTGTTTTGGTGTAGCTCAATTGTTTAATGGTTTATATGTTTTGAACTTAGACCATCCGATCTATAATGTAGAAAATACTAAAAGACTAAAAACAAATGATTCGAATCCTACGTACCTTTGGCATTGTCGTTTATGCCATATAAACGAGAAACGCATATCCAAGCTCCATAAAGATGGACTACTGGACTCATTTGATTATGAATCATTTGAGAGATGCGAGTCATGTTTATTAGGCAAGATGACGAAAGCTCCTCACTAGTTGTAATGAGAGGGTTAATGATCTCTTGGGTATAATACATAGTGATGTATGCGGAACCATGAGTTCTATGGCTAGAGGTGGGTTCTACTACTTCGTTACATTTACTGATGATTTCAGTAGATACGGATACGTGTTTCTTATGAAGAACAAATCCGAGACCTTTGAAAAGTTCAAAGTGTTTAAAAATGAAGTAGAGAACAACTGGGAAAAAGGATAAAAGCACTCTGATCTGATCGAGGTGACGAATATCTGAGTCATGAGTTTCGTGATCATCTGAAAGAGTGTGGTATTGTATCACAGCTCACTCCGCCCGGAACACCTCAGCATAATGGTGTTTCTGAGAGGAGGAATCGTACCTTGTTAGACATGGTGCGATCGATGATGAGTCATGCAGATTTGCCCGTTTCCTTTTGGGGTTTTGCTTTAGAGACTACTGCTTTCACACTAAATCGAGTTCCAACGAAAATGATTCTAAAGACACCATATGAGATATGAACTGGGAAGCATCCTAGTATGTCGTTCATCAAGATTTGGGGTTGTGAGGCATACATGCGACGTCAAATGCCTGACAAGCTGGAACCAAAATCGGATAAATGTTATCTAGTGGGGTATCCTAGGGAAACCAAAGGATACTACTTCTACTTAACGTCTGAGGGCAAAGTGTTTGTCGCAAGGACTGGTGTCTTTTTGGAGAAAGAGTTCTTATCCAGAAAGACTGCAAAGGTAGAACTTGAAGAAGTCCAAGAGCCACAAACAATGAACGAATCAAAATTGGAACCTGAGCAAGGACTACAAGAAGTTGTAGCTGGAGAGCCTGCTCAAGAAACACAAGTCGTACGTAGATCTGGTAGACCAAGATTTGAGCCTGAGAGATATGGATTTCTCATGACTCAAATAGGTAATGTGTTGCTTATGGATCATGATGATGAGCCTGCAACCTACCAAGAGGCTATGAATGGACCAGACTCCGAGAAGTGTCTTGAGGCCATGAAATCTGAAATGGACTCCATGTACACAAACCAAGTTTGGACCTTGGTGGAACCACCTGAAGGGGTACGACCCATAGGGTGCAAGTGGGTCTTCGAGAAGAAGACCGACATGGATGGGAATGTACAGACATTCAAAGGTTGGCTGGTGGCTAAAGGTTTCAGGAAAATTCATGGTATTGACTATGATGAAACCTTTTCCCCTGTAGTTATGGTCAAGTCCATCAGAATTCTACTTGTTATTGCTGCGTATTATGACTACGAGATCTGGCAAATGGACGTCAAAACGGCTTTCCTTAATGGAAACCTCCTTGAGGAAGTGTATATGACACAACCTGAGGGTTTTTATCTCCAAGTGAAGCCACTTAAATATGCAAGTTGAATCGATCCATTTATGGATTGAAACAAGCTTCTCAAAGTTGAAATCTGCGTTTTGATGAGAAGATCAAAGAGTTTGGTTTCATCAAGAACGAAGATGAGCCTTGTGTTTACAAGAAGATTAGTGGGAGCATCGTTGTCTTCCTGATATTGTATGTAGATGACATACTGCTGATCGGGAATGACATTTCGACCCTGCAAGTTGTTAAGAACAACCTAGGGAACTACTTTTCTATAAAAGACATGGGTGAAGCGACTTACATACTTGGTATTAAGATCTATATAGATAGATCGAAGAAGTTGCTGGGTTTGACCCAGAGTACATACATTGACAAGGTGTTGAAACGGTTCAACATGCTTGAGTCCAAGAAAGGATTCTTACCCATGTCACATGGTGTGAGTCTCTCTAAGGAACAGTGTCCTAAATATTTGGAAGATAAGGACCGCATGAAGATGATTCCATATGCTTCGGCAATTGGATCAATCATGTACGCAATGTTATGCACTCGACCTGATGTCTCTTATGCTTTGAGCATGACAAGCAGGTATCAGTCTGATCCTGGTGATGGTCACTGGATAGCTGTCAAGAATATCCTAAAGTACTTGAGAAGGACTAAGGATATGTTCTTGGTGTATGGTGGAGAGGAAGAGCTCGTTGTAAATGGTTACACGGATGCTAGCTTCCAAACTGATAGGGACGATTCAAAGTCCCAATCAGGTTTTATATTTTGCCTTAATGGAGGAGCTGTAAGCTGGAAGAGTTCCAAGTAAGAGACAGTTGCCGATTCTATGACAGAAGCCGAGTATATTGCTGTCGCAAATGCGGCAAATGAGGCTGTGTGGATTAGGAAATTCATCGGCGAGCTAGATGTACTTCCTAGCATTGTTGGTCTCGTAGTTCTCTACTGTGACAACAACGGTGCTATTGCCCAAGCTAAGGAACCTAGATCTCATCAGCGCTCCAAGCACATACTCCGACGGTTCCATCTTATTCGAGAGATTGTCGATTGAGGAGATGTGAGCATTTGCAGAGTACCGACTGAAGATAACATAGCGGATCCATTGACAAAGCCTCTTGCGCAAAATAAGCATGATGGTCATGCTAGATCAATGGGTATAAGATACCTGAATGATCGTCTTTAGTGGGAGTCTTGTGGATTGTATGTTTGTTGGTTGTTTATTCATGTGATGAATTGTAATGTATACGGTGTTTTTTATTTTACATTTATGGAAAGTTCTTAATATTATGTCAATAGTATTTATTTGATAAATTAATTAACATAATAAACGCCCTTAGTCTGTTTGCTTCCATAGGAATTCAAGTACGTGACTTGAATGTGAGGGCCTATGTATAACCAGAAGCTTCATTCTTAAATGGTCCCTAGTCGGAGTATCATCATAGAAGTTAAAGGGCAATGATGATACGTTAAGACTAGCATGTGCATTTACTGATGACCGGTTCTCACAGGTCATGATATTGTGATATCAATTCATCACATGGGTGCTTGTTAGTGAACAAGTTGTACTGGACAGACCCACCATGAGACTACTTTGTGGATTGTTATATGAACGTGTCACAAGTAGGTCTCATCTGACAATGGTGTTTGTAGTTCTTTGACCTGAAGTCACAACATTCATCAAGTGAGGAAGAGCGTACTTTGATACCATCTAAAGTCTTCCTTGAGAAAGGTCGATGATAAGGGTGGTTATTGGGTATGTTACGATTCATTTGGGTGTTTGTGTGTTGACAGATATGGGATTTGTCCTCCTTTATGACAGGAGTTACATCCATGGGCCCCTTGATGGAATGAGACCGAGAAATGCATGTCCATGCTGGGTTGAGCCAATATATGATATTGAGCTTACCACTTTCATAAGGTCTATTCTAGATCAGGAAACTAGGATTGAGCAATTATGAGGGTGACACGGTCCATGCCTCTAGTTCTATCCAGATGTAAGGGACAAAGGAACATGACAATGCTGATACATTAGTTTAGATAGGCTTATTGAGTTATGAACTCTTATTGCTTGGGTAGCAATGATGTATTGCTAGATGCAGCTCATTGTTTGTGAGACTTTTGTTGATACTTTATGATCAATTGGGAGACTGTTGGAGTTTCTGAGGTGATCTCAAAGCAATCAACAGTTAGTCTTAATGCCAACACAATATGAGTCTATAGGGTCGCACATAAAAGCGTTTGGAGAAGTTGGAGAAAGGATTGTGTTGGCCTTACTCATATTGGATATGAGTGGAGGACCAATCCTGTGACTGCTTGGAATCAAGTTGAGAATGTCTCAATAGGAAATCGTTTAAAGTGTTTAAACGAATAGATTTATACTAGATAATTCGGCTAAAGGGTTTAGACGAATTCGGCTAAAGGGTTTAGACGAATTCGGCTAAAGGGTTTAGACGAATTCGGCTAAATCAAATTCGACTAAAGTGTTTAGTTGAATAAGTGACAAATTGGGCTAAAGGGTTTCGCCGAATTTATATAGACGAAATTGTTTCGTTGAAATCATATAATCGAATTTATAAAGCCGAATTTATATAGATGAATTCGTCGAAAGGGTTTCGCCGAATCTAAGTCGAATCGGCTAAAGTGTTTAGTCGAAATATATTAAATTCGGCGAATGTGTAAATCTAGACAAAAATGTTCTGTTTTTCCTCTGGTCTGCGGATAGCCTATTTTATACCTTGTGTATAAAAGGAACGTGATTAGGTCTTCGATTAACACTGAAAAAGACCAAACCTTTTCTTCGCGATTTCAGACGAGAACTGTCGTCCGGAAAAGTTCAGCAAGAGGGCTTCTCGTTCTTCCCGTCCTCCGTGCTCCGCCGCCGACGATCGTCGCCTCCCCTGTCTCGGACCTAGCAGTCCGTGGGGACGCTGAGAGCTTCCTACTCCGACCCATTCCTTATTCGACAAGGCCATGGGGTTCTCTATCGTTTGTATGGATCGCTGTAGAGGAGCCGATACATTTTGATTCTTGGAACTCGGATATAGTCTACCGGATTTATTCTTGGAGCACCTTGGTTGAGTATTGACTCAATCCCGCGAAGGTATACTGCATTTTGCTTTCCTAATCTTTTGATTCATGAGATCCGCAAGATCCTTACTCTTTGGGTTGTTCTAGTTTTTTTCCGCTGCGCACATTTGATGTGTCCATATCATTATGAATGGTATTTAGAAAACCTAACAGTAACTTCGACTCCAATTCGATGTAGGAGATGAAGTTCAAATCCAAGTCTTCAACTAGACGGATACGTCGATAAGTACTCGACGCAACATCAACATCTAAGTTCAGCCAGAGCTAAGAAGGAATTCAAAGCTACTTCTATAAGAACTCAGAGGTGCGTCGATATGGCGAATAATGAAGTCGACGCAGCGTCGAATACAGTCAGAAAAAGTATGTTTTCTGCTATCTTTTCTAATACCTTTTTAGAATGTCTACAAAGTTGAAAACTTTTCTCAAACGAATCGTTTATTGCCAAGAAAGGAATGGAGTATTCCAGAGAAACAGCAATGACATTCTTGGAAGATATTCAAATCAGTCTTGACGGTTCGGGAACAGAAATAGAAGGAAATATTTATTATCCAATGAACATTCCTTCTAAGGACAGTCTAGAAGAAGAAAGAAATTCAAACACAAATCAATAGAGAATAAGTATGCTGAGGAAGAAATAAAATCAAACAATTTTATTCTTTCAGTCAAGAGCTTCTGTCTTCTTCTTCCTTCTCCAGCTCTAAGACAGAATTGAAGAACAACTTCTTTGCACAGGAAAACAATATACAACAAGCCTGCTGCTTCCTCTTCTACATCATATAGCAGCAAGCCAACAAAAGTGCAGAGATGATCAGGATCAAAGCTCATATCCCTTGCAATCATCACTATCTTAAGCAAGAGTTCATTATATTCAGATCCTGAAGTATATAGAAGCAACCACATCCAGAAAGATAGTTGCTGAAGGATTCTAACTGAAGAATCCAATTCTCTTCTTTCTCCTCTTCTATTGTTCTTATTCTGCAATTGCAAATGAGTTTTAAGAATTTCTCTACAAAGGATTCAATGGTTCTAAGAGTCTACTTATCAAAAGACTCAGTGGTTCTAAGAGTCTTCTTAACAAAAGACTCAGTGGTTCTAAGAGTCTCCATATCAAAAGACTCAGTGGTTTTGAGAGTCTCCTTATCAAAAGACTCAGACACAGTTAGTGCAATCCTACCAGGGTGGTAGAAGAGTGGACTACCCACATTTTGGGGAACCACTATAAAATTTCTGTGTCTTCTGCATTGCTTTTCTGTTCTGTCCCAGTTTACTATTTTCTGTTTTATATTTCCTGTGATTACTTTATTCTGTTTTGGCGTTGATAATTGCATAGTACTTAGTAGTTTTATTGTGTGTGCACATTTAGTGTAAAGATTATTTAAATCTCTATTCACCCCTCTAGAGAATACTCAGAAGCACATTGTGCACTTTCAATTAGTATCTGAGGTAGGTTGATCATTAAAAGGTTAACATCTTGATTAAAAGATCTCCTTACTGTTATTTCTTTATTTAAAATTATCAAAAACTATTTTATAAAGAAAAAATGAGTTCTAAGGACTATGCATCAACAAGACCACCAGTGTGTAACTTAATAAGTTTATGCTCTAGAAAGTCAGAATAAAATTATATATGAACTCTATTGATGAAGACATTTTTGATGTCATTGTTTCAGGTCCCCCAACACCATACAAAAGGATGCCAGTGGATCTACAACACAAGAAGTTGTCTCAGGGAATGAGTGGATAGATGATGATAAAAAGCAGAAACCATGTGATGGCAAGACTATGAATATTCTGGTCTCCACAATGTCAGATGACATATTCCAGAAAGTTGTTGACTGCCAATCAGCAAAAGAGATCTGGGAATCTCTTTCTAGGTTTATAGAAGGGAGTTTTGATGAAAGAAAGGACAGGAAGTCCCTTTTCATATCCCAATATGAGAATTTTCAAAAGAAAGCCGAGGAAAGTGTTGCTAAAATGCATGACAGATTCAACATTATTATTAATGACCTAAAAAATCTAGACAAGGAGATATCCCCGACAGAAATCAATGATAAGATCCTCATGTGCTTCCCAAGCTCATGGGACTCAAGGATCTGGGCCATTAGAGGGCCTAGAGGCCATAGAGAGACCTCTACTGATGCTTTGCTAGGAAAGCTCAAATCTTATGAGATGCTATTGAAGAGCAGAGCTGAAACAGAGGCTAAGGAGACAATATCAACTCCCATCCAAAGGAGTCTTGTCGTGAAGGTTGCTGAAGGAGAGTCCTCCACTTCTAAAGATGAGATGTTCAGTCTCTTAGCAAGGAGATTCAGAAACTTGGTCATGACAGAAGACTCAAGAAGGAAAGAGTGGAGCTCAAAACCCAGATTTGATAAGACTCCAAAGAAGGAAGTGATCTGCTTCTCTTGCAATAAGCCATGATACATTACTCCTGAATGTCCACAAGAACAAAGGGACATGAGCAGCAGCAAAGAGAAACAGAAAAAGTCTTTCAGGAAGAAAGACAAGAAGAAAAGTAAAAGTTTCATTGCTGAAACCTGGAGTGACTCTGAAGTAGAGTTAAACACTTCTTCATCAGAAAGTGATGAAGAAGCTGTTGAAGCTGCATGCCTGATGGCATTGGATGTCTCCTCAGATGATGAAGGAGACCAGGTAAGTCTTTTTGATACTTTGAATTTAACTCAGAAGAATTTAAAATTAGCTTTAAAGAATTCTGTAATGACTATCTTAAAATTCAAAAAGAAATAAAGACAGTTAGAGAAAAGTTAGAAGATTTCAAGAAAGATAATTTATATTCAGTAAACTATGATTTAAGAACTCAAATATACAAAAAGAAAAAAGAAGTAATTAAATTAACCTATGAAAATACAACCCTGCAAGAAGAGCTAACAAATGCAAAAGCCTTTGAAGACTCACTCAATGAAAGGAGTCAGAAGCTCAAAGATATTACACAAAATCTCTCCATGAGATTTAAGCACCTAGGTTTAGGAGCAGACTCATGCACTAGCACAGAAGTCTCTATTTGACTTGCTTGGAAAAATCCAGTTAGATTTGTTAGACCTAGTGACTATCAAATAAGTGAGAGGAGTGCAGTATTTGAGGATCGGGATAATAATAATCCTGATAAAATCACTGCATTTAATAAAGCAAACTCTAATAGTGAGAAAAGACCTCTAGGGAAAATCAATCCAGACAAACTAATGAATCTAAATAAAAAGGGTGTTATAAAAGAGAAAATTGTTAGGCACTCTGCATATTTATTATCTTTAGATACATTCTATACACATTTCAAGTACCAATATAATAAACCTAGATTTGATAAACTCATTTTCTACCATCCAAAAGGATATCATGAAAGACCTTTCTATTCTTTCATAGAACCTTATAGTGGTAGAAGCAAAGGACCCAAGGTAACCTGGGTATCCTCTAATATTTGAGTTACATGTGCAGGAAACTTAGAGTTCTTTTCTCAGAGAAAGTGAAGGGAAAAGAAAGAACTAAATGATCAAGAATGAACTACATATATGTAAAGGGAGTAATCTCTACTTTAAAATTCTTTGTTGATTTTATAGCTCATGAAAATAATTGTACTAATACTATTTTCAATAAAAATCACTGTTGAAAAAAATAGCAAGAATTTTCTAAGAAAAAAGAACTGTACATTCAGAGTTGCGTCGACTAGAATTCTACGTACCGTCTAATTCTACTCGACGCTAGATTCAAGAGCAATCTGAATCAGATAATTCGTATAACATTCTACGCGATGTCAACTTCATATCGATGCATACGTCGATTTAATAATTGCTCTTCAAATTTGAAGGTGCGTCGATTACAAATCGACGCAACGTCGATATGACAAGCGTGCGCAGTTTCACTTCTAGAAGTTGCTTCAACACATTTTGGCGCGCTGAATATTAATCTTTGTCGACGGTGCTTCAAATACAACCCTAAGTTGCGACGAATTATCTTCTTTGAAGCAACATAGGCGTCGAATTCATTACGCTTTCGAATTCTCTCTTTCTTGCTCTCGTGTTTTCTTTCTCTCCAGCTCTCTTGCCTCTCTCTCTCTTCTCTTTGCATGTACTTCACCTCAGAATCAATGTCTCCTCCTAAGATCAACTCAGGTTTCGATGTTGACGTGGACTCCTTCAATGCAGCCTTTGAAAATTTCAAGATCATTCTTGGCTTGTTTCATACTGTCGGGTTGACAAAGCTGATTTCTACAAGGTGTAAGATCCTTGATGTTGAACTGACAGAGTTGAAAGACAATCTTCATATAGGAGATGATGGATCCCTCAATGAGAGAATTTTTGGGACTGACATAAATATTACATAGGAAATGTTAAGTCAAACATTTGGTCTTACAGCTGGTAGTGATCCAGATGAACTGACAGGGGAAGAGACCAGTAAGGCTTTACAGATCATGCAGTTCAGGAAGGAGAAGGTCATCAACCTGAAGAAGATTGATCTAACCGAAGAATACAGATTCCTGACTGATATAGTAGGGAAGTGCTCCTGTGCAAGATTTCATCCCATGATGCCAATCCTAAGCAGTAACTCCAGATCATAGGAATTCTAGTTCTGAACAAAAAGATCAACTAGGGGAGGTGCCTCTTGAAGATGATAGGTCATAAAGATGCACATAAGGAAAATTCATATTTGAGAATGATGAGTCAGGTGTTGCTCCATCATTACCCCATGATATGCAAATCAAAAGGAGTGCCAATTCCACCTGTCAAGAGAATAAACATTGGAATTTTCTCCAAATGGGCCAGGCAGATCCTAAAGCCTGGTTAAGGTGCACCTTCACCTCCTTCTTCTTCAGTTCCATAGGATACAAAGACAATTCTACCAGACCCTCCAACACAGGACATTCCAGCAGCCCAACAAGATATCATCCCAGATGATACTACTGCTCAAGACTTCCAATCCATCCTATCTACTACAGCTCCAAAACCTACACCACAGATTCCCCTCCAACCACAACAACAACAACCATCCATCACCACTCCTACAGAAAATCCTCCAGACATCCATTCTTTTGATGACAGATCTCCTCTACCCTAATCTGACATAATTCCAGAGGATAACCAAGGACAATATCTTATTACCCATCAACAATTACCTATCACCCATACTAGACCTTCTCTTGATGTTGAGCAAGCAATTTCCAAAGCAGTAGGATTGACCACAATTACTTTTGCTAATTTACTGGTTGCTCAAGCCAGAAAGTTCAATAAGAAGTACTCTTAGATGGAGACAGAATTGCAAGAATCAAAAGAGTCTCTCCTGTCACTCAAATCAATTGCATCCTCCTCTATGACAACTAAAGAATTCTTAACCTCCCTTGTAAGTAAGATTCAGAAGGGGGAGATGCTTAATCAAGGAAAGAGTAGTCAAGATAAGGATAAGACTGCTGAAGTTTCTAACCCTGATAATCCTAATAAGCTTACTGTATTTCAAAAAGTAATTCCAGATGTTCTCTTAGAGGATGCACATATCCAGGGGGAGCCAGTTGCACATATCCAGGGGGTGCCAGTTGCACATATCCATGGGGAGCTCCTAGAAGATGATCAACTCTTGGATGAAGTATCAAAGATTGCTAAGGAGGTTGCTCTGGCTGTTGAAGAGAATGCACAATCTCAAGGGAGCCTTCCAAAGAAGACCACACTCACCAAGAAGCTGACATGACTGCTGAAGAAGAAAATGAGCCTCTTGTATTTGCTCCAAGTAAGGTGATACCATAAGCGTTCTAAAGGAAAAGGAAAACTCAAGAAAAAGATCAGTACTGTACAAGTAAACAAATTATATTATATCATCTGGTGGATACAGTTATCATGATTATGAAGAACAATATGATTTCTTGAAAGTTTATCATATTGTTTGTGTGTTTATAATGACATTAATGTTCTTGTACATGTGTTTGTATTTAATTTTATGTCAAAAAAAGTTTGAAATCACTTAATCAAATTGTAAATTTGTTAAGATAAATAGGGGAGATTGTTGGGAAAACTCATTTTGATTTATCTAACATATTATCTTAAAGTGATTTCATCAGTTAGGTTGTATTACCCACATTGCATAGTAATGGTAAAATGGTCATTGGATGTCCTAGGATGTCACACTGACCTTTGAGTGTCAAGACCAGGTCTAAGAGAAGCACAAATTCAGTTGAGTTAAAACTTGTGTCGAATAGAAGTCAACTCAACTCTGACTAAAAGTCGAAGTAACTCAGACTGCTTGTCGAAGTATCAAGTGAAGTCGACACAACGTCGAAATGAACTCAACGCAGAAGGAAGAGTCTGTCGAAGCCATCTTAGAAGTCGACGTAACTTCGACTTCAACTCGACGCAGAAGGAAGAGTCTGTCGAAGCCATCTTAGAAGTCGACGTAACTTCGACTCCAATTCGACGCAGAAGATGAAATTCAAATTCAAGTCTTCAACTCGACGGATACGCCGAAAAGTAATCGACGCAACGTCGACATCTGAGTTCAGCCAGAGCTAAGAAGGAATTAGAAGCTACTTTTATAAGAACTCAGAGGTGCATCGATATGACGAATAATGAAGTTGACGCAGCATCGAATACAGTCAGAAAAAGTATGTTTTCTATTGTTTTTTCTAATACCTTTTCAGAAGGTCTACAAAGCTGAAAATTGTTCTCTAATGACTCGTCTATTGAAAAGAAAGGAATGGAGTATTCCATAGAAATATCAATGACATTCTTGGAAGATATTCAAATAAGACTTGACGGGTCGGGAACAGAAATAGAAAGAAATATTTATTATCCAATGGATATTCATACTAAAGACAGTCCAGAAGAAGAATGAAATTCAAACACAAATCAATAGAGAATAAGTATGTTGAGGAAGAAAGAAAATCAAACAATTTTATTCTTTCAGTCGAGAGCTTCTGTCTTCTTCTTCCTTCTCCAGCTCTAAGACAAAATAGAAGAACAACTTCTCTACACAGGAAAACAATATACAACAAGCCTGCTGCTTCCTCTTCTACATCATATAGCAGCAAGCCAACAAAATTGCAGAGAGGATCAGGATCAAAGCTCACACCCCTTGCAATCATTACTATCTTAAGCAAGGGTTCATTATATTCAGATCCTGAAGTTTATAGAAGCAACAACATCTAGAGAGATAGTTGTTGAAGGATTCTAACGAAAGAATCCAATTCTCTTCTTCCTCCTCTTCTACTGTTCTTACTCTGCAATTGTAAAAGAGTTTTAAGAATCCCTCTTCACAGGATTCAATGGTTCTAAGAGTCTCCTTAGCAAAAGACTCAGTAGTTCTAAGAGTCTTTTTAGCAAAAGACTCAGTGGTTCTAAGAGTTTCTTTATCAAAAGACTCAATGGTTCTAAGAGACTTCTTATCAAAAGACTCGGGCATAGTTAGTGCAATCCTACTAGGGTGGTAGAAGAGTGGACTACCCACATTTTGGGGAACCACTATAAAATTTATGTGTATTCTGCATTGCTTTTCTGTGTTGTCCTAGTTTACTGTTTTCTATTTTATATTTCCTATGATTACTGTATTCTGTTATGGTGTTGTTGACTGCATAGTACTTAGTAGTTTAATTGTGTGTGTACATTTAGTGTAAAGATTATTTAAATCTCTATTCACCTCTCCCCCTCTCGAGAATACTTAGAGGCACACTGTGCACTTTCATCAATATCGATGGTCATTGGCTTGCCCGATCACACTTCTCCGCTACATGCATAAATTTGACTCTACGAATCCTTATGGCTTGAATTTGGATACACATTTTTTGCTTGAGCTTAAGGTGATGAAATCAACGATAAACGTGAGGGATCAACTTCACACTTAAGCAATATGATGGGCTTGCATCAAAATAACTACTACCAACGAACAAATGGGGGAGTGATACCCCCAAATTTGTATTTTAACATATGGGGTCACTCATCACTAGCCAAACACCAAATATTATTTTCTCCAATTCTTTTTCTTCTTTTTCACCATTTTTTCCTTTTCTTTTCTCAAATTTTCAACTTTTCTTTTTCATTTTAGGTTTTCTAAATTTACATATAATCGAACCCAAATATATTGGGGTGGATCCCTAAACGATTGCAAGCTCCACCACTAACAAAATGCGATCCGCCACTACAATTAGCGGGAAAAATATTTTCAACGCAGCTCAGTGCTAAGTGTGAGAGGGATCTTGGCTTTTAAGCTTTGCTGCTAGTGAGGAGTAGGTGAACAAAGGAAAAGGTGTAGGAACAAATTGGGTAAGCAATAGTAGTGAATAAAGGATCAGATATGTAGGCTCGAACTATAAAATGATAGGCCTAGATCATTTAAGTAGAGTTAATTCATATAATGTTTTTGCGGATAGCTTGGGTTCTCTGGTAGACCGGTTGAATTGAACCGCCTTAGCTTGAAAGAGAGCCGAGCGAGCAAATAGTCAATAAGTGAGTTAGTAAGTGACACGAAGACTTTTAACGTGGAAAACCCAGAAAGGGTGAAAAACCACGTGGCTGGAGCTATGCCGGCCAACATCCACTATATTCTGGGGGTTACAATTAGAGATTGAGAACTCGAGCACGACAGACCACTGCTCGTTATAATGGTGGAGGGAGAGAGAGAACTCCGAGGGTGGCAGACCACCTCTCGGAAAACTAAGTACTTTCTTCTGAGAATGGGGGGTGAGAACAAAAGTGAGAAGGCTGAATCGCCTTTCGTGACCTTCGAAGGCTCGAAGGAGATCTTCGAAGATTCTAAGGAGATCTTGGAGGGCTGAAGGAGATCTTTAAGCGCTGAAGGAGAATACCAAGGAAATCTTCAGAGGAGCTCTCTCGGGCGTAGAAGGCAAGGTGTCTTGAAATGAAGGCTCTGGAATCCTTTTATAGCTTTGGCCGGGGGTAGCCCAGTAATTTTGTCGTCGTAATTACCTAGCGGGAGAATCACGCTGGTCGATTTGGAGCACACGAATCGCCATTTTTTGTAAATGACCGTCTCGCCCTTCGGGCAGTTCGGGCAGCTTTGTTGAAAGCGATAAAGGCGACGAACGAGTTCTGCAATCTGAGAAATTATGAAATGTTAACTGCGCGTGTGTTCAGAACATGGAAATGTTCAGAGCGCGCAAGGAAGTGTTTTGAGCGTGCAATGAACACATGAGCGTTCTTGGCGCGCAATGAACACGGGAGCGTTCTGAGTGTGCGAGGAGGCATTCTGAGTATGCTGGGAGCTGGGAAACAAGAAGTCGCGCCCCTAAGTGGGGATTGGGTTTCGGCCTCACTTGTCGGGGAGGTGCGGCCTCAGCCGGAATATTTGTAGGGCCCCCTGCAGGAGGGGGGGTGCGGTTTGGTCGCACCCCCTATGAGGGGTGCGGCTTGCCGCACCCCATGAGGGGTGCGGCTTGGTCGCACCCTCATGGGGTGCGACTTCGCCGCACCCCAAGAGGAGTGTGGTTTGGCCGCAACCCTCATGAAGGGTATGGTTGGGCCGCACCCCCCACAGGGGGTGCGGTTTGGCCGCACCCCCCAAGAGGGGTGCGGTTAGACCGCGCCCCTCGTGGGGAGGCAATTCCCACACTGTCGCACACGCTATCGCGCGCGTTTCCGTCGTGCGTGGTAGCGCGTGCGGTAGCTCGCACAGTAGCGCGTGCGTTTACGTGCGGTACAACCGCGTGTGGTGCTGTCACGCGCGGTGGTGAGTGGCCCTGCAGCGCGTACTGCGCGCGCGGTTGTACGGGTGGTTAGCTATGGAGATGGTGGGTTTGGTCCACTTTCTCACTCATCCCCCCATTATCTTAGTGGAGGAGTGAGGTTTTGACTAACTTCCACCCGGTTTTGTATATATAAATGAGAACCCATAATATGAGTGCACATCATAAGCCCCCCAAACCTTCGAAGTCTGAATTATGAGACCATCTGCTGGAAATTTTTATGAAATTTATTGTTGATTATTAATGGTACTTCCTGTTTTCATTGAAAGATAGATATGTTGAAATATTGATGCTGAAATATTATAGAAATGAGTAGTTAGACTTGTGATCTTATTACGGACAATTAGAAATTTTATTAGATTTAATCACTAACCAATTATTATACTTCCTTCACAAAGTGGAACTTTGTTGCTTTCATTGAAAATGGATTTGTTGAAATATTTGTGTTGGAATATTATAGACATTAGTAGAGAGACTTGTGATCTCATTTTGGACCTCTGGAAATTTTATTAGATTTAATTATGGATTAATTATCATACTTCCTTCACAAATTGGATTTTGTACCCTTGGACATATAATTAATCTTCTGAAATCAATTTAAGGAGAAAAATTACGAAATTCTTCTAAACTTCATTTTGGACCTCAACTAATATCTGGAATTTTATTTGGAGTTATTGTCCTATGACAAAGGGCAAATCATGTTCAACTCTAGTCTCACCCGGATTTATAAGAATTATTTAAATATGCCCAAATATGTTTTTATTATGAGAAAAAATAGAAATCTGAATGTCGATATCCCTACAACTTCTGGAACTAGATTGAGCTCATACTTAGTTAGGAATCATATAGTCAACCTTGTAAGGCATGTGGTTTCACTTTAAGGCAACCGGTCTACGAATAGTAAAACTGAAATACTAGATTTAGACCCCCCCCCCTTCTGGTCACCACTCCTAGAGTTATTAACTCCCTGGTATTTGCATATGCATAGTATGATTGATGGGTTAACCATTAGTGAAATACATTAGAAGTTGAGGTCAGGGTGCGATTAGTAAAACTACCAAGACGGGATTTTGATACGCTAAGCTAATGTTCATGAGGAGAGGTCCACCAGTAACTAGAAGTCCTGATTAATATCAGACTATAGAATTTCTAGATAGAGATTGAGAGATGTCGAGAAGAGGCAGTTCACTACTAAGACAAGGCAAGGACCGGTGTTAAATTGAACATTGTCGCTTCCCTATTCGGGTAATTGAAAATATCCTTATAGAGACAACATAACAAGAGAGGTAGTGGGTTAATAAGAAAGGGGTAGTCACCAATAAGATTAGATGCCTTGAGAATGGGTTGTTTGGGATGTCACCCCATCATACTTCCTAGTACCGTTACGAGCCCTTCACCGGGTAGACCTCGGGAAGTCCAATGTTCACCCTAAACTTCTAAGTACAACTAAATGATAGACAAGGGTAAATAAGAAAGGGGTAGTCACCAATAAGATTAAGTGCCTTGAGAAAGGGAAGTTTGGGATGTCACCCGATCATACTTCCTAGTACCATTGCGAGCTCTTCACCGGGTAGACCTCAGGAAGTCCAAGGTTCACCCTAAACATCTAAGTACAACTAAATGATAAACAAGAGTGGATAAGTAAGGGAAATATAGTAAATAATCTTCGTCGCAAATATGGGACGGAGTGGTACAAGGGCGCATTGGCCCTGCGAGCGGTAGGCTCGGCGTTCGCTAAGGGGATTGGACAGTCTGAAGAGCTGAGGCTCGGAGAAGTACAAATCAAGAGGCGGCTACATGTTACATAGTATGCGGATACCCTGCATGTTCTTAGGGGCTTACATAAGATCTAGGTCGGGTGGTGTTGATAGAAGCCTAGAAGTTGACACGCCTGATCCACTGCCCCTGTATGCCTCAACGGGGTACCTGAGTTGACATACTCGAACAGAGGGAACTTAAAAGGTCTGTACGTACAGAGTCAAATGGATGAGTTGCATCATTGCATTGCACAACATAACATAGCATCATTGCATAAACAAAACCTCATCGTATAAATTAGTATGAGCTCTTTTTATACGATGAGTTTACCATAGTGTCAGATCCCTTATCTTATAAGTTTGTATGTGCATTCTTATACGATAGGGTTACTTTTGTAGCTTCTTTTCTTATATAGATTTCTGTTTTACTTACTTTTCTGCTACGAATATGATTATTGTTGTTGTACTATGTTGCTATTGTTATAACTATCTAGACTGTTGCCTTGTGATGAGTACTTCTTATACTTATCTTTTAGTATAATTTTAATACTATTTTAATACAAATTTATGTAATTTATATGAATTATCTCTTTTAATTTGTTTCTTTTCACTTCTATGTGCTAACTTAAGCTCATTTTATATTTTTCAGGTTTTCTGGGCTCTTTTGAGAAAAATTCCAAAGTACACGCCCAAGATCACGGGCGTGACCAAGGGCGTGACAGCCTAAGAAGTGTTCTAGACCTGCTGCCGCCAACCTGGGGACATTCCGTGAAGATTCACCAATTACACGCCCCAGGTCACGGGCGTAACCAAGGGCGTGACCCAGGTCACGACCATGACCCGCCTCTCGCAGCCAGAATCAGCCTACCGCGTCAATTAAAATTACACGCCCCCAGTCACGGGTGTGACCGAGGGCGTGACATCCAGTCACGGGAGTGACTCATCCCGCGCTCCTTCCCGTCGATGCTTCCCGCCAGCAGCCAGATTTAAAGATTACACGCCCTAGGTCACGGGGGTGACCTAGGGCGTGACGCGCACGTAATGCTCACATTGAAGCCAGAAGGCGCCCTCTCCGCACCAGCATCGATCACGCCCCTTACACGCCCTTGGTCACGGGCGTGACCAAGAGCATGTAACCTCCATTTTCAGCCTATTTAAAGCCATCTCCTCTACAACTCAAGGACGAATTTTTAGGAGTTAGATTCTTCATATGTTGTATTATTTTCCTGTTTTAAGCATTTTTGTAGTTCTTTTTCTTCTTGCAAATTGTATTTTCAATTAAATAGTTTGTAGCTTTAAATTCCTAGCTTGTAACTTTCTTTAGCAATTTAATAAAAATAGTTTCTTTTGTTCTCTCATTTTCCTCTTATTTTATTATGTACTCTTTTAATTTTGTTGATTCCTCAATCTCAATGAGTAGCTAAATTTCTATTATTACTCAATCAAGATGATCCAAGGAATGATATTCGAAATGAATTAATTAGATCTTCTTCTTCTCTTCTTTGAAATGCTTAAGATTTATCCTTAATTTTATTGAAGTGAGATTATATTTTCGATATATAATTCTCATTCATGTTTTCGTAATTTAGTAGTCGGGAGACTCATAATTCGAATTGATCACTTAAGGATAAAGAGAGTTGATTGCAACCCTTGAGAAAGGATGACATAAATCTCTCAGATTTGAGTCAAATCCAATAGAGGGGTTCACCACGTTAAAGCGGTTTTTGGGGGATTCAATTATAGAAAGAGAGTTCGGTTGATCAACCTAAACTCAGCTGAACGTATCCTCGAGAGAGGTGCGTTTAGAATTCGGGAACCTCCACGGTCGAAGTAAATTTCTTAAGAGAATTAGAGTCCTTATTTCTTCTTTAATTATTCTGCGGTGATTCGAAGATCGAGTGCTAGTATTTTAACTCATCGTTTAGTCATTATTTTAATTTTCCCTTTGCAAAACCAATCCAATTTTTATTTGATAAAATAATAGAGATTTTCTTGAAGTAAGAGTATTCAACCACTCTGAGTCTAATACAACCTTGGTTTTATAAACCTATACTACTTTCGATACGGTACACTTGTCCTTGTCGTTTGCGGATATAGTTTTGCGCACTTAGAACCTTATAGATAAAATATATGCTTGCATTTTTTGTTAAACATTGAAAACATTCGCATATAGCTGCATTGCATTCATTCTTAAGTGTTGAGAAAAATATTCTCTGGATTTATCTTACAAATTATGTAAAAGTGATTTCATTATCTTGGATTCACTACCCATGATGTATTGTGAGGGTAATATGGTCATTAGATGTCCTAGGATGTCACACTCATATTAAGGTGTCAAAGACCAGTCCAAAGGAGTGCAAAATCTAGTTGAGTTAATTCTGCATCGACTAGAAGACGATGCAACTTTGACTTCAATTCGAAGTAACTTCGAATATAAGTAAGGATAACTCAGGCTGGTAGTCAATGTTTTAGTTGAATTCAATTCAACGTTGAATTGTATTCGACGCAGAAGCTTGAGTCAGTCAAAACAACATTTGAAGTCGACGCAACTTCGAATTATATTCAATGCAGAAGTTAAAGCTCAAAGCCTAAGTGTTCATCTCGACGGATACGTCGATAAGAACTCGACATAATGTCGATATCATAGTTCATTTCAAAGCTGAGGAAGATGTCGAAGCAGCTTCAATTAGAACTCAAAGGTGCGTCGATAAGAAGACAAAAGTATTCGACACAGAGTCGAATACATACACAGATTTAGAATATTTCATTGATTCGATTCTGAAGCTTATTCAGAAGTTATAAATGGAAGTTATTTGAATTCTAACGGGTCGTTCAAAACCAAGAATGGAAAGAAGAACTCCAGAGATACAATAAAGATATATTTGGAAATTATTCATAAAGGTTTTGACGTGCTTTCAACAGAAATAGAAAGAGAGCAATACTACCTCTTGGACATTCCTACTAGGGAAACAACAGAAGAGGGAAGTCATTCAACATTATTCGATAGAAGAATATGTATACTGAGTGGAATAGAGAACAAAACTAATTCATTCTTCTTCCCTAGCTTTCTCTGAGACAGAAATATACTGAACAAATCTCTGCACTGAAAATATACACAAGGCTTCTTCTTCTTCTTCTCACTGCAAGAAGCATACAGATATACAGAGATAATGATCAGGATCTGGGCTTACACAATCTTTGCATCTCTCTCAAGCAAGGATTCATTCTCTAAAGAAAAGATCCAGAAAAACACTATGTGCCTGAATCCTCATTGACCGCTGCAGGAGGATTCAATAGAAGAATCATCTTCATCTTCAACTTCTTCTTCTTCTTTACTCTATCTTCTACTTCTGTAAAACTGTGTAAAGAGTCCTTATAATCTCTCTTCAAAGGATTCAGTGGTTCAAAATCTCCTTAACAAAAGATCTAGTTTTGGTTCAAGATCTCCTTATCAAAATATCTAGTTTGGTTCTAAGAGTCTCCTTAACAAAAGACTCAGACCCTAGTTCTAAGAGTCTCCTTATCAAAAGACTCAGACACTGGATAATGTATTCCTACCAATGTGGTAGAAGAGTGGAGTACCTATATTTTGGAGAACCACTATAGATCTTCTCTCAATTTGTGATGTGAATTTACTCTGTTGTCCCTAATTAATTTCTGTCATTCTGTATTTGTTTTATTCTGGTTCAATTTCTGAATGCATAGTTGTTAGAATTATTTTATTGATTATGTGCATATTTTATGAATGTTTTTAAAACTCTATTCACCCCCTCTAGAGAATACTCAGAGAACTCACTGTGCACTTTCACTAAAACAAAATGTATAATATTATTGAAAAAACTCTTGGGGTCCGTTCGTTTGGAAAAATTGGCTTTTTGGAATTGACATTCGCGATTAGAAATTTAATTCTAGCGTTCTGCGTGACGAAATTTACACGGATATTGACTTTTATGTGAAAACCCATGATTTTGTCATTGAACTAAAAAATCAAATCGTCAATTCTTATCTACGTCCTTAAGGTTTTCCATATAATCGAGTGTTTTTGCCTGTGAGCAATTTTTGGCCCGGGCGAGCATTTCTTAGTCGGGCACGCATTCTTTCTCCCGGTCGCGCATTTTTCGACAAGATGCGTTTTTTTTTCTAGACGCGCATTTTTCGGCAGGGGCGCGTATTTTTCTGCACAAACAGATGTTTTTCACCCATGCTCGCATTTTTCGGAACGGATGGATGTTTTTCACTCTGGAGGGCCTTTTTCGCGCGAGCTCGTGTTTTTCGCGCAGGTGCGTGCTTTTCGCCCATGCATGCCTTTTTTCGGCAAGGGACCACATTTTCACCAGGGCGGACGTTACTTGCCTGGGCGCAAGTTTAAGCCTGGGGAGCGTTGCGTTTATTCACCCGGGCACGTATTTTTCGCCCCGCTGTGTGTATTTTAGCCAGATCGCGCATATTTTGGCCCGCGATCATATTTTTCGCACGGGCACGCATTTTCACTCGTGAGCGCATTTTTCGGCCTGGGATCGCATTTTCACTCGTGCACACGTTTTCGCCCCGTCGGGTGTATTTCGGCCTGATTGCGTGTTTTTCGCGCGGGCACATCTTTTTCACGCAGTCACGCACTTTTCACCAGTGAGCGTGTTTTTTCGGCCTGGGATTGCGTTTTTCGCCTCGGAGCGCATTTTTCGGCCCGAGATCACGCTTTTTCTTCAGGCGTCGCATTTTTCTCCCGGGGGCAAATTTTTGGTTCGGGCACGGGTGTTTTCATCCTAGGCACGCGTTTTTCAGCCTGGGCGCACGTTTATTGCCCGGACCGCGTGTTTTACCGCCCGACCCAGCTCGTTGTTCACATAGGGCGCACATTTTTCTCTCCGGCGTGTTTTTCGCCTGGGCGCGCAATTTTCGCCCGAGCGCACAATTTTTGCCCGGGCATCCATTTTTCGCCCGTACGCGTGTTTTTCTCCCGATTACGTATTTTTGCTAGTAACAAAAAACACGCACCCGAGCCGAAAAAACACGCGCTCGGTCGAAAAACACGCTCTTGTGCAACAAATGAGCGACTGGACAGAAAATGTGCTCCCATGCCGAATCGGCGAAAAATGCAGTCCCAGGATGAAATACGTTCACTCTGGCAATTTAATGCGTTTGGCGCTAACGCAGGTTTGTATTTATAAAATTATTGTATTATGACAATTCCATTATTCAGCCGAACAACTTTTGTACTTTAATTCCAATTCTGTTGACTGAATTCAATCCGACAGCCGAACAATATAATTGGAATCCTGCACAAAGCCAATTCCTACATATATTAATTTTCGTCGAAAAAAACAATTCTTGAAAGCCAATTCCGCTCAAACGAACGGACCGTTATAATAGTTCGTTTTGATCCATGCAAACCATGATATTATAAACGGAGCAAATCAAGAGATGAATTTGAAATCCTAAAACTGTTTTATAGAAATCCTTTATTGTAGTATTGATAGGGTTCCCCCGAATAGGTCTGATCGAGCCAGAGATCCTTTAAGAATGCGCACCTCGCCGCACGCCTCGCAAGTAGTCCTGGCCGTGCGCGCGCCTGCATGCGGTTCCGGACACGCGCACGCGCGGCTTGTCCTAACCGTGCGCGCTCTTGCGCGCGGCCCTGCCTGGGCACGCGCGCGGCCCTGCCCGGGCACGCGCGCGGCCCTGCCCGGGCTCGCGCACGGCCCTGCCCGGGCTCGCGCGCATCCCCTCCTGGCCACGCGACCATGCCTGGATGCGCGCACCCGCGCGCGGCCCCGCCTGTCTACGCAACCCCACGCATGGCTCCTCCTGGGCCAGGTCGGATGGCCACTCGGCCGCCCGATCCCGGCCGCCGCCCCCGCAGGCGGCGGCGCCCCCCTCGCCCAGATCGGGCGGCCCCAAGGCCGCCCGATCTCGGCCGCCGCCCCCGTCGGGGGGCAGCCTCCTTCTCGCCCTGGTCGGACAGCCCCAAGGCCGCCCGATCTCGTCCGACGCCCCCGCCGGTGGCGGCCTCCGTCTCGCCCAGGTCCGGCAGCCCCATGGCCGCCCGATCTCGGTCGTCGCCCCCGTCGGGGGCGGCCTCCGTCGGGGGCGGCCTCCGTCTCTCCCAGGTCGGGCGGCCATTTGGCCGCCCGATCCAGGCAACCGCCCTCGCCGGGGGAAGCCTCCCGCCTCTCCTCGCCGGGCGGTTCCCCCGGCGGGCAGTTCCCTCGTCGCCGGTTAGGCCCTCAACCGCCGCCGTCTGATTCTCCGCGCAATCTCTCCACCGTACGATTAGCGAGTAACCACCCGCATAACTGCCGGCGTAACCGCCCATAGTGGGCGGGTGCGAGTAGCTGAAGTCGCCTTGGTTTGCGTATAGAAGAATATTAAATTAATACGCGTCATATTTCCTATGAAACTGGTCTGCATTTAGTATTTTTGGTGGTTACGGTCAATAGTTATCCGCAGTAACCACTGTAACAACCCCTGGGGCCTATAAATAGACCCCAGACTCCTCTTCTTTGGGGGATCGAATTTTATTCCCTCCTCCCTCCTTTCCTCCTTTCCTCCTAAATGCAAAGGATCTCTCACATTTTCTTCAAGTTTTCCCCGGTGCAGAATCGTGCAGTGAACATCACCACTAAGGAGAAGCTACACTCCGAGTCCCTCCAAGTGGATGGTGAAGATATTAGAGCGCTCAGAACACTAAGCTCCAGATTTCCAGATGACGCGAAGGACCGTCAAAGCTCCGGAACACGGAGCTCCCCATTGTGGCCAAAGAAAATACTTAGCTTCGCGAGTGGTGGCATGTCACCCTCTGAGCATCCCTTTCTCTTTCTCTCTCCCATATTGTAATGAGGCGCGTCCTGTCGCCCTCGCTTTCTCCGCAAAGCCCTATAAGAAGACAACTGATAGTGCATTTAGATCGGCGCCGGACTGACCGCGTGGTTTTTCACCTCTTTCCGGGGTTTTCCACGATAAAAAGATCTCTTGTCAGCCGACTCGTTTCTGTGACTGTTTGCACGCTCGTCCACTCTCGGGATAAGATGGCACCCCTATCTGTAGCGAGGAATCTTCCTAGATGGCACCCCTGCGATCTTATCTCGTGCACGGTCAACTCCCGAGGAACATCTGGAGGCAAGAAAACTCCGGGTGCGAGCATCAACGTTCTCCATCATTGACGGCGAGCTCTATAAGCGAGCATTCTCTGGGCCGTATCTAAAATGCTTGGCAGAGGCCGACTCGGATTACGCCTTGCGTGAGGTGCATGGGGAGTCTGCGGCGAACATCTGGGCGGAAAGGCCTTAGCCCGAAAGATTCTCCGCCAAGGATTTTATTGGCCAACCATGAAGAAGGACGCAGCAGAGTTCGTACGAAGGTGTAAAAGTTGTCAGCTTCACGCAAATACACCCCGTAAGCCGCCAGTCGCCCTCACCACGCTGCATAGCCCTTGTCCATTCGCGCAATGGGGAATTGATCTCTTAGGACCCCTTCCCATAAAGTCTGGTCAAAGGAAATTCATCATCATGGCTATCGACTATTTCACCAAGTGGGTAGAGGCAGAACCCTTGGCCAGGATAACCGAGGAAAATGCCAAGAAGCTTGTCTGGAAGAACATCATCTGCCGCTTCGGCATCCCGACAATTATCATAGCAGACAATGGTACCCATTTCACAGGCAAATCCTTTACCAAGATGTGCAAAGATCTGAAGATCAACCTCCGCCACAACGCGGGGTAGCGCATCCGCAGGCGAACGGACAAATAGAGGTAACGAACCGCACAATACACAAGGGTCTGAAAGCACGCCTCGAGGAGACCGGGGGGCAATGGGTGGACACACTCCCGAACGTACTATGGGCATACTGCACCACAGAGAAAACTCCGACCGGGGAAACTCCATACAATTTATGTTACGGAGCCGAGGCTATAATCCCTGTGGACATCGGAATCCCGAGTGCTCGCGTCCAGACTTTCAGTCCAGAGAAAAACGACGAATTACTCTGAGAAAACCTAGATTTGATCTCAGAAGAACGTGAAGCGACAGCGCAGCGCGTAGCTGCATATCAAAGTCGAGTGGCCCTCCTCTTCGATAGAAGGGTAAAGCCGAGACCAATCAACATTGGGGATCTTGTTCTGCGAAATGTAGAGGCCACTGGCAAGGGCCCACAGAAGGACAAACTCTCGCTAACTTGGGAAGGACCATTTGTCGTCACGACCGTTGTCAAGCCCGGAACATTCAAGCTCAGAAACGCGGAGGGAAAAACACTTCCGCGAACCTGGAATGCGCAAAACTTGCGTCGATTTTATCAATAGCTTACTTGTCACACGTGTATTTGAATCTTAACAATCAATGTTGCAAATATACGCAAACTCGTACTTATGCACAAGCAATCACGAAATTGATCCCCGCATGTTTTATATGCGCTTCACCGCCTCCCGCCTCTCCTCGCCGGGTGGTTCCCCCCGGCAGGCGTTTCTCTCGCGCCGGTTAGGCCCTCAACCGTCGTCGTCTGATCCTCCGCGCGATCTCTCAACCGTACGATTAGCGAGTAACCACCCGCGTAACCGCCCGTAGTGGGTGGGTGCGAGTAGCCGAAGTCACCTTGGTTTGCGTATAGAAGAGTATTAAATTAATACGCGACATATTTCCTATGAAAACCGGTCTGCATTTAGTATTTTTGGTGGTTACGATCAATAGTTCTCCACAGTAACCATCGTAACCACCCCTGGGGCCTATAAATAGACCCCAGACTCCACTTCTTTGGGGGATCAGATTCTATTCCCTCCTCCCTCCTTTACTCCTAAATGCAAAGGATCTCTCACATTTTCTTCAAGTTTTCCCCTGTGCAGGATCGTGCAGTGGACGTCACCACCAAGGAGAAGCTACACTCCGGGTCTCGCCAAGTGGACGGTGAAGACATTCGAGCGCTCAGAACACTAAGCTTCAAATTCCCAGGGGACGCGAAGGACCTTCAAAGCTCCGGAACATGGAGCTCCCCATTGTGGCCGAAGAAAATACTTAGTTTCGCGAGTGGTGGTCTGTCACCCTCCGAGCATCCCTTTCTCTTTCTCTCTCCCATATTGTAACGAGGTGCGTCCTGTCGCCCTCACCTTCTCCGCAAAGTCCTGTAAGAAGACAACTGATAGTGCATTTAGGTCGGCGCCGGACCGACCGCGTGATTTTTCACCTTTTTTCAGGGTTTTCCACGATAAAAAGATCTCTTGCCAACCGACTCGTTTCTGTGACTGTTTGCGCGCTCGTCTGCTACCGGGCTAAGATGGTCAATTCTCTGACCGGTTCAAAGAGCCTCGAGTAGACCGCAACAAGTATTGAATAGTGCAATAAAGTAATCTTCTAGAATATACGAAAGTTGTGAAAATATATGTATATGTGGTACGTAAAGTATTCTAGAGAACTCTAGGTCTGATGTCTTCCAGAATAATGTATGTGTATAATTAAGTCTAAAGTATTTTCGTTATGTACAATAATCTTATGTATAGGAAGTATACGTGCTTAAAAGGGTTAGAAGACATATTCAAGTACAAAGAAGCCGGTAAGGTCCATAATTTCATCCAATTTGGGGAGTTGATTCTATGAAGTACATGTGAGAGTAAGAGCACTTTGTGTGTGGGCACGCGCTCGCACACGAGCTCTTAATGCGTGTAATGATATTGTGAAATCATTGAAGGTCGATGCTAATACCAAGTTAGGTGAAGCCTAAAGGAGAAATTCACCGGGGTCTGCGTGGAGGTTGACTAAAGTCAATCACTGGTCCCCCAAATTCATTTCAAATGAAAAAGTCTAGTATGAAGGTCTCAATATGATATGTTCAGTGTGGAAGATCTAAACAAAAAGGCTTTTATCCTTTTACCACTCATAGTGAATTCTACTATGAAGATCATCCACAATGTGTTTTCTTTGCATAGTTGCTCTCCTTGATCCGAATTAGAAACGGTTATGGATGCTAATCCAGATGTGCGGCGGAACAAGGGAGACGGGGCAGTGCTAGAGAACAATGAGGCAGGGGCGTAGGTGTGCTGAGGTATCGCACTCAGGCAATTTTGGTTCACGGATGCTTGGTCAACCTCGGATGGGAAAGAGGTTCGGAAGTGCTTAATATCTAAGCTCCGCCGAGAAAAAGGTTCGAGTCAATAATCAGTTGAGCTACGAGGTATGGAGATAGGGTTCCGCGTTTGGAGGTAGGGTTTGAGAAAACCTGAAAGATCCTGAGGGATCTGTGTTGTAAGCTCTTGGAGCTGAGTTTGGAGGTGTTGGCTTTATCTAACTCATAGTTAGGAAGGTGAAGGGGGGAAGAGGACTACTCAAGACACCCTATCTTGAGGAACCTCTATAAACCATTGTGTGTTTTCTGGGTGCTTGATACATAACTAACCTAAAAGCAGAAAACAGCTAGGTTAAAGCCTAAAATAAAAACAAACCTATTCAACCCCCCCCCCCCCCCCCCCCCCCCCCCCCCCCCCCCCCCCCCCCCCCCCCCCCCCCCCCCCCCCCCCCCCCCCCCCCCCCCCCCCCCTCTAGGTGACTAAGGCTCCGTTTGGGGGGACTTATTTTCACCGGTCAAGCGGTTACGACCGCATGAACCGGTCATGCGGTCGTAACCGCTTGACCGGTGAAAATAAGTCCCCCCAAACGGAGCCTAAGACTACATCCTAAACAAACTATCATTGGACATGCTATTAAAGAATGTGGAAGTGCATGTTGATCGGTCGGAAGAAGAAGATGAACCTATGTTCTTCGACAAGGATTTGCAAGCGGGAAGTCTGCTTAAAGACTATTTTAATTTAAAGATAGTTTTATTATGTTGCTTTAGTTGAGAACAATATAGCCTTGGCTGGTAAAACGAATAATTATTCTGAGTTTTGTGTGGTTGTTTGTTTTACATTTTCAATTCTTGTTTGTATCCATAATGTATCTCTATTGGGTGAAATTTGCAGTTGGATTTCCCTTTGTTACTTAATGTGTGGTTTGTTTGTTTTGATTTTTACAGGAAACAAATCGAAGAGAAGTTGTACATGGAAAGATTAAGCTAAAGAGCAAGAGCCGAAGGTGCATTACTCCGTCCAATTTTACACAAGGCAATGAAATAAATCAAATCCCGATAGTATTATTTTTTTTCCCGTTGTAAAATCAGGTATGCATGAGACAAATGTCTATGGATATCATTATACAAAATGTCATTATTGTTGTCACAAGATCACACTGGTTTTAAAAACTATATTGTTGCATTTCTCAAATTAGGGATTATTCAATCTTTCATGCATCAAATGCTCACTTTACAATCTATTAAATGATATATTGTATCTTAATATGATTCTAAGATTTCTATTTATAATGGATAACCAACATCAATTAAATAATATTTTCTTGAAACAATACGTGTAAGAGAAAAAATTTAAAATAACTTTGCATAATAACATTAATTGCCTAATGAATTAAAAGAACAACTAAAGCATGCATCCATTAGTGCGCGATGAAAATATGACTATTATGCGCTAACCCAAACCTCTGCCACCCTCCCACACATAGTCATGGTAAATGTAACACAAGTAGAAATTACAAACGACTGTAATATTTTGAGTTGGCTAATCATATTTGTTGGGTATGATGTGTCAGCCGTACAAGGGCCCACGACAACACACCATGTGTAATGAATCTGGTACTCTAGGTTGACTAGAAATCGTGACACGCGCCCTATCGGGAGAGTAGCCGTGTCTTGCTCGAGATGGTCTACACGTCCCGCTCGGGGCAGTTCTCATATAATAATGAGAATCTCGTTGTATCAATATTTTAAGGCTCTTAGTCTCGACAGAAAACTCTCCTCACCTGCTTTTGACCCCGCTTGCGACTGACAGTCCCCGCTTAACTCAGATTGCCCTCGCTTGACTCATACAATCCTCTCTCGACTCAATACAATCTTCATTTATTCCATACAACCCTCGCTCAACACAATCACACGACGACCAGCTCCTGCCTGAATAACACAGTTCTCGTCGGAAAAAACACTTTGTTTCTCTTGCTTGGGATCTTCACATTCATGGCTTGGGTCCTCGTTTGACTATAACATGTAATGAATCATCATAACAAACCTCCCACAGAAGTGTTTTCACAAAAATGTTTCCCTGCTTCTCTAGGATCGGGTGTTAGCTAGCTATACAGAGATTGTGTAGAGAACACTTAGCCATTTCTCAGCAGGTCAACAGTCTTGGGGAATATGCTCTGATAGTCACTACCCTTCCATGACAAATCACAATTATGACACCTAGTAAGCCTCCACCATGTGGCAACATCATCTTCGACATACTTTCCGCATGACGGCCTCCTCCTAGGTGGGGCTGGCTACATATCCCCAAAAAAATGAAGGATAAGGGTTTACAAACTCAAGTTGAAGGAAAAAAATTACAAAGAGAGGTTGGGATAAGAAACATCAGGGTTTATGGGTTAGTGATGGGTTCTCCATTAGCATCTTTACTATTTCATTGATGTAAGACTCTGCCAGCACCTCCAAGGTCAAATCCATAAAATTTGTGAATTAATGTGTTCCATTCATGAATAAAGTATTTGAAGAAAGACAAATAATAATCGTCATTTAATATCTATAGTGACATATTTCTAAATGTTTGTCTATATAGGTTATAATCTTCATATAAAGTTAACTTAGAGCACCTAGAACCGTATAGATAAAATATATGCTTGCAATTTTTGTTAAACATTGAAAACATTCACATATAGTTGCATTACATTCATTCTTAAGTGTTGAGAAAAATATCCTCTGAATTTATCTTACAAATTATGTAAAAGTGATTTCATTATCTAGGATTCATTACCCATGATGTATAGTGAAGGTAATATAGTCATTAGATGTTCTAGGATGTCACACTCATATTAGGGTGTCAAAGACTAGTCCAAAGGAGTGCACAATCTAGTTGAGTTAATTCTGCGTCGACTAGAAGTCGACGCAACTTCGACTTCAATTCGAAGTAACTTCGAATAGAAGTAAGGATAACTCAGACTGGTAGTCGATGTTTTAGTTGAAGTCGATTCAACGTTGAATTTTATTCGACGCGGAAGCTTGAGCCAGTCAAAACAACATTTGAACTCGACACAACTTCAAATTATATTCGACGCAGAAGTCAAAGCTCAAAGCCTAAGTGTTCATCTCGACGGATACGTCGATAAGGACTCGACATAACGTCGATATCAGAGTCATTTCAAAGCTGAGGAAGATGTCGAAGCAGCTTCTATTTGAACTCAGAGGTGCATCGATAAGAAGACAAAAGTATTCGACGCAGAGTCGAATACATACACAAATTTAGAATATTTCACTGATTCGATTCTGAAGCTTATTCAGAAGTTATAAATGGAAGTTATTTGAATTCTAACGGGTCGTTCATAACCAAGAATGGAATGAAGAACTCCAGAGATAAAATAAAGATATATTTGGAAATTATTTTTAAAGGTTTTGACGCGCTTTCAACAGAAATAGAAAGAGAGCAATACTACCTCTTGAACATTCCTACTAGGAAAACAACAGAAGAGGAAAGTCATTCAACATTATTCAACAAAAGAATAAGTATACTGGATGGAATAGAGAACAAAAATAATTCATTCTTCTTCTCTAGCTTTCTCTGAGACAGGAATATACTGAACAGATCTTTGTACTGAAAATATACACAAGGCTTCTTCTTCTTCTTCTCATTGCAAGAAGCATACAGACATACAGAGATAATGATCAGGATATGGGCTTACACAATCCTTGCATCTCTCTCAAGCAAGGATTCATTCTCTAAAGAAAAGATCCAGAAAACACTAAGTGTCTGAATCCTCATTGGCCGCTGCAGGAGGATTCAATAGAAGAATCATCTTCAACTTCTTCTTCTTCTTTACTCTATCTTCTACTTCTGTAAAACTGTGTAAAGAGTCCTTACAATCTCTCTTCAAAGGATTCAGTGGTTCAAAATCTCCTTAACAAAAGATCTAGTGTTGACTCAAGATCTCCTTATCAAAATATCTAGTTTGGTTCTAAGAGTCTCCTTAACAAAAGACTCAGACTCTAGTTCTAAGAGTCTCCTTATCAAAAGACTTAGAAACTGGATAGTGTATTCCTACCAATGTGGTAAAAAAGTGGAGTACATATATTTTGGGGAACCACTGTAGATCTTGTCTCAATTTGTGTTGTGAATTTACTGTGTTGTCCCTAATTAATTTCTGTCATTCTGTGTTTGTTTTATTCTGTTTTGATTTCTGAATGCATAGTTGTTAGAATTATTTTATTGATTCTGTGCATATTTTGTGAAAAGTTTTTAAAACTCTATTCACCCTCCTCTAAAGAATACTCAGAGGACTCACTGTGCACTTTCACTAAGCAAAAATGTATAATATTATTGAAAAAACTCTTGGGGTCCGTTCGTTTGGACGAATTTGGCTTTATGGAATTGACATTCGTGATTAGAAATTCAATTCTTGCGTTCGGTATGACGAAATTTACGCGGATATTGACTTTTATGTGAAAACCCGGTTTTGCCATTGAACTAAAATATCAAATCGTCAATTCTTATCTAAATCCATAAGGTTTTCCATATAATCGAGTGTTTTTTCCTGTGAGGGAAATTTTTGTCCCAGACGAGCATTTCTTAGCCGGGCACGCATTTTTTCTCGCGGTCGCGCATTTTTCGACAAGATGCGTTTTTTCGATCAGACGCGCATTTTTCGGCAGGGGCGCCTGTTTTTCTGCACAGACAGATGTTTTTCACCCATGCTCGCATTTTTCAGCACGGATGGACGTTTTTCACTCTGGAGGGCCTTTTTCGCACGGGCTCGTGTTTTTCGCGCAGGCGCGCGTTTTTTGCCCATGCATGCCTTTTTCAGCAAGGGACCACATTTTTCACCAGGGCGGATATTGCTTGCCTGGGCGCACGTTTTAGCCTGGGGAGCGTTGCGTTTTTTTCACCCGGGCACGTATTTTTTGCCCCGCTGCGTGTATTTTAGCCAGATCGCGCGTATTTTGGCCCACGATCGCATTTTTCGCGCGGGCACGCATTTTCACTCGTGATCACGTTTTTCGGCCCGTGATCGCATTTTCGCCTCGTCGGGTGTATTTCGGCCCGATTGCGTGTTTTTCGCGCGGGCACATCTTTTTCACGCAATCACGCGTTTTTCACCCGTGAGCGTGTTTTTTGTCCTGGGATTGCGTTTTTCGCCCCAGAGCGCATTTTTTGGCCCGAGATCACATTTTTCTTCTGGGGTCGCGTTTTTCTCCTGGGGGCTCATTTTTTGTTCGGGCCCACGCTTTTCATCCTAGGCACGCGTTTTTCAGCCTGGGCGCACGTTTTTCACCCGGGGCGCGTTTTTTTGCCCGGGCGCATGTTTTTCACCCGACCGCTCGTTTTCACCCGGGCGCACGTTTTTCTCCCGGCGTGTTTTTTTTCGCCTGTGCGCGCAATTTTCGCCCGGGCGCACAATTTTTGCCCGGGCACGTGTTTTTTTGCCCAGATGCGTGTTTTTCTCCCGATTACGCATTTTTTGCTAGTGACAAAAAACGCACACCCGAGCCGAAAAAACACGCGCTCGGTCGAAAAACGTGCTCATGTGCAACAAATAAGCGACTGGACAAAAAAACGTGCTCCCATGCCGAAAAACTCTCTCCCGGGCGAAGAACTCGCAATAGGGCAAAAAACGCGGGTCCTAGGATGAAATAAGTTCACTCGGGCAATTTAATGCGTTTGGCGCTGACGCAGGTTTTGTATTTTATAAAATTATTGTATTATGTCAATTCCAATATCAATTCCATTATTCAGCCGAACAATTTTTGTACTTTAATTTCAATTTTGTTGACTGAATCCAATCTTGTAGCCGAACAATATAATTGGAATCCTGCAAAAAGCCAATTCCTGCATATATTAATTTTCGTCGAAAAAACGATTCTTGAAAGCCAATTACGTTCAAACGAACGGAACCTTACGATAGTTTGTTTTGATCCACGCAACCCATGATATCTATCATAAACGAAGCAAATCAAGAGATGAATTTGGAATCCTTGATTGCAATATTGAATAGTGCAATAATGTAATCTTCTAGAGTACAAAAGTTGTAAAAATACATGTAAATGTGGTACGTAGAGTATTCTAGAGAACACTAGGTCTGATGTCTTCCAGAGTTAATGTATGTGTATAATTAAGTCTAAAGTATTTTCATTATGTACAATAATCTTATGTATAGGAAGTATACGTGCTTAAAAGGGTTAGAAGACATATTCAAGTACAAAGAAGCCGGTAAGGTCCATAATTTCATCCAATTTTGGGAGTTGATTCTATGAAGTACATGTGAGAGTAAGAGCACTTTGTGTGTGGGCACGCGCTCGCACACGAGCTCTTAATGCGTGTAATGATATTGGGAAATCATTGAAGGTCGATGCTAATACCAAGTTAGGTGAAGCCTAAAGGAGAAATTCACCGGGGTCTGGGTGGAGGTTGACTAAAGTCAACCACTGGTCCCCCAAATTCATTTCAAATGAAAATGTCTAGTACGAAGGTCTCAGTATGATTTGTTCAGTGTGGAAGATCTAAACAAAAAGGGTTTTTTATCCTTTTACGACTCATAGTGAATTCTACTATGAAGATCATCCACAATGTGTTTTCTTTGCATAGTTGCTCTCCTTGCTCCGAATTAGAAACGGTTATGGATGCTAATCCAGATGTGCAGCGGAACAAGGGTGACGGGACAATGCTAGAGAACAATGATGCAGGGGTGCAGGCGTGCTGAGGCATCGCACTCAGGCAGTTTTGGTTCACGGATGCTTGGTCAACCTCCGAGGGGAAAGAAGTTCGAAAGTGCTTAATATCTAAGCTCTGCCGAGACAAAGGTTCGAGTAGGGGATGCTCGTTTAGCACTCCAATTTGGGAAGAATTTTTTTAAAGATTGGAGATGATTTGTTTTGATATAAGGTAATGGCTGAAAATAAAGATTGACAGGTCAACATTTCCAATTCATTTAAAGAAGAAGAAAAATCCATAAATATAAAAAAAAATTGTAGCCTGCCCTTTCAAATTTGGCTTATTGGTAATTGACAGGTCGCTCAAATGAATGCATTAGGGCTCCAACGAGATTGAAAAGGTCAGCGCCAAAATACCACTAATCTAAGCGACTCAACTTCTGCCAGCCCGACCAGAACCACTAATTTTGATATTATTTGAAAGTGTCTATCAAACAAATTTCATTCACAGGGGTGCAAACGAGTCAAGCTCGAGCTAATCATTTCGAGCTCGACGAGCTCATTTTATCCTGGCCCGAGCTGGAGCTCAATGCTTTTTAGCTCATGAGCCTTGTTTTCTTTAAATTTTTTTTTTTTAATGTATAAATAAAAAGCTCGGCTAGCCCGCGAGCTCATGAACAATAACAGTTGAGCTCGAGCTCCACAGGTTCGAGCTCGAGTCAAGCTTTTTTCGAGTCGGCTTAACTCAACTTGCACCCCTATTAATGGTCTCAAAAATACCACCCTCGGAGTATATTTTCAGGGGGGAAATGTGAACTTTAGGGGAGTTAAATGTTATGTTTCATAAAATTCAGGGAGTTTTTGTAATTTCAATATTAATAGGGGTGCAATATGTAATTATGCTAACTTTGACGGAAAGTTTTGGTAATTATTAGTATATATATATATATTCACATATATTCGCAGCTTAATTTCTTAATGTGTTTATTACAAAATTCTTCAAAATAAAGATGGAATGCAGGAGAATATAATCAATCTTAACGTTCAGAGTCGACTGATGCAATTAGTTTGCTTTTAACTTGAGTTGTAACCGGGAAAGGGAAGCATTGCCGTTGGATTATGATTTCTCTTCATCGGACGGAGAGGATGGACCATTGTTGATCGCGTCCGTAAAATACTCCTCAACTGCAAACAAATAAATATTTAAGTATAAGAAATAGAAAATAATCACACAACTTATCTATAAAGAGTGAGAGATACAGGCTCCGTTTGGGGGGGCTTATTTTAGGTCCGGTTCATGCAGTCGTAACCGCTTGACCCGTAAAAATAAGTCCCCCCAAACAGAGCCGCAATCTATATACTTTCCTCATCCACACCATATCTATCACTAACTAGGGTATTCCTCTCCATCATTAATTTTCAGTATTCTTCTTTTTCTCTCTCTCTCTCTAATCTTTCTCTCTCTAATCTTTCTCTCTCTAAGGAGTTGAATGATATCTATGGTATTGTTTTTCCTATGCTTGGCAAATCATTATTAATGACTTAAATTTATGTTACCTAGTTCTTGATAGAAATAATGAATTGTCAAAATTACTTAACAATAGAGTACACACACACACATGAGAGGGTGATCACAATACATAGGTGAGTCTAAGCTATATCTACCATATACAATATCTCTAACACCCCCTCAAACTCACGGGGGATATGCTGGGTCGGCATCTGTGGCTTAGTAATCAAATCTGCAAGCTGCTGCTCAGAAGGAACAAAGTAAGGGGCAGGGAGTACAATCATTTTGAATAACTTAAATTTATGTTGACTAGTTCTATCCACAAGCACTACAATCATCTACTTGAATATTAGCATATTTTCTGCTTCATTGTTATACATGCCCAAACTACAATCTAGGATAGTTTACTTGCTTCATATGTTTCATAAAATGGCAAATTTTATTAAATTCATTAATGAGTTGGTTGTGGTTAGACACTAATATTAAATTCAAACTCACAAATCTCCACAAAACCTTTCAAAAGTGATGATTTTATTCGCATAAATTGAGTAAACGAGTCAAAATCGTCATTTTTTTAAACATGATTTCTATTCGCAAACACTGAGCCCAATATAATTATCTATTATTTAATTTTGATAGATGTTATGCCAGCAGTTAAGCAAATATAATTATTTCTCATTTTACAATTTCCAGATTGACCCAGCTCTCTTTTCTACACAAAAACTGAGTTTGATCAAAAATGAAGGAATTATATGCAAAATATAATATCATGCAGTATTGAGAGCCAAAAATAAAAATAAAAAATGAAATGGAAATACCTATATCATCATGTTCAGGTGAGTCAAGCAGGATATCCGAGTCCGATGGCAGAAAGGGAGAGCCGGGGTAATTTCCCAGAGGTCCAAGGTCTGCAACATGTTTCAGATTCATAATCATAATAGCATAGAAATACCATAGAGGAAACTATTAATAGGACATATGTAGTAATACTTAGAATACTGCTAAAAATGTATAAACTTAAACTCCTTCCCATCTTGATGTATCAGTTGCAATTGAATGAGCTGAGCGGTAGTATTTTTTTCGTTTTCTCTTGATATATCTTTTTGGTCTGTTCGGGCAAAAAATACTCTAGTCCCACTCTTCACGCTAAAAGAGATCAAATGAGGGTACTGCAGGTCGAACGTTACTCTAGGCCAAAAGACTCAGAGAAGACGAGATAAGGCTTCGCACAACACGAAACTCTAGCAGTGCACGATTTTATTGATTCAGAGTTCGGTTAAAAGTCTAAGCTCGCGGACATTGTTTCCAGGGAGCGAGTGCTATGATAGTTCAAGGGATAAGACGTAAATCTCCATCAAAATATTGTTCAACGAATATTTATACCAGTAGGGATCCTACCCAGACAGTTACATGGAGAAGGGGCTGCCCGAACGGTCAGATGAGAAAACAAGCTATGTAAATACAAGTAGAGCGTCTGCGAGAACAAAGGCAGCACCGGAGAGGGCAGTAGTGTATGGGAACACATTGCAGCATTGACGAGAACCATAGTATTCTGAGATTGGCAGAGCTTTGAGACGTTGGGCGAGTGCTTGCGGGAGTTCTGAGCTCTGGAACGCTTCAGGGGAGATGTCGTGCATGTACATGGTGTTAGCGAGTATCACTTTACGCTCATAGAAGAGGGGTCGCTGAACTATTGGTAGAAAAATCTCCACAATTTTCTATCCCACGGAAGACTTCAGAAAAATTGACACCGAATAGTTTTCGAGACCCACCTTAATGACTACAACATCATTGAAGGAGATGATAGTTTTAGGGAGATCTTACTCATTGAAATTGGCGTCTCCCTGAGGCGGAGCGATCTAAGAGGTGGAAGCAACCTCTCGCCAGTACTCACCCCACACTGTCTGTCATGGAAGATTCGAGGCCAGCTCCTCTGTGAATATAATTGTTTTGACATACGAGGCCAACACCATCTTGCTCTATGCACTCACAGAGCAGTTGATGTTACCAAGGAGACCAACATCTTTCTGTTAGCATTCTCACTACTGTGGGAAATGCACTTCAACCACTTCCATGCCTTTGGTGGGCGTTAGCTTGTCTTCAAGCTTGTGGGCGTCGTATTCTCACCTGCTTTGAGCACCCTTTATATCAAATCCGGAGGGCCGGACAACTCTCCATATCATGCTCAACATCCTTATGAAACTCGCAGAAGAGCTCCCTGTTACGATTGACATACTTAGAATTGAAAGGAGGCCTCTTGAAGGAAGATTGTTTTTGGATGATCTGAACCTCTTCCTCCATAGGCAGCATGAGATTGGTGTACTCTTCATAATTGTCGTCATATCTTGGAGCACGAGGAATGTAGGATTGAATGTGTTGGGATGGAAGGGTTGTTGACGGGGGGGGGGGGGGGGGGGGGGGGGGGGGGGGGAACGAGGTTGCGGCGGTTTCATTTGCTAAAAAAGAAAGGTGGAGGTTGTCGTTGATGATGAAAACTCTCCCTTGTTGAGGCACCAGAGGGATAAATTTGTGACGGTGTTTGTGACACCCCATGGGGATGCCCAACGGGTTCGTGGATAACAACAGAACTATCCTAGTGCTGTCTGTACATGAGTTGAGTGAGGGAAGAGACAAATCCAGGGTTGGTTGTCTCCCTCTCGATAAAATTATTTGCCATGTTGATAAGCTCCCCGTAGGAGCTTCAACTTGGTGATCATCGTCTCACTTCAAACTTGAAGATCCCTTCTTGAAAACCACATATGAAGGTGACAAGATGCATCAGCGGACCTACAACATGAATTCCAAGAATCTTCACTTAGAATCTATTGACGTAATGCTTGAGGGTCTCAGATACCCCGAGCCTTCTATCTACAAAGCTTCGAAATTTGTGTCAATGGTTGTCCTTGTCACCTACAAAGAGAAAGCTGAGTTCCTTGAGTGGGCAATTGTGCAAAGGGAACATGGTTGTTTGCAACAAAAATAGGGTCCCTTATATTAAAGATCCATGTACTTTTGGTTGGACATCCTAAGAGTAGGATGGGCTTTACTAGGAAGTGAAGTTACTACAAGATTAGCTGGTGGACGATAGAGTGTGCTTAAAGGGTGGTTCTGAAACTGGATGACTGGAGGTGAAGCAATTATATTTTTCAAATGAGGTGTTACAAGCTCAAAGGGTGGTGGCGTTGGGTCCTGCGGAAGTTCGAATAGATTTAGTGAGTAGCTCACCTTCCATCAGACAAGTTGTATCCTTTGCTGAATTAAAATGGACGGGTTAAGGACCCATAGGGAGTACGGATCTCAGGTAGTAACTTATTCATAAAGTAGTCAAATAATGGGCGACAAGTAGACCTAGCACTTGAGTTACAAACTCAAGTATTTTGTCAATGTAGGTGCCCAACAAGTCGATTAGTAGACCACAAATAGTCGCTTGAAGGTTTTCGAGTTGCCGTCTATCATAGCATTGAATGGTTAAAGAGGTGAGCATTTCACATGTCATGGAAGATTGTGATTGACGGAGCCAATTCATATAATGGAGAGCGGACCCTTCCATTTGATTATTTGGTTGTTGGAGCTCAAAAAGTTGTTACACATGGGCAATTCATCCAATTGAGTTAGATACACTAAAAGACTGGAGTTTCCAACCATCGAGGAAGTGTGTGGTGGTCGTTGGACGGAGGGATCACCGGATCAGGAGGGACGAGCATTCAAATATACTGCTAAGGGCCAAGGATTACATATGGGTAGAGGAACTTGAGGATGGGTTCAGATACATGTTTGCATTCGTATGAGTCTCAACTCTCATGTAAAAAGGAGGTGATTGTGATTAAAGACTCCTCACGTCAGTCCATCCAAGAAGAGAGCGAAGTCAATATCTTATCTAATTCGCCAAAGTCAGCTTCTACCATGAGGCAAGGAGATGAAGAAGGCTGGTCGGACCAAATGTTGGAGATAAGACAATTGGTAAGGAAGAGGGAGCGGAATTGAGAGAAGAGAAGAAGATAGAGGCCATTAAAAAGAAATCACGATCAATATATTATCCAATCTGAGCCGAATCGTCCTTAATATTCAGATTCGATACTTAAATGGAATTTATAGACCAGAGTGGCCATTGATACAGAATTAATTAATGTAGTTCTCTCCCATTCAAAATCTAATTGGTAAGAATACTCACCCTTGGAATTTAGGGTGCTGTCTGCCAGCCTATTAGAGAGTTCCACACTGGGACTTTCCTTGTATAAATAGGTTATAACAGGCTCAATGTAGATGGGAAAGTATCCTAAACTATCTTTTCAAAATAATGATCATGATGATGGCATAATATTCAGTATCACAAGAAATGCACCCTAGATGAATAAAAAATACATGAAAATCAAAATATTACCTCCCAGGTTTGTTAAATCAGCTGTTAGATCCGAAAGACTGAAATTCCACAGCTGGCTCAAGGATCTGATGGAATCTCTCGAGGATCCAACAACACCATCTGGTAATCCTCCAACTGTCCCAACATCAGATGCGAAGGTTGCATCCAGAGCTGCTGTGTCCATACCCATACCTGATATTTCAGATGGTGTGAAAGGGAAGTGATTGCTTGATGCTGCTGATGCAGGGCTGACAGCCATATCTGTGATATTTGGTAAAACATTTCCTGTAGTCAAGGCTGGAGCTGCTTCAAGTATGCTGTTATCCATGAAAACCAAAAACAGTAGAAGAATGGTTCAATTTGAAGCAAAGTGCAAAGAAAATGAACATCTCAAATCAGAATGTGTGCGGAAAAAACCAAAATTATTATTCATAAAACTTCCTTAATAAAACAGAGACAGAGAGCACTGGGGCTATAGCGAGTGTTAAGCCCATTAGAATAAGCCCATTATGAGGGCCCAATATTGTCAGTACTCGGTTTTTTAGTCCCACATCTTTTATTGAAGATTGTTGCAACCCCCTTTACTCTATATATAGAGGGGATTTCAATGTATTGGATATGCAACAACAACAACACTCAAGCCTTTATCCCACTATAGTGGGGTCGGCTATATGGATCCTTTGTCGCCATTGTATTGGATATAATAATAAATTTTGATTCCAAGGATTTAACATGACATTAGAGCAGGAAATACTCCAACTCTAAGTAGACCGCGACACATTTTACGCGCCGTTATATACCGCTGATATTTTTAACTTGGGCAAATAACTGCGACACTCAATACAGCATCCACCTCTCAACTCTACATGCCCCGAACAGCCAGCTGAAGCTCTCGCACCTGCCTAGTTAGAGGTCTCTCCAATCTAACCTTTCATGTGCTCCCTCTTGCCCACATCCGTTAGCTCTTGATACACGTTCCCCGCATCAGCTCTCGTGTTTGCCTCTTGCACGTTTAAGACTGGCGTGTTCCCCGCATCAGCTCTCACGTTCCCCTCTCACCCGTCTAATCAACCACATTGGATCCCTAGGTAAGGACACATGCTAAATCACTGAGAGAACTCTCATGGAGGCCTCACCGAACACGCTGAAGCACTGAAAATTGATTAGATCTCTCCTGACCTGTTCTCGATCTTGTGTGACTAATTAGATCTCCTTTGGTCTGACTCGATTGCTCTTGCGCATCGCAGCTTCCCCTTAGAGAAGGACTTCCTTCTCCTGGATCTCTCTTCGTGTCCTCTGGGCATGGATTAAATCGTCCATATTCCAAGCGCCAGAAGACCTCATAAAATATCTTGGATGCTCTTTAAATTTATTTCGTAGTAAATGACCACTGAGATTATTCCTTCCTACAGTTGTATTTGTGGGCTCACAGGTGTCGTGTTTTTTTCCTTGTGAGTGGAATGCTAGTGTCGATATGGGAACACCCGAGCCAACTCCTGCCACAACCGTGGCTGCACCTGCACCCTTTCACTGTGACTACGAAAATCTTGGCAAGGCATCTAAGCTAACTAGACCCAACTACGCTGATTAGAGCGTTTCCTTCTCCTTCTTTGTGCGATTTCAAAGGAAGCGACAATGCCTCATTGATCCTCTGCCTGACCCTACATCTCCCGCCTATGCGGATTGGAACGTGAGCAACACCTTGGATCATATTTGACTAGTGAACAACTAATTAAAGGAACGTTTGTGAATCATTCAACAAGATGGCACTGTCAAAGTTGCTTGGTACCGCTTGGAGGCCCTTTAGTCCAAAGGAGCAAAGACGTCCAAGATCTTCAAACTATTTGCTCGTTCCACTCTCACTCCTACTGTTGCATACGAGGAAGTGCAATCGTTGGGGGCTGAACTTTTTCAACATAGTTCTTCTTTATTTCCATTGCGACATATCAAAAGAACTTTGAGGACCTTCTATTAGTTTGTTATCTTCAACAACTACTCGAGTGCTATATGATGATCCGCCAAAAATGTTTTGGGGAACCCGTTGTCTGAAATAGAATACTTGCGCAACTAGAGTTACCATTGTCACTCAATTTCTAAGTCAAACTTCATCGATCACTACTCATACTCTCAAGAGTTTTGCTCATTGTGCAAGGAGAAGAGGGGGTCGTGGCCGAGGAGGGTGTGCTAAAGGTGGTGGAGAGTTTTGCACCACTTGTTCTCATTGTGAAAAAATTGGTCATCTTGTTGATCGATGCTTCGCCAAACATCCCCAGCTTTGCCCTCGGGATCATGTTGGCACTACTGACGCAAATAACACCGCACCAGTCCCTTCCACATCAGCATCCTACACTTGACGATAGTTCTCTCAAATTAATATTGAAGCTCTAACTGCCATGTCAAGGAACTTTGTCGTTGTTGCCCATAGACGTCTGTCCCAGGTAGCGTGTGCCTTGCCTCTCAAGGTAAGTGGCCTATTGACTTAAGCGTTGTAACGACCCACTAGACTGCCACAATTTAAATGTTTTTCATTTATTATTAGAAATAATTTTTTTTGCATTGCAAGACATTGCAGCAGAAACCTGTAAAGCAAAAATATGCAGAATACCATAAGCCTTCAGATATGTAGAGTAACCTGTAATGTATAATGTATATGATGAACGTTTCCAAAATTTCCAACATCAGATATATACGTTTCTCAAAATACTCATACAACTGGATAAAACATAAACTAATGACACTAAAACAACTAGACCAAAAACAGACTCATGCATCCTATCCCAAAAGACTCGTTACAAAACCGATTCATCTACCCCAAGAGTAGCATATCTCCTCGTTCTTGCAATTATCTTCTTGACATGTTCCCCTATGTCGATCAATGACTTCAAACACGGTTGTAATGATTTTATCTCATAGCTTATACTTTTCTTCCTATAACATCTTTTTCCCTTCCTATGACAGTTTACTAGAGACATCTCTCTTTTACCTCAAATGATAAGGGTTAAAACTCAACAGTCTCACAGACTCAGTGATTTCTTATCTCTTTAACTGTTTACATATAATTCAAGGGGATTAGTACTAATATTCATAATTAAATGAACTAAAGTACATACTGCATGATATATTTGAAATTTTTAAAAGAGCTACGAATTGTAATGAGCATAAAAAGGCTAAAATGATTCATAAAAGAAATACTAAAATTTGCAAAAATAAGCAGTACAAAATTCCTTTTAAATTGTTTCTAAACATGATGTCAATTATGTATTCTTTTAATATTTGGGCAAATTATCTTTAAATTCTAAATCTTAACTATATATTCACATTCAATAGCTTATCTGATTACATCTTTTCTTTAGACGATAAGTTAAGGAGTAGATTGTTTTTCTTTCTCTTCATACTGGCCCGACTCATGCAGAAAAACTGGCTAAGGCTACTAACTATTGCCAACCTTAGGGCATCTATTGCATGACCATAAAAATCTTGTAGTCCCTGAGCAACTCCAAACTGTAACTGTTGGTAGGCGATTCACCCCCCTTCGGGGTTTACCCTTAACTTTATAATATTACATGCAAGCATAACTTTTAAATTGCGTGACTTAATTATTTAAATTATATTCTTAGGATGGACATTTTTTAATCTAATTCCCTTCCGATTTACCTTTCCGCCTCAGTATAGCCTACGGTTTATATCCTAAACTAGGCAATAAAGATGATTTTATTGTACTAATAATATCTGTTTCCAATATCAACACTAGATATTTCAAATCATAATGAAAATTAATTGAATTAACTTCTCGAAAAATAATTCAAAAATCAATGTTGAAAATCAGTAAAGAAAAATCGAATCGATAGAAAACATTGAAGTAGAAGCTGCTTTCATATAGAGCTTTGAATAATTTAAATCAGAAATCATTAAAACACCAAATGCGATATCAAAAATATTCTTAAAACATAAGTGCTTATCATGCATAAAAAGTTAATTTAGCATTCCCGAATTCGTATCTACTGTAGTTCAGAAAGTAGTCATTTGGAAATAGAGCGTAAATTAAAAAAATAAAAAACTCACGTCTGCTTTCTCTTTACCCTTGCTCCTCCTTAGGTCAGTATTCATTGCTTTCCTCGACGTCATTTCAGATGTAATAGATTTTCGAACAAATCATACAAAAGCTTGGTGACATGGGCTCTATAAGACAACAATTGATTTTATTTTCTGAGGGACAATTAAATCTTATGTTAGTTGTGACATGAAAGAAGATTACAACTTACCCAAGAGGACCTTAATAATTTAAATAATGAAATTTTAAGAATTTCAAAACGATCCCCTTAAAAAAATTTAATTAACTCATAACTCCATAAAGAACCCCACGATTTTCATATCAGTAGGATGAAAACCCACATGCACACTAGAATTGAAGGAGTTGAGAATATAACATGAGATATGGAGGGATGATACAAACATTTCATATAGGGACCAAACATTTAACAACCCCTCATTTAAATGCCATTAAAACATCCCCATATAGGCACATTTTTAAAACAATTTAAAGTAGAAAATCTCCCTTTAATGATGTACATCATTACTAAAAATTTCTATAAGCATAGTATAGCTTAAAAGAGCAAAATGACTCATTATTATAGTCTTTAAAACAATAACACAGCAGCACAACTGCACTAGCATTTTTCTATACACTAGAAGGCATTAAGATAGGGTCGACCACACTGTTAGGAGCAGCCAACAGCCTAATGAGGTGCCAAAACAAAATTTTAAACATAGGAATTCAGAGTTTATAAGATCATGAAACACCTTTAAGTGAGAAGAGAAAGATCCAACATCAACAAATGTATATAAACAAAAGAATTCAAGCCACAAAACCTCTAATTAAGGCAGCCATATGAGGAAATAAAAACCCCATCAATATCCAACAAAACCCCCATAAAATAAATTATTAAACATTGTAGGAATATTTATAATATATTCTCAAAATAATATATATATTTTTTCCGTTTTGAATATGAAACTATCATATAAGGATTTTTGAAAACAATAAAATGAAGAAAACTTGTAAATAAAGAAGTTAAGAAATCGAGTTTGGGTAAGACGTGTGATCACTGCCCTAAAGAAGTTTCACCACCCTCCAGCAGAGCTTTCAACCGATGCTCACTCCTCCAAGGTACAACACCTGGCTAGATCCCGAAAACTCTGATGTACGCAGACACCGAAGAAGCACAGAGCACCCGAACTTCTACTTGATGAAGCAAACGTAAAAGAGAGTGAACGCAAAATCGCAAAACTAAATAGATAAAGACTGTACGAGAATACGAGCGTATAAGAATGTTTCAGGAAAACCTCCTATATAGGAGTTTCGAAAACTGCAAAAATTTATCGCGTAATTAATTTCTAACAGTTATATTAAATAACTTTTATCGTGCATAGAAATATGTTATGGGCCTACTCGGTGATTGTCGGAGGAGTGGCCGGAGGTGGAGATGACGGTGACGGAGATACTACGAAGCCATGACCGCGGCTGCATAAGCGGTGCGTGCTCAAGAGAGAGAGCTTCTAAGATCTCGTTTAGGGTTTAGAAAAATAGGACTATTTCATTGCCTCCATATACAAGATCCCTAGTGTCCTTTAAATAGGACTTACAACAGACTTTTTAATGGAAATAATGACAGACTTGGACATGCGACTAAAAAGGACACCACATAAAGACACGGCATAAATAACGATGTCATATAAGGACGTGATTCTTTAAGACAGAATAAATGCATATTAAGAAATAAATAATGTCATAATAAGACCCATAACATCCCTCCCGGCCTTCAAATTGAGCTTGACCTCAAGCTCGAACTTTGCGTGGATGGAAGAGTCTTCTAGCATCTTGATCTACAGCCAGAACAATGTCTGATATCGCGTAGCGGTGGCGGGGAAGTCGGCGAGTAACGACAGTGTTGTCGGAAAAATGGGCGGTGAAAGGAATGTCTTCGGCGGGGCTGGTGGAGCGGTGTTCAACAGCAGCGGCAAGAAGGCTGAAGGAGCGACGATCGGCAGAAGGAACGGATCTGGCGGCGAGGAGGTCGGAGGTACCGGTGGAGCAGGGACCGACGAAGGAAGCGATGACTGTGCCTTGACGGCCCGGAGTTGTTTGTTATAGAGTTCCTCAAACGGCATTAGAATCTCAATAATGCGCGCGCCAAGAACCTGGAAGCTAATGATGTCTTCCATATTGAAAAATAAAAACGAGCTTGAGTAATTAATCAAATAATTGATTGATTAATTAAAGTGTGGCTCAATCGGGGAGTGATTAATTAAGTAGGAAAAGAGAGGCGGCTGGAGGAAAATAAAAAGAGAAAAGAGGCGCGGCTCGAGGAAGTTTAGAGGCGTGGCTCGAGAAAAGGGCGAGCGGCTCAAGATGGAAGGCTTGTGTCCAGAAGGAAGAGCGGAAACATGCGGATCTGTGCTGGTCGTCGTCGATTTGGACAGGAGAAAATGGGGTTAGGGCGAGGAACCAGAGGAGGAAGGAACGCAGAAGACGACGGTGCTGTGCGGATCGATCGATTGCTGCTTCGTCGTCTTTGATGCAGAGAGATGGCGACAGGAAGCAGATTATTCGATGCTGGGAGAGGAAAGAAGTCACGTAGGGTCAATCGGAAGGAACGATCTTTCTGGGTTACGATCGGCGAAGACGATCCCGCATGCATGCGGAGATTGGCGTTGAGGAGCGCAGAGGGAATTGGCATCGAGGAGCTCAGAGGGGGTCGGCGTCGAGAAAGATGCACGATTGTGGGCGGTGGCCTCGACTGCTTGTGGAAGAAATCGACAGAGGCCTGTCGTCGACTGCTTGCGGTCTTGAAACTGCGGGTTGTTCGGAAAGGTCTTCAACAGTGGTTGTTGTGGGGGAGGAGGAACGAGTCGCTTTGATACCAAGTTGTTATGGGCATACTCGGTGATTGTCGGAGGAGTGGCCGGAGGTGGAGATGATGGTGACAGAGATACTACGGAGCCATGACCGCAGCTGCCTAAGCGGGGCGTGCTCAAGAGAGAGAGCTTTTAAGATTTCGTTTAGGGTTTAGGAAAATAGAACTATTTCATTGCTTCCCCATACAAGATCCCCAGTGTCCTTTAAATAAGACTTACAACAGACTTTTTAATGGAAATAATGATAGACTTTGACATACGACTGAAAATGGCACCACATAAAGAGACAACATAAATAACGACGCCTATGACGCGACTTTTAAGACAGAATAAATGCATATTAAGAAATAAATAATGCCATAATAAGACCCATAACAAAATACTTAGATTTCCAACGTACATTTAATAAGGCAAAACACGTACAGAAAACTGCATACAAAAATCATGCGTGAAATTGTGAAGAAAATGACATTTGAGAAATCGACGTTCGTCGATTTCATATCGACGTACGACTGAGAAGAAATCGTCGCACGACAGTTAGAGCAGATCTCGACGTACGTCGATTTGTAGGCGTAGAGAAATCGACGTACAGTGATTTATACGCGGGATGAAATCGGCATGCAGAAATCAACGTATGTTGGATGAAGAAATCTACATACATCGAATTATACAACAACACTCAAGCCTTTATCCCACCATAGTGAGGTCGGCTATATGGATCATTTGTCGCTATTGCGCCCTATCTTGACTCATAAGCTCACTAATGCTTATGTACATCATGTCTTTCCTTATAGTTTCATTCCAAGTCTATTTTGGTATACCCCTCCCTCGTTTAATATGCATAGTAGCTAAACTCTCACAACGCATAACAGGTGCCTCTAATGGTCTCTTTTGTATGTGTTTGATCCATCTAAATCGAGCTTCTCACATCTTCTCTACAATTGGTACCACTCATGTCTTATCTCTAATACATTCATTCCTAATTTTATCCAGTCTCGTGTGTCACACATATCCACCTAAGCATTCTCATCTCCGCAATTCCCATTTTTTGCTCATGTACATAATTCACTACCTAACACTCAGAACCGTAGAGCATCGTTAGTCTAATTGCAGTACGATAAAAATTGTCTTTAAGTTTTAATGGTATTTTAGGATCACATAATATCCCATAAGGGCCTCTCCACTTCAACCAACCTGCTTGGATTATATGTATCACATCTTTATCTACACCTCCATCTTTTTGAGCTATCGATCTCAGATATTTAAAACACTCACTGCGGGAAATATCTTGGTCACCCAACTCAATGACGAATGTTGGATCTACATGCGCCCTTAGAGGGGGGGTAAGGGTTTTATGAAATTTAGATTTAATTTTAAAAACTTTGATTAAAATTATTTTTCCAAAATATCTTTAGCGAATATAAATTGAAATCAATTTAATAAAACAAAAGAAAGATTATATTTCAGAAATAAATCATTTCATAAAAAGAAAACACCAAGACATGATTTATATTAATTTAGAAGTGATTACAAAATTGTGATTTCTATGACGCTAGAAATCGTGGCGGTGAATAGAAAAATCATTTTGTTTTCTATATCGACCCTTCTCCCTAAGGACCGGTTGATTCTAGTCTACCTCTCCCCAGATAGGCTTCAAGCCGCCCCTAGATCTAATCGACAACACCCGCAGCGAATTCCTGCTTAAGCCACGCATGACCTAGTCGCCAACACCTGCAGTGAATCCACTCACGATACAAAAAGAGTCACCAAAATTAAAGACAAATAGAAAAGACGTGATCAATGTAAAATATGATGTAGAACTCCCTATGAAGAACTTCTGAAGGTGAAGACGAAAGAACGAGCGGAATCGTCGTGTTGATGTGCGGCCTTCACGTCGAATCAACACTGAGAGCTAGCACCGAAGAGCTAGCGCCAACGGTACAATATTCTTTCATATGGATCAAAAGGAGAACTTGAAGGGGAAGTGCAACGACGACGATTCTACGTGAATCAATTTATAGGCAACGGTACAATATTCGCCTCTCAATAATCAATTTAACGAACCGGCTATATTTATAACACTGAGAGCTAGCGCCAATGGTAGCACTTACCGCCACGCGGTAGTGTTTTAGGCAACATATTGAAGTGCCGGATCGAGTAGACATGGTATGCGATTTTCTGCATTTTAGGCAACATTCATCTTTGGCAACATCTACCGCGCCGCGCTAAGCTACCGTGCCGCGTTAGCATCTTTCCTTTGTTGCTCCTCTGCTCCCGCCAGTGTTCTCATTTGAATGAATTTTGGGGCTCGTCCTTCGGTATTCAAACCTATCGCCAGCGGTAGGTGTTACCTCCCCACGGTAGTGCACAATTCAGTGTACAACATCCTTCTTTCATTCTCTTCCAATGTGTGCTTGTACCTGTATGACCTGGACACTATAAACACACAAAATTCTAGATCAAATACATAACGGTATTTGTTATTCTCAAACCAAGAGATGCGGAATGCATATTCCAACAAACTCCCCATTTTGATAATAACAAATACCTGAATGAGAAATCAGTTAATTTAAGAATATAATTGTGTTTACAGATAAGTGTGGTAAAGGATATGCATGAATAACAGGTATATAGCGTGATAGATTCAAGTAGACAAAATAGAACTCCCCCTATATGAATGCTCCGTCGTCATATGAGCTCTCCCCTACATATGTGTTCCCTTATATTACTCCCCCTAGATATCTACTCCACTAAATTTCTCAATTTATTCTCCCCATTTTGTTGTTATCAAAAGGGGGTAGAGGTGAGTATAGTCATGAGATGAATTATCCCCCTAAATGATGAATAAAGGACCACATGTTTTAAGGATAGTCATGATCGAGCACAAAGTGTATGCAAACCCTATAGAATGCTCCCCCTACATAGATGCTTCATTTAAACATTTATGGTTTTATATTGAACTCCCTCTAAATTATTAGATTTCTTCAATTAATTCTCCCCCTTTTGGTATTAGCAAAAGAGGTTAGGAGAGAGTGATATCAAGAAGTGTTAGTTTGTCTTATGTAGAGATGAAATACTATAACACATACAACTTGTTGGATACTGCTTGTTGGAAAAATAATTACTTATTAAAAAAATCATGATCGAGCATAAAAGTAAAATACGGCGGAAAATAAATCAAGCATTTATAAAGTAACATCTTTAGAAAATAATAGTACAAAAAAATTTAAGTAGTTATAAGCTTGATAAGAAGAAGTTTGAATAAGAGTACAAGAGATGTTATTCCACTGGATTTGAAATATAGCAGACATGATTTGAAATATCAAGAAAAGATAACTACAATATAAAATAATTTGCATTTCAAGTAAAAAGAAACATTGTAGCGGTCATGCCTTGACAACTAATACATTTACTTAAGTTTGTAGAAAATAGTGTATGTGCGTTAGGTTCCAATTCTCATGAGTGGAAGATTTATGTAAGATAATGATGTGTACAAATAGTATTTTGATAAAGTATGCAAATGCAATAATCAAAACACATGACATATGTAATGGAATAAAACACAACATTATTAAAAATACACAAATACAATTACTTCCACAAAATTCAATGCATATTACATAAATTTTACAACTACCAAGGTGCTTCACACACACAATACTTATTAAGATATATCAGGGAGAGAAGTAGTGCTTGGGGATCATAATATTTTTCCTTTTAAGTTCATTTTTGTGATCTGGTGTACAAAAGAGAAGTGATGTAGAATTTATTTGCACAAGACACTTTACAATTCTCTCAATGACGCTCAACCTCACAATGCTTATTAAGACTTATCAGGAGAGTGAGTAGTGTTTGGTGGAGTTTTTCTTGTCATTTATTATTTGATTTTTAATTTAGTGACCAAGGACTCCGAATTCACTTGTTTTGCAAACATATAATTTTATGTTTTAACCACATTTCTTATATAAATAAGGCATGAAAGACAAGAAATTGCAAAAAACAATTCAATGTTGTGTACGAAATTTAGTCATGCATTTCAATTAGTTAAGTTATTACACTACACAATCATGCAAGACTAATATTAAAGGCACATGCAGGTATCAAAGAAGTGATTGAATAAATCATTATCTAACAGAAAATATTACTCATACTTAGAGGCATGTTAATCACTCGTACATATGTTTTCTACAATCAATTTCATTGCACAATAAAAGATAGTTTTCAAGGCATGACTAATCAAAACAATGTTTTAAGAAACTTGAAAATAAAATCATACATTGTAATGAAATTTTAAGAGATATATATATAATCATCCTTGACTTTAACAATGAGGAATAAGCAGTTTTTATCATTTTTGGTTTTTATGAATATACACAAAACAAAAGTTTAGAAAAATAGCAAGAAAAATATATTTTGTGTTTTGAAATTGTTTCGTAATTTTATAGTTGATTTTTGAAAATTTTCAAAAGTAAAGAGTAAACACAATTTTCAAAAGAAAAGCACATAAGTCTTTAAAGAGCACATCAGTAAAATGATCTTCTATGTCAGAGGAAAATAAATAAAAGGAAGAAAAAAATCATTTTTAGTACTACCGCTGGCATTAGCTCTTACCATTCGGCGCTAGTAAACAAAGATGTATTACCGTTCCCCGCCACCTCTAATGCATTTCAATTAGGGGCGTAGAATGCATGCAATATATATATACATATATATATAAATGCTCAAGACCAAACAACCCCAAATTACATATCTACACAATAATCCCATACTAAGTGACGGATGGGCATGAGGAGTTGCACACATGCCGTAGGTTGGGATGTAAGTCCCATATGCATACACAAGAAGTAGCTCAACCTAACACTCTTTCCCCTCAATGCCTCGCAAGACCCCACTAGAACCCTCGGTCAAGGACAAGACATGAATTACAGGTTAGCACCTCTAATGCATACAATCCTACACCCTCGCTATTCTGAGACATATAACATGGGTGAATGATCACTCGTACATATGTTTTCTACAATCAATTTCATTGCACAATAAAAGATAGTTTTCAAGGCATGACTAATCAAAACAATGTTTTAAGAAACTTGAAAATAAAATCATACATTGTAATGAAATTTTAAGAGATATATATATAATCATCCTTTGACTTTAACAATGAGGAATAAGCAGTTTTTATCATTTTTGGTTTTTATGAATATACACAAAACAAAAGTTTAGAAAAATAGCAAGAAAAATATATTTTGTGTTTTGAAATTGTTTCGTAATTTTATAGTTGATTTTTGAAAATTTTCAAAAGTAAAGAGTAAACACAATTTTCAAAAGAAAAGCACAGAAGTCTTTAAAGAGCACATCAGTAAAATGATCTTCTATGTCAGAGGAAAGGAAAATAAATAAAAGGAAGAAAAAAATCATTTTTAGTACTACCGCTGGCGTTAGCTCTTACCATTCGGCGCTAGTAAACAAAGATGTGTTACCGTTCCCCGCCACCTCTAATGCATTTCAATTAGGGGCGTAGAATGCATGCAATATATATATATATACATATATATATATATATATAAATGCTCAAGACCAAACAACCCCAAATTACATATCTACACAATAATCTCATACTAAGTGACGGATGGGCATGAGGAGCTGCACACATGCCGTAGGTTGGGATGTAAGTCTCATATGCATACACAAGAAGTAGCTCAACCTAACACTCTTTCCCCTCAGTACCTCGCAAGACCCCACTAGAACCCTCGGTCAAGGACAAGACATGAATTACAGGTTAGCACCTCTAATGCATACAATCCTACACCCCCGCTATTCTGAGACATATAACATGGGTGAATGATCACGGACATACAAAACATTTAGTCTCTACCAATTCATAAACTATGGCTTTTATGTATGATGAATTTTAAGAAAGATTGTTGTAATGGAGATAGATTAGTTTTAAAGTTATTTAATAATTTTTCATTCATTCATACAAAGATTTAGATATAATGATTTTCAAAATTCAATACTCTACTTTTCATATAGCTTAACATGACATATAGACACTAAATTGAACAAATACTAAAAGGTGATGCTAGAATGATGAGTTTGGATGACAAAATATAATGTTATTCTTTTATGATAAAGTCAATATATATGTTTGATTGGATGATTATGTTGCATGTATTCAAAATAGAGTTTAAATCTAATTTTTCATAGACCTAGAATAAATTTACTAATGATTTGTTATGATAAGTTCGTTATTGATTCTAGAATCTAGATAACAATGAGATACATGCAATCAAGAAATATATGTGAAATGACATATTCATGTATAAATAGTGAAGCTCAAATCACAAGATGAAGATAAGACACAATAAATAAATAAAAATCATATAAGAGACAATTATTCCATTATATCATTTATAATCCTAAGTGTGATAAACATAATTAATTTTAGATTATAATGATAAATATATGATAGACCAAGAATTATGACTCATGATTTAGAGACAATCAAGCATAGGATATTAAGTATTCATAACCATGAGATAATTAATTCATGGTGATGTATGTGAAGTAATACATGAATATTTATCATTTTTAATTTATTATAGTGAAAATTTGCAAGGTGAATATGACATTCATATATGAATATGTTTTTGGAGATTTTGGATAGTTTTGTGAATTTTTTCTTTGGTTTAATATTTGGAAAAATGAACTAAAAACATGTGAAATTTTCTGAAAGCGGAGAAGAACGATAAGTAAAGTAGTAAAATAATTTTCAGCAAAACATAAAGTAAATAAAATAAGAAATTTTAAAGCTACTGTCAGCGTTAGACCCTGCCGCGCGGCACTAGCAAACAGAGAATTGATTTTTCGCTTTAAAAACATGTTTTCCGACATTTTTTATTCTGATTTCTCTTGATTATGATTTGTCATGATAGGGGTCATCAAATGCAGCAAAGAAATCAGAAAAATAATCAAAAAGTTGTGGATTTTAATTTTTAGCCAATGACCTCTAATAAACCATTTAATTCCAATTTTTTTCGTAATAAATCAGTGCAAATGATTTAATTAATCATGATAATAATACTTTAAGAATTTCAGTACTCAATTTTCAATGACATTATGAGAGACTCAACTAGCCTAGGCAATGGATTTTATAAGTATAGATGCTAGAACAATGAGATAAGTTGGCCACTTGCAATGATGACTTTTATTCAAATTCATCCAATTGATTTATTAAAGTGTAAGCTTATGCAAAGTGAGTGTGTCATCCCGCAACATATATCTAATGTGACCATAAAACATGTTGACTCAAACATAAAGATAAAAAAACAAAATTGCACAAAGCAAAAAGAAAAGAATAAGTTTTTTATTTTTAATGTTTACAATAAGCACATCGTGAAGTAGAGTTTTGTGTAATTTCATTTTGATTTATTTCTACATCACGCATATTAGTGATTACTAATGAATGTGAGATTTAGGTATTCAAAGAGGACCAAGTGTGGCGGTTCTTTTGGATACCCAAATGTAACGTGGTGATTTATTTAGAGGCACAGATGAATGAGCCCTTACAAATGGAGTTAATTCGTTGTTTTTAACTATGAGCCTCCATTCATATCTTGGTTAAATGTTATTTTTATTTCTCAAATTTTCATACTCATTATTTTTATATTGAGATTTAGAATAATAATGACTTTTGAAAAACCGATTTATAGGAAATTTGTGTGCATTCATATTCAATTTAATGTTAGGTGTGGTTTGATTTTGGAAATGACGGCGATGATAGTGATTTGAAATTTGATTTGTTACATGTTTATATGAGTTGAATTTGTGTTGATAGTAATAATGATTCTTTGAATATTGATTTTTTGTTTTCTTGATGTTTCTCCAAGTCACTATTTATATTTATCATATTTTCAAATTTTGAACTTAAATTTGTAGAGTACTTCTTAACTAGTAATGAGAGTAATTTAAGTTTAGACTCTAACTCATTATTTCTTGAATAAGGTCGTGTCTTGCTTTCCTGTAAGCGATTGTGTTATTCTTAAGAATGGTGGTTATGGAATTTATATGAATTTTATAATCAGTTCTTAAGTTTTCAAATGTCTCATCCAACTCTTTAGTTTCATTTTTAAGATCTTTACAGATAGCACAATTATTTTTCAAAGATAAATTTTCTAAAATTAATTTTTCATTCTCTTTTTCTAAAGCGTCAATCTTTGCTCTTGCTTTATTTAATTCAATAGACATATAATTAAAATTTTCTTGAGTGTATGGAAGACCTTACAATATTTTTGGATGAGGAAATTTGATTTGAACATAAAGTTTCTTTATCATCTTTTTCATTGCTTGATGTGCTTGCCGTGTCGCCATCCGCGCATGCTATTGTTAAGTTGCATTCTTCTTTCTTTGATGAGATCGAGAAATCGTCCTCTAAGCATGAGTCCTCATTGTTTTCTTCTCTTGGATCCATTGGATAGTGTTCTTGTTGATCATCTGTAGAAGGAAGACTATAAGTTTTCTTAAGATAATTCCAAATCTCATACGCGGTAAAAAAGAGTAAATCAATTTAAAAATATCGTTTGAAAGTGCGCAGAATAGACTATTCATAGCTTTTGCATTCAAGAAACATCCACTCATATTTAACTCACTTGGGGGGGGGGGGGGGGGGGGGGGGGGGGTTCTTAAGGTTATATTCCATACTTCAATATCTAAAGAGATCAGAAATTGTTTCGTCAAGATTTTTCACCCTTCATAATGAGGTACTGTATCCAAGAAAGACAGAAGGAACATACTGAGCAGAGAGCTTGGTACGCTCACGGGGAAGGAGTAGAACATAGAACCGGCAGCCAAAAAACACGAAGATGAGTGTAACGGGGGGGTCGAAAGTACAGACACTCACCAGGACTCTGGCCCTGAAGGAAAGTGGAAGGTTGCAGGTTGATAAGATAGACAACATTAGAAACAGCCTCAGCCCAAAAAAGAGGAGGAACGTGGTAGAAGATGAGAAGGGTGCAGGTTGTCTCAATAATGTGGCGATGCTTCCTTTCAGCGGTATCATTCTGAGCGTCAGCACCGGGACATGCAAGCTGAGAGAGTGTCGTGGGTAGCTAGCAGATCATGAAAAGCATGAGAGATGTACTCCCCCCTTGAGTCGAAGCGGAAAATACGTATGGAAGCAGAAAACTGGGTGCGCACCATAGCAGAAAAAGTAACATAAATGTAAAAAAAATCAAAACGAGAATGCATAAAGTAGATCCAACAATAAGAGAATAGTCATCAACAAAAAGAACATAGTACTGGTGCCCTCCCTTTGATACAAAAGGTGTGGGACCCCATACATTAGAATGAACTAAATCAAAAGGACGCTGAGACCTAGACTCACTAGACTGATAGGGGAATTGTAGTTGTTTACCAAGCTTACAACCCGTACAAGAGTGGGACCGATTAACAGAAACACGACCAAGGAAACCATGACTGATGAGAGACAGAAGACGCGAACCACTGGGATGACTGAGACGGCGATGCCACTGAGAGAAGCCCGTTGAAGGAAGACAAAAGGTAGAAGTCGTCGGTGACGATGGAGTGGATGGAAGATGGAGAATGTACACCCCGCTACGACAACGGTCAGCTCCAAGGAGTGTCCCTGCCAGACGATCCTGCACACGACACACAAACTTATCAAAAATAATAAGACAATCGTGGGATGTGAGTTGGCTGGTGGATATAAGGTTCATGGATAACTTGAGTATGTAGGCAACATCGGGAACATGAAAATGGTTGGTATGAAGGAGGTCATGGATGGTGATGGGGAGAATAGTGTCATCTGCTACCATGATGTTAAGGTCAGAAGAGACGGGCTGACAGGACAAGAGGTGGGTGGCATCATAGGACATGCGAAAAGAGCCTCCAGAGTCAAGCAACCAGTCGGAGGGAGAGATACCTGTAAGGGCGGAGGCAGCCGACTGTGAGGCAGAGGCGTCAAAAACATCCGGTGGGAGCACGGAGGCAGAGTGAGGCAGTGAACTGTGAGAGAGTTGTTGGGCAATCAGCTCGGCAAGCTCATATACAGAGAGTGACTTTACCGGAGCAGAAAAGTGAGTTGAAGGTGCACCAGGAGCAAGCTGTTGACCAGACTGCTGAGCCCTCTGAAGCTTGCGACACTCAAATTTGACATGACCAAGACACTGACAGTAGTGACAACGGACAGGCGGGCGACGAGCACCAGACTGAGCAGCAGGAGGATGACAAGGAACGAGACGCACCGAAGCACTACAACCAGGCGAAGGCAGCAGTGGAGCACTCGAAAGAGAAGACTGCGGTGGAAGCTGGGGAGCAGCCAGAACAGCATGAGGCATCATATCAGGAGTAGCAGTGTCCAAGGAGTGGAGATGAGTCTTCTTAGCGATCACCAAGGCCAAGGTATCGTTGGGAGACAGCAGAGGATCCCGGTGCAGAAGATGTGCTCAAACAGGCTCGAACTCGGGGTGTGGGCGCATAAGAAACTCATACATATGTTGGAAGTTGCGATCCTGGGATGTGGAAACACACTGAGTTCAAGTAACGCAGGGGGAAGGTGCCATCCCATCACACTAATGCCAGAGGTCCAGGAGCTCAGCAAAGAAAGCATGTACAGATCGATCACGCTGGTAGCAGACACCAAGGGTCTGGAATAGGGAGTAGCGCAGCCTGACTAGAGGGCAGGTAGAGACGACGCAAGTGAGCCCACATCGCCTTGGTCGTAGGTAGCTCGTAGACGGTCATGCAAATGAGGAGATCACAGGACTGACAGATAACGGCTATCGCGCGAGAGTCGTCCGAGCGTCATCTCGCCGAGTCGGAACGCTGGGAGGAAGTGGTCGTGCTGACAGTGGAAGAGGAGTTCGCAGGACTGGTAACCGGTGGGGGCGGAGCAGGCTCGGTGTCGTCAATGTGGCCCCATAGATCGAGACCACGAAGGATCATGCCAACGGTGGCGTACCATGCCTTGTAGTTCCCCCTGTCGAGGATGACATCAGCCTTTTTGGAGGAAAGCAGATAAGTATGGAGACGATACCATTGAACCAATGGAGGACGGCGGGGATCGGCGGGCTGCGGGATGGGCTGGAAAAGAAGAACGGGGACGCGGGATGGGCCGGAGGAGGAGGTCGGGGCTGCGATATCAGTCGAAGGAGGAGGAAAATAAGGTCGGTGGCTAGGAATTCGGCGGAAGGTGTCGAAGTTGACGCCGGATCGGGAGACGCGCGGCAGACGGTGGGGGATTAGGCTTCGGCTAGGACTTTGGCTCGATCGGTAGATGCGCAGACGGGGTGATAGGAAATGGAGCTCGACGATGATCAGGTGCCGCGTCCCCCAGCGACGCACGGAAGGAAGCCACTCTCCCGTTGATAGACGAAGGGCTCGACGAGATCAGTCGATGCAGAGGGGGCGATTAGGGTTTTCCCTCTGATACCATGATAGAAAATGAGAATGACTAACTACTATTCACATCAACAATAGAATATATATACACATACATGAGAGGGTGATCACAACACCCAAGGTGAGCCTAAGTTATGTCTACCATATAGAAATGTACAGTATATCTAACATTGACAAGGTCTCTCCAAAACCAAAAGTCTTTTCTAAGGGAGACTCAATGAAACAGTTGTTGATAAGGTTTCTCCAAAACCAATTAGAATCTTTTAAATAGAGATTCAAGAACTCTTTCAGCAGGTTGGATTTTCGTTTCCACAAAATATTCTTCAGCAACAGGAATCTGAAGAAACTAATTCTTTGAGCGTAGTGTGGATTCTGTCTTTGAATGAGCAGCAGCTTCCTTGAGAGAAGAAGAGATTTGATTCTCAAGAGAGAGAGGAGAATCTTCTAATTATCCTCTGAGTGGAGAGATTTCTGAGTTGCTTGCTTGATAGAGTTGTTCTTTTGGAATGAATAATATTAGAGAGAAAAAAAAAGGTTGAAAAAAGAGACTTGCAAATTATTGTTGTTCAATCCATTTATATCTTCTTTTACTTTTTCTGCTCGTTGCTTTTCAAATTCTCGGTCTCGGAAGATATTCAAAATCTTTTTCCTTTGTCTTATTCTGAATAATTAATGTTGACGGCTTCCTTAAATCAAGTACCTAGAATGGAAAGTCAGTACCTTCTCAAAATAGGTTATAACAGATAGAAGATAATTTTCTGATGATAATGTTTCTTTCTAGGAACCCGCTATAACGGTCGGAAAATATCCTTTCTGAAGGGGTTAAGAGAATCTTGACTTTTGAACGAATTCAACGCAGCTCTGAGAGGTAGAGAATAATTCAGAGCAGCTTGAACTTCTGAGTAGTTGTGACTCTGAGTTGTTGAAGGAAGAGAAGAAAGCAGAGTGACTTTGAGAGGGTGCTTCGATTACTCTGGATGTTGCATTGAATACCGTTCGACGCTACTCTGAAAAGTCTTTGACCAAGCCATTTTGCTAATGACTTCCTATCTTTCTAAGGACTCAATCTAACAGAACTAGACATAGCCTTTTCTATACATAGTTAAGGCTTATCCTAAAATCACTTTACTCTAATCTGTTTTATCAAATCAGAGGTTTTTCCCAACACCTCTCTTAATTCCTTCAAACTTAAATGGTACGAGAGGGCATTTATGTGATGGAGAGAATAAATGCTTACAATGAAAGCAAAGGGCATACTGGAGGAGCTCTTGGTACCCTTAGTGAGACAAGTGTTAAGGTGGTGAAGGTACTGTCGGCGGAGTGATTGGTGGAGGTAGTGATAGGCCGATCAACGGAGGTCCAATTGGAGGTAGAGGATCCAGTTGGTGGAGTGGTAGTTGTGGTTTGGTGGGTGGAAGTAGCTAGGGGTAGCCAGGTAGAGACTGGCGACGAGTCCGTGTAGCATTTCTTATCGAGACAATGCACGGATGCAGGGCTACAGAGTAACTAGGAAGTCCCCAGGTAATGATCCAGGGTGAGGCATGTCGTGTGCGTGCAAACTAATGTAGGTTGCGAAGAAGTCAAATTGACGAACGGAGCCAATGTGCTCATACATGTTTCCCACTTGACAAGTGTTGCAGTGCACAAGGAGTTCCTCTTTGAGAATGGGCCAGGAGAGATCATGAATGTTTTGGCTCATCGAACGCAACCATTGAAGTGCAGAGTCTTCTATATATGTGGTCACCACTGGGACCTTCTGGTTCGCGGGAGTTGATTGAGAAGTGTTCTAAGCGAACGATCCAGTAAGGGAGTAGATGTCGTCGAACACATGAATCTCAATGCAGGGGAGGTGGTCCGACAGAATGTCTTAGGGGGTAGGTGTGATAAACCCCATGTAGTCAATGATGGGCCCATAGAAAGCAATAAAGAAGGGGCAGTGGAGCTGATTGACGATGGGCGGCGGTGGTAGCAAACTCATGGAGGAGCGTGCAATCTTCCAGTTGAGCTTCCAGCCAAAATCCAAGAGGGTGGAGATAGGGCGCAATGGCGACAAATGATCCATATAGCCGACCCCACTATGGTGGGATAAAGGCTTGAGTGTTGTTGTTGTTGTAGTAAACTTTGGAACTACCGGTCGAATTATTTGAGTTCTCAGTGTAGCTTGGCAAACTCTTAGTAGTATTGAGCAATAGAGAATTCAGGTTGAACATAGCATGCAACCTAAGATGTAGTGCATATACCAATGCATAGTTCCCCTAACAGGAATAATTAGCCATGGCTTAGGCCTAGATGGATGTTGTTGTGCCTATAGTTCTGCAATACTAACCAGTATAACGAGTTGAGAAGCCATAACATAGCCTCCAACCCATTACTATCTAATATTCTCCAAGTGCGATCATTCAATGGTGGCTACGAAATAGTATCACAAATATGACATAACAATCAATGTCGTTGAAGAGCTGGTGAACAAATCATGACCATTCAAGATAGTTTGCACCATCAAAAGTAATATTGGCTATTGTAACCTGGATGGAAAGTTCAACTCAAGATGGATTCATGGAAGTAGTCCCATAGGATATTGCAAAAGAACATTGATGTAGAATTAGGGCAGAGGGAGGTTCCAAGGATATGCTCGAAACCAAAGATCTCATCGATAAATGCCGAAGATCGCATTGGAGGATAAATCCTCAACAAGTAAAGATCGGATGACAACAACAAGCAGAAGAAGAAAACAAGGTAGGTGGAGGGCACAAGCAAAAGGACTAGATGAAGCATGCGGAAGAGCGGAGAGGCACAGGCAGAAGCAACGGGCACAGACGTTGCACAGAAGAGAGCACTGGAAGAAGAAGATAAAAGATTTGAGCGTCACAATCAAGAAATAAGGTTAAGTAGAGGAAATGGGCAGAAGATCCAATCAATGCATGCGAAAAAACAACTCCATGATTGACGGAACTCACCACTAGAGGCAGGAGTGATTATGATATAGTACCAAGTTAGAGGGGAAACTAGTAATTCCATGATGATTCACGGTAAGCCCCATACGTAGACCAAGTATAAGGAATCCCCACACCATTGAACTGGATTGGACCAGCTGAGCTGATTCACCTTCATAGAATTGTTTTCAAAAAGTAACTTCGAACAAAAAGACAGACAAATTACTAAAATGATTGGACAAAATGTTCTTGATCTGGCTGATGAAATATGTTCCATAATAAAATGTTTCTAGTATAATCCCTCAGCAATATAAGGAAATATCAGTAGGCATTCATAATATTCAAGTTCACACAAGAAACCAATGATATGTCGATAATTGAAAGTAAATAGGATAGCATGTGTATTTTGTTCAAAAGGTTAAAATTCAGCGACTAATCTTAGATAAATAGCAAGAGAGAAGTACAGGCTAGGAAATAATTTACTCATTCATAGACTTCATACGAATAGGTTGAAAGCTCCCCGGTGCAGGGATTCCATTGACTACATGACAGCTCGATAGTCCATGACCCACAGAATCAAGGTGTGGTTGACCTATTGTCGGCATTTGAGGCTGCTGGATGACAGGGTAGCCTATAGATAGATTATTAACTGCACTGTGAATATATTTATTTTGAATAAGAAACACAATAATGCAATAAAGCAAAATTAGCGGTATAGAAAATGATTATCAAGGCACACGCGGTGATATTTGAAGAAATTGCAAATATTGATCTAATATAAAAAATGGCCGAACAAATAAGACATTGTGCAGTTTTCTCATATGGTGTTAGGTTTTATTTGTAATGTTGTGATTCTATGGTGTTGATGTAATAGATAGAAAATAATGTGTTGCCAATGATCTTGAAGTCAAAGATGTGACAATCCCCAAATATTTTGTTTTTCAATTGAACAAAGAAATGAAGTATGAATTTCATGTTTTATTGATTTATTCTTTTAAGCACGATCTTATTCTATAGATATAAATTTTTCGGGTTTATGCGTCTAAAGGAGAGGGATTTATGAGTATGTTCCATAGGTACATTTACTGTAAATTAACTTTAAGTGGGATTTACATGGGTCTGGCAGGTCACAATACGTTGAAAATTAATTATATTGATAACATTATGAGTAAGATTGGTTTACAAGTGAAGCTATAGCCTGCTGCGTAAAAATAAAATGTGGGTTGGCTATAATATTATTGTTACTAATACATTAGATATCTATAACTGGGCAGGTTGTGTGGATCGGTGAATACTTAATCAACTTAGCACATAATCAGGATATATCGTGTGTACTGGAAAGTTGGAGAGAAAGGGGCAGCTGGCATTTTATCAGTTGGTGATTCAAACGGACGGTTAGGATGGCTTGGCTTGATAAGTCGGAAAAGAGTTTAAATTAAGAAGAGGGGAAAACCCGTCGGCTTAACTCTCTTCGGGGGAGAAATATCCAAAACCCGTCTCCTTCTCTTCCCTGCTGCGAGCTCGACGAGCCACTAGACGGCGATGTCCATCATGAAATTTAAGGAGCTTTTGCTTCGAATCTTCAAGTAGGCCCTCTATCTTCACTACTCTTGAATCCTATGGGAAATTGTAAGGTAAACCCTGCTATTTGGTAATGGTCGTGTGAGGTCCTTCTTCCCCATCTAGGTCTTACTTATGATGGCTTTGGTAGTTTATGTTCCTGGTTTTTTATTTCTGCTACATGTGAAGAAAGGTGGAGGATTTGATGACCGGTTAATCATGGGCATTGTGGATGGACGCTGAAGTTTCTTCGGCAACTCGTGCGACCCTAAGCCATGCTTCTCTTCCTTCTTCTCTAAATTCTCGGTGACCCTAATCTAATGTCCTCTGTTTTCATGGTAGCCCCATTCTTCTTAAATCAAGCGTGTTATTGTGAACCTGAGGGGATTTCTCGTGTCTTTATATGCAACAACTTGTTCTAATGCTTCTTTGAGTTGTATTTTTAAAGGTTCAGGAAAAGAATGTTATGTCTCCTTCTTTTTCTTACTCTACATACTATCCTGAAGCATCGATAGAGACCTGAAATGAATTTTGGGCTTTATCTATTATCCGGCTCCTTTAAGAGGAATATCACTTTAATATATTTTCAGATTTGCTTTCCTCGTTATCCCTGATAGTGATGAAAGCATATTTATTCCTGATTACTTACTTCTCATATTACTGATTACTTCTCCTATAATGTGCTCTCAGAAATATTGTGCTGTAATAAATAATATGCTCTAATAAATATTGTGCTATATTTATATGTTGTACTATACGAGAGAGTTGTGCCTACGAATACAATATAAGTTCGTGGAAGGCCTTGGATTCTATGCCAAGCAACCCGAGCTGAAGGAAGAGACCCATTGAGAATTTCAACTCTTGATGAGAAGAGTTATATGTTTTATGACAATTATGTCTCGTTATTCAAGCATGTGCCTTAAGGATAAAAGAAAAGGTAACTTATGAAAATCATGTGTATTCGTGGAATAAAATGGAAAATGTGCCTAACTGTGGGTTTCAATCTGTATAGCTGGGATACGGAGTACGTAGGCGGCGGTTGAGGAAAAACTGTCTCAACCCGAAGGGGAGTCGGGATGCCATTGCTAGGCAGTTTTAATTTCTATAATGTTCTGATGAATTCAATGAGTACAGGTGACAAGTACATAGAAATGGCAGATGATTATCACATATTTCTAGTATCTTCACAATAAGATGAACATGATAAGTGTGTGTGTGTGTAACACACTGAGTGCAAGTAGCGCAGGGGGAAGCTGTCATCTCATCGCACTGACGCCAGAGGTCCAGAATCTCAGCAAAGAAAGCCTGCACAGACCAATCACGTTGGTAGTGGACACCAATGGTCTGAAACAGGGAGTAGCGCAGAGCCTGACTAGATGGCAGGTAGAGACGACGCAAGTGATCCCACATCGCCTTGGCGGTAGGTAGCTCGTAGACGGTCATGCGAATGACGAGCTGGCAGGACTGACAGATGACGGCTATCGCGCGAGAGTCGTCCGAGCGCCACCTCGTCCAGTCGGAACGCTGGAAGGAAGTGGCCGTGCTGACAGTGGAAGAGGAGTCCACAGGACTGGCAGCCGGTGGGGGCGGAGCAGGCTCGGTGTCGTCAATGTGGCCCCATAGATCGAGGCCACGGAGGATCGCGCTGATGGTGGCGGACCATGCCTTGTAGTTTCGCTCGTCGAGGATGACATCGGCCTTCTGGAGGAAGGCTGATGAGGAGTGAGGCGATGTCATCGAACCAATGCAGGACGTAGGAGGGCGGAGGAGGATGCCTAGATCAAGATGCACGTGAGAGAGGACGGAGGAGGCCGGTTGGGTCTGGCGGGCTGTAGGAGGCAGCGGAGGAGGCCGGTGGTGTTAGGCGGGCTGCGAGAGGCAGCGGAGGAGGCTGGAGGTGTCCGATGGGATGCGGGAGCAGCGGACGGGCTCAACGAGACAAGCGGGAGTGGCAGACGAGCTCGGCGAGATGAGCGAGAGCGGCGGACGCGAGCGAGAAACCTTCGGGAGGAAGCGGAGGAGGTTGGCAATGTCTGGTGGGCTACGGGAGCAGCGAACGTGCTCGGCGAGACGAGCGGGAGCGGCGGACGCGAGCGAAAACCCTAACCTATCGACTCTGATACCATAGAATCAGAGAAAATGATGAATATCAACTTATCTCTCAACAATAGAGTATACATGAGAGGGTGATCACAACACCCAAGGTGAGCCTAAGATATATCTACCATATGAATGTACAGTATATCTAACAATAACAAATAGTAATCGTGGAAAAGCATACATCAACGATAAAGAATTGTGACTGCAAAAAAGGGGCTAAATTGCCATAATTTGTGTAACTGCAACTGCTCACATTGTGAACTTGTAGAGCATTGAATACACTTAAGTGATCAGTGAACGAGAATAAGGATAATGTAGTAATGGACTTGCGGACCGTCATAATACAACGATAGATGACAACATGAAGGTTTGTGCTACGAGCATACTTCGGGGTTTCGTCGGAGGTGGCGGTGGAGGAGGTACAATGGGAGCCGAGCTCTACCTGCTTAGAATACGAGCGGAGAGGAAGAAGGGGAGCCGTTCTCAACCCTAACCCTAGAACTTGTGGAAGATGGGAAAACTAGAGAAAGGAACAGAAACTTTCATAATTTGATTCATAATCCAAACAATGACCCAAGGGGTCTATTTAAAGACTCACAAAGTGGCATGGGTGTAAACACCCAAAAATCAAGAGAACAACACAAAATCATAAAACATAACGGACTCGTACATCGACTCGATTAATAAAAGACACTTAACATAAAGTGATACGATCCCGGAGAGGAATCCGGCAAGGGGGAGGGTCGGCGGTGGTGAGGGAGAAGAGAGGGATTAAGGTATAGGAGAAATCTTAGGGAGCAACCCTACATTTCATTCATCCAAACATGAAAAATAATACAGGCATACAGCACCCCTTATAGCAGCGGGGTGTGAATAACAAAAGCGGTCTGCAAATACTAAAACTCAAAACAACATCAAAATAGAAATAATTAAGTAGCGCGCTCCTCGACAATCTCTTCCACGATCGGTGGGCTAGTGTTTGTTGCCTTCCTATGCGTGTCGGCTCTCCCCAGTGTCTCATTGACATGCGCGCATCTCGTCGGTATGCGCAACCATAACAATGTCGTCGTCTGGAAAATGTGTCTTTTCCTTAATGCAGGAGTCGGCGGACTGGCGGCTGAAGTCATCCCGGGGCAGCCACGTGGCCTCGGACTCCGGACAGTTAAGTCAAGTAACAAGGACCTCCTACGAACTAAAGTCCCCCTGAAGGTGGTAGCGGCGATCAAGTATCTTCGTTGGGTAGTACGGCGCCAACAACCGTCCTTCCGGACTAGAAGGACCGAGCTAGAAAATGGGCTCGCAACGGGATGAAGGAGCCCCCCCCCCCCCAACCCCCACCCCGCCCCCGTCAGCATCCCTAGCACCAGGTGCTCGAGCTCATCCTCCCACACATGGGCAGAACGGTACGGACGTGTCGAGACTGCTGCGGTCCTAGGCTAGAGGGAATGGGCGCGGGCGGGCGGGCGGGCGGACGGGCGGGCGGGCGGAAGTCCTGACGCGGGCTGGTGGAAGTCCCGAAGGCTGGAAGATGTCGGCGAGGGCGGTAGGAAGCTCCAGAAGGTCCGTCGGGGAAGGGGAGGCACATCGGACAGTCCCAAGAGGTGTCGCAGCCCCGCAGAAAGGTTGACGTTCGTGGTCCATTGGATAGTGCATAGGGAAACCAGAGAGCGGCGGAGAGCGAAGTCACCATCGAGGCGACAAAGCCGGCCCTTGTGGAGGAACTGCATGGTCATAGTCGCCCAATTGACGCGCACCTCGCCAAGTGTGCGGAGCCAAGACACCCCCAGAATAACGTCGATACCGCTGAGGCCGAATGCGTAGAAGTCCGCGGTCACGGAACAGGACCCCACCGAGAGAGTCAAAGCAGGGCAACGACCCTGAGTTCGTTGGCGTCGCCCATCGTCAAGGCAGACCGAGAAATCTGGTGATGGAATTGAGGAAAGCCAGAGCTGCTGCACCAGTCGCTCGGAGATGAGGTTGTGGCTCGAGCCGCTGTCCAACGGGACAATGATCGGGCGATCACGAAGCGTGCCCAGGAGCGTCATGGTCTGCAGTCCTGAAATCCCGTCCACCGAGACACAAGATAACTTCAAGCGGTGGAACGTAGCCGTGGCGGGGTTGAAGGAGGGACCCTCCGCCGAAAGCTCCAGGGCCTCAAAGTCAATCAGGGTTACATCAGGGTCGCTATCGCTAAAGATGGAATGGAACTCCTTCACGGAGCACTCATGGTTGGAGGAGTAGGGTTGGCGACACTTAAAACACAGGCCCGTGTTGCGAAGATCATTGTAATCACTGCTTGAAAGGCGCTGAGGGGCCGAGGGGCGCCCTGACCGTGGTCCCCCATGAGGAGGGCGTGGCGGAGGAGCCGGGGCGGGCGGTCGCCAAGGTGTCTGCGGAGGGGGGTGGCCGGCCGGAGAAGCAGGGGGTCTAGAGGAGAGGTCAGCCTCCACCAAACGCGCCAGGTCAAGGGCGTCAGAGACCATCTGAGGGTGGTGCGTGCGGAGACGAGAGCGGATGTGGGGCAGTAGGCCCTGCATGAAGAAGCCCAGGTAATGGCCGGCGGAAGACCAGGAACGTGGGTGACCAAGGCGACAAACTCATCAATATAGTAGTCAAGGCCAGGAGAGGGATTGGTTCGACTGGCGGAGCCACCGGGCTCAATGTAGTGCAGAGCCTTCCAGACCAACAAGAACGGTGGACACCTTGTCCTGTTTCGGAGTGAAGTTGTGGTAGAAGTATTGCTCCGACTTAACGATGCAACCCATCGGGTCAATGCCGACGAAGGACGAAATGTCGAGGGAGAAAGCAGACCGGCCAGGAGCCGGGTGGATTTGCGGCTCGGGTGGTCTCCCCAATATTGCGCCGAGGAGGGAGCCCCCATCCACGGCCGAGCCAGAGTCGGAGGGGGTGGTCGGCGCCTGGAGGGAGTCGATCTTGGAATGGAGGGAGAGGCAGAGGCATGCATGGAGGCGATGAGCAGATCTTGAGCCTCGACACGGCGGCTGAGGGTGTCGGAGGCGGTATCGGAAGCGGAGGAGCGTATGTTGGGAGCCATAGGGCTGGATCCGATGGACGGCGGCTGGAGGAGGCGGATCTGGGCTGGATCCGATGGACGGTGGCTGGAGGGTGCGGATCTGGACAAGTTCGGCTAGAGGAAATGGCGGCACGGGACAGCAACAGCGGGGATCTGCAGGGAGCGGAGGATCTGTACGGAAAAGGCGAAGATCCGGCGGATCTGGGCGGCGAGGGCTGACGTCGACGGCTGCGGCGTGAGTCGGCGGATCGAGCATTGGACGAGCGTAGCAGGAGACCCGTGATGGGGCAGATCGACGCTAGCGGAGCGTAACTCACCCGATTGGAGGAGACGACTCGAGATCTGGCGCGAGAATGAAGGCATTGAGCACCGGCGGCTGGACGGCGGGTGGTGAGGCAGGTCGGACCAAATTGATACGATCCCGGAGAGGAATCCGGCAAGGGGGCGGCGATGGTGAGGGAGAAGAGAGGGATTAGGGTATAGGTGACGTAGGGTAAGGCGCTAATGAACACCTAAGACTAGATGCAAGTGCAAATGCAAATGTCCGGCGAATTCAAACTTGAAAAACAATATTTAAAAACCATATAACTAGATTTTTCCACAATTGAATTAAAGCAATTTAAAACCAAGGTAACAAAGAGAAGCGTATGAGCGCGAAAGTGCGCGAAAACAAATGCTATTTAAATAGAAAATTACAAAGACAACGACTGAAGCAAAACTTACATACCACTATCTCTATAAGTAGAGAATAAACACAAGACTCAATGCTAAAAGAAATAACAAAACACCTTGAACTTTGCAAACGAAGGAGAGGGGAGGGCTGGATGCACTTTCGAGGATTGTCGGGGCTGATTTTCAGCAATCAGGAACGTCAATTGGCTGCTCAGAAACGGGGACAACAAAAGGAAGATGCAGGGAGGCGGTTCTCAGCAGCAAGCAAGTGGAATTTGTTGTTATGGATGGTTTGAACAGCAATCGAGATGGTAGGGTGGCTGTATGAGATTAGTGGAGGCTTGGCCGGGGTTTTGGATGGTTGCAGGGTGGCTGGACTGCATTCAGGCAGCAATTACAGGGAGGTTTTGGGGGCTGCTAGAGGTGGTAGAAGGTGGTTCCACGTGAGGTTCAGAGAGAGAGGGTTGTTGTAGGGAAACAGGGGGAGGAGGTTCGGATGTCGGGATGATGAGGGAGTTAGAGGGTTGTCAGATAGGGGGATTTATAAGTGGTTCCACGTGAGAATTAATAGGGGAATAAACGTAGGGATGGCAGCAATTTGTAAGGGAAGTGGGGAGGAGTTATGGCTTGAAATTAGGAAGTAACACCTTTAATTTAGGAGAGTGGGAGTAGTGGGTGGTTATGGGTGGTTAGGAAGGTAGTTATGGTGTTATTGGGTAGTGGTGGAGGTGGTTGATGGCTTGTGGTGGCCGGGGGTGGTTGCCGGAGACATTTTCAGGCTATCACTGGAAAACTCTAGATGTAGGAAATATATAGAGGAGGTGTAGGAGGACCACCGGAGGTGGCCGGAGACGAACTCCGATGATCGTCGGAGATGGAATTTATGGGATAAAGGGTTGTTTTGGAGGGAGGGAGTGATGGAGGTGGTGGCTCCACGGCAAGGGGGGTGGAAGGGAAGTTGCTGGCCTCTTGGACAAGGAGAGGGGTCCCTTTGACCGGCTGTTGGAATGCTAGCAGAGGCCTAGAGGGGAGGCAGTGGGGAAATATGGCCTGATGGCCGGCGCTGCTACAGGAGGATAACAGGGGTTGGCCGGTTGTTTCCTGGTGGGAAGATGTTATAGGGGTAGAGAAAAGGAGTAGAGAAAAGGAGTTGGGTGGCCGGTTGCTGTTTGGGGGGGGCGGAATAAATGGCCGGCTGTTTTTCATGAAGGTGGAGGGGAATTGCTGGGGGGGTTGCTGCTATAGAGAAGGAGAGGAGGTGGAGTGGCCGGCCAAGGATGTATGGCAAGGGGGAGGGCCAGCCAATGGGAAATGGGAGGGAGGAGGTATAACCGAGCTTCGCACCCGGGGTTCGGCATCAGCCCCGAGATGACCAAAGGAAGGCTTCAAAGCTCCAATCCTTCAATGCCTAAAATCAGAGCCCTCACCCTCTATTTATAGTTTTTCTAGGACCAAATGAACGGTTATGATTGGTCGAACACTCCGACTCAAATAAAACATAAAATTACAACTAAAAATAAAATACGACAAGAGACAAAAATACAAAGGTCGTCAAGTCACTCGAAATGAGCGGTCCCGATCATCACTGCGCCCGTGGTCGTCAAGAGTAGACCCGAACGGGTTGGGCGGGTTGTTCCCCATCAATAGGAGAAAGCTTAGGGAGCAGCCCTAAATTCTATTCATGCAAGCATGAAAAATAATACAGGCATACAACACCCCTTATAGCATCGGAGTGCGAATAACAAAAGCGGTCTGCAAATAGTAAAACTCAAAACAACATCGAAATAGAAATAATTAAGTAGCGCGCTCCTCGGCAGCCTCTTCCACGATTGGTGGGCTAGTGTGCCTCGCCTTCCTACACGTGTCGGGTCGCCCCAGCGTCTCGTCGACGTGCGCGACCGTAACATAAACACATGATGACACTAATTAACGACCTAGATAACTAGTCGTGTGGGACCAGAACATCCCAGTTGCCCTTCAAATCGAGCTTGTCCTCAAGCTCGAATGAGTCTTGCACATCATGACCATCTAACTCCTTAATTTCCCGCCAGAACAGCTTCTGACAACACGTCACTGTGGTGGCGGACGCATCACGTGGCGGGCCGTCCTCGTGCTCATAGATAGCACGAGAGACTGCAGGGATCTGGAGTGGTCGAGGTGCTTACGAAAGGGAGACCGTCGGCAAGATGATCTGGAGTCGGGGAGTGTGTCCGGCGAGTGTAGACAGCGAGGGCACCGGAGGTTCTAGATGAAGGTGAGTTGCGGCGATCAGAAGCGGCGGTGTCAGCTGGGGGCGGTCGTCGATAGTAATGGCTCCAGAGGAGATGGCGGAGTAGGTGGTCGGAGCGGAGGCTGCAGAAAGGAGGGACGGTTGGTGGTGACACAAGCGTTGTACTGGGAGGCGACGATGTCGGTTGTGTGAGCTGCGTGGTTGAAACAACCGGAGACGATGGTGGAGCGACAAGATCTGCGGAGAGCGGCAGGGCTTCTTTGAGTGCAACTGGCATGGAGGAGGGATGTGATGGGATCGGACCCCCGAATTGGCGGTCAATGCAGGATGTGAGTCATGCAAGCGCAGCGTCACAGGACCCCGACATCTCCAGTAACTTCTGGAGCATCGAAGTGGCGGTGAGTGGCTCGCTGGGCTCTTCATCAAGCCGCAGTAATTAATTAAATCAATTAATCCATTGAAGAATTAATTTAGTAAACAATTAATTGGCTGCGGTAAACGAAGGTCTGCACGCAGTCTCGTAGGTTCCAGGAAAGAGTCCTGCACGCGGGAAGAAGCATCGAAAAGGCCGATGCGCTGCGAGAATGGGAGGCCAGGAGGCGGGGTTGACTGGAAGGAACGAGGTGACGTCGGCTTGCAGGAAATCGGGACGGTGATGTAGACACTAGGCATTATCGATCACAGCGATGCGGAGAAAGAGGGATCGACTGCAGCGGATCGATATGATGTCGACATGGACAACACTGGTATTGCCAACGATCAGCGATGGTGTCTTTGATCGCCATACGGTGCGTCGATCGCAATCATAGAAAGGCGGTGTGTCGATCGCAACCGCAGAAAGGTGGTGCGTCGATCGCAGGGGAAAGGAAATCACGTCGAGGTCTGTTGATTGCAGTTAGGGGAAAGACAATTGAAGCAGAGAGTTGTTTCCGTTGGACCGTCGTCGGTTCTGTTGAAGCTGGCTAGAGAGCCGTCGGTTCTGGCAGACCGCGAGGAAGATGAATCCGGCTTGCGGGAGATATATGGCTGGATCCCATTGGCTGTGGTGGAGGAATCTTGAATCGTGACTAAGAAGGTCGGGTTGTTGTTTGGGGAGTGAGGAGGACCGAAGGCTTTGATACTAAGATGTCACGAGCCTACTTCGGGGTTTCATCAGAGGTGGTGATGGAGGCGGAGGTACAAGGGGAGCTGAGCTCTACCCGCAGAGATGAGGGGAGAGGAAGAAGGGGAGTCGTGCTCAACCCTAACCCAAGAACTTGAGGAAGATGGGAGAACTGGAGAGAGAAATATAAACTTTCTGAGAAATATAAACTTTCTTAATTTGATTCATAATCCAAACAATGACTCAAGGGGTCTATTTAAAGACTTAAAAAGTGGCATAGGTGTAAAAAAAGGGCAGCTCAGTGCAGAAAGCATCCCCGCGCAGCGAGGGTCCAGGGAAGGGTCCCACCACAAGGGCGAAATGTAGGCAAACCTTGCCCTGCATTTTTGCAAGAGGCTGCTTCCAGGACTCGAATTCGTGACCTTAAGATCACATGACAACGCCTTAACCAGTGCGCCAAGCCCCCCCCCCCCCCCCCCCCCCCCTCCACACCCCTACCCCCTCTACAAAATGGCATGGGTGTAAGAGAACACGAAACGATGAAACACGACGGACTCATACATTGACTCGATTAATAAAAGACATAACATAAATACATGACGACACTAATTAATAACTACGATTACTGGTCGTGTGGGACCATAACAGTTTGGCATAAGACAATAGGAGAGAATTGTGATTCAGATTTTCTGCTTTGCAACTCCGAGGCTCTGTGGTTTTGCGGTCCTGAAAGAGATATGAGTCGGCAAGCCCTTGGCAGATAAGAGGATGAGGGTTGCTGCAATGATTTTTTGATGGCTAGAGCAAAGCAGAGGAGGCATGAGCTTCAACTTTGTTATTCTGAAGATACAGAAGCTTCAATTTCGACAAACACAAGCATCTTCATCAACTTGGCATTCGTACCACAAGAAATACCTAAACACCGTTGTCTCTAAGCTGTGTCTAGACAAAGGCTTCTTCACTTCTCATTCACGATATGCTTATCATAGTTTAGGGTTGCGACTAATAAAGATACAATACTTGGAATTATGTAAAAAAATGCCAAAACATAAAGCAACTGCAACATAAAAAATGTCATTAACCAACAGAAAACATCTCAACTCATGCCGTGACTACAAACCAAAAAATATTGGCTTCACAATTCAAATATCACAAAAGTAAGACTAAGGACGGCCGAGAAAGGAATAAAAGGTATAATTTATAACATTTGTGGTGGATTCCTCAGTTTTTCAAAATCTATGTATATAGCCAAGCAAATAAAAAAGGAACCAGCATAGCTAGCAGAATAATTGTCAATTTTATATGTTAAAATCATGCAGGTCATTCACAGGAATGAACTAACACAACTTCAAGTATGTAAGAAACATGAATACATTCTTTCTTATCATTAAAGAACCCACAAGTAGCTTTAGCACAGAAGAATACAGGTGGAAAAATATATCACTTCCCAAATGCTCAACATCATGCAAGTAATTAAACCAAAAAAACTTACCGGGCATGGTATGAATTCCGTTTTGTATGGGAGCTAGGGGAACGTTAGGTGAAACAGGATATTTCATCAAATGGTATTGATGCTCTAGTAAATGATTAAACATGATGATTTGTTTTTTCAGTTTCAGCCTTGTGTAGTAAGCCCTGAAAAATTCAGAGTTCTCTTCTTCAAGCTTCTGCCATACTGAGATAACACAAAAATAAAAATAAAAATTAGATAGCATACCATCATTGAAAGATGTCAAAAGCAATTTATTTTCTTTATCCTGTTTACCTATCCTGAGTTTTAAAAATATGAATAAAGAAATAGAATAACCAACAAAATTGGATAGGTTTTCAATTGATTTTCACATGCTTATTTTAATTAGATAAGAAAGTAAACAAAATGAAGCTGATATTCTTGTGTTCTGGTTGTAATAGTCGGACATTGAAAAGATAAGATCTAGGCTCCGTTTGGGGGGACTTATTTTCACCGGTCAAGCGGTCACGACCGCATGAACCGGACCTTAATTGTGACCGCTTGACCGGTGAAAATAAATCTCCCCAAACGGAGCCCTAGTGTAGTTGATATCATGAAAATAATGAAAATAAAATTAGGACGTGATAAAAAATCAAGGGAGAGAAAAAATAAGAAATAGACTGTTACGCATACACTTTCACGCAAGTGGACCCCCCGGATGGAGATCATCGACGTACGCGTATGGACGCCGCCGCACCTAATTGGGGCACGCGCATGGAAGCCGCCATGATTAATTCCTTTGAAATTAAATGTGTTAATTAATATTAATTAAATGCTTTTTGATTAATATTAATTAGACTTAATTGTTATTAATTGTATTTTCTTATTTGGTATGCCCTCCCTCATCTATATAAGAGGGAGGGGTCGGAGTTTGATGGTATGCTTGGAATGTATGAGAAATATTAGGGTTGTTCCCTAGTTCATCTATTTTCCCTCCTCCTTTCGTCTCGCCTTCCACCGCCGGCCCTCCCCCTTGCCGGATTCTTCTTCTCTTCCCCGATCTCATTTCTATTCGGTAACAATGGTCCGACCTGCCGCTCCGCCCGCCTTAGCGCCGCCGGCTCAAGGCTCTCCTTCCACGGCTCAGAACACGCGTTTCAACATCCACGCCACGCTCGACCGACACAAAGTCCAGCTCGCCAGCTTACAGTCCTCCATCGACGCCGCCCTCGCCACTCAAGCGCTCATTCTCCGCCGCCTTGACGCCCTTATGACCCCGCAAGCACCCGCACACTCCACTGGATCAACATCTTCAACCACCACAGGCGGTCTCTGCCCTCTGCCCTTGCAGCGCGTCGGGGAACCACTGGAGAATGTCTCCTCCCCTCCCACCGTCGAGCAGCCAGCCCCCAACGTCGAGCAGCCAGCTCCCAATGCCGAGCAGCACACCCCATCTTCCCCTGCCAGCGTCGAGCAGTCGGCCCCACTGTTCCCCTCCAGCGCCGAGCAGCCCACCCCATCCTCCCCCTTCCTGCGTCCTGCAACCACCCCCACAGTTCCCTTCCAGCGTTGAGCAGCAGCCACCGCCGCCGCTGCCCCTTCTGCGTCGAGCAGCAGCCGCCGCACCTCCCACGCAGCTTCCGCCAACCACAGCTCTCGCACCAGACTCGCCGATCAGCGTCCCCGATCCAGGAACTGCCTCGCCGCTCATTTCCATCCAGCTGTGCACGCCAGCCTCACGCATTGCTGCAAATGGCCTCGTCTCTCCCACCGTCCCGCCAACCAATCCAGGCATCGGCGCGTCTTCCCCAGCCATCGAGCCACGCGCTTACAGCAGTCCAGCCTGTCAGACTATCCTCACCTTTCCCAGGCCCCACACAACGCAGCATTCTTCATATCCTTCTCTCTCCATCCACGTCATCATCACTGTTCCCGACCCAAAAATCCTGCAGCCACATATCCAGCAGCCCCACATATCCTGCAGCCACATATCCGGTCCCACATATCCACGCCATCATCACTTCTTCATATCCTGCAGCCCCATCATATCGTACATCAGTCCTCCTCTCTCCTCCTTGAGCCTCCCACTAGCTGCCAACACTTGTCTCTCATACACCCTCACCTACTTTAATTTTTCTTCATTGTCTTGTCACATCAATTTTTGTCCTTTCTTTAATTGTCCTCTCCCAAACAAAAGCACACCCACCTTTTTCTCTCCTAGCTGGCGCCCCCCTTTCCACACCCAGCCAACACCCACTTTCACCCTCACAACCGCACCCACTCTTTTCGTCTCCCTCTCTTCTAACCGCACTCCACTAACACAAAATTGCAGCCACATTATTTCGTTTTTTTAACACCTCTTCGCTCTTTCTTCTCACGGCACTCGTCACCGCCACTAGCAATACACAACTCCGTCCTCGTCAACATCCTTAAAGATCCCGATAAAAGCGTAACACTCGACCTTGAGGACAAGGTCGATTTTCAAGGGCGGTATAGTGTTACGCATACACTTTCACGCAAGTGGACCCCCGGATGGAGATCATTGACGTACGCGTATGGACGCCGCCGCACCTAATTGGGGCAACGCGCATGGAAGCCGCCATGATTAATTCCTTTGAAATTAAATGTGTTAATTAATATTAATTAAATGCTTTTTAATTAATATTAATTAGACTTAATTGTTATTAATTGTATTTTCTTATTTGGTGTGCCCTCCCTCATCCATATAAGAGGGAGGGGTAGGAGTTTGATGGTATGCTTGGAATGTATGAGAAATATTAGGGTTGTTCCCTAGTTCATCTATTTTCCCTCCTCCTTTCGTCTCGCCTTCCACCGCCGGCCCTCCCCCTTGCCGGATTCTTCTTCTCTTCCCCGATCTCATTTCTATTCGGTAACATAGACACATGAAACATTGAAAGTATATGGACGGAAATGGATTAAGCTATTAGTTCATGCATTTTTTTTGTGGTAAAGCATGTGAGACAATTGTGTTTACCTCACATTGGATATGTAAAAAATATGTTGGTGGGGATATATCAAGTGATAGACTATTGTTAGATAATATTTCCTAGGAAGATTCTAAGATTCCCTTCTGTATATAAGTAGGGACGTAAGACCTACATCTATGAAGCAAGCATAGGTGACTATGTTACGGACACTTGACCTAACTCTCTGGTCAAGCAACTCCTCACTCTCAAAGGTATTCTATCTTCTTCACGCTTAGTTTCAATCTGCACAAATTATATGCACCAGTATAATCGTTTCCTGATGCCTCAATATGGGAGAATGCATGTAACTACTAAGGATTCCAACTGCATGTGTGATATCAGGACAAGTGTATGAGAGGTAGATTAGTTTTCCCATCAATCTTTAATAGCTAGCGGAGTTCACCTTCTCACCATCCTTGTTTTCATCGATTTTGCAATTTACTTCTATAGGAGTATCTGTAGGGGTACAGCCAAGCATCCATGTTTCTTCTAGAAGATCCAAGACATATTTTCGGAGAAATGAAGAATTCATGGTATGATCGAGCAAGTTCAATTCCAAAGAAATATTTCAACTTTCCTAGATCTTTGACTTCGAACTCCTTGCACAGGCGTGCTTTAAAAAACGTGATTTCTTCTAAATCATTTCATGTGATAATGATCGTCAAAATAGACAATGATAATAGCCACTTTCTCAGCTTTCCTCTTAGCAAAGAGGGTATGATCAGAGTGACCATGTTTGTATCTCAATAGAGTCGTGGTTTTTTGGAATTTTCCAAACAAACCTCTGGTAGATTACTTCAAACCATAGAGAGATTTTTTTAAGTTGACACACTTTCCATCCAGATCCTGTCATTAAGAAATCCGGTGGAAACTTCATGTATACTTATTTTGCATTCAGTTGTAGCAGTCCCATCCCAAGCATGCAGCACATGATAAAATAACATGGACGGAGTCAATTTGGCAACTAGCGCAAACGTTTCATGATAATCCACGCCCGGAGTTTGAGTATATGCCAGAGCGACTAGCCTCGCTTTATATCTCTCTACAACCTCTTCTTGGTTATGTTTTGACAGAGAACACCCATTTGGAGCCAACATGTTTTTTTCCGTCGGGGAGATGAGATAGTTTCTAAATCTAGATCTTCTCCAATGCAAGCATCACTTCTTTCATTGTCTTTCTCCATTCTGGTATATATATAGCTTCCTGTCAAGTGTTAGGAATACAAACGGATAATAAAGAGGAGATGAAGGTTTTATGTGCATGTGTCAGATTATGATCTGAGATATAATTGGCAATTAGGTATTTAGATGAGGTCGGCCTACTCTTCAGATGTATAAGAAGTTGGTGGAGATCTTCGTCAGGACCTAGTTCGAAAGAATGTATATGTTGTGGTGGAATGACAGGGATTTGTGTGATAGACCTGAGGAAGTGGAGGAATAAGCCTCCCGACAACAGGAATTGAGTTGAGGACATGAGCGAACGTGGTAGTTGGGCACATGGAAGGAGGACAGAAGTGGACATGGTAGTTGGACACGTGGAAGGAGGAAGATACGAGGCCACAATTGGAAGGGGAATATTGGGAGCGTCAACCTCAGTGTCCCTCTCCGCCTGACGAGAGCCAAAGAATTGTTGTCCTTCCCAAAAACTCATGTCCATGATATAGAAGAAACATCGAAAGGAAGGGTGCTCACAACGATACCCTTTCGTAGTAGATGAGTAGCCAACGAAAAACATTTATGGGAACAAGCATCCAGTTTATCATGATTGTGTTAATGAACATGGACAAAATAAACACATCCAAACACACTGGGAGAGAGATGAGAGGTTTGGACGATGCATTTGGTGGACAAATGAAAGATAGGGAAGGCATATTGTAAGGTACTGGAGGGAAGGTGTTTAATGAGATAAGCCGCAGTGAGGCCCGCTTCGCCCCAATAAGATTTTGGGAGATTCCTTGTTATAAGAAGACATTGTGTGACTTCGAGGAGATGTTTGTTCTTACGTTCAGCAACATCATTTTGGGTGGAGGTAGACGTGCATGGCTTGATGAAGGATACCATGGTCAGTAAGATAAGTGTCGAAAACACCATGCTCAACGTACTCACCCCCATTGGCACTGCGGAGCACTCAAATAGTACTGCCAATTTGAGTGGCCATCATTTTGTGAAAAATTTTAAAGCAATCAAAAACATCACCCTTTAGTTTTAATAAATACACCCAAGTGGAGCGAGAAAAACAGTAAATAAATGTCACAAACCAACGGTGACCAAAGAGAGGTCACAGGGGAAGACCTCCAAATATTAGTATGCATAACATCAAAAGAAACCATACTAGGAGAAGAGAAATGAGTTGGACTATATCGTATATGTTTAGAAAGTTCACAAACGCCAAAAACAAAATTGCTCATAGAGCTTGAAAATTTAGGAAATAGCTTGAAAAGATAGCTAGTGGAGGGGTACCGAAGACATTGGTGCCACTGTCGCACATCCGCGGTAGAGGACGAGTGGTACTGGAGAGAGCTTGAGGAGGTGGATGGTCCAAAAGATGTACAGGCCCCAACAGTTCCTACCACTGCCAATACACGATTTCGTTGCCAAATCCTGAAAAACACAATTTCCAGGGAGAAAAGTTACAAAATAGTTTAAGAATATGGTCAGACGACTAATAGACAATAGATTTCGACGAAATGTAGGAACATGTAAAATTGATGTGAGGGGCATGATAGAGGAAGAGAGAGAAAGAGACATTGGCGGTGATAACTTTATCACGCCCCAAGAGGGGGGTGTGAGAGGCGAAACTTGACGATGCCCCTGTCACGTGATCAGTCGCACCAGAGTCAATGATCCACTCAGAGGGGATAGGGAGGAGGATTGGGCTATTGGTGTACCGGCGGTTGTGAAAAAAGCAGTAGAAGAGGTTCACTGAGAGCATACTAGACGACGCAGAGCATCCAGTTCATCCGTGGAGAAACCATCATATGGAAGTCGACCAAGATTGGCTTCGGTAGCATGAGCAACAGAAGGAGGATTGGTCTGGCGAGAACCGCTACGACTATGGCCACGACCACCATTACCTTCGCGCAAAGGGGCACAGTGAGGATAGAGGAGAAAACAGGAGTTCCGGACATGGCCCTGTCTGCCACAGTGATCGCACATCCGAATAGGTGGAGGGGAAGAGGGAACTCGACCAATGCCAGCAAGGGCGGAACGATCAGGTCCCCAATCAGAATTGAGAGAACGTCGGTGATCCTCGTCACCCAAGACCATGCTAAAGGCTTCCCGAAGAGGGAAGAGGCTGGCGGTTCAAGACATGGTTACGAACCGTGTCGAATTCCATAGTAAGGCCCATGAGGAAGACATGGAGACAATAATGGTCCTCCTTGGTTTTAAGTGCCCTGGCATCAGCAGTACAGGCGGGAGTGAAGTCCTCAAAGTAGTCTAATTCATGGTAGAGACGTTCAAACTCAAGGAAATAGGCGGCAACGGTAGAGGATCCTTGCTTGAGTTCAAGGAGACGTCAAGTGAGCTCGTACACTTGAGAAGAGCTACCAATCTGAGAATAAGTCTCGTGTGCCCGAGTCCATATCTCAAAGGCCGAGTCCATAAGCATATAACTGCAATAGACTAAGGGTGATATAGAGTGGAGCAGCCACGAGGCCACATGTGAAACCCACTTGCCAAGAATTAAGTTACGCCCTAAGAAGAAAACTTCTGTCAACCAAAATTCACATTTCGAGAATTTCGCAAATAATTCATGCTCCTTCAGTGTTTGCAACACAATCATCAAATGTTCAGCATGTTCACTTGTATCCTTCGAATAGATAAGAATATCATCGATAAATACACTAACGAACTTATCTAGACACTCTTTAAACACCTGATTTATTAAATTCATAATGACAGTTGGGGCATTCGTAAGGCCACAGGGCATTACCACAAAATCAAAATGTCCATGGCTCGTACTGAAGGTTGTTTTGAAGATATCCGCTTCATTAATTTTTACTTGGTGATAGCCTGGCCTTAGGTCAATTTTGGAAAGATCTTTGCATTCACTAGTTGGTCGAACAGACCATCAATCTGAGGTAGCGGGTATTTATTTCTTACTGTGAGCTTATTTAACTCTCGATAATCCACACATAACATAAAGAACCATCTTTCTTTTTGACAAACAGTACGGGGGCTCCCCATGATGACGTACTTGGCCGGATGAAATTATTATCTAATAATTTTTGCACTTGACTTTTTTATTATGTCAATTCTTTAGGCGTCATACGATATGGTGTCTTTGCTACTGGGGTGGCTCCATCAACAATGTTGATTGTAACTTCAACTTCTCGTACCGGCGGTACTCCTGGCAACTCTTCTGGAAATACTTCTAGAAAGTCACACACCACATGGACTGTATGCGGTTTCACATGTCACCATATTGGTTCCTTTAATCATGACCAATATTCCCTCACATCCTTTCCTTATCTTCTTCATTGTTTTTCATACTTCAATCATTCCTTTGAAGACACACTCTGCATGATCCACTAAGTTGAGTGTAATTTCTTTCTTTTTGCAATTTATAACAGCTTCATATTTTGTCATTCAATCCATTCCCAAAATGATGTCAAATTCAGAGAAAGGCAGGATTGCAAAATTTGCTTCTACTGTCTGATCACTCATCATTAACTCGATCTTACATCTAAGATGTGTATTCATTTTCGTATTGTTTGGCATCATCACTCTTAACTCATTTGAAGAGTAATAGGGTGTTAACATTAAACGTTATAGAGTTGTCGCCGATAAAAAGTAATGACTAGCCCCCGTATCAAATAATACTTTCATCAGGTGATTATGAGCATAAATCATGTCTGTGATCACGGTGTCATCGGCTTTTGCTTCCTGTTGACTTAGGTTGAAAACCCGAGGCTGAATCTGTCTTTCCTCTCGTGGCTCCATCATTGATCCAGACGCTACTGATTCCACATCTTTCCTTTATCAGGCGTCGAAATGGAAACATTAAGATAATATAATGTCGAGTGTTGACTAGGACCTCCTTCCGTGTTCTTGTTGGGTGCTGACTTCCACATCGGGCATTCATTGCAATGATGCCCTGGACGGTGACACTTGAAGCAGACTTTTGTGCCCATCAGACATTCTCCAAAATGAAACTTCCCACATTTATCACATCTTTTCTCTGCGGGCTTACTCACACTGCCAGCGCCACTTTCTATAGGGGTTTGATTTGGATGACCCCATTTCCTCTTCTTCCAGTTGGAGCTTCCACTTTTTCTAGAAAAATCTTTACTTTGACTCTCGGGAAATTTCTTCTTTTGGAATTCTTTTCGTTTCCGTACCCATTCATTATCATTTTCAATCAATCTTGTTGTCTCGACAAGTTCATTATAAACCTTGATCCGCTGAGAGATCAGGTGTACGAGAACATTAACGCGCAATCCCTGCTGGAAATGAAAACGACAAGTTTCTTCTTTTATGACCAAGTCACTGGCATAGTATGTTAACTGCGTAAATTTTGCTTCGTATTGCACTACGGATCGATTTCCCTGGATCAGTCGAAGAAATTTCTCTTGAAGTATTTGTTTCTCTGATGGAGGAACAAACCAGCGCATAAACTCTTCCAGAAATTCATCCCAAAAGATATCTGAAGAATCTCGACCTGCAGATCGCCCCAGTATCAGACATACCCACCAGCGCTAGGCTTCACCCTCCAATAGAAAAGTTAATAGATCAACCTTCCGTTCTTCCGGACACTTCATTGCTCGGAATGTCGTTTCTACTTTCTTGATTCAGTCTTCAGTTTTAACTCGTGTTACACCACCATGGAATGTTGGCTGCTTCATGTCCAAGAAGTGTTTGAGATACAAATCAATAGGACTTTGTGATTCAACGGTGCTTCCCTTGATCATCTTTATCGCTTCCGCCAGTGCACGGTCCATATCAGTTATTGGTACACTTGACCTTGCTTCGCTTCCACTTTCCCCTATCGTACTAACTTGTTCAACTTCTGGTTCTCCCTGTTGCTTTCTACTTACATAGACCTGGGAGGGTTCCTGCAACAGGTAACCTTACTTCAAGGGTCAGAAGAACACTTTCAAAATGTCATGGTTTAATCATATTCGTCATAAAACATTTTTATTTAGTACTCATGTCACCCAAAGATTCATAACCGTGCTCTGATACCATTTAATTGTAACGACCCTCACTTATTGGAAACTGCCACAATTTAAAACATTTAGCGTGCATTAAATAAATATCATATCATGAAAGAGTACTAAAAGAAAAGTGCTCGACAAAAAGAAGATCATTTCATTTCATTAAACATCTATATCCAATGTACATTACAAGTCATGCATATGATACACAAAAATTAGGGCTTCAAAAGAAAATACAACAATTACAGCACGTTGTATATGCATCACATGTAGATGCGACTAAACTACATAAAATAAAACTTAAAACTCTCATGCGGGCAGTCCGGATCCTTGCAGCTAGCGTCAAGGAGCCCGCAATCTCCGCAAGCATTTGAATATCCACCTCACCTCTTGGAACCCTTAGTCGAGTGACGAGATGACGTCGTGGGCTCCAAGAATCTCCATAAGTCCATGCCTCTGCAGTGGCGGTCGGGATCAACTCCTCCTTGCATGTTGTCCCCCACCCCCCACCCCCACCCCCCCACCCCCCCCCCCCACCCACCCACCCACCCCGAGCTCATCCTCCTTACCCGTCTAATGGTTGTTAGAAGGGAGGACGGAGTCATCATCTAAAAGGTCTTACATGAGACTGAGTCCCCGACAGCTGCAGAAGAATATCCCTAGAAAGATATTACTAACGCTAAGTACATTACAAGTCATGCATAGATCGCCAACTGATGGACGAGGTGGAAATGGGCTCACTTATACCTTCTTCCAGGTTGACATAAGGTAGCTCGTCAACGCGCCGCCGCAGGTAATGGAAGTCATCCAAAGGTATGGTGGTAATCTAGAAGGACTCGGAGGATTTGTAATGGTAGAGGGAGTCTGAACACTGATGTCCGAGGAGCGTGCCATTAGAAATGCCAAAAGAACAAAAAAGGAGCATGGGAAGGTCGGAAAGAACTCACAGGAAAATCTTAAGAAAATCGGTGCTCGAAATAGAAAATAAAGCTCGCAAAAGTCAGATCTCTCGGCGTCACAAAGCTCGTACACCTGAAAAGTTCGCAGGACTCAAAACTCGCTGGAAGGAGCTCGTATGAATCGTGAAAATCGCTGATTGGCGGGAAGAAGAAATTGTGATCGTTCGAGGCGACGGGTCTTGTGTTCGTGTCGGACTTGCAAATGCAGATAGAGCTCGCAGAGGAAGAAATCGCAATCACTCGGAGCCGCATGACTCGCGATAGCCAGTAGAGCTCGCGTGCTTGAAGGAAAGACGCTCAGAAGCGGGGTCGGTGAGTACCCAAGAAGAGCGGTGACTCATGTGTTGGAGGAAGATGGTGAGCTCAGGAAGCGGAGAGACAACAAACTAAAGCAGCAGGAAGACGATCCTCACGAGTTCTAGAACAATGGAGAGCATGATCAGGCTCAAGCCACGAGCTCAGTAATTCCAGGTGCGGCGAGTCTTCAGCAGCTTCAGAAAAAAGGTTGTGTGAATGATGGTCGCAACGGTGAGTCCAGAAGCGTAGAGGCAGGCGTACCGGGAGGCTATAAAACCAAGGGAAGGGCGGTGTTATTTGGATGATGCAGGAGAATTAAAACAAACTGGACTTAACAGGTGCGAGTACTACTCTGGCTCGAGCTTTAGGCTTCGTCACGCTCTGATACCAAGTTGAGAAATGAGAGAAATATTATTTTCAATCAAGAAGTTAACTACTACATGACACCACTATATATATATATATATATATTACATCTTTAACTACTATATACAAGAAGTTGCCTTTGGTGCAACATTCAAAATTGCCAAATATAGCCTCATTTTTTTACTCAAATGGCTTAACATATATTATGTAAAAATGGAAATTCATAAAATATAATGGCTATTTGTGTAATTACACTATATCCCTATAATAAAAATAATGATAGAAATTCATAAAATCCAAAAGTTTTTTAGTAGGCCTCCTACACCTACTATGGTAGGTTATCATTAAACCTCCTGGACCTACTTTAAAATGATTTTATGTTAAAATATATATATTTTTGAAAAAAAAACAATTATAAAATATTAATTAAAATTTTTGTGCGGTCACTTTGAGTACTCATATGTATATGTCCCGCCGGGGGCGGGTGAAGCCCGCCGGGGGCGGGTGAAGCCCGTCGGGGGCGGGTGAAGCCCGTCGGGGGCGGGTGAAGTCCGCCGAGGGCGGGTGAAGCCCGTCGGGGGCGGGTGAAGCCCGCCGGGGGCTCGCAATAGAAAATCGGTGCTCGCAATAGAAAATAAAGCTCGCAAAAGTCAGATCTCTCGGCGTCACAAAGCTCGTACACCTAAAAAGTTCGCAGGACTCAAAACTCGCTAGAAGGAGCTCGTATAAATCGTGAAAATCGCTGATTGGCGGGAAGAAGAAATTGTGATCGTTCGAGGCGACGGGTCTTGTGTTTGTGTCGGACTTGCAAATGCAGATAGAGCTCGCAGAGGAAGAAATCGCAATCACTCGGAGCCGCATAACTCGCGATAGCCAGTGGAGCTCGCGACGCTTGAAGGAAAGACGCTCAGAAGCGGGGTCGGCGAGTTACCCAAGAAGAGCGGTGACGCATGTGTTGGAGGAAGATGGTGAGCTCAGGAAGCGGAGAGACAACAAACTAAAGAAGCAGGAAGACGATCCTCACGAGTTCTAGAACAATGGAGAGCATGATCAGGCTCAAGCCACGAGCTCAGTAATTCTAGGTGCGGCGAGTATTCAGCAGCTTCAGAAAAAAGGTTGTGTGAATGCTGGTCGCAACGGTGAGTCCAGAAGCGTAGAGGCAGGCGTACCGGGAGGCTATAAAACCAGGGGAAGGGCGGTGTTATTTGGATGATGCAGGAGAATGAAAACAAACTGGACTTAGCAGGTGCGAGTACTACTCTGGCTCGAGCTTTAGGCTTCGTCACGCTCTGATACCAAGTTGAGAAATGAGAGAAATATTATTTTCAATCAAGAAGTTAACTATTACATGACACCACTATATATATATATATATATATATATATATATATATTACATCTTTAACTACTATATACAAGAAGTTGCCTTTGGTGCAACAGTCAAAATTGCCAAATATAGCCTCATTTTTTTACTCAAATGGCTTAACATATATTATGTAAAAATGGAAATTCATAAAATATAATGGCTATTTGTGTAATTACACTATATCCCTATAATAAAAATAATGATAGAAATTCATAAAATCCAAAAGTTTTTTAGTAGGCCTCCTACACCTACTATGGTAGGTTATCATTAAACCTCCTAGACCTACTTTAAAATGATTTTATGTTAAAATATATATATATTTTTGAAAAAAAAAACAATTATAAAATATTAATAAAAATTTTTGTGCGGTCATTTTGAGTACTCATATGTATATGTCTCGCCGGGGGCGGGCGACGCCCGCCGCGGGCGGGGGAAGCCCGCCGCGGGCGGGGGAAGCCCGCCGGGGGCGGGGGAAGCCCGCCGGGGGCGGGGGAAGCCCGCCGGGGGCGGGGGAAGCCCGCCGGGGGCGGGGGAAGCCCGCCGGGGGCGGGGGAAGCCCGCCGGGGGCGGGGGAAGCCCGCCGGGGGCGGGGAAAGCCCGCCGGGGGCGGGGGAAGCCCGCCGGGGCGGGTGAAGCCCGCCGGGGCGGGAAGCCCGCCGGCGCGGTGAAGCCCGCCGGCGGCGGCGGCCTGGGACTGTAGCGCTTGGCAGTATGGGCAGAGCCCCGTGCCTGTCACTCGTATATATATACACACAAAGGAGGTGAACTCAAACCAGATTAGAGGTGTGAGACTAAAAGAATGAATAGGAATATGGGCCTTTATAGTGGGTCTTTACAATGGGCTTTAGTATACTTAATTTATCTAATTCAACTAGATGATCTTCATGACACATCGAGAGTATGTTCACGGTCTTCTTATTAAGACATGTAAGATAGGATGTAGACAAAGTGATACCTCTATTCATCCCAATAATAAATTGTTTATTTTTCACGAGTGATGCTCTCTTTCTGGATCCTACTAGGCATTGCCTCTTTATTTGATAGCTCGCTTATCTCATTGTCACTAGGCATAGCATATCTTCGTTTGTAAGTATCGGCAAACAATTTATATAGTCTTCAATATCACTTGTTGGAAGTTTGTTCTTCGTACTATCATATTTCTAAGAAAACCTATAGGACAAGGTCTTTTATTCAAACCTGAATATTCTCTTACTTTGCGGGGATTTTTTGATGCCGATTGGGTTAAATCGCTTGATGATAGAAGATCCGCCGGTAGTGTGCGTTCCTTGAGAGAAATCTTGTAGCACGAAAAAAAATTAGTGTTGCTCGTTACAGTGTAGAAATACTAAGTGGTTAGCCCTCTCCCATATGATTAAGCTTTTTGTCGAAAACAAGGTTGACCAATAATGTATCAGGCCCAACTTTAGTCCACCCATTGTTCCACGCAACCTTGCATTTTGATATTCAATTATGTAAATGGTCACAAGAACATTAAATAGAGATCATAACTTTATCACAGTGAAATGCGCTTAAGGTTCGATAGGACAAGTCCTACAGAAACACAGTTATTCAGTCTACCTTAAGGTTCGATAGGATAATAAAATGAAAGATTATTCTATGAAGATTTAGTTGTTTATCATTTGTTAATAATGATCCATGTTTAAAAAATTCTTTTTTTGCATGGATGGATTTGCTTTAGAATTTCAGTTATCTTGGATGCCTGGCCTCACTTTTCTAGTTTCTTCTAGGTAAAACTTAGAAGTACATTCCAAAAGAAGAGGTTTTAATTTTATGATATCAATAAGGGAACATCAAAAGAAATTGACTAACACAGCCTTTTCCCTCCAATGAACTCTCTAATGCACGTAACCTTATTTTTAGCAAGTATAACAGGAATGTTCAGCCTTTGATATAATCAAAAGACTAGAATATCCAGAATATCACTTCTAAGCATAACAAATTAAAGAATCAACAAAAATACCATGTAGAAATAACTGCAGCAGCGCTGAAATTTATACTGGGGTTTACTAAAAAAATTGCCACCGACTTTTTCACCATCATTCTGTGTTTTGTCCAAGTAAACAGAATTACAGTACATTATGTGCAAGGTATACAAAGGAAGTAGTTTTCATGAATTCCTCCCTTCAACAATTCCAGTAATCCTTCGTGAAATTTAATTGTTTTCCTGCTCCATAGGTACTAGCAATAATAATGTCATTTAGATTTTAGACAACCAATCCCGAAAATAAGCATTTTGTATAACTTAAAACATAGAAACCTAGAAATCTAGAATGAATTCACAATTATGTAAATTCCGGTTATGAGCTAACCCATAGCGCATCAATATCTCATTGAAGGTGGTGGTGGTAGTGGCGGAGATACAAGGGACCCGCGATCAACCTACAGGGAATGCAGCTAGGGAGTCAAGCTCAATCTAAGGGGGGAGGAGGAAGAAGGAAGTCTTGCTCAACTCAAACCTTAGCTTAAGGGAAGAGAAAAGAGGAGAAAACTATGAGAGAGAGAGATTAAGAGAGAAATAAAAGATTAATTCATTGTTTGCTTAAGACCCTAGGGGTCCATTAAATAGAAATACAAGTGGCATAACTGTAATAAGTCCCAACACTTGGACTCATACGAAAAGAACCTACTATAAACTCTATATATATAACACGATGATTAACGGATAACTCTAAATAGTGGCATAATAAAACATACATTAAGATTAACGAATACATAAAATGGAACCATGACATCCCACTCCTCTTTGACTTTGAGTTTATCCTCAAGCTCATAAAAGAGTATAGAAATTTGCAAGATGGTTTATCTAGTTCATTGATTTCGCACTACAACAGCTCCTTTTTGATTGCTGGTGATGGAAATGATGGTGATGTTGTCGGGTGGTCATTGCTTGCAAAGAAAAAAGAATCAACAAGCCCTGATGAGTGTGAAAGCTGGGAGCCCGAGGAAAATGACATAAAAACAGGTAGCGCTGAGTTTGAAGCTTGCTAAATATGTGGCTAGAGAAGAGGGCGATGGATGGACACAGACATAACTAATATTTGAAGTCAGGGAAAGGGTGCCCAGCGGTCGAGGGCAACAGAGTAACCTGCGGAATGTGAACTGCAGCTATCAAAAGTGGCAGCTTCAGCTAGTGAGCAATCGCAGGAAGGAATGACTCAACAGTGGCTGACAGGACATGTGGCACAGGGCTAGAAACAAACGTAAGATATGTTGGAGAGTAGTCAGACGGATGGAGACTATAGGGGTCGACAGTGGTGTGGCAGAGATTGGTGGGCACTATTTGTTCATCTTGACGATCGGACCCTTGGCCCCTATTAGGCCCTCGGTTAGGAGGGGTTTCAAGAGATCTTAGAATTTTGTCAGCACCGCTTGAGTCGTTTCCACTTGCTGATATCTCAAACATTATTCGCAATATCCTGTGGATTTCCTTTTGATCGACGGCATAGGACGCCATGCCGAAGTAAATTAAGTAATTGATTACTCAATCAATACGTTAATAGAATAAAAGATTAAGCAATTAAGAGTTGAGAGATCTTCTAATTTCTATGAGGCAATGGGCTGCAAGAGGAGTTAGACTCAAGGGTGGTAGAGAGAAGCATGTTTCTACGTCGGTTGGTTCGAGGAGAAGAGGGTGGTGTGGGGCACAGGTCTACTGGGAACAGTTTTGACGAGAATAACAGCCTCTAAAGCTTGTTGCGGCTGCGGGCTCGAAAAAGAAGCAGGACGGCTCGATGGGAGACGCGATGGGAGAGGGCATTGGTATAGAATCTTACAACATGGAGACAGAGGAAGCCTTATGCTATGATTGCGGCTTGATGGGGCATGAAGGTCATAGAACAATTGTCGATCCCTGATCTATCCAAGTAGACGACGCAGTGGAGTAGCGCGGAGGACATGGCGGACGGCTCACTAGGAAGGGATCACAGTCTTTGACTCCAGCTTGTTGTAGACATTAGTGGATCTTCTCTTCTTTGGTCGATTAAGGGCTTCAGGAAAGGCAGTTGATTGGACAGGACTTTTTGTGTCGGAACAAAGAAGCTACATCTAGGTCTACTTAGCAAAGGTCCGGGACGTAATTCAGCAGCTGATCGGGGATCGAGTTTGCGTGTAGAATCAGAGGGAGGAATGGTTGTTCTAGAGAGTTTCGAACAACGGCTGGAGGAGGTGAGATGTGTAAGTGCGGAAATAAGGGTGAGGGATTGGGAAGGATCTTATACGAAATTGTTACGGGCTAACCCGTAGCGCATCAATATCTCGTTGGAGGTGGTGGTGATGGTGACGGAGTTACAAGGGAGTCGTGCCTCACTTACGGGGAATGCGGCTAAGGAGCAGAGCACAACCAAAGGGAGGAAGAGGGTAGTCTTGCTCAACTGCGTACGATTAGATGGCACAGTTAGATGGCACAGTTAGATGGCACAGTTAGATTGGAGAAGCCTGGTCAACGATTAGATGGCACAGTTAGCAATTGACGAAGCCCGGTCGGCGAACGACCTAGCCCGATCAGCGAACTGCGTAGCCCATTCGTTCGTTCAGCGATCATTGAACGTCATTTGAAGCATAGGATTCATAGTGTATCGAATTATACAATTCGATGAACGTCGAATTTAACTCCACATATGAAGCCCGACAACAAAACAGAGAAACATCTATCATCTTCAGGATGGTTTAGAGCTTTTCACACCATGAGATAATTATGGTAATAAAAATCTAATAATCCCCACGAAAGCAAAAAAAACCAAAACGAAATTCATAAATCACAAGATTAATATTTATTAAATAAAATCAAATAGATATTTGTTTCATCAAGTTGTATATAATGTAATGAGCGTAGGTGGAGTGGTTACCTTGAACCTATACTTAGTAATTATTTCATCTACTGAAGAATATAATGTGTCAGAAGCTTTGAATTATAATCTTTGGGTCGATAAGAACATACAAGATTGGTTGTCCAATGAGTTAGGACGGTGAGTGCTTTAATAGTCGTGCACAATCCTTGATTTTCATTAAGGTTATTAGGGTGTAGTTCGGCTCCCAAATTCGCAGCTTCACGAATACCCCCACATAGGTGGCATCTCAAGAGATATTTCGTAATTAATATCTCGCAAAGAAATGAGTTTTTTGCAACCATTAAGAACTAGAAGTTCAATCATATTTGTTACATAAAACCAGTCACTACATCATAGGAATGAGAGAAGATTTTCTCAACCTTTAAAATTAGTGCTCTCAACTACGCTACATCAATGACTTCGTTTCAGCCACAATGAACTCAATTCATGGGATCTCCAATCACATGAGTTAGTATCCACCGTTGGTACAACTCATATGGGTTTTAGCCTCGTTCCCCTCGATGACAACAAAATCTCTTCCCGAGACAATCTTTTAGTAACATTATTAGTCATATTAAATTAGTTAACATAGTTGAGTGATATGACATTTTTTCTTCGCTTCTTTACGGATTTGTACATAATTCTCATGAACTAATTTATTTTTGAATTAGTAATATTAAAATAGTTAAATCTATCAAAGATTTGTTATCGCGGTGCATTAAAATAGCAGGTATGGGTTTGAGATAAATCAGATTTTCAGAGAGTAAATTCTTTAGTCATTTAGCTTCCGTACAAGTGTATCTAAGGCTATGAGTTCGGCCTACATAGTGATGCAGGACATGCATCACACCTGCCTGCCACCCTGGAGTCCCACCAAGGGGCCCACCCTAGAATCCACCAGAGCGGCTTTATCAGGACTGCAGCCCGCATACCCCAACCCATCACCGGGCCGGCCATAGCCGCAGTAGGTTGTTGAGGCCGGGAATCGAACCACCGACCTCCTAGATAAAGAGTTCTCAATTGAACTCATATCACCAATTGAGCTGCAGCTCAGTTGGTGATAGGAGTTCAATTGAGAACTCTTTATCTAGGTGGTCGGTGGTTCGATTCCCGGCATCAACAACCTACTGCGGCTGTGACAGGACGGATGATGGGTTAGGCTGTGCAGGCTGCAGTCCTGATAAAGCCGCCCTGGTGGATACCAGGGTGGGCCCCCTGGTGGGACTCCAAGGTGGCAAGCAGGTGTGATGCATGCCCTGCATCACATAATGCTCCTAAATATAACGTTATCTTTGGTAGAAGAAGATGACAGCAACTGTAAGAAGGAAAATATATCATGTTATTAACTTGACATCTAACGAATCAGTTATCAAATAATATTTGAATATCCGTAAAGAATTATGTACAAATCCATAGGTTCATCAGAATTGTGTTGCTACACCATTCAATTGAGGTGAATAAGAAGCGGTTACTTGATGAATAATCTCATGTTTTTGGCAAAATTGGTTAATTCATTTGAAATGTATTCTCCGCCTCGAACGGATTTAAGGGTCTTAATGGAGGATCATAATTGATTTTTCACTTTGGCTTTGAAAATCTTAAAGTAAGAAAGAAAATACTATATTTTCTCTTTAATAAATATATATAACAATATTTACTAAAATCGTCTATGAAAGTTATAAAATACTTTTTTTCACCTCTGGTGGGTTGGCAGCCTGAGTCACACACATCCGAGTGAATCAATTCAAAGACGTTGAAGTTCTTTCTACCGATTTAAATGGCTTTCCAGAAAATTTCGTTTGTACACAAATCTCACATCTAACACTTGGAAAAATATTAATTTTGGGAATAAGATTTGAAGTTATCATCCTTTTCATACAATCAGAGTTAACGTGACATAATCAAGCATGCCAAAAATCAACAAAAGCATAAAGAATCAAAGATGAAGAAACTTGATTAACTTCCAAATTCATAATAATCAATTTAACTAAACCTTCAGATACAAAGCCTTCTCTAATAAAACTATTATATGTAGTCAAAATAACTTTATTCGACTTTAATACAGCCTTATATCCTTTCTTCACCAACAAAGATCCACTTCATAATTATTTCTAATTCTCGGCAAATAAAACGCATCATGCAGGGTTAATGTCTTCCCAAAAGTCATCCTAAGATTCACTCACCCACATTCAAGGATTTGTATCGAAGATGAATCACCTAGAAACACGTTTTATCCACAGATGTCCTGAAAGGTGTCAAAACAAGTATGAAAATTTGCTTAGAATCAAGACACCAATCAGAAGAACATGCAAGAAGAAGGTTAAGGGTGTAATCTAACCCGAACATAGGTTGATTTGGTGTTTGGATCATGTTGTACAAAGGCTTGATCAATTGTGGCTTTATCGATCACCGGTTTTATCTTCTTATAGAAGCAAATGGCAGACAGATGGTTGGTATAGCCGCAGATGAAGCACTATTTCTCTTTTACCTGGGTTGTGATTGGAGTGACCAGGCTTGGGATGATATGGTTTCTGATGGCGGCAACCATCGCGGAAAGGCTTCTTAAGGTCTTTCTTACCCTTAGTCTTGAAGTGATTGTTAGAGGAAAGGTTGCATGTGACTCAGTAAGGTTAACCTTGGGAGCATGATCTTTAGAAGTATTGAGTTATTGTTCCTATGCTCTTCTTCTATGCGGATAACAATTTGGACATGAATATAGGTTAGATTAGCTTGATCATGCTTAAGTCTAATGTTGAAACCATACCATGAATTGGGAAGAGAATCAATGAGGCAAGTATCTCATCAAGATAAGATTCAACCGCCAGCCCGAATCTGAGCAAGCATCTTATCAAGATGCTGCAGTTGGGGGTTAATGGGTTTAGATGCATCAATCTTGAACTTATGGAGGTTGGAGACAGTATAGCGTTTTCTACCCGCATTGTCAAGATTATAGAGTGCTTCAAGGGCATACCATAAATTCTAAGTTGTATGATATTGAAGGAACACATCGTAAAGGCTATCGAACAAGGAACTAAGAATTCAGTTGCGGCAATGATATTATATATCTATCAGATCTCGCAAATGTAATCGTCTAGCATAAGTTCCAGTAGTGTTGAGACTAGAGAATGAAGACGATGGAAGGGGGTGGCGACTGCAGTTGCAGCACCAAGGGAATCTCGGGTTCAACAGAGGTGGGATCAAAAATGGCTGACAGAAGTCCTAAAGTATTCAGCTAATACTCGACTTGGGCTTGCCAATGGTTTGACCCGGCGGAGTAATCAGAGCGAGAAGCAATAATAAATTGTTGAAATTTAAAATACACAAAATAAATTGCAGCACTGGCAAAAGACATGAATGCATACATATTCATTTTATTGTTTGACTTATTATTTTTTTATTCTTAGATTTCCTAAGGAATACCCAACGACAGGTTCTCACCGGTACCAGGCGAATTGTGGGATGATAGCCCAACACAGCCTATAGCAAGAGATTAAATAATGTGGAAAATAACTTTTTTAAATTGTTGAAAGATTTATAGAATAACCACTAAAAATAATATATATGTATATATGTAGTATGGAAATATAATTATTTCCCATTTTTTAAAATATTATACTTTTTTTAAAACTAACAGAGACTAGAAATATAAATCAAACATGCAATAAAATAAATTAAGAAATCGAGTCTAAGTAAGGTGCGTAATCACTACCCTAAAGAAGTTGTATCACCCTCCAGCATGGCTTTCAACCAATGCTCACTTCTCCAAGGTACAACACCCGGCTAGATCCCGAAAAACTTAAATGTGTACAAACACTAAAGAAGCACAGAGCACCTGAACTTCTCCTTGATAAAACAAACGTAAAAACAGAGAAAACTTAGAAACAATTGAGAGAGAAAATTGAAAGAGTGAGTTGGAGCTGAGAGATAGCAGCAGGAAAAAGAGTACATAATATTTAAGAGTTTTATTCATACGAAAAACCTCTTATATATGAGCCTCGTAAAAGAAACTGCAAGAAATAAAGTTGTAATAAATTTACACGTTGTATAGAGAAACTGTAATGACACCTTTTAAAATCTTAATTAGTAATTGTCAAAAACGAAATCCTAACATATATAAAAATAAAGGCAATTAGCAAATACGATGCGCCAACAAGTCGCGCCTAACATATATTACGCTCTCCCGGCGATCGGTGAAAATCCGGTCAATGATCAGTGAGAGCTCGGTCAGCGATCTGGTGGTCCGGTCGGCAATCCCTGTCAGTGATCGGATGATGCATTCAGTGATCGGCGAAGCCCGGTCGGAGAACGACGATCGCAAAGCACAGTGGACGGAATGATAAAAAAGTACGGTCAACGAATGGCATAGTCGGTCAACATTCGGCGATCATCCCGTCAGCGATCGTTGAACGCCAGTTGAAGCTTGGTAATTCCGAGTACATCGAATTACAATTTGACGGACGTCGAATTCAACTCGACGTATGAAGCGTGATAGCAAAACTGAGAAACATACATCCTCCTCAGGATGATTTTGAGCTAAATGAGTTTGTCAACAAGTCACTTGTACTGAGTAATATCTTCTAGAATAGGGGATGTCTAATATCAAAATTTGTCAGCATCCGTAGACATAGGATTCCGAGCATGCTTCGTGCCAAGGAGACCGGTTTCGTTATGTAGATCTAGAGCATACTTGAGTTAGGAAAGAACTATGAAGTTATTGTGTCTCGCAATTTCAATTCCCAAGAAGTATCTGGGAGGACTCATATCTTTTGTAACAAATTCCCGAAGATATTTCTTTGTTTTCACGATTCTAAAGGAGTTGTCTCCGGAAAGAAGAATGTCGTCAACGTAGACAGCAAGAATAACCAGTCCATGGTTGGTCTTCCGTATAAAGTGAGAGTGATCAGCATTACTTCTGGAGAAACCAATGGTAAAGACGACCTGACTGAATTAGTCAAACCATGTTGGAGGGATTTGTTTGAGACCATAAATGATGTTCTGAAGCTTACACACTAACACCAGGGGAGAACTCACATAAGGCCCAGTGTGGGTGGCCGCCCACACTGAATTTAAAAAAAAATCACTAATAGAATTAAATTAAAATATTTTTAGGTCTTATATATTATATATTGTATCTATTCAGAGGATTTTTAATGAAATTTGATTGCCATATCTTGGCTTCGTATTAAGATTTTGGAGTGTGAAAGTTATTGTGTTCGATTATTCATGTCAACGAAATAAAGACATTTTTTCAATATTTATTCATAAACTTACATGTTTCTTCAATAAGATACTGAAGTCAAAGAGGATGTCGGACCAATGGAGATAAAGTATCTTGATACCTTTGTATGAGAACAAAGGAGATATACAAAATTGTGTTAATTACAGAGGAATTAAATTAATAAGTCATATCATGAATCTATGAGAACGAGTAATAGAAAGAAGAGTAAGACGGGAGACTAGCATCTCGGAGAATCAATTTGGAATCATGTTAGGGAGATCGACCATGGAAGTTATACATCTCTTGAGGAGACTCATTGACAACTATCGAGAAAGAAAACAAGATTTGCATATGTTGTTTATCGATCTCAAGAAGGCTTATGATAAGGTTCCAAGAGAGATCTTATGGAGAGTCTTAGAAGAAAAAAAGGTGTAAATGTATTATACAATGACATAATCAAAAATATGTATACAAATTCAGTGACGAGGGTGAGGACATCTGGAGGATTAACACAGGAATTCCCTATCACTATTGGCTTACATCAAGGTTCAGCTTTAAGCCCTTATCTCTTTATCCTTATCTTAGATGAGCTCACCGGACATATCCAACAAGCAATACCTTGGTGTGTATTGTTTGTGGATGATATAGTTTTGTTCGATAAGACGCGCGAGGGTGTAAACACGAAACTTGAATCTTGGCAAGACACTTTAGAAAAGAAGGATTTTAGGTTGAGCAGGACAAAGACGGAGTATATGGAGCTTAAATTTAACAGTGCAAGAAGGACGGATAACTTCGTTATTAAGTTGGGTGATCAAGGTATTTCCCGCAGTGAGTGCTTTAAATATCTTGGATCGATAGTTCAAAAAGATGGAGGTGTTGATAAAGATGTGATACATAGAATCCAAGCAGGTTGGTTGAAGTGGAGAGGCGCGTCAGGAATCTTATGTGATCGTAAAGTACCATTAAAATTTAAAGGCAAGTTTTAACATACTGCAATTAGACCAGCGATGCTCTATGGTTCTGATTGTTGGGCAGTGAATTGTGTACATGAGCAAAAAATGGGAGTTGTGGAGATGTGAATGCTTAGGTGGATGTGTAGACGCACGAGACTGGATAAAATTAGGAATGAATGTATCAGGGATAAGACAGGAGTGACACCAATTGCCGAGAAGATGTGAGAAGCTCGACTAAGATGGTTTAGACACGTACAAAGGAGACCATTAGAGGCAGTTGTTAGGCGTTGTGAGAGTTTAGTCACTAGGCATGTTAAACGGGGGAGGGGTAGACCAATAAAGACTTGGAATGAGACTATAAGGAAAGACATGATGTACTTAAGCATTAGTGAGATCATAACTAAAGATAAGGCACAATGGCGACAAAGGATCCATATAGCCGACCCCACTATAGTGGGATAAAGGCTTGAGTGTTGTCGTTGTATTCATAAACTTACTTTTTGTATAAAAACTCATTAAAAATATAAACATTTTTTTATATTTAAACATACTGTTCAACTAAATTCATTGAAAATATAGACATAATGTAAAAAATATGACATTTATATAACAAAGACATATTTTTTCTATATTTGATGATTAAATTATTTCAAATAAATTAATACTCCGCCCACACAGAAAAAACATTTTGCGTCTGTCACTGCCTAAGACTCCACCTGAGCAACATAACCGGGAGGTTGTTCCATATAGACTTCCTCGTGTAAGTCACCATACAGTAAGACATTTTTGACATCAAGCAGAGACATTTGCCAATTCTAGTTTATAGCAACGGAGAAGAGTACTCAGATAATACTGATACGGGCAACCTGAGAAGTGTAAAGAAATCAATACCATATGTCTGGGTGAACCCCTTGGCAACTGACGAGCCTTGTATCGATCCACAGTGCCATTCGGGAGAAGCTTGATGACAAAGATCTAACAAAAATCAACAACATCGCCTCCAGATAGGGTAGGGATAAGAGTCCAGATACCCCGCGATGTTAAGGCAGAGATTTCCTCATCTATAGCTACCTTTCAGCAAGGTATACGAAGAGCTTCATGATAGGTAGTAGGTACGGTGGTGGTAGAGATTGCACAGGCAAAAACTTGATGACAAAGACCTAACGAAAACCAACAACATCGCCTCCAGATAGGGTAGGGATAAGAGTCCAGATACCCCGTGATGTTAAGGCAGAGATTCCCTCATCTATAGCTACTTTCCAGCAAGGTATACGAAGAGCTTCATGTTAGGTAGTAGGTACGGTGGTGGTAAAGATTGCCCGGGCAAATTGCTACATTAAGAACTGGAATTGGCATATGATACAACATTAGGAAGAGGATGTTGTGTAGTCCTCCATACCCCTTTCCGCAGAGTAATAGGAACATCTAGTCCGAGTATGTTGAGGTGGGGAACCTTCCGAAGAGGAGAGAGCTGGCCTGGGAGCTGATGGCAGTGACTCTAGAGTCGAAGGAGCGGGGATATGGGGGAAGCAGGGCAGTGATGATAATGATATTGAAAGGGTGAGAGTGGAGGTATATGTTTAAAAGTTGGTGTCAATTGTGGGATATCTGGTGAATGAGCACGAATGATAGTTAACTATGAAATAGAGTTGGGAGGAGGAGAGGTGGTAGAGGTAGGAGGGTGGATCTCAAGAGTAAGTGTCCCTCCATCCTTGTAGAAATAATGGGTAGACTCAAAAAAAGTGATATCAGTGGAGACGTATTTACATTTGAAGATAAGATCGAAACATCGATATCCATTCTGAGTTGGAGAGTAGCCCACGAAAATACATTTGGTGGCACGAACGGAGAGTTTATCGTGACCAGATGCAGGAGTGTGGACGAAAGCAGTAAAACCAAACACACGCGGAGTGAGAGGAAAAAAGAACTATCTGATGGAGAAAAGAAAAAGTGTCTTACTCAAAAGAGTAGAAGAAGATAGACAATTAATGGGAAAACAAGATATGAGAATCGCATGACCCCAATAGGAGCGTGGAACATTCAACTGCATAGAAGTGTCAAAGCAACATCGAGGAGATGGAGAATTTCCTTTCCGCCACTCCATTTTATTGGGACTTATGCACACAGCTAGTGTGAATACTATTACGGTTGGAGGTGCAGAAAGAAGAGAATTGTTAGCTCATGTGTTCCTTCGCGTTATCAGTCCAAATAATTTTTAGAGATGAACCAAATTGAGTACGAATTTCATTACAAAAAGTAAAAAAAATAGGGAAAAAAATTTAAAGCGTTCCTTCTAAAGATACATCATACATCCAAGTACATCGAGAGAAATCATCAATAAAAGATACAAAATACAAACTTCCTCCACTAACAGACTTCCTTACTAACCGAGTTGGTGGGATGAGGGCCCTAGATGTTGGAATGAACAACGTCAAAAGGACGAAGATAACACTTACAAAGTTTAGCATACAAAGTAGTACGATGATGCTTGCATTATTGCCAAGCCTTACATTCTAAAGTGAAGTCTGACATTAAAATGGCAAGAGCTGGTGGAGGAGACATAGCGAAGGATGACCAAGATGATTATGTCACTATACCAGAGAAGTGAAGACGGAAGATGCAGAGAAAGTAGGAAGATCATCGAGTTAGTATAGGCAGTCACGTTTAGTTCCATTAGCAATCGTCCTCGGCGATTGAAGTCCTAAAAATAGCATGCAATATGAGAAAATGAGATAGAGCATTGCAATTGCCATAAAAGAACACTGACAGACAACAAATTGCAAGAAAAATTGGGACGAATAGAGTGTCATCTAACTGGAAAAAGAGAGGCAACAGCCACAACTCTAGATCCACAAACAGGAGCAGGAGAGACAGAAAGACCGGTGGTAACCAGTTATGCTTCTCGAGGTGAGAAAAGATAAGATACTTATTATCATATGATTGGTGGCACCAGAGTCGATGAGTCGCTTACCATGTATAGCACAATGCATGCTACATGAAGAAGCAACAGAGGCGGATTGCATATAGGCATTGATGACAGCCTCAATATCCGGCGAAAAAAACCATTGGCCAGACTCTGGGGGTTGGGTGGACGGGGATGCAAAAGGCTCAGACGCAGAAGTATTGCCATTGAAAATTATATTGAAATAATGGAGGCATTGAATTAACTATTTTTAAATCAAAATAGTTTGAAATGCTTGTCTATAATAATTAGAATAGAAGCCAATTCATACTCAAGAATAATTATGTTTTCTATAAGCCAATTCATACTCAAGAATAATTATGTTTTCTATTAAAAATATCTGCATTTAGAAAAAATTTCTTTGTAATTAGTAAGTTCAAAAAGGAAATTAAAAGAATTTTTTGTACATAAAAATTTAGAAAACTAATCAAGATTTTACTTGAATTTTCGATTCACATCATATTTTAAATTTAGTTATCACGCATTTACACAATCTAAGAGAGTACATAGGATATGAGGTTGAGGATTATAGGAAATCAGTATACAGATGATTGTTCTACAAAGTATAGAATGATTACATTTGATTGTAGAGAATTCCCAAATACATAAACAAAATCCGTTGAAAAAAATTATTTGCAATGAAAGGGAAGTTGGTTCTCAAGAAAAGATACTAATATTATAGTATTCCAGATACAGGACACTACACAGATTCCAATATGGATGCTAAGGTGCAGGCTACATTTGGAAGTTGGAACTCATTTCTAGACAATAACATTTATAATCAACAAAATAGCTGAACTAAGTGTGCTGAACTGAAAAGTTTATCAGAAGCTACAATGCAATTTGTGCATACCGAGTATATTGACCAACCAAAAAAACTACTTTTAAGATAATCATCACCTAAGGTTGTAAACCCTGGCTCAATTCTGGCACGAGTAGACAAAGTTCTGACTACTTCTCCTCGATTCATATAGAGCCGTAGACATCGTTCTATCAGATTCTGAACCTGCACATATTACTGAAGTTATGGAGATAATACAACAACAACAGAACCCATATAGTCCCCAATCAGTTATGGAGATAATATTGAAATATAAATCTAAAAGGGAAACAGTACTGAAACTTTAATCCTATTAAAATTTCATTAGCACCAGTAAGCAATCTTACGAATTCAATATCCTCCCGAGATACTTTCTTGTTATCACTGTTTGAAGTTGAATTTGATTCTGCCACAAGAGCATCACCACCTCCATTATTCTGCTGGTTACATTGAGATTCTTGTGAAGGAGGCTGGACTTCCGCAGCACTTATACAATCCTGGGTTGTTCAGAATCTAGCATGTGTAAATTAACTGCTATATAGGCCCAATGATCAGGTGCCCTAGTTGCATAAATGTGATTATAGAACAAAAAGTAAGCAAAGAAAGATGGTGATGCGCATTCTTTGATACCTGACTTGCAAACATTTATTATCAATAACTTTTGGAGTCCATATTGGAATTTTGTTATCTTAATTTTTGACATTTACAATATTAGTACATTAGAAATTAGACTTAAAATTACGTGTGCGTGTGTATTGGAATATGACATTTTAAATTATCCATTATATCCCTCATAATCTGATATCTAACATTTCATACTCAAACCGACATGAGCTCACTTGTCTCCCCCTGACAAATGGAATGAGTTGAATTGGAAAAGTAGGACTCGCCCTCATGGAAGGAAACATCCATGGTACCAAAAACACGATGTGTCGGGGATGATAATACAAATATTCCTTCGTAGTAGAGGAGTAAACAATAAAGACAGATAGTTATCAGTGTAGCATAGTCAAGGACTCTAGACGGGAGGAGATTGATAAGATGCTGAGTAGTCAACACGTCATCACCCAATAAGACTTATGAAGATGCATGGTGGTGAGTAGACAACGGGCTACCTCCAGAAAGTGTTTATTTTTTCGTTCGGGTACTCTATTTTGAGTGGAGGTGTGCCTACATATAGTTTGATGGATAATATAATGATTAATGAGATATGAAATGAACACCCCACGGTCATCATACTCCCCCCCCCCAACCCACCCACCCAATGATCATTATGGAGTACACAGATAGTGTCATTAAACTAATTTACCACCATCTTATGAAACAATTGAAAGAAATTAAAGACTTTAATCTTTCTATTAAGAAGGTAAATGTTATGGGCCCACACAGGGGGTGATGACGCGTGTCTGGGATGATGTGTATCTTCTTTTGCATTGTATCTTTACTTTCCTGCATTGTTATAAATCGCGCACTTTTATTACTCATGCATCATGTAGTCTGGGTGAGGGGTATTTTTGTAATTTTTGTGGAACCTTTCCTCTCACTATATATAGGTGAGGAGGGTGGGCTTGGTGGGCATGATGAATGAAAACTTAATTTCCACTTTTCTTGAATCTTCTCATTCTCATCTCATCTTCTTAAATTACAATTAGGGTTGAGCAAGGCTCCACTCTCTCCTCCTCTCTCGATCGAGCCCGGCGCCCGTTGTATCTTCCGTCATTGGGAAGGCTAGGTCAAGGAATGGTCGAGACGATCCACTTTGAGACTTCTCCCCCTTGAGATCATGCACTAGCTCGCAATCTGAAATCCGCTACATCTTGGTATCATAGCCTACTTCCTCCTCTGGTTGTTGCATCCGAATCGAGTCCTCGCGTATAGTAGAATCTCAGCACACCGAGTCCTCGTTTCTATCGATTTCCGCTTCCAGTAGCAACGATCACCAATCCATGTCAACTTCCACAACCACGGCGGACGCTACGCCATCTGACGACCTCGCGCGACCATTGACAGCCCACGATAACTCCCACAGGACGATGAATCCAGTGGATGTAATCTACGCCCAGGTCGCAATGACTCCGCAGACCGATCTGCCGACGACCCCAACGGCTCATCCCTGCGTGACTCCAGTGGTTATTTTCCCTTCTCAAGCCAATCGACCCACCCACACCTACCTCTGGAGAGCCTTCCAACCCTTCTAAGTCACTACTCATCTGCTCCCTTGGCCGCCCGAGCGACCATCAATCAGCATCGGGCCTTCCAGCCCTCTACCCCCACCTTCGGCCAACCCCCACGCACCTTCTGCGCCCATAGACGGAGCGGTCTTGCCCTCCAATTCCCATGTACCTCGGTCCACGAGCGAAAGTGTTCCACATTACGTGAAGTTGGATTTTCCTCTGTCTGACGGTAAGAGCGATTTCATGGCCTGGCCCACGCCCTGTGAGCACTTTTACGTCAACTAGCTAACGTTGTTGGAGGACTGGATCGGGTTGACTTCCATCTACCTTTTGGGATCGACACAACTATGGTATGTCTAACTGGCACGGGCGACCCCTATTTTAAATTGGGCAAACTTCAAGCACTTCTGCAATCTGCGTTTTGGGCCACCTCTCCGTAGCAATCCCATGGGCGACCTCATTAACCTCAAGTAATCGGGACCAGTGAATGATCACTTGGAGAGCTTCCAGATGTTACTTGTTTGTGTCCCTCCAATCTTGCCAAAATATCAGGTAATTATCTTCACTGCCAGGCTGCAAGATCGGTTGCGCGTCGATGTCGAATTTCAAGTTCTGCAAGACCTTAGCACAGTCATGAGCTTTGCCCGTATCTATGAGAAACACTTCCTCATGTATAACCCGTATAGCAGCCGCTACGGCGGGAACGAGGACAACTAGCAAGAGGACACCCACAATCCTCGCACCGGCAATCTGTCCACACCACTTCAGGGTAAGGACTTCAGCAGCAACCCAGCCATCAAGCACCTATCACAAGCAGAGATAACAGAACGCCATGCACAAAAGATTTGTTTCAACTGTGATAAACCATATTCGGTCGGACACAGATGCGTCTTTTTTGGCTCGAAGTGGACGATACCCCGAACGATGACAACGAGGATGCCAGATCAGGGAGTCACCTGTACCTGAAGCTTGAGGACAAGCTTGATCTGAATGTGGGTGGAGGGGGGATGTTCTGGGCCTACGCAGGGGTGACGACGCATGTCTAGGACGACGTGTATCTTTTTTTGAAATGTATCTTTACTTTCTCGTATTTTTATATTTTGCGCACTTTTATTACTCGCGCATCATGTAGCTTGGGTGAGGGGCATTTTTGTAATTTTTGTGGAACATTTCCTCTCACTATATATAGGTGAGGAGGGTGAGGCTTGGTGGGTCGTGGGCATGATGAATGAAAACATACCTCTCCTCTTGAATCGTCTTTTTCTCCTCTCATCTTCTTAAGGTAGGGTTAGGATTGAGCAAGGTTCCCCACTCTCCTCTCTCGATCTTTGGGAAGGCTAGGTCAAGGAAGGGTCGAGACGATCCTCTTCGAGACTTCTCCCTCTAGAGACCGCACACCCACTTGCAATCAGAAGTCTGCAACAGTCCCTTCCGTCTCCTAGAGAGATCGATAAGCTAAGGATGGTTGCACCTCGTCTTCCCATCGACGATTCCTCCCTCTCCTCTTGTCGTTGGTGCTGGAAGACCTGATGTTTCCTCCTAGCATCTCTGTGTTGGCCGGCAGCTTTGGGTTGAAAACTCCTCACTGTGAGCACTTCTTCCTCTCCCTCCTCTCCTCCTTTTCCATTATCTCCTGCTTATTTGGATTCTTGGATGTGGCCGGCTAGGGTTACTGATTTCAGATCTTTGTTGAACTCAATTGTTTATTCTTCCTCTCATCTTCCCCCTCCCATGTTAGATTTCTTGTTAACTGGAATGTAGTGTTTAGTATTTCTCTTAATTTTACTAAATACTGAATATAGAAATTGGGGGTTTTGTTGGAAGGCATTAGGGGATTTTGATTTGTTGTATTAATTTTTGTTGGAGGGGATTTGAGTGTGCCTTGGTTGTTGATTTGGGCACTGTTTTCGGGCTGAGATAGAGTTCGCTGTTGTGTTGTTTTTGATGTTATTGGGTATGTTATTCCTCTTGGCTAGTAATTGATTTTTGCTGCCTGGATTCATGATGGCCGGTTGTTTCCCTTGGGCTATTGGACTGTTGTAGTTGGCCGACTGTTTGGTGGGGATTGCCTTGGAATTTGGTTGATGTTCCTCTTGGCTTGGCTGCGTTTTGGGTTATTGTTGATAGTTGTTGTGGACTGTCTTTTGTTGGCTCTTGATGTATCTTGGCTGCCCACTTGTTGGCTTTTGTTGGCTGCCATTAGTGGCTCTTGTGGGTGATTCTAAGTGGCTGAAATCTGAAAATGCCTTCTTGTTTTGAGTCACCTAAGTCACTCCTTCCCTAGGCAACTCTTATAGGTCGTAGTTGTGACCGTCTTAGGAGTCCGCTAGTAGCTATTTAACGGCGCAACCCTAAAGTAAATGATTTTCTTGATACTACAGGGGATGGCGTCCAGCGATAGACGCGACGAGAACCCTATGAAGGACAAGGGCAAAGGAAAAGCTATGGTGAGTCCTTACCACTTTAATTACGTATATATTTGAATTATTTTGAAATATGAACATGTAAAAATACTTTACTTTGAACTACTTCTTTGCATGGACACCGAATATGAATTGAATTGAAGAAATTCAAAGATTTAAAATCACTGAAAATATGAAATCGCTAAAAGGCTAAACATGGATTAGCAAGTGATAGAAACTCTGAGGGGAAAATTATATAAGTATTTCCTATATTTTGAAATGAATATGAAAAAAAATAAGCTGAGTGTGCGTCGATGCATAGAAATGCTAAGGATCGGCCTTGTATGGGGGGTAGAACTTCTACACCTCGTAGGGGGTAGAACTTCTACACCTCGTAGGGGGGTAGAACTCCTACAAAATTTGATGGTTCTACAAAAGGTTGTGTTTAATTTCACCCTGAACTGGAATAGAATTGTCTAATCTAGGAGGCGTGGAAGCCTGGAGCGTGTTCGATCGCCCTAGATATGGCATGGATTTGATGGGCCCGGATGACTAATAAATTTGAGAATGATCTTCAGCATTTCGGAAGAACGAAATATGATATGAAAATCTTGAACTGAATACAGAAATGAATAAGAATGAAAGAAATAAGAAACTTGATACCAGAAATAGTTTATTTCTCTTAGCTCACTGTACAGTATTTTAACTACTTACCTTACTTTACTTACTGTTTCTACTACACATGTTCATATAGAAATATATAACTGCATATTGATGCTGACTCTCGTGCTTGTAAGTAGTGTGGTTGAAGAGGTAAAGAACTCACTTAGTTTTCTAAACTAACTGGTTGTCGATTCTTTTTTAGGATCAGACTGTCAGCGTACAAGGCCCCGCTAGGAGGATAGCTGCGGAGGCAGAAAGAATGTAGAGGGTAGACGTGGCTCGAACACGGGTTAGAGTTTGTTTTAGTTTGTTTTAGAGTTTGCTACAGTCCGTACATTATATATATATGTCCTAGTTTGTTGTAGTCGTCATTTTTCCATATACTCTGGATAGACATAATGTAAATTATCTTTAATGAATAAAAAATTGTTTTATGTTTTCTCCTGATACCACTCTTGTACTATACATATTAGAATTGTTGCGTTATTTAATTGTGAAAAACCGCTCAGAAAGAAAGAAATTAAATTGTGGCAGACTTTGGGCCGTTACAGCCACCTTACTCTTATTTATAATAAAACTACACTGGGGCACCCGTACATCAACGGCTATGACTGGTCGTTAATGTAACGGACCCAATTACATTAAATAATGAGTTATAAAACAACAATATGATATATGAAAACGTAAGTAAATGAAATTTGTATGCATCCGTGGAGTCGGATGGTCGATCCGGTCAAGTCTTCCTGCGCAAATACACGAACGTAGGTCCCTCCTTGCGGCGAGCCACATGTGGTGGGTGATGCCCATCATAGAGAAGGAAAAAGCATGGAGGAGGCAAACATGGGCAACACCTTTGCTGCCTTCATCAACGCCTCCATTTACTTCTACTCCTATCTTGATAACGGCAGGCTCAGTTATTTCGCTTCGTTTAAACTGCTGTTCATTGTAAATTTTGAGCCTAAGGTTTTTCTTTTGCTGGTGCTCTTAATCCTTTAATCACTACTACATGACCTTTTATATTTCTTCAATCGCAGGCACATCTTGTCATCCTTCTAACTTTTCAAAGATAAGGAACATGCGCCTAGATTTGCATATACAAAATGATAGTTATTTTACTTTCTTTTCGAAGGGGTTCCAATTTTATCAGATGTCTCCGAAGAGACAATTTCTTTTCCAAGGGGTCTTTTTATAAATACTTGTAGCTTGCTAAATAGATTAAGAAAATCTAGATAAATACAAGGTAAGAAACTCAAGTAACTTTATGGTATTGTTACCTACCTGTGCAGGTTTCATCTCTATAAAGCACACATGACAATTTTTCCCACTGGTGTTCGTTAGATATTTGACATGGTGACAATACTACATCAGGAAGAACAGTGCTCCCAAAACCAATTCACCTGAAAAGTACCGAAATTAGAATGATAAAGATTATTAAATATGTAACTATCTGTTCTATATTCATTCATGTGGACATCATAGATTAGTAAGTATATCTACTATAAATTTTGACAGAAAAGCACTCAGGCTCACAGTGAACACATATCATGGTAATTTCCCTTCAGCTACTAAAGTTATAAAGCTAAGGTTCTCCGTTAAAGGTCATTAGGTTTAAAGCTCCTAATATTTGAGTTGAGCACAAAACCTAAGACACTTATAAAAGATCAAACCAAAGTCGAATTAGTTCATGTTAGAGTTAAACTATCAATTGTTAGTCTCGCACCACCTGTGGTGTTTTCCTATAACTTACAAAAAGTTAAGCACTAATCGCAGCATGTTTGCAAGTGCTATATCTTCCATCTCTCTTCTTAAATCCTATCAAAAGGCCGAGTATTCCTCACTGGAAAGCTGCTACTAACGAGGAAATGTCAATTCTCCTCTCTCAAGATATAGGAGTGTTGGTCATATAAATCTATTGGTGATGCTGTAGGTTGCCATTGGGTATTATTAGTGGGCAAGTACCACTCGAATGGTCAAATTCATAGGTAGAAGCACGATTTGTTGCCAAAGATTTCACACAAACTTATGGTGTGGATTTCCTTAACACATTCTCCTAAGTAGCCCCCGTCAACTCTATTTGTGTTATGTTCACTATGTTTGTTAATAAGGACTAGCATATGTTTCAACGCGATGTTAAGAATGTGTTTTTATATGGCGATATAAAGAGATAATTTCCATGGAATAACTGTCAAGTTATGTTGCTCAGAAAGTGTCCCAGGTATGTAAACTGAAAAAAAAACAGTCTATAGCCTTAAACAGAATTCTTGTCCTTGGTTTGATATGTTTATTCAATTTATTAGCACAACTTCCTTTACCATAAGGAGATATGCATGTAGGGTTGGTTATCCGGACTCGTATTCTCTCGAACTTTTGAACCCATCACCAATGAATTCGTCCTTGACTGGACATCTTCGACAACTAATTCCCTAGCCATTTGTAACCCACCAAGTAGCGCTTCGTTCTCGGCCTAGTTGTTGATGGACATGAAGTGCAACTTCACTGCTTGTTCTACCTTGACCCGTTATGGTTGACAAGGATCAAGCCATCTCCAACAAGCACTCCCCCGAAACTCCATCAACGAATAATGTCCACTCATGGGGTGGCATTAACTCATGGTGAATCGATGAATCACTCGTGAAGTCCTCTGAGGGATCTACAACAACTTAAACCTAAATCGAAACCCGAGGTAAGTAGGTAATGTCGAATTCACCCAACTTTACTGCGCAGCAGGTAATTTGTCACAATTTGATGGTGTAGGCCTGGATGTAGGGAATTAACCTTCATGTTGATACGATGAGTGCGTAGGCTAACTTTTCCATAATGAGGCATCGGGTTTCTGGACACAACTCACATAGTAGATTGTGAGTGCGTAGGCTATCTTCTCTGATTAGCAGGAAATTCAGAAGAGCTGATCGTGACTCTGGTTGAAGATGTGGCGCAATGGTGTGGTGTGCTCGGATTATTCAGATAGTCAGTGTTGAGTAGTGCTTGGTAGCATTGCTCTAGTAGATGTTATTTTCTGTGTTCCCATGCTAAGGCAGAATGAAATGATCAGAGGAAGGCCCAATCTCATAGTAAGGAAGGATCATATTGAGAATGATAAACTTCTCCATGGGAAAAGATGAATGTAGCACTGAATTTAGAGGAATTGGTAGCTAACTCATGCTAAGATTACTTCCTACCAATGTTGTCATTTCATCGAATTGTGCAGTAACATCTCAAGCTGTGGTAGAGACCTTGTGATCAGCTTGCTATTATTTGTACTTGTTGTTTGTGCTTGTTGTTAAGTTGCAAGCAGGTAGTTTTAAAATTCATGTCATGACTAAGCACTTTGTAAACTAGGCGATGGAGCCGAAGAAGCTATGTTTTGGGAGAGGCCTCAGGCCTTTGTTGTTGCTTTGCGGGATGGGCGATGTTTGAGAACAATGGAGAATACTTGTGTGCACTATGGAAAGACTTGGATATCCATGTCGGAATCCTAATGAGGATCAGATCATTCATATAAGCCCATTCTCGATGGAATCTGTGATGAAGGTCTATGGTAGACATTATAGAATCTTGTGGCCAATTTCTTTGTGCACGGGTCGAGCTCAGTTGGGAAGACGACATTAGTGAACTATAATGTTTTTGAGCTGTAGGATCCTTGAAATTATGATTATTTCATCCTTACGAAGAGAATCATATGTTGAAAATCAATCGGTGCAACTAATTACATTGTTCGTGCATATGTTTGAATTTAACTTATGTCTGGGATTTTAAGTTGTCTCAGATGTTGAAAATCCCCAGGCGAAATTCAAGCTATATTTGTGGGATTTGTCAAGAAGCAGTTGAGCAATTTTGATTTTAATAGTAAAAGATGATAGTGGATAAGCTTGTTGATGGGTTGATCCTCAGAGATTTAAAGAAAAAGAAAAAGAGAAGTTGAACCTGAGAATGATGTTGAGGTGTCTGTATGGCTTCGAGTTGATGCAAATTTCTAAGAAGGTATTTTCAATGGATTTAGTAAAGATCACAAGCTAAATTTTTGCTCTATGAAGATTGCTTGGGCAGGAAAAGGGCAGTCGATTTTGCAAGATGAATAGTTATAGTGGTTTGAACAGCTGTTTGGAGCTAGAGATTGAAAAATCAACCAGGTGTTTGGATCACTTTAATGGTGGTGGCATGGATCGTAAGTGCTATGTTGATTTGTGCATGGCACAGAGTTTGAGGATATATTTCTAGTATTGATACCAATATTGGAGGATTCAAGTTGAAGTCCTATTTCCATAGAGAGATCAATTGATTATGCTGGGTAAACTATTGATGTTCTTCAAATGCTCGAGTGGAAGTGAAGCTTTGAAAGGATTTTGAATCCCAGAGATTTCGAGACTGTACGTGTATTGCTCAGCACATATCCCTATAGAGCACGAATGAATATTCTTAGATGGATGGTTGTCGTAAACAGGTACAATTGGATGGAAGGAAGGTTGGCATAGTCATACTTGTTCGACTGGGTGGAGAATTTGGAGGTACTCTTTCGCGCTCATTTTCAATTATAGTGTGCGGGATGAGCATGCCCTTGGAAGTTTACTTGCTCATGTTGCAGAGGATTTTACACATGGGTAAGCCTTGTGGTTGTGGTGTACGTGTGCTTCATATTTTTGGGGTCGAAAATTATCAAAGTAGGAATAATTGTAATACCTCGAATCTAGAGATAAAGACCTAAGGGCTATTGGAACGGGCGAAACCTCAAATCGTTGGTCTGATAGGCATGTTGTCTTTCGGCATTTATGTGCATGGGCGTATCAGCTGTGCCAATTAACTGTATCGACTTGTCAGATATGTTCATGTGGGTATCGTATTGATTTGATCCTCGTATAATATGAGACTATGTGGTAGTGTCTAGGACTATCGGCGCACTGAAAGCATGTATCAGAGCGGGCGATAAGATCATGTGGGTATCGAGCAGGAAATACTCAGCATCGCCCAGTCCGATACGTTTTGACATGGTATGCGTTTCCTAGAGGTGTCGATGGCATATATTCAGCATGCGGGTAGTACCAGTATGAATCAAAGAGAACCAGTTGGTTTGATATGCCATATTGCCTAGTCTGGCTCGTTCGGGTTAGGTATGGGTGGCTAGATGCAACATATTGGTCGTCTGATACGAATCGCATTGCATAGTTTATTTTGTGATTTGAAGGTGAGCAAGTTGTCGGGTCTCCTTGATCTCAGATCCAAAGGCCATGAATAAACCCTAGGATGGTCGAGGGCTATTTAAGGAGATAGTTAAGGCTCTTCCAAGCCCTAACTATTGGGTTTCTTTTAGACATCATATGCGCAGCGGAAGACTTGATTGAAACCCAAAAGGCGATCTTGCGAAAACCAAAAGATCAAGAACGAGTTTATACCTGCGTCGAAATCACAGTTTCGAGAAGGATAACAGTCGTGGGAAAACCACAACGTAGAACAAAATCTATGTCTCTATGGGTATCCACACAGAACCTCGGAAACACCTCATCGTTCATCCAACGAACTCGGGTTGGAAGATGACTGTGCTTCTTCGTCTCCACGAAATACTAGTTTCGCTTATCAGGAGAGGATGCAACTGACGGCAAAAGGAATCATATCTCAAAAACCCTAAAACCCACTATATATACTGCAGTTTCATAAACTGCTTATATATGCGTCGAAAAAGATAAATAAGAGCAGCATGTGTGTCTAATACTATTCGACGCATGTGTCGAATAGTCACACTATTCAGCGTGACGTCGATTTCCATAAATCGACGTTGCGTCAAATACTATCTGATAACATAGTATTCAGATAAACGCACACCAATTCGACGGTGTGTCGATTTCTACAAATATCATGTTGGCCGCAAGACCAAAACTTTGATCACTTCTAGATCATAGAAGATTCCAACACCGTAGAATGAGTTCCTAACAAGTGATTTGTGGCGTTATTGCCGAGATCCGGAGTTATCTTTGGAGATCTTTGAAAACAGTGGAGCCCGTCCGGGGTGCCGGTTCGAGATTGTAGCTTTGGAAAGATCTGAGGCATGGAGAACTTTGGAAGGAGTTAGACGCGGAGGCCATAGTTTGAGAAAAGTTCGTCATTGGTTTAGGGGTGCTAGGAGGAGGTAAGAGACTACTCTCCGGGCACTTTGCTTTGGATCGAAGATCGGATTGTCTCCATAACTTAAGTAAAAACTCTTCCTCTCTAGGCATTGGGATGAATTTTGGTTATGCAGTTGATAAATATATTACATGTCTAGTAGTGTTTTAAATGTCCTTTGATACGTCGGACATGTAGGATTTAAGGGAAAAAAATTCCTGAAAAATAAGTCTAGTCATTTAGTAAAATATAGGCTAACATCCATCTTTTTTAATATAACGGCCAATAGGACTTTTAAAAGTATTATCCGCTTTTTCGTTTTATGTTATGTTAGTAGTATACATGCTTATATAACTTTCATGTTTTGCATCATTTATATCTGTCTAAATCGATTAGACTTGTTGTTTTGTTCTCTTTTGCATGTGTTATTCTTATAATCAAGTTTTTATAATCATTTCACACAATACATTTATTAATTTATATTAAATAAAATACACATATTGTTAGTTAGTACTTTTTAGTTTCTAACACAATTTTATTAAGCACGAGAAAACTTATTATCAATCAAAAACATTTATCTTTTAAATCTTCTTTACTTATTATAAAACTTACGTTACTAAGAAAAAATGTCATAAAATGCTAAATATATTTCACAATTTATTTATTTGCATTTGTTTTATAGACTTGTTAACATTAGTTGTAGTGTATTTAATATTTTATTTTGGATACTACTATACTTTATTTTGGGATATACATTACTCATTATTTGTCTACCTATTTTATATACTAATTTTTAATTTAGAATATATAAGTATACTTAATATATATTTTCATTTATGAGACACAGAAATCCGAGATTTTAAAGCATGTCATCGGCATCCGATATTTACAACCTTAATGTCTGGATCAGCCCATAGGCTAGACCCGAAGTTATCTCTCAAATATGCATTTGATCGGTGGCATATGATTTTGATCTCATACTGCTAGATGTCTTGTGCTTGAAGGTGAAATTTTGAGTTTGGTACTTTGTGAAGAATTTGGCTTGACTTATTTAGCCGGGATGGTGGTGTTTGTTTGTCGATATCATTTTGAGTGATATGATGTGCGCATGAAATCACAGAGGTAAATTCATGGGGATTATGAATCTGGGGAAAGATAATGACAATTGAATGTCTAGGCACCTAAGTAGGATATCATAAAAAGGAAATTTTGGGGTTTATGGAGAAAGCCACAAATTTGGGAGCGATTCATCGAGTGATGATTAAGATAGTGATTGCAATGATTGTTTGATATAATTTTTGGTGTGTGAAAGGACAATGGCGGCGGATAGTTCAAGGTCATGGCAAGGTTTTGACTTGGCATCTATTATGTGAGGTCATTGGCCTTTGGTCGAGGAATGACTATAAAAAGGGGGTAAAACCAATGGATGTGGTACATGAGATGGCGTGACGTGGCAATGAAATCTTGTGTTGGAGCTATGATCACGCAAATCCAAGATATGGACATATTATGTTGGGTCGTGATCGTGCACTTATTGATGATGTTTGATATATAAGGTAACACGGGAGTGTCTATGGTGATGTGGATTTAGGAGAATCAAAAAACTTAAGGAGATGGCAATGCATAGAATAAGCCATCGTTTGATGAATGCGATGAAAGGTCGTACTTGTGTCATGGTTTTGCAATTACCCAAGTTATCCTTATATTAATGATAGCCGTCTTTACTTCCCTTATTTATATACTTGGATATTGTGGAAGCATTAACTTGTGGGATTTAGAGGTTGTGAAGAGTTCTTGGGAGAACACTCCTACTAGAGCTTAGGGGAGAGCAGATATTACATGTTTAGTTGTTGTTGGCTATGTTGCACCGGCACTGACACGCAACACGCGACTCGTCAATTCTCAAAAAATATCATATTCCGACACGATGGGACACGTATATTAAATATTTTTTATACCATATTCCTAAAACATTTAACAAAAAATAAAGTAGAGATTTTTTTATACCATATTCCCGCAATATTATGATTTGCAGTATAAGTAAAAGCGAAAATAAAGTAGGGATTTTTTGCTAGGTTAAAAGGCAAACCTCCCCAATAAAACATTCTAGCAATCTCATAATCTAACTGTTCTCGTTGACCCATGTTAAATGCATTCTCAAGCAAACCTTTTCCCCCACTTTCAATCTTCCTTTTTCTAGAAAAAATATCCACCCCACTAGTAGATCCACCTTCACTACTTGAAATGCTAGAAGGGGGCAAAGGAACTTTTTTAGGAGCAAGACTCGCTATTCTAGTATTCACCTCTTCTTCTAGTTTTTACATCTCAAATAGATCACTCCTTGAGACTTTTAAACACTTTCCAATTCCTTTTCCACCAATCATTAACAAATGTGCTCTCATTCTTGTATATGAACTTATAAAACATTTCTCACAAAACTTGCACTTCCAAGACAAATTGCCTCCCGCCTCACCATGAGTAGTCAGCTTATTGATAAACCTCCATAATAGTTTATTTGGATCATCATCAATAGATATAGACTCTTGTGAACCACTTACTATCTTTGCTTGAAGACATTCTACAAAAAAAGAGGAGGCTCTGGGCTGAAAACGAAAATGAAAAAAAATTGAAAATTAAAAGGGATTGGAGAAACCTGCGACTGTGCGAGTGAGGAACTGGCGTCTGGCAACTGGGGAAGTGTCGACTGTCGGTGAGGACTGAGGAGTACAGGGGAACCTGGCGAGGAGCACTGACGGCCTGGACTGAGGAGTACTGGCGACTGAGGAGTACTGAGGAGTGAGGAGCACTGGCGGCCTGGACCCTGGAGAACTGCGGGAATGAGGAGTACTGGCGGCACTGGCGGGCTGGAGAACAGGGGAAGAGCGGCGGCCTGGACCCTGGAGAATAGAGGAAGAGCGACGGCAACCTGCGGGCGAAGGGTGGGGAACCTAGGGCTCACGCGAGTGCGGAAAGGTCTGCCGGTGGAGGAAGCTTCAGTCATAAAATAGAAAGCAGCGGCTCACACTGGACTCGCGTGTCCGATTGAGCCGGGAACACGTGTCGAACACGTGTCGAACATGTGTCGAACACTGTCGAACACGTGTCGAACACTGTCGAACACGTGTCGAACACTGTCGAACACTGTCGAACACGTGTCGAACACTGTCGAACACTGTCAACACCGACACTCTGAGCATTTTGAAATGTCGGTGTTTCGTAGGTTGTTAGCAATCGTCCCAGCAGATTTTGTGACCCCAACCCAAGGATCGATAGTATTGCTATGCACTTGGGAGGTGTGAAGTGTGTAACTTCATATATTGCAACTTTATATAGGGTAATCATGAAATGCATCTCCCTTTTATTAATGTATCGTTCATTTATAGAGATTGTAAGAGAACTATTGTTTATATTAAAAAATTTTCCTTTTGGAATTGACTCTATGATCGTGTTGTGAGATTCTTATTGTGTTTCTTAGTTCTAATGGTGTGCATCTACATGTGTTAGGGCTACATTGGTTTCTTTTACATCATTTTAGAATAATCTAAGTAATGAGATTTTATATAGTGAGGATCGGTCGAACTCATATTATACAAATAATTATAACAAGATGTTACAGTATGTGCCTCATTACACATCAACGGTGGTGTTGCCTTCTATGTAGGGCTGAGTATTAGGGAAACACCACCTATCATCCCCCATGACCCCTTACACTCTCGACTATATTTGTGGCAACTTTGTTTATCCTCCACCAACACAATGATCATGATGCCCTCTAAAATCACCTCAAAGAATAACCTCCATTACTCTAAACATTGCATAAAGAATTGAAGATCCGCACAAATGTTTATCATATTGTTTTTCAACCAACTTCCCATACAATAGCATATCCACCAAGTTTTTTGAAGTCTCACTCCTCAAAGAATATGTCAACTTCAATCCGGTAGCGCAACTGCGGATATTCCATCATCATCACTTGGACTCCGCTAACTACACATGTTCCATCTCTAATCTTGAGGACAATGATGTACTTGAATGGGTAGGGTATTATTATATGGTCAATCAGTTGTTTACTCTACTTCAGTCAACATGTCTACAACATCCACCATAAACAACGTTGTAGCATAATTGCATTCCTATATATGAACTATATATAAAGGAAAATCTTCTTTGATCTTAGTGGAACAAAACCAAAATGTTCTAAACCTAAATCTCTCTTTTCTTATTGCTCGAAAAGAACTTGGAGCTTCATCTCTTGCACTAAAAGAGATTGCATTAGTAAACAAATATCAACTTTGATTTGTGTGTTAGCAACATTCTTGAAAAAAATCTATCACTAAGGAACTATTTGTGATCATCGGGAATATGGTGCTAAACAAATATAATTGAAGATAAGCAAGTACCAATCCGGAAGCTCAATTCAATCATAAATACAACTATCGCAACTCATTGATTCCTATATGATGGGTACTGCCAACCAATTTCATGCACTCCTTCATGACTAGAAACATACATAGCTACCAACATTTAAACAAACAGTGAAGCAATTTCAGGCCAATTAAATGGAGATCAAAGCAGTTATGTAAGCAACCAAAAGACATCTTTGACTCTACACCCAATTCCAAAAAATAAGAAAACTAACAGTTACCTCCATACTGTCATTCTTAATAACATTAAAAAAATATTAGGCTAACAAAAAACAGGGCTTATAAAACAAATCCTACTAAAATAATCAGTGCGGGTGGAGAAGCTTCAGTCACGCGTGTGCGGGTTTTATTCCGTCTAAAAGCAGCAGCTCACACTGGACTCGCTTGTCCGATTGAGTTGGGCACGCGTGTCCGAGCGTGTCCCGTGTCGAACACGTGTCGGAGAGTCCGACACCGACACTCTAGACGTTTTGAAGTGTTAGTATTTAGTAGGTTGTTGGCAATCGTTTAAAGGGAATGTACTAGCGGGTCTTGTGACCCCAACCCAAGGATCAATAATATTGCTATGTACTTGGGAGGTGTGAAGTGTCTAACTTCATATATTGAATCTTTCTATATAGTAATCATAAAATGCATCTCCCTTTTATTAATGTATCATTCATTTATAGAGATTGTAAGAGAACTATAGTTTATATTAATTTTTTTCCTTTTGGAATTGACTCTATGATCGTGTGTGAGATTCTTATTTTGTTTCTTATCTCTAATGGTGTGCATCTACATGTGTTAGCGCTATATTGGTTTCTTTTATATCATTTTAGAATACTCAAGTAATGAAATTTTATGTAGTATTGGTTTCTTTTATATCATTTTAGAATACTCTAAGTAATGAAATTTTATGTAGTGAGGATCGGTCGGACTCATATTATACAAACAATTATAACGAGATGTTACAGTATGTGCTCATTACACATCACCAGTGGTGTCGCCTTCTATGTAGGGTTGAGTATTAGGGCAACACCACCTACCATCCTCCATGACCCCTTACACTCTCGACTATATTTGTGGCAACTTTGTTTATCCTCCACCAACAAAATGATCATGATGCCCACTAAAATCACCTCAAAGAATAACATTCATTACTCCAAACATTGCATAAAGAATTGAAGATCCGCACAAATGTTTATCATATTGCTTTTCAGCCAACTTCCAATACAATAGCATATCCACCAAGTTTTTTGAAGTCTCACTCCTCAAAGAATATGTCAACCTCAATCCGGTAGCGCAGTTGCGGATATTCCATCATCATCACTTGGACTCCGCTAACTGCACATGTTCCATCTCCAATCTTAAGGACAATGATGTACTTGAATGGGTAGGGTATTATTATATGATCAATCAATTGTTTACTCTACTTCAGTCAACATGTCTACAACATCCACCATAAACAATGTTGTAGCATAATTGCATTATTGTATATGAACTATATATAAAGGAAAACCTTCTTTGATCTTAGTGGAACAAAACCAAAATTTTCTAACCCTAAATCTCTCTTTTCTTATGTCTCGAAAAGAACTTGGAGCTTCATCTCTTGCTCTAAAAGAGATTGCATTAGTAAACAAATATCAAATTAGATTTGTGTGCTAGCAACATTCTTGAAAAAAATCTAGCACTAAGGAACTATTTGTGATTGATGATGCATAATTTGAACTAAGTTATTAATAGGGATATTTAAATATTATAATATAAATATATAGATATTGTTAATTTTATCTTTTAAATCGTACCTTTTTATAATTATATCCTAACAACGCCTATTTTACTATTTTTTGTAGGATCCCGGGACAATTGCATTATCATTTCTAAAGAACACGCCTTCATTTAAGGCGTGCCAAATTAAATATCAAGTGCGGTCATGTTACCGTGTCATTGAACCATATTCAAGAAGAGAATGAAGCCCCAATGGTCCGATGAGATATTTTCTCCTAAGTATGAAAGAGGCTAGCCACCTTTGACTATAAATTCAGCATGTGTTCATGAAGGAAGCTTCTTGGAAAGAGATAAAGCTAGCCAACTTGGATCATACTTTTCAAAGCATGGGTCTCATGACAAGTGTGAAAAGGAGTAGCTGTCATTGACCTTTAAACCAACATGTGTTTTTGACCAAGGGAAGCTTCATGGAAGCTTCATCCTCATGCCATCTACCATCTCTACATCCTTAGTTTTGGCCCTATAAATAGGCATGAAGGAAGAGGGAGAAGGCATCATCTTTCCTCCTTCATTTGAGTATTCTAGAGAACTATTGAGAGTTTATTTTTAGAGTATTTCAGCTTAATGTTTTCATGTTTTAAAGTTCTTGTGATCTCTTTTCTCGTACTTGTAATCTTTTTGCAAACTCTCTTTGTAATGTCATTTTGCCCTTTTGGTAACTTGTTTCCAATAAGAAATAAAATAGTTTGCTACACCTTTTCTCTCTTTCTCTTTCTTATTATGCATGTTCTTAACATGATTTACGTTTCCTACATTATTATGAGTAACTAAACTTTGTTTAGTGCTTGATCAAGATGATCCAAGCAATGAAATGATCTCCTTTCCTTAATACATATCTTCTCTTTCTCTTTTAACAAATGTTTAGGATTTACCTTTGATTAATCTATAGAGAGGTCATATCATCGATATATGATTTTCTCTTCTGTTTCCGTACTCTAGTAGCCGAAAGGATCATGCGTACAGATTGATCACTCACGGGTAAAGGGAGTTGAATGCAATCCTTGAAAGGGGACGATGTAAATTTCCCGGATTGGAGTCAAATCCAATAGAGGGGTTCACCACATAAAGCGAGTTTTAGGGGTTTCGATTATAGAACGAAAGTTCGGTTGATCAACCTAAACTCAGTTGGGCGTAGCTTTGAAAGAAGTGCGTTCATATTTTGGGAACCTCCACGGTCCAAGCATCTTCGTTAAAGAGAATTAAGGCTTTATCTATTTTCGATCATTTTCATTCTAAGGTGATTCAAGATCAAGTACTAACCTTTTAATTATCGCTTAATCATCCTCTTTTATCGTAAAACCGTTCTCTTATTTGCAAACCAACTCAAAGAAACTAATTGATAAGATAATAGTTTCCTCCTCAAAGTAGAAGTAATCAACGCGCCCCGAGGAATACGACCTTGGTATAATTAAAATATCATATACTATAGACGATAAGGTACACTTGCCTTCATCGGATATAGGTTGGAGAATATCATCAACTTTCTTTCCAAGCTAAAAATCACAACAACGAATTATTCATATCAAGTTTTTGGCGCCGTTGCCGGGGACTTCGTGTTGATATTTTGAAAAGAGGATAGCTATTATTTTTATCATTTTTCTTTTTTCTTTTTCGTTTTATTTTCAAAAAAAAAAAATCTTAAAAGTGTAACTTAAAATCTTGGAAAGGGACGTTTGGGCATCATCCCATCTCACCTCCTAGTACCTTGCGAACCCTTCACCGGGTAGCCCCTGGGAAGTCCAAGACTAGCTTAATCCGCCTAAAAGAAAAAAAAATATAATTAAGTTTTTTTTTTCTTTCGTTTTTATTTTAATTTTCTATCTCCTTTCTCTTTCTCTTTCTTTTCTTCATCCCCCCCTTTTCTTTTTGGTGTATGAACCGAGAAAGCTCTTCGAATATTCCTTTTGATCCAGAGATCGAGCGCACCATTTTGCGGCGCCTCCGTTCTCGTGATCAGGATACGCATCAAGCATCCGAAGAGTCGATCGGGGACACTACCACAGTAAATATGGGTGATCCTAACCCGCCAAATCCTAATGAGGCCCAGCAAAGGACCATGTCCTATTATGCGCGACCGAATCTGGAAGGCACACATTCAAGTATTGTTCGTCCCGCGGTGGCAAACAATAACTTCGAGATCAAGTCTAGCATCATACAAATGGTGCAACAATCGGTGACCTTCGATGGTCTGCCGGACGAAGATCCAAACACGCATATATCTAATTTTCTCGAAATTTGCGATACTTTCAAAATCAATGGCGTCACGGATGACGCCATTCGATTACATCTTTTTCCCTTTTCTTTGCGGTCTAAGGCCAAGCAGTGGTTGGGCTCTCTTCCTAGAGAGTCCATCACTACATGGGCCGATATGGCGGAAAAATTTCTCACTAAATATTTCCCGCCTGCAAAAACCGCTAAAATGCGCACGGATATTGCTTCGTTTATGCAAATCGACTCGGAGACTCTCTATGATACATGGGAGCGCTTCAAGGAGCTTTTGCGTAGATGCCCACATCACGCACTGCCAACTTGGCAACAAGTACAAATATTTTATAATGGCTTGAATTTCCAAACAAGACAAATGATTGATGCAGCCGCCGGAGGTACTTTAAATAAAAAAACCCCGGAGGCCGCTCAAGAGCTTTTTGAGGAGATGGCCATGAATGCGTATCAATGGAATATGCCCCGCGCACGGCCTAACAAGCCCGCCGGTATATTTGAAATAGACGCTACTTCTAATTTAGCTTTACAAGTTGAGCGCTTAACAAAGCAAGTAGCGGAGATGTATGCTTCCTCCGCCACTCCTCCTTGGGCTAATAATGTTTTAATCGAAGAGCAGGTTGACTACATGGGAAATCCGCCTTGGCCTTCCTATAACCCAAACTCCGCTCCGTATAACAACACATACAATGCGGGTTATAGGAACCATCCAAATTTCTCATGGAGTAACCAAGGAAATGCTCAGCGCCCTTTAAACCTAAATCAACCTCTTAATCAACCTCTTAATCTAAATCCCCCTCCTCTAAATTATAATAATCCACCAGGATTTCCACCGCAACAGCAAAAGCCCTCTCCACTTGAAGAGATCTTTGCAAAATATGTTGCTACAAATGAATCGAACATCCGGAACCTCACCGGATCGATCAAAAATTTAGAGAACCAAGTGGGCCAACTAGCGAAGATGTTTTCCGAGCGTCAGCAAGGAGCTCTACCAGGAAATACGGAACCTAATCCAAGGGAAAGCGCGAATGTGATTACTCTACGCAGCGGAAAAGAGGTGGTTTCAAAACAGGACGAACCCATGGTAACTTCTCCTCCTCCTATTTTAGCTTCAAATTTGCCCGCTACGTTAGCTCCACACGCTTCTAGTTCTAATATTCCGTATCTGTCTAAGCTTAGAAGCGAGTGCGCCGAGAAAAATTACAAAAAGTTTTTAGAAATCTTAAAACAAATTCATATTAATGTTCCGTTCTGCGAGGCTATCTCTCAAATGCCAAAGTATGCGAAATATCTCAAGGAGTTGCTCTCTAATAAAAAGAAACTTGAAGATATTTCGCATATTTCCTTAAACGCAGAATGCTCTGCGGTTATACTCAACAAATTGCCCCAAAAAGCAAATGACCCGGGACGGTTCTCCATCCCATGTCTATTTGGCAATGCGTTAGTAAAACACGCCTTAGCTGATCTTGGAGCAAGCATAAACCTCATGCTTTTTTCGTTATTCAAAATGTTAGGTTTAGGAAATCCTAGCCCCACCCGAATGAGTATTCAACTCGCCGATCGATCATTAAAATATCCAGTAGGGATAGTGGAGGACGTGCTCGTTAAGGTTGACAAGTTCATTTTTCCGGTGGACTTTGTCATTCTTGATATCGAAGAGGATGCCGAAGTACCCCTCATACTCGGCCGCCCCTTCCTTGCCACCTCCCGCGCGATTATGGATGTTAGTGATGGAAAGCTCCTCCTACGGGTTGGAGAAGATGAAGTCACTTTTAGCATAAATCCCTCAATGCGAAATACTCTAGAGAATGACGATTCGTGTTTCTACTTAGAAGAATATTTTGAAAACGAGTTTTATTCACTTCCCGAGTTAGTATCCTCATCAAGTGACGATTCCGAGCTCGCCGAGCTCTTTTGTTTAGAAGAAGTTTCTCGTTCCACACCACCCGAACCACTTCATTTAGAAAAATTAAAAATCAAAACTTCTTATGAAGAACCACCCGTTTTAGAATTAAAACAACTCCCCCCTCATCTAAAATATCTCTTTTTAGAGAAAAATTCTAAGTTACCCGTTATTATATCATCCGAGTTGAGCGATTCAAAAATTTCTGAATTGACTCTAGTCTTAAGCAATCACCGTCACGCAATTGCATGGCAAATATCCGACATCAAGGGTATTAACCCTTCCTTTTGCACTCACAAAATTTTCCTCGAAGATAATTCCCGCAACACAGTCCAGCCTCAACGACGACTAAACCCGAATATGAAAGAAGTCGTTAAGGCTGAAGTTATCAAACTTTTAGATGCGGGAATCATCTACCCGATCTCGGACAGTACTTGGGTTAGCCAGTACAAGTCGTTCCAAAGAAAGGCGGCGTAACGGTAGTTGCGAACGAAAATAATGAGTTGATCCCAACCCGTACTGTTACGGGTTGGCGAATGTGCATAGATTATCGAAAACTTAATGATGCCACTCGTAAGGATCACTTCCCGTTACCCTTTATCGATCAAATCTTAGAACGCCTTTCAGGTCACTCCTACTATTGTTTCCTCGATGGTTTGTCGGGATACTTTCAAATCCCTATTTCACCCGATGACCAAGAGAAAACAACCTTCACTTGGCCCTTCGGCACCTTCGCTTATCGAAGGATGCCGTTTGGCCTTTGTAACGCACCAGCTACATTCCAAAGATGTATGCTGGCAATCTTCAACGAGTTAGTAGAGGAAGTGATGGAAGTCTTCATGAACGACTTCTCCGTTTTCGGAAACTCTTTCAAAAATTGTTTAAAAAATCTCGAGCGTGTGCTTCAGCGTTGTGAGGAAACGAATCTAGCTCTCAATTGGGAGAAATGTCATTTTATGGTCAAAGAAGGATTAGTCCTTGGCCATAAAATATCGGGCAAAGGGATCGAGTTCGATAGGGCTATGATCGAAGTTATCGAAAAGCTCCCCCCTCCAACGAACGTAAAAGCAATTAGAAGTTTCCTAGGCCACGCAGGGTTTTATCGGCGTTTTATAAAAAAATTTTCCAAAATCACGAAGCCGTTAACCCATCTTCTCGAGAAAGAATCTTCCTTTATTTTTTCCGACGAATGTCTTTTAGCCTTTAAACTTATCAAAGAAAAACTTATAAATTCTCCGATTCTAGTCGCACCCGATTGGTCACTACCCTTCGAAATTATGTGCGACGCGAGTGATATTGCAGTAGGCGCGGTTTTAAGCCAACGGGTAAACAAGTATTTCCACCTGATTTATTATGCTAGCAAAACACTCACGTCGGCACAAGCGAACTACACCACTACCGAGAAGGAGCTTCTAGCTATCGTATTCGCTTTTGATAAGTTTAGGTCATACATCACTCTCTCCAAAGTAATCGTCTTAACAGATCACTCCGCTCTTAGATATCTCTTAAGTAAATCGGACGCCAAGCCCCGTCTTTTGCGATGGATCCTCCTCTTGCAGGAGTTTGATTTAGAAATCCGGGACAAGAGGGGAGCCGAAAACTTGGCGGCCGATCATCTTTCCCGATTAGAAAATCCCGCTACGGAAGCATTAGTAGAAGCCGATATTAATGATAAATTCCCCGAAGAGCGCCTCCTTGCTCTCGAAAATATAATGACAACTTCCACGCCCTGGTTCGCGAATTTGGCTAACTATTTAGTAGCACGGGTCCTGCCAAAAGAATTCTCGAGTCAGCAAAAGAAAAAATTCTTTTCTGATTTAAAGAATTATTTTTGGGAGGACCCCTTTCTATTCCGTGTCTGCGCGGACCAGGTAGTGAGAAGATGTGTTTTGAGTGAGGAAGGTTTTAAAATATTGCGGCATTGCCACGAAGGACCAACCGGCGGTCATTATCAAGCGAACCGAACCGCGAGGAAGGCGCTGGAGGCGGGCTTCTATTGGCCCACGCTCTTTAAAGATGCTCACACCCTTGTGAGTACTTGCGACAGCTGCCAGCGGTCGGGCAACATCTCCCGCCGAGATGAGATGCCCCAAAATATTTTTCTTGAATGCGAAATTTTCGACCTTTGGGGTATCGATTTTGTTGGTCCTCTCCCTCCCTCATTTTCAAATAAATACATTCTCGTTGCGGTCGACTACGTATCGAGGTGGGCGGAAGCGCAAGCTCTCCCCACCAACGATGCAAGAGTCATCGTAACTTTCTTAAAAAAATTATTCTCTCGTTTTGGCACGCCACGCGCTATAGTTAGTGATAGGGGCACCCATTTCTGCAATAGCCAATTCGCTAAAATTTTAGCGAAATATGGTATCACGCACAAGCTCTCCACTGCTTATCACCCACAAACGAGCGGCCAAGTCGAAGTCGTCAACCAAGAATTGAAGCGAATATTAGAAAAAACTGTTTCTATTAATAGGAAGGATTGGGCACTTAAGCTCGATGACGCGCTATGGGCCTATCGAACGGCGTACAAGACCGCTATCGGTTGTACACCGTATCGTTTGGTTTATGGCAAGGCTTGCCATCTTCCGGTCGAGTTAGAGCACCGCGCATTCTGGCCGCTTAAATTTTTAAACCTAGACTCTACCTTAGCGGCCGAGCAAAGAAAACTTCAAATGAATGAATTAGATGAGTGGCTCTCGAATGCGTACGAGAGTAATAAAATCTATAAGGAGCGAACGAAGTTTTATCATGATAAAAAAATTAAATTCCCTAAAACTTTTTCGCCGGGCGATCTCGTCCTCCTTTATAATTCTCGTCTTCGCCTTTTTCCGGGAAAGCTAAAATTTCGATGGTCCGGCCCCTTTATCGTTAAAGAGGTTTGGTCATATGGGACAATTCTAATTTCCCACCCGGAAAAAGGCTCCTTCAAAGTAAATGGACACCGTCTTAAGTTGTATCTTCCAGGAGAGTTATCGAACGAAAAGAGTGAGTCAATATTACTTCCGCCGAGTACGTGAGCGCCAAATGGGTCAAGCTACGCGACCTTAAATAAAGCGCTTTTGAGAGGCACCCCAAAGTTATCTTTCTCTATTTTGTTATTTTGTTTTAACATGTTTTTGCAGGTTTCCCTTCCAGCCTCCCCGAATTCGCCATCAGGGATGTCCTCTTTCCTCTCTTCTTCTTTTAATGCATTTTATTACTTCATACTTAGTTTTAAACATTGATGACAATGTTTAACTTTAAGTATGGGGGTATAGTACCTTAATCTAAATAAATAATATATATATATATTATAAAATCCAAAAATCCAAAAAGATGCAATATTTTTCTCTTCTCTTTATCAAAACAAAAATATAATAAAAAAAAATGCATAAAACTCATATAAAACTATTAATAATTTGAGTTAATCTTTTTTGCTAAATCATTTAGTACCCCATAACTTTGCATTTTCTTGTTTTTATGCATTTATGTACTTGTTTAGTTAATATAAAATTGATTAACTTTCATATTATTTATGTTTCATGAGTAATTTGTTGACTCGTGTAGTGTTTCTAATTAAGGTAGACGTTATTTTTGAAAAAACTCTCTTAAATATTTGCACTTTTTCATAGTCATTTTTTTATGTTTTTCACTATTATAAAATCTACCATCCCTTGTTTTTCTGTTAAAAATCTTTGAAATGATTGATTAGTGTTATGTATAGTAGATGCGAACTGATCTAGACGCTTATTATCTTCATTTTTCATGAAAAGTCAATTATCTTTATTTTCTATCCGAAATTTACTTCTCTTAAATTTCTCAATACTTTGCTTTAAGTAGACTAAAGAGCATGAATATGATTTAGGCATCCTTTTGATCAGTTTGAGCTATTGTATCCCGAACCTTAAAATTCTTAATCATTGTTAGCCACGTTGTGCTTTTTCCATTTTCTCTGTAAGCCCCACTTATTTCTCACCAAAGCCATATAGCTTACCCATCTTGCACACTTAAAACTTCTGAGCTTTATTTGTCACTTGGGTGTACTACATTTTGTCAAAATGGTGGAGATTTGTATTGTATCTAAATTGCTACAAAAAAAAATATGATATATATATTTATATATATGCAAAAAAAAAAGTATTGAAAAAAAAAAGATTATGAATGACATTTTAACCCCAACTTTATATTGCAAAATTACTTGGGGTGTCAAAATTTTATTTTCTAGCAACAAGTTCTTTGCAAAGCTCTTCGATCTTTTTGTTTTAAGTGTGCTTTACCCTTCATGTTTATCTTTTGAACTCCACACCCTTAAAACCTAAGCCAAAAAGTTACACCTAATGAAAGTCCTTTTGATTCATGCTTCCAATGTTTATCTTTAGTACGATATCGAGAAAGTAAATTGAGTAAGTTTGTAGGTAGCATATTGATCTTTGATTTAGATTGATATGATTATAAAATGTCTCTTAGATTTTAGTAGCAACTCAATATCCTTTTCATTCATCACATTACTCAATTTTTAATTTTGCTTAAAACATGTGATGATTTATTTTTATGATAGTGAAAATTGTAAAACTTTGTGCCAAGACTAAGTAAGAATGTTTAAGTTTCTTTTCATAATTTCTCTATCTTAATTTCGCATCGTACTTGTGTTTGGCATAGCCAATTTGTTTGGTTAGTTTCTTTTATCTTTGCTAGCTCGTATGTCTTTGCTTGAGGACAAGCAAAATAATAAGTTTGGGGGAATTTGATGATGCATAATTTGAACTAAGTTATTAATAGGGATATTTAAATATTATAATATAAATATATAAATATTGTTAATTTTATCTTTTAAATCGTACCTTTTTATAATTATATCCTAACAACGCCTATTTTACTATTTTTTGCAGGATCCCGGGACAATTGCATTATCATTTCTAAAGAACACGCCTTCATTTAAGGCGTGCCAAATTAAATATCGAGTGCGGTCATGTTACCGTGTCATTGAACCATATTCAAGAAGAGAATGAAGCCCCAATGGTCCGATGAGATATTTTCTCCTAAGTATGAAAGAGGCTAGCCACCTTTGACTATAAATTCAGCATGTGTTCATGAAGGAAGCTTCTTGGAAAGTGATAAAGCTAGCCAACTTGGATCATACTTTTCAAAGCATGGGTCTCATGACAAGTGTGAAAAGGAGTAGCCGTCATTGACCTTTAAACCAACATGTGTTTTTGACCAAGGGAAGCTTCATGGAAGCTTCATCCTCATGCCATCTACCATCTCTACCTCCTTAGTTTTGGCCCTATAAATAGGCATGAAGGAAGAGGGAGAAGGCATCATCTTTCCTCCTTCATTTGAGCATTCTAGAGAGCTATTGAGAGTTTATTTTTAGAGTATTTCAGCTTAATGTTTTCATGTTTTAAAGTTCTTGTGATCTCTTTTCTCGTACTTGTAATCTTTTTGCAAACTCTCTTTGTAATGTCATTTTGCCCTTTTGGTAACTTGTTTCCAATAAGAAATAAAATAGTTTGCTACACCTTTTCTCTCTCTCTCTCTCTTTCTTTCTTATTATGCATGTTCTTAACATGATTTACGTTTCCTACATTATTATGAGTAACTAAACTTTGTTTAGTGCTTGATCAAGATGATCCAAGCAATGAAATGATCTCCTTTCCTTAATACATATCTTCTCTTTCTCTTTTAACAAATGTTTAGGATTTACCTTTGATTAATCTATAGAGAGGTCATATCATCGATATATGATTTTCTCTTCTGTTTCCGTACTCTAGTAGCCGAAAGGATCATGCGTACGGATTGATCACTCACGGGTAAAGGGAGTTGAATGCAATCCTTGAAAGAGGACGACGTAAATTTCCCGGATTGGATTCAAATCCAATAGAGGGGTTCACCACATAAAGCGAGTTTTAGGGGTTTCGATTATAGAACGAAAGTTCGGTTGATCAACCTAAACTCAGTTGGGCGTAGCTTTGAAAGAAGTGCGTTCATATTTTGGGAACCTCCACGGTCCAAGCATCTTCGTTAAAGAGAATTAGGGCTTTATCTATTTTCGATCATTTTCATTCTAAGGTGATTTAAGATCAAGTACTAACCTTTTAATTATCTCTTAATCATCCTCTTTTATCGTAAAACCATTCTCTTATTTGCAAACCAACTCAAAGAAACTAATTGATAAGATAATAATTTCCTCCTCAAAGTAGAAGTAATCAACGCGCCCCGAGGAATACGACCTTGGTATAATTAAAATATCATATACTATAGACGATAAGGTACACTTGCCTTCATCGGATATAGGTTGGAGAATATCATCAACTTTCTTTCCAAGCTAAAAATCACAACAACGAATTATTCATATCAGTGATCACCGGAATATGGTGCTAAACAAATATAATTGAGGATGGGCAAGTACCAATCCGAAAGCTCAATTAAATGGAGATCAAAGCAGGTATGATGGGTACTATCAGCCAATTTCATGCACCCCTCCATGATTAGAAACATAACATAGCTACCAACATTTAAACAAACAGCGAAGCAATTTCCGGCCAATTAAATGGAGATCAAAGCGGGTATGTAAGCAACTAAAAGACATTTTTGACTCTACATCCAATTCCAAAAAATAAGAAAACTAACCGTTATCGCCATACTGTCATTCTTAATAACATTAAAAAAAACATTAGGCTAACAAAAAATAGGGCTTATAAAACAAATCCTATTAAAATAATCATCCTGCTAAAAGACATCAGTGCAGTACTTAAGCAAAGAGTGCACCGCATTATTTCATGCTCTGTAGCTCGAATCGTTAGAATGGGGTTGGAGAAGAAACACAGGATTCCGAATTTAGAGGAATACATGAATCAATAAACATCGCATAGAAGCTACTTTAAACATATTTACGGTTATTATTTGCTACATTCCAGTTGCTACTTAAATGACTTCACACTAGATCTAACAAAACTTATCCCAGTGAGCAAAAACCCAGATTTGTGCTAAACAGAAAGCAGTGACTAAAGAATAATGGATGGAGAGGAAGAAATTAGGAGTCTGACAGGTTCTAAAGCTTACCGCCGAGATATCGGGATGATTTAGTTCGTTTTTTTCTCTTGCAAATTATTGTTCAATCTTGTAACTTGCACCCAAAAATGGTAGAAATAGACTCGAGCCTGAATGAAATATCTCCCAGTAAATACCAGTTTCCTGTTAATTAATGCTTAATACAACTTAAAACCTAATCTCATCACACTATGAACAAAACTGGGTTTTTTATTTTTATTTTTTCAAGTTAATAATTGAGACAGTTTTCTTGTACATGCGTCTTCGTAAGATGACTAATCATGATAATGAGATTTTCATGAGAGCAAGAAAAATTCTACAGTCTGCTCAGAAATAAACTCGGTTGTTATTTTATCATATAGTGTGTTTGTGAGACGAACCAAAAATTCCTACAAATATTGTGAAGTGAAAAAAATAGAGCTTAGAGGTAGCTGCTGGTTCCAAAATTTTGCTCCACGAAACAAGCTAACAAAAGGGCAAAAAGGAAGGAGGGTTGATAGCGGTCGTTTACTTCGCGGTCGAGAGGGGTGCAGAGAAAGGTGGCGTGAACGCCAAGGGCCAAGATTTCCCCATAAGATGAAAATAAATGTCAGTGTCGACAAATTGCCGCAACATTTTTACTTGTTTTCCCGGTTTTTAAGAGAGTTTTCGACAAACTTTTTTTAAATGTCAAAATTCACTATGATTTGTATTTTATGATTTGAGGCATGTGGTTGGAATAATTAAGTGATTGGAATACTTAAGTATGGCTTTGATTATGCTGGCTAAAGTATTGGCTTCATTATTCTACTAATTGGGAAATGTGTTAAATGATTCGGGAACATTATAGACTTGATAAATCGAGAAGCCTCTCCTTCTTCTCTATTAAAAACAAAACTGCATGATCTCTCTCTATGATTCTCACCTGGGTCTCTGCCGACTCTCTTGACGTCTCATGCTTTACGGGATCTCAACGTGATTCTTCCCTCTAACACTTGCGTCACCCTTCCCTATCTCGACAAGATCTTTAACCTAGAATTATAGTGCTGGTTGTCAGTTGTCATACTGGTCATGTGCAGTTTCTGAGTCAGATAGAGCTCGTCCCTTCTTATTTCTACTTTTACAGTAAGATTCTTTTCCTCACTCCTCTTTCTCTTTTTGGTCAGGTGATGATTTGATTCGGATTGCTTCTTTTTCTTTGTTTTGGTTAACCTTTATTTGACGAGATTAGAATTAGACGGATGTTTTCGAAGAGTCTCGCAAGTACTTCTACTTTGAGAAATTAACGGTTATTCTATCGAATGATAGAAGTAACGGTCTTTTTCTTCTTTCGGAGTATTGACAATTACGCCTCGGCTACAACGCCGAATTCTATTGATTTTTAAAATAGCAAAGGAGAGTTTTGCAAGTTTCGGATTTGAAAAGTATTTGTTTAAATTTTAATCTAAATTAATCATATAATAAAGGCAAGTATACCTTATCGTGAGTAATACAGGATATTTTGTTTTAGAAAATATCGAGGTCGTATATTTCCGCGGATCGTGTTGATTATACTACTTTGAGGAACGAACTATTATTTTATCGGAATAATATTTTTGGTTAAGTTAACTAGAGTTCTAAATGATAAAATGCGTATAACTAGAGTTAAGAAAACGATAGTAAGCGTATAACTAGAGTTCTAAACGATGATAATTGTTGGGTATATTGTCCTCAATATTACCTTGATTTGAAGAGGCATCACTCTCAATGCTAAGGACATATTGTATTTAACAAAGCTATACTTGTGTAGCATATACAGGCACATGTGTCTCAAAAGGAAGGGCCAAACATGGCCTTAGATAAGAAGAAATCATCTACAAGGAGATGAAGATCTGTCTCAGCATAACCGCTGAGACGATGGGTCAGAACCGTTGAGACGAGGAGCCGTCTCAGCGGATCCACTGAGAAGGAGACTGGAGCAACCGCTGAGAAGGGGACTGGAGCTGCCGCTGAGACTGGAAGCTGTCTCAGCCCAACCGCTGAGACTGGATGCTGTCTCAGCCCAACCGCTGAGACAGATCCAAATGTGTTGACCGGATCTGCTTTTGGCGCAAATGACATTTGAGAAGGAAAAGCAAGTCCAATCTGCCCCATACCGTGTCAGGAGGATCGATATAACCGTTGAAGCCTTCTGGAGGTATAAAAGAACAAGCTAGGGCACAACAACAAGCACTGTTCCATAGAGAAAGCCTTTGCTGTACGCCGCAATCGAGCATTCACATTTCAGCCAGTTGAAGTTGTTCTCTGCAGCTGAAGTTAATCTTCTAAGGGAGATTAGTAAGCTCTTCCTGTACAAACTCAAGAAGGGCAAGTTGATCTTCTGCTTTGCTGAAGGAGAAGGTCAAGGTGATACAAATCTGAAGCTGTTGTTTTCAGATCTGAAGAAAGGATTCAGAAGACCCAAGAGTAAAACCTTTTGTCTTTTGTATCTAGCTCAAACTCTATTATATCTTTGTAAGGCATTGTTGCCTGAGTAAAAGGCTGTTGAGCCTGTGTGTAAAGCTGTGTTGACAGCTTGAGTGGTAGGACTTCTTGATAGGTCTGAGGTAGGAAATCTGTGGGATTTCTGAGTGGTAGGAGTTACATAACTCTGAGGTGTAGGGCTGCTGTGCCTGAGGTGTAGGGATGTTGAGCCTGAGGTGTAGGGCTGTTGAGCCTAAGGGGTAGGGCTGTTGAGCCTGAGTGTAGGGCTGCTGTGCCTGAGGTAGGATCACTATTGATCTGAGAAGTTCTGAGGAACTTGTGGTGTAAGCTCAAGGAGCCGAGATTGGAGTTTGTGGCCTTGTCTAACTCACTGTTAGAAAGGTGAAGGGGGGAAAGAGGACTACTCAAGACACCCGGTCTTGAGGAACCTCTATACATCCTAGTGTGCTTTCTGTGCTTGTGTTTTCTGCAGCTTAAAACATTAGGTTTAAACAAGGAAAATAAGTAAAACCTATTCACCCCCCCCCCCCCCCCCTCTAGGTATTATTGACTACACCTATATAAACTATCAAGTGGTATCAGAGGCAGGTTGATCAAAAGGACTTAACAGTCTGATCAGATCCTATACAGGAGTAGTCAAATCTGAAATCAAATGGCCAACAGTGGAATGAAGAAGGAGTTGGGGTCAATGAAGTTGCCTATATGCTCCAAAGAAAACTTTGGCATATGGAAGCAAAGGGTAAGGCTATTCATGGAAGCATCAGACCCAAGGATCTTTTTGACTATCAAAAATGGTCCTTATACCTTTGAGAAAGTCTCCACTATTGACCATACTAGAAAAGTACTTAAGGTATTTTCTGAACTGACCAATGATGAGTTAGCACTGTACACAATGGACAAGAGAGCTCAAAACATAATAGTAAATGCCATTGATGACACTACATTTCAGAACTTGGTACACTGCCAAACTGTCAAGGAAATGTGGGACACATTGGTTGCCTATATGGAGGGAGCAACTGAAGTAAGGGATGACAGAAAGTCACTCCTCAATCAGGAGTATGAAGCCTTCAGACAGCTGAGTCAGGAGAATATCTCCATGTGCTATGAAAGGTTCTTTAGGATTGTAAATGAACTAAGAACCTATGGAAGGGTGTTCACAGATTATGAACTTAATGACAAGTTCCTTAGATCTCTAACTAGAGAATGGGACACTAAAATCTGTGCAATCAGGGAAGGGGCAAGACTTGGAGAAACCCCCACCCATACACTGTTTGGGAAACTGCTCTCATATGAGATGCAGCTTTCTGCAAGAAAAGAGGAGGACTCTTCCTCCAGGGCTCACACAAGGGAGAGATTTGTTGCTCTCAAAGCTGAAAGCTCTAAGAGGAACAAGGTTAGAGTGCAGTCACCTCCAAGAAAGACTGCTGAATCTGAGAGCAACAAATCAGACAGCTCCTCTTCTGATGAGGAGTTTGCTGCCTTTACAAGGCAGTTCAAGAAGATGATCAAGAGGAAACATTGGAAGAACAAACCTTTCTCCTCTTCTCATCCCAAGAAGGATCATTACAGATCTGAGAGGCAACATCCCAAAGGGGACAGGTATGACTATAAAACTAGTAAACATGTTTCAACTAACATAATTTGCTATTGCTGTAGTAAGCCTGGACATGTCATTGCCGACTGCCCAGTCAAGAGAAATGAAAGAGGTGACAAGAAGCCTCATCACCAGAAGGAGAGGAAGGGAGAAAAATCATTCCTAGCTAAGAAAGGCAAGAGCTGGAGTGAATCTGAATCTTCATCTTTAGATTCAGATGGTGAGGAGGAAGCCTACTTGGGGCTGTTTGCTGATCAGGAGGAAGAAGACTATCCTGCTACCAGGATAGGAATCAGGGCCCCTCTATCACATTCAGATAGTGATGAAAAGGAGGATGAGGTCACTCTTGATGACCATGGGCTGATGGCTATAACTGAAGATGAGGATAGCCACAACAATTCAGAACATGAGCAGGTATTGATACACTGCATTTCTTCTTCTTCTGATTATGAAACAGGTCCAGAATCTGAATCCCCTCCATCTAAAGTTGGCAGTGGATCAGATTCTGAGGAGGATGTCAATTAATTGATTGATAAGTATGGTGCACTCCTGGAAGCTCTGAAAAAGAGCAAAATGCTAGCCAAGAGGCAAGCTCAAGAAATTGCTTCCCTAAAGCAATCAAAATCTGAGTGCATTGAGCATGCTACCTAGCTAGCTCTAATGAGCAAGGAGATTGGCAAGCTAAGGGGAATGTCAATCATCCATGTGGGCACCATAAGCCACAAGAACAAGATCATTAAGGATCTTGAAGAAAAGCTCCTCATAGAGAAGATGCTAGTGACCAAGTTCTCCAAGCCCAAGACAGTGCTGCCTATTATTGACACCTTCAACTCCCATGACATGAGAGGTGTTGGTTTCAACAAGGAGGCATCTACTAGCAACACTAAGGGAAAGGTCAAGGACTCAAAAGAATCTAAGACCTCCTTTGTGAAGGTCTTGATGCCCTCAAACAAGTATGACCAAGAAAGTATTCATGGTCACTTACTAAATGGAAGTTCCTATAACTTGAGCAAGAATGCTCACAGCTATGGAAATAGAAAGGGCATGGGATTGAGTGCAATGAAAGCTCCACATGAGGAAATACAAATGGTCCAACCTGGACCATTTGTGTTTGGTGTCTCAGCACCTTCAGTCAAGAACATGGAAGCAAGCTCTTCCAAATCTGCTTCAGCAAAAAGCAAGACTGCTGTCAAATCTGTTGACAAGATCTGCTGCCCAGTGTCTGATTCCATCAGATCTTGTATGACTGCCAAGTCAATGCAAACTGAGTCCATCAGGACAAAGAGCAGCAAGACTGTCCACAGATTATCCTTTAGTCAGATTATTGCTGAAAGAAATAGGAAGAATGCTGATATCTCTTCTGCTGAACATGTACAAAGTGCTGTGCCAATTCAAAAAACTGTTCAGAAAAGGAGATACAATATTCATGATTGTTGGTGCTGTGACAAGGTGGGACACTTTGCAATTGATTGTTGGCACAACCCCAATGTGCCAAAGGCAAGGACTGAACCTCAAGCCAAACCAGCCCTCTCTAGGAATATTCCCTATGGTGTTAACATGAACCTAGGACCCAAAGTCAGTTGAGGTCCTAAGGTACATTAAATTTTGTGTTGCAAGTTAGTTCAAGTACTAGTCTCAACCAAATATGGTACTTGGACAGTGGGTGCTCAAGGCACATGACAGGAACTAAGAATCTTCTAAAGGATTACCATCTAGTGAAGAATGGACCCAAAGTTATCTTTGGTGGATCTGAAAAAGGAGTCACCAAAGGATATGGTATGATTTCAAATGGCATAGTCTCGATTACAAGGGTAGCTTATGTTGAAGGGTTGCAACACAACCTTGTAAGCATAAGCCAACTATGTGACTTAGGCTACGTCATTGAATTCCACAATGACAAGTGCTTGATCAAAAAGTCTAATGACTTGAAGACCATTCTCTCAGGCACTAGGAGTGGAAATGTTTATTGCTTAGACTTCATTTGCAATTATTCTATCTCCTCTGTGTGTCTTGTAGCTAATGAAAGTGAGTCTCTCTGTGTCCAATGGCACAAGAGACTTGCCCACATTAACTATAAGACAATGTATAGATTATTTTCTAAAAACCTTGTTAGAAATAGTCCTAATCTAAAATGTGTTAAAAGTGGTCCCTGTCATGCTTGCCAAATGGGTAAGCAAACTAGGGCCACCTTTAAAAGTATTGGCTCCAAGGATACTGAAAGGTGTTTATACCTATTGCACATGGACTTGTTTGGTCCTTTGCCAATTCAGAGCCTAGGTGGGAAGTTGTATACCTTGGTAATTGTAGATGATCATTCAAAGTAAACATGGGTATTCTTCCTTAAGAAGAAGTCAGATACCTTACATGTCTTTATAAATTATGTCAAGGCAATTCAGAATGATCTACTATGTACTGTGGTCAGGACAAGAACTGACCATGACACAAAATTTCAATCTGAAGCCATGACAAAATTTTATCAAGAATTTGGTTTCACCCAAGAGTTCTCCTCCCCAAGGACTCCACAGCAAAATGGTGTGGCTGAAAGGAGGAATAGGACCTTGATAGAAGCTGGGAGAACATTGCTTAGTGACTCCTCACTCCCAGAATACTTCTGGGCTGAGGCAGTCAATACAGCCTGTCATGTTCTCAATAGAGCCTCCATCAATAAGGTCCTTGGAAAAACCCCTTATGAGATTCTGAAAGGCAAACAACCTACAATTTCCTACTTTAGAATCTTTGGTTGCAAATGCTACATTCTAAATAATGGAAAATCTCAATTAACAAAGTTTGCAGAAAAATGCAATGTGGGGGTTCTTGTTGGATATAGCTCACATAGTAGAGCTTATAGAGTTTATAACAAGAAAACCCATGTTGTAGAAGAATCTATGCATGTTGTATTTGATGAGACCAGCCTTCTCTACAAAGAATGGTCTAGTTCTTTTATTGTGACAGGAAATGAAGAAGGGATGCATGAGCTGACTATCCAAGACAAGCCCAGCAGCAGCAACACACAGACAGCTGCTGCAATTCCCGAAGAAGAAGAGGTACAAGATGAAGTCATAGCTGTACCAATGGAACAAACACAGCCACCAGAGGACCCTCTTCCTGCTGTTGCAAGGCACCTGAGAGATCATCCAAGAGATCTAATAATTGGGGATCATACCCAAGGCATATTGACTAGAAGCAGAGCTCATAATGAAGCACTATTCTTGAGCTTCCTTTCTCAAATGGAGCCCAAGAAGTTTGAAGAGGCCAATCAAGACACCTTATGGATTGAAGCAATGCAAGAAGAGCTCCTACAATTCAAGAGATGCAAAGTATAAAAGCTGGTGCCAAGACCTCAGGGACACAATGTGATTGGCACTAAATGGGTATACAGGAACAAGCTTGATGAGAATGGTATAATCATCAAGAACAAGGCCAGATTAGTAGCCAAAGGATACAGGCAAGAGGAAGGTATAGACTTTGATCAAACCTTTGCACCAGTTGCAAGGTTGGAAGCAATTAGGCTATTCCTTACCTATGCTGCCCACAAGGGGTTCAAAGTCTACCATATGGATGTCAAATCAGCCTTTCTCAATGGATACTTGAAGGAAGAGGTATATGTTGAACAACCTTCAGGTTTTGTGCATCCAACCCTAACTTCTCATGTTTATCTTCTTAGGAAAGTACTATATGGTCTCAAGCAAGCTCCAAGAGCTTGGTATGAGACTTTGTCCAACTTTCTCCTCAAGAACAAGTTCATGAGGGGAAAGATTGATAACACATTGTTTCTTAGGGAAACAAGGGGCAAGTGTCTCTTAGTCCAAATCTATGTTGATGACATAATCTTTGGGTCTACTGATGACAACCTCTGCAAGAGATTTGCCAATCTAATGCAGGGGGAGTTTGAAATGAGCAGTATGGGTGAGCTCAAATATTTCCTTGGGCTCCAAGTGAAACAGTCTGATGATGGAATTTTCATCTCCCAGACCAAGTACACTAAGGAGCTCATCAAGAAATTTGGGATGGAATCAGCCTCCACCATGAGAACACCCATGGGGTCTAATGTATCATTAGACAAGGATGAAAAGGGAAAGGCCTTTGATGAGTCCATGTACAGATGCATCATCGGATCCCTATTATACTTGACTGCTAGTAGGCCAGACATTATGTATTCTACATGTGTTTGTGCTAGGTATCAAGCATGCCCTAAGGAATCTCACTATACCTCTGTGAAGAGGATTCTGAGATACCTTAAGGGCAGCCTGCATCTTGGCCTTTGGTACCCTAAGAACAATGACTTTGAACTAACAGGCTTTTCAGATGCAGATTTTGCAGGTTGCAAAGAAGACAGGAAGAGTACAAGTGGTACTTGTCAATTCCTAGGGAGAAGATTAATATCTTGGAGCAACAAGAAACAAACTAGTGTGGCAATATCCACAGCTGAGTCTGAATACATTGTTGCAGGTAGCTGTTGTGCACAACTCCTTTGGACACAACATCAGTTGGAGGATTACAACCTCAAGGTAAGGGAATCTCCTTTGTATTGTGATTCTTCCAGTGCAATATCTATTGCTAAAAATCCTGTCTCTCATAGCAGGACTAAGCACATAGAGATTAAATATCATTTTATTAAAGAACATGTAGAGTGTAAAGACATCTGTCTTGAATTTGTCCCCACTGACAAACAAGTAGCTGATATCTTTACAAAGCCACTGGATGAATCTAAATTCAATGCTTTCAAAATTGATCTTGGCATGCTTAGTATAGAATAGTCCTAAATGTATGAGTAATAGCTGTCACTATTATTGATTATTAATGGTGAATTATCAAACTTTATATTACTGTACACTACAACTCAGTGACATGACTAGGACCCATCTTAAGCCAAAATATCTACATTAGGTCTAAACCCTATGATCAGCTAAAATGCAGGAGTATATTCAGCTGAATCAGCTGAGAAAAATCCCAGCTGAACCGCTGAGACGAGCAAACTGTCCCAGCGGTTGACAGTTTACTATCCCAGCGGCCTAGGTCTCGGTCTCAGCTGAACCGCTGAGACGGGGTATGTTCAATATGAAATCTGATAATTAATCAAAAAAAAACTCCTTAACACAATAAAGTAATTAAGTCTAAAAAGCATAGGGTTATTAAAAACGAAACTAAAATTCTATAAATAGATACACTGTAACCTAAAACACACCATAAAGCCAAACCCTTAGCCGTCAAGATGATTCATCTTCTCTCCCGTCTCAGCGCCTCGATTTTCTAATTCCATGGCGCCAAAAAGCTCAAAAGATCTCCTGAAGGGCTATGAAATCGTAAGAGATGGATTCTCTCATGCCTCAGAAGAAATATGACACGTGATTCATCTAATGGAAGCTCAAGGTCTGGAGCACATGCTGTCTGAACCGTGCTGCATTCTCAGAACTAAAGTTCTGGAATGGTTCAACAATGTCAAATTATCTCCTTCCAAAACCATCCTGAAGTCCAAGATAGGAAGTGAGAAGATAAAGATTACAGCTAAAAGGTTGGAGAAGGGGCTGAAACTAACTCCATGTAGTAAAACTGAAGAGGAGGAAATATCTGAAAAGGATAAGAGGACTGCCCTAAAGTGGACAGGATACAGTGATACTAAGACCAGTTGTCTAAGGAGGAAATTCTTCAATCAACAGGGGAAGCTGTTGTCTGATATAGTGGGCAAAGCTATCCTATGCAAGCCTGGTTCACATGACACTATCTCACAGTTCATGTTTGAATTAATGACTAGGATAATTCTGTCCAAGAGAACCTCATGGGGAGAAGTTATCTTTCAAAGGATAAAGGAATCTCTACAAGCCCCCAATATGGGAAGACTACTATCTCTGTACCTACAGAATAGTCATTCAGAGACCTTTGCAAACTCAAAGGGGTCAAATCTCCATTATCTCAAAAGAATGGACATTAAGACTCTGGATAGATTCTCCAGAGTGCTCCCTATGAGCCAGCCATCTGTGGCAAAGGAAAAGAAGAAAGATTCATCTCAGCACAAATCAGACTCATCCTCAAAGTCAAATGGGTCTGAAAATGAAGATAGTCATGGGTCTGATCATAGATCTGGCAGCAACCCAATGAACATTGATAATGAAGAGGTCCCCAGGACAAATGAGGAGCCCCAAGGAAGTGTTGTGCCCAATCTTGAGCCAACCCAGATGAATGTTGATCCAGCTGTTCATCAAGCTGAAGATGAATTTCCCAACTCACCTATCCATGGTAAATTAGGATTTCAGTTAGGCCTCTTTTCTCTATCAATAGTATAGTCTAGGTGTCTAACTCATCAATCATTTTTCAGGTGACCTTAGACAAAATTCTCCTCCTAAGGATGCCCCAAGTGAGGGGGAGCATAGCCCAGCCTATGAAGGAGAAGGTGGGTATGCTAGTGGGGGAGAACATGAACAGGAATCAATCCCTCCAAATCTACAAGGTACACCTAATGCCCCATCTAAGGGGGAGCAGATCCCTGATGATGGGAGGGCTAATGCTCAAAGTGGAGCTGAAGAGATGTCTGAAAAGGAATTAGCCCAGGAAAGGCCAGTTGCAGCTCTGGACTCATCTGACCTGATAAACTCAATACAAACAATGATTGAGGGTCAGATGTTGTCTATGAAAGAGATTGTTGCTGAAAAGGTTCATGATGTATCTACCCAGATAAGGAATGAATTGCATACAACAAGAGTTGCATTGACTCAGGAGATCCAGGCTAGTGAGCAAAGAATGGAGTCAAGAGTGGCTGAAGTGAGAAATGAACTGAATGCCCAAGTTAATGATGTCAAACTGCATCAGATCATATCCTTCTGCAGATGACAAGATGGTTTGAAATGGCCAAAAATACTGTTGCTGCCCAGCACACAGTTCTGAAGGATATTACAGACCATCAAGGGGATTCCACAAAGGACATCACATATGTAAAGAATCACCTCTACAAAAATGAAAATGTCTAGGAAAAAGCTGTTGCCAGAATGGCACAAGTGGTCAACACATCAAGCAACCAAGTCAAGTCCCACATTGACATGGCAAAGGAATGCATTTTGGATGATGTGGGCAGCACCTTTCAGACTCTCTCTCAATCCATATTGGATCAACACTCTGAAATTGAGAAGAAAATAGTGGAACATAACAAAGAAGGGGAGGAGAAGATACTCAATCTACATGCTAAGCTGAAAGGAGCTCACATACAGCTGTATAACAACATGGAGTCCTCCCACAAACGGATACTCTCCAATCAAGAAGAAGCCAGCAAGCAAATGGTGGAAGTGGTCAATAATGCTTCCAGTGCTATTTAAGAAAATATCCTTACCATGGCTAGAAAGGTCACTGATAATCAATGAGACTCAAGCTTAAAAGTGCTGCAAGGAACAAGAATTGCATTGAATCTGCCAATCTTGAACCCTAGCAGAGATGAAGACTTTGACTTCCAAGTCAATCAAATCTGATTGCTGATGAGAGAGCAGTAAGAGGAGAAGGGTAGAGGGTATTCAAACTGCTGAAGAATACATGACACAGAAAAGAATGGAAAGATTAGAGGATCCACTCCATGAAGATGACAATCTGGAGTTGGACACAATTGTTGTCAATACCTAGGTGAGCCATGGAAATCCAATGAAGGACATTGACCATGTCTATTCAGCCGCTGAGTGGATCAAACACCTTGAAAGGGAATCATTAAGGGAAAGGATTCTCAAAGAAAACATGGTAAGAAGGGAAACTCCTTTAAGGATTCCCCCAAGATATCTTCCCAAGCCATTTCTGTACTTCAAAGTAAAAGAGAAGATCAAGGCTGCTGTTGAAGCTAGGAAAAGAAAGTCTACAGATGAAGAAAGCTCTTCCCAGGGTCTCTCTTAGAAGAACCAGCCTTGAATTTTTTTTAAGGATTGAATGTATAACTATATGTTGAATTTTTTTTGTACTGAACATTTACAATAAAATGAAATTTCATATTTTGATCATAATATTGTGTTTGTTACTATTGATATATGTACTCTGTACTTATTACCTTTAGTATTCAGTACCTTAAATGGCATGTTCAAATTGAAATGGATCAGCTATTACACAAAATAGCTCTCCAATTGAGGGGGAGTAAATTCCTTGCTCAGGTTGAGGGGAAGTTGGCAAATGCTCAGACTGTATAGGTTAGCCTATAGGTTGATCCAAAGGGATCTATAGAAGTTGCCCCTCTATCCATAGCAGGTTAAGGATGAAGAAACCAGAAAGGGGGAGATAGGGCCAGTACCAATGCTGAAAAAAAGGGGAGAAAGGGCCAGTGCAAATGCCTAGGGTGTTAGGTCCTATGTTTCACAGATAATTTCTCTATAAGATCATTTTTTTTTCTGTGATAAGATTTTTATTGTTAATGGACCTTAGCATTGGGGATGTTCTGCCTTCTTCAAATATGGGGAGATTGTTGGGTATATTGTCCTCAATATTACCTTGATTTGAAGAGGCATCACTCTCAATGCTAAGGATATATTGTATTTAACAAAGCTATACTTGTGTAGCATATACATGCATAGGTGTCTCAAAAGGAAGGGCCAAACATGGCCTTAGATAAGAAGAAATCATCTACAAGGAGATGAAGATCTGTCTCAGCATAACCGCTGAGACGATGGGTCAGAATCGCTGAGACGAGGAGTCGTCTCAGCGGATCCACTGAGAAGGAGACTGGAGCAACCGCTGAGAAGGGGACTGGAGCTGCCGCTGAGACTGGAAGCTGTCTCAGCCCAACCGCTGAGATTGGATGCTGTCTCAGCCCAACCGCTGAGATAGATCCAAATGTGTTGACGGGATCTGCTTTTGGCGCAAATGACATTTGAGAAGGAAAAGCAAGTCCAATCTGCCCCATACTGTGTCAGGAGGATCGATATAGCCGTTGAAGCCTTCTGGAGGTATAAAAGAACAAGCTAGGGCACAACAACAAGCACTGTTCCATAGAGAAAGCCTTTGTTGTACGCCGCAATCGAGCATTCACGTTTCAGCCAGTTGAAGTTGTTCTCTGCAGTTGAAGTTAATCTTCTAAGGGAGATTAGTAAGCTCTTCCTGTACAAACTCAAGAAGGGCAAGTTGATCTTCTGCTTAGCTGAAGGAGAAGGTCAAGGTGATACAAATCTGAAGCTGTTGTTTTCAGATCTGAAGAAAGGATTCAGAAGACCCAAGAGCAAAACCTTTTGTCTTTTGTATCTAGCTCAAACTCTATTATATCTTTGTAAGGCATTGTTGCCTGAGTAAAAGGTTGTTGAGCCTGTGTGTAAAGCTGTGTTGACAACTTGAGTGGTAGGACTTCTTGATAGGTCTGAGGTAGGAAATCTGTGGGATTTCTGAGTGGTAGGAGTTACATAACTCTGAGCTGTAGGGCTGCTGTGCCTGAGGTGTAGGGCTGTTGAGCCTGAGGTGTAGGGCTGTTGAGCCTGAGGGGTAGGCCTGTTAAGCCTGAGTGTAGGGCTGCTATGCTTGAGGTAGGATCACTATTGATCTGAGAAGTTCTGAGGAACTTGTGGTGTAAGCTCAAAGAGCCAAGATTGGAGTTTGTGGCCTTGTCTAACTCACTGTTAGAAAGGTGAAGGGGGAAAGAGGACTACTCAAGACACCCGGTCTTGAGGAACCTCTATACATCCTAGTGTGCTTTCTGTGCTTGTGTTTTCTGCAGCTTAAAACATTAGGTTTAAACAATGAAAATAAGTAAAACCTATTCACCCCCCTCTAGGTATTATTGACTACACCTATATAAACTATCAATAATAAATAGCACTGGATGTCGAATTACCTTGAGACGAAAATAGTCTTTTTTAGAAGTAAAAGAGATGACTTTTTAAAACATTAAAACGGCTTGGCCGTGGAGGTTCCATAATTATGAACGCTCCTCTCTCGAGGGTACGCCCACCTGAGATTATGAATATTCGACCGAACTCTCGTTCTATAATCGAATCTTCTTAATACCCGCTTTATGTTGTGAACCCTGCTATTGAGTTTTTACTTCCAATTCGGGAGACTTACCTCATCCTCTCTCGAGGGTAGAGCGCACTTCTCTTTACCCGTGAGCGATCAGTCCGTACGCACGAGCCTCTCGGCTAACTAGTGTACGAAGACAGAAATGAAAACCACACATCAATTATGTGGCTCCACTCAACGTTATTCTCAGGTAAACCTTAAGCGTTAATTATTTTAGAAAGAGATGTTTTATTTTTAGAAAAACTATTTTTGTGTCCCAATGTTCTTCGACATCATGTGCTAAAGGAAATTAGCCACTCATCGGAATGGAGACGACATAATTAAGAAAATACATATTTAATAATTTAAGCGGATATAAGCGGATAAAAAGAGAAATAAAAAGACTTATATAAACGCAGTAATAGTATCCGTCTCAACCGTCTTAAACAAGCGCTAAAAAGTTCTTAGCATCTTATCCAGGACGGGGGTGGTATAGAAATAAAAAGACTTATAAAGGTGCAGAAATAATATCCGTCCCAACCGTCTTAAATAAGTGCTAAAGGAAATTAGCCTCTTATTCAAGATGGGGGTAGTATAAACAGTTATATAAGGACTAAAATAAAGCTAAGTTACAAAAAAGAAAAACACTATCTCATATACGCACGCACTCTACTTATAATAAAAAAGACTGAATCGAAAGAAAGCGTTTAAACGAAAGCGATAAATAAAGCGATAAACTATTTTTATGAAAGCAATAAACCTAAATTATGAAAGCAATAAACTAAGTTATGAAAGCAATAAAACTATTCTCATACACACACGCACACTAACATAAATAAAAAAAGGAAGATGATCCAAATGAGAAAACACATTTTATTTCTAAAATAAGCATTACAACTACACTAAAATGACGAAAATTACAAACGAACATAAACTTAATTGCATAAAGAACTCACATCCACTCAAAAGAACTCAGAAAAACATTACAAACACTCAAAATTTGGATTAAATTTACTTCAGCCGAGCCCTCCTATTTATAGGCAAAATTTTATTTTTACACGCCCTAGGTCACGGGCGTATCTTGTGTGTCACGGCCGCGACTTAGGGCGTGACATTTGCGCGTGATTTAGGGGTCGCATCTGCCATCTTCTAGAAGGTTTAGCCGTCAAACATGGATGCACACGGGCGTGACTTGAAGTGTCACGGGCGTGATAGTGGGCGACACATATTTGCTTTAACTAGGGCGTGACGGCTGGCGTGTGCGCTGGATTCTTCGAATGCCTGGGCGGAGATAGTTCGTCGAACGCAGAGTGCCATTCTTCGAACGCTGGACGCGGATATTTCATCGAACGCAGAGCGCCGTTCGTCGAACGCTGAGACGGAGAGAGTTCATCGAACGCCGAGAGCCTTTCGTCGAACGTTGAGACGGAGTGAGTTCGTCGAACGCAGCTCGATTTTGTCGAACGCAGGGCAGAGAGCGTTCGTCGAGTGCAGCTCGATTTCGTCGAACGTAGGGCAGAGAGCGTTCGTCGAGCGCAGCTCGATTTTCGTCGAACGCAGAGAGATTGGCGTTTTAAAATTACACGCCCTTGGGTCACGGGCGTAACTTGTTGTCAAGGGCGTGACTCAGGGGCGTGACTTGACAAAAATTGCCAAAATCTGCAAAAATAAAAATAAAACTAAGTTATTAGTAAGGAAATAATAAAAAGAAGCAATTTATTTATTAATTTACATAGAAAATTTAGAATATTAATTAAAACTATACTAATAACTATACTAAAAATACATATATTTTATTACTTATCAAATACCCCCATACTTAAGCTTTTTGCTATTCCAGAGCAAAAGTAAGAGAGATCTATACGGGATTAACATAAGTTCTAATTTTTAGCTATCGTTTTATTTTAATCATAAGAGACTGAAAAATAAAAATTCGGAGTAATGAGTTAAGTCCTAAATTATGCAAATGATTTAAGTAGAAAGAAATGTCCTAGCCAAAAGACTTCTTAATTAACCAAATAGCAAACAAAATTGCAATCATTAGTAAACGAGATTAGATCGAAATTATGATAACCTTTGTTTAAAGAAATGTGAAGGAAATGTGTAATTTACTAATTATGCTCTCAAAGGATTTTTTGAATTAAGTCCAGAAATAATAAATCGGTTAAGGGAAAGGGGGGGGGGGGGGGGTAAAAAGCTATGGCAAAAAGAAGAGTACTAGAATTAGGAGTGGTGGTTTGTATCTTTCCACCTTTCCTTTTTAGTTTTCTTTGGTGCTCACCGTGATATACGGGGGAAAACTGTTTGTTTTTTCTTTTGCTTTAATAACCCAATGCTTATGTTTACAGAACGAAATCTTATTCCCATTGACATAAGATCATTTAAAATTTTTATTGGGTGCCTATGTTTACGGAACGAAGTCTTATTCCCATTGACATATGATCTTTTTCTTCTTTTATTTTTCTTGCCATGCATACAAAGGGGTTTGCGAGAAAAAAATTCTTAGAAATAATAAAAAAAGGTTTGAGAGCAACCTTGGTAATTTGAAAATTCCTAGAGACATAAAGTAGGGATAATTGGGGTCTAAAGTTGTTTTGCCAACATAATACACATGTCTCTATTTTAGCTAGTAGAAGTAGTGCTTGAAAACAAAGCCTCTATTTAAATTAAAAACACAAGATAAACTTTAAAACTTAACCCCGAACGTTTAAATCTATCGATCTTAGATAAACAAACAAATAGTAAAACTAGCGATTATGAAAATCCACAAACATATACTCTCGAAACTAAATGCTTTAAGAATAAAAGTAAAGTTGGGTTTATTATTATTATTTGTTTTGTTTGTTTTTCAACTACTATATAGTTATATATATTTGTTTTGAAATGTTTTGGGGTTTTGCAATTTTTTTGGATTTTGTTTTGTTTTTTTTTGAAAAGTTTTTTTTTGTACTATGACAAAGTAAAAAGGAAAAACATGTTTTTTGAAAAGTTTTGTGATTTGTTTACATTTTTTTTGTAGTTTTGTTTAAGCTTATATTTACAAAAGTAAGCAAAATGCAGAATAAAATAGGGATTTTTTTTTATAGTTTTGTTCTTTTTTTTTAAAAATTTTTAAGTTTTTTTTTATAAATAAAGACAGAATTTTTTTAAGTTTTTGTTTTTAAATAAAGACAGTAAAACACCCCCATACTTAAAACCCAGCATTGTCCCCAATGTTGTAATGTAAGTATGAAGAATAGAAAATAACATTGCAATATATACAAAAGGAAAGAGGGAGCAAAAAGGCTTCCCTGAAATAAAGCTGGCGGGGCTGGAAGAAACACTGTAAAAGAAAAAAGAACAAAGCATAATAAAAGGTTAGATAAATATGGGGTGCCTCCCACAAGCGCTTTGTTTACCATCGCGTAGCTTGACGCATTTGGCGTGGTGAGATTATAAGTTGGGGAGGGTTAAGGATTCAGTATTTTAGTCCACTGGATCACCCGCAAGGTAAAGTTTTAAACGATGACCGTTTACTTTAATTTCGCCTCTTTCGGGGTGAGAGATAAGAACGGTCCCATACGGTCGAACCTCTTTAACCTTAAAGGGGCCGGACCATCGGGATTTCAACTTACCCGGAAAAAGGCGAAGGCGTGAATTATAAAGAAGGACAAGATCGCCCGGTGCAAATGTTTTGGGAAATTTTATTTTGCGATCATGGTAGAACTTAGAACTCTCCTTATAAAATTTATTACTCTCATAAGCGTTCGCACGCCATTCATCGAGTTCATTTAGTTGGAATTTCCTATTCTCGGAGGCTAAGTTTGAATCGAGATTTAAAAATTTGAAGGCCCAAAAAGTGCGGTGCTCTAACTCTACAGGTAAATGGCATGCATTGCCGTAGACTAATCGATAGGGCATACAACCGATAACGGTCTTGTATGCCGTACGATATGCCCACGATACGTCGTCGAGTTTGACGGACCAATCTTTCGTACTTAAAGAAATGGTTTTCTCCAAAATGCGTTTAATCTCGCGATTTAATACCTCTACTTGGCTACTTGTTTGAGGGTGATAGGCGGTGACGAGCTTGTGCGTGACGCCGTACTTAGATAAATTTTTTGAAAACTGGGTGTTGCAGAAGTGCGTACCCCTATCACTTACTATTGCACGGGGCGTGCCAAATTGAGAAAATAATTGTTTTTTAGAAAATGGACGACGACTCGCGTATCATTGGTTGGCAGAGCTTGCGCTTCTGCCCACCTAGAGACGTAGTCGACCGCCACTAAAATATAGTGATTATTAAAAGAAGAAGGTAGGGGGCCTACAAAATTTATGCCCCATAAATCAAAGATTTCGCATTCGAGAAAAAGGTTTTGGGGCATCTCGTCATGACGAGAGATGTTACCCGACTGCTGGCAGCTATCGCATTTACTCACAAAAGTGTGAGCATCCTTAAAGAGAGTGGGCCAATAAAGTCCGCCTCTAACGCTTTCCACGCAGTCCAGTTGGCTTGATAATGCCCTCCAGCCGGCCCCTCGTAGCAGTGTCGCAAAATTTGCGCACCCTCCTCGCTTAAAACACATCTTCGCACCACTTGGTCTACGCAGACTCGAAAGAGAAAGGGGTCCTCCCAAAAGTAGTTTTTCAAATCTGAAAAGAATTTTTTATTTTGCTGAGTCGAAAAATATTTTGGAAGGACCAGTGCGACTAGATAGTTCGCATAATCTGCGAACCAAGGGGTGGAAGAAGTTTTTATATTATTTAAAATTAAAAGGCGCTCTTCAGGAAATCGATCGTCTATTTCGGGTTTGACGAGCGCTTCCGCGAAGGGTTGTTCTAAACGTGAGAGGTGGTAGCTGTTAAATTTTCACCCCCCTTCTTATCCCGGATCTCTAAGTCAAATTCCTGTAAAAGGAGGATCCATCGAAGCAAGCGGGGCTTGGCATCAACTTTGGCCAAAAGATATTTTAGGGTGGAGTGATCAGTGAAAACGATTACGTGTGAAAGTGTTACGTAAGGCCTGAATTTATCAAAAGCAAAGACGACGGCAAGAAGTTCCTTTTCCGCCATTGTATAGTTAGCCTGTGCGACATTGAGTGTGCGAGAAGCGTAATATATTGGATGAAAATATTTATTTACGCGTTGGCCTAAGACGGCTCCTACCGCGATATCGCTCGCGTCGCACATAATCTCGAACGGAAGGGATCAATCTGGCGCCAACAGAATTGGAGAATTGATAAGTTGCTTTTTTATAAAATTAAATGCCTCTACGCAGGCCGTGTCAAAAATAAATGGGGAATCCTTTTCCAGGAGGTGAGTTAGCGGTTTGGTTATTTTTGAAAAATCTTGAATAAACCGCCGATAAAAACCTGCGTGGCCGAGAAAACTTCTAATAGATTTTACGTTCGAAGGAACATGAAGTTGTTCAATTATAGCGACTTTGGCCTTATCGACCTCCATCCCCTTGGAAGAAATTTTATGGCCGAGGACTAAACCCTCTCGGACCATGAAGTTGCATTTCTCCCAGTTCAAGATTAAGTTCGTCTCTTCACACCACTGGAGGACTCTATCTAAATTTTTTAGACAATTTTTAAAAGAGCTTCCAAAGACGGAGAAGTCATCCATGAAGACTTCCATTATATCTTCTACAAGCTCGCCGAATATTGCCAGCATACATCGTTGGAATGTAGCTGGCGCATTGCAGAGGACAAACGACATCCTTCGATATGCGAAGGTGCCGAAAGGGCAAGTAAACGTGATTTTTTCTTGGTCCTCGGGGGAAATAAGGATTTGGAAAAATCCCGAGAGACCATCAAGAAAGCAATACAAAGGATGACCAGAGAGACGCTTTAGGATTTGATCAATAAACGGCAACGAGAAGTGGTCTTTTCTGGTGGCATCATTTAGTTTTCGGTAATCGATGCACACCCTCCAACCCGTAACAGTACGAGTTGGGATTAATTCATTATTCGTGTTTGCCACGACCGTTATACCGCCTTTTTTAGGGACGACTTGTACGAGACTTACCCACGTACTGTCGGATATAGGTTAGATAATCCCCGCATCGAGGAGTTAATTTCAGTTTTAACGACTTCCCGCATATTCGGGTTAAGTCGTCGTTGAGGCTGAATAATTTTGCGGGGGTTTTCTTCGAGAAAAATTTTGTGGGAGTATAATGAGGGGTTAATTCCCCTGATATCAGAAATTTGCCATGCAATTGCACAGCGATGTTTAGACAAAACCTCAACCAATTCGGATGTTTCCGAATCCGTTAAAGTAGATGATATTATAACCAGAAGTTTTAAGTTCGCGGCTAGAAAAGCATATTTTAAATGGTCGGGGAGTTGCTTAAGCTCCAAGACCGGGGGTTCTTCATAATATGTGGAGATTTTTAACTCTTTCGAATCGAAAGGCTCGAAGGGCGAATCTGGCGGCAATTCATCCAAAGGAGGTTGATTTGCCAGATCCGAATCGTTTATCATTAAAGATAATAATTTTGAAAGAGAAGAACACTCATCCTCAAATGCGGATTCCAAATTAAAGCGGGAATCATCATTCGATAGTGAGTTCCGCATGGAGGGGTTGACAAGTAAAGTAACTTTGTCGTTTCCGACCCGAAGGAGGAGGCGACCGTTACTAACATCGATTAACTCGCGGGAGGTTGCGAGGAACGGGCGGCCGAGAATGATAGGCACCTCAACATCCTCCTCTATGTCCAGGATGACAAAGTATACCGGGAAGATAAACTTGTCAACCTTGACCAGAACATCCTCCACTACCCCTATCGGGTACTTTACTCATATGCAAAATATTTTAAGAAATAATAATAATAATTTTGAAGAAAATATTAAAAAGAAGAAGAAAATATTTAAAAAATAAAAAAAAGTTTTTATCTTATTATATTTTGGGAATCAATATCTTTATATTTACTCATATGCAAAATCCTTAGTAGATTTGCTTTTGCATAGTGTTGTAGGGAATTTTTATACTTTATTCGATTTTGAATTTTGGAGTAAAATTGTTGACTCATGTAGTGTTCCTTGCTAAGCGCACGCATTTGTAGGATCTCATGTCGAATTAACTATTTGGCATACAATTAGATTTATGTTTTTCTAAGTGCGTGAAAATAATTTTTGTTTTACTTTTACCTTGAAACCGGTAGAATCCAAAAATAATTTAAGTGAGTATGTAGAAGTTTACTAGAGAATTATTACGCAATTTGAACGGAAGGGTATTCTTTCTCGATGTCTAGAACTTGCCCTCTAGCGATTCTCAAAACATTTGCATAAGTTAAATTCATTCGTATGAATATGATATAGGCATTTCATTGACCCGTTTGAGCTTTTGCACCAACACCTAACATTTTTATCTTTGTTAAGCCCCTTTGAGCCTTTTACATTACTTTTTGTTTCAGCTCCACCAAGCTCTTCACCAAGGCCCAAAAAGCAACCTAATCACACACCTAAGTCTGTGCTCGAAAGTAGTAATTTGAAAAGATTTTGTGAGAGTTTGTTGTCTTTTATTATTTTGGTGGACTCTCTTGTATTTTATGAAAAAAAATCAAATGAAAAAAAATCAAATGAAAAAAAAAATCAAATAAAGAAATGAATGAAAAAAATGAAAAAAGATTAGGAATTGGCTATGCTCTTACAATGCCATGTCTGCTTAGATTATTTTGTGCGAGCTCACTTTTGGTTTAGGTGTGAATAGCCATCATGTTTATCTTTGTTTTTCCTCACCAAATAAAACTTAAGCCCACTTTTCAACCTAATTAAGTCCTATTGATTCATGCTTATGAGTTAAACTAGTGTCGTGGCGAGAATGTGAAAGGGCAAGCCTATGGCCATCGTCATTGATGGATTTCTTTGGAGGCTATCCCGAAATTTGATTTTGCGTAATATTGATCTTAGTAAGCACGCTACCCACTCCCTAAATAACATTTTAGGATTTACCGATTTTCAATTTACAAGTAAAAACAATATGTTGTAACGCATTATTGAAAATTATAAGCTAATCTATATGCTGAATAGTTTTTTCTACTAGGATTTCTACACGCTTAGGCGTAAGACTTCACATTTTTACTCCTTAGGTTCAAATTTTAATTTTAGTATTTAAATTTTTCTACTCCTATGAAAAGTTGTTTGCTCGGGACTAGCAAACGGGTAAGTATGGGGGTATTTGATAACTCTATTTTTATCTTAGTTTTTAGTTAGTTTTTAATTTAATAATCAATCAATATTTATCTTTATTATTAAAATATTCTCCTTAATTTATTTATTTTTCCTTTTCAGGTAAATTTGGGCTGCTGATAGCATTTTTGGGCTCACTGTTTTGACAAGAAGAAAATTTGGTGCTGTTTTGGAAAATTGTCAAGTACACGCCCCCTAGTCACGGGCGTGACCTCAGCCACGGGCCGTGGCCACTGAGAACGCTAGAATCAAGTCCACGTCAGATTAATATTACACGCCCCCTAGTCACGGGCGTGACCTAGGGGCGTGACCTCAGCCCCTGGCCGTGGCCGCTGAGAACGCCAGAATCAAGTCAACGTCAGATTAATATTACACGCCCCTAATCACGGGCGTGACATAGGGGCGTGCCTTATGTCACGGGCCGTGACTCTCCTGCCGTGCTGGAATCATGCCACGTCAGATTATTATTACACTCCCCACTGTCACGGGCATGACCACGGGGCGTGACCTACTCTAAACCGCCAAATTAACTCCAGCTCAAGCTGTTTCCCGCCATTTGTAGATCAAGCCAAGACACGCCTAGGTTACGGGCGTGACCTAGGGGCGTGACCAACAGATTTATAAAGTTTGGCGATTTTTCTCCCGAACGTTCCCGGGTATTCAAGACACCGTTGCCACACATTACACGCCCTAGGTCACGGGCGTGACCTAGGGGCGTGTCTCCCCAACTTTTTCAACTATAAATTGCCGCCATGTCCAGATGCCAGGGAGGAGGATTTTGGAGTCCAATTTCTGTAATTCTGCACTTTCTTATTGTAATTCTCATTTCTAGTTGTTGCTTTTAAATTTCGTTTCAAGTTATAATTCTCGTTCAAGAATTTTCAATTCAAGTACTTTCTTTTTACCTATTATGTCTCTGTCATTTACCATATGTATTCTCCCCATTCCAATTAGCACTTGATCATGATGAACTTTCGAATAAAATAAACTTTGCTTTGTTCTTATAAAAATTAGCAAGTTCTCTATATTATTTCGCTTCGATTTATCTTTGATTCTAATTGCTTTGAATTCATATGTCGCGAATATGCTTTTCGATCTAAGATCCATATGCTAGTGATCGAGAGATCTATGCGAACGAGGAGATCACTTAAAGATAAAAAGAGTTTCATGCACTCCTCGAGAGAGGGTGATATAAATCTTCCGGACTGGAATCAAATCCAGTAGAGGGGTTCACCGCCTAAAGTAAGCTTAGGGGTTTCGACTGGCCGAGAGGTCTTAATCGATCAACTTAAGGTTAGTTGATAGTTCTCTCGAGAGAGGTTCTATCATACTTTGGGAACCCCCACGGTTGAAGTATATAGTTTAGAAGTTTGCAGTTTAATCCTGTAAGAAGTTTATTTTAGTCCAAAGGGACTCTAGATCAAGTGCTAGCTTTCTAATCATCAATTTTCTCTTTACTCCAAGTTGCATTTTTACTTCACTTTTCAAACCAAAAATTTCCGTTAGATAAAATAACAGCTCTACTTTGTGAGTACAAGTACTCGACAGCCCCGAGTCTAATACGACACTTGATCCTATACTTTAAAATGATAGGTATACTTGCCTTATCGGTTTATTGTTGGAATTGCGCTTCAACAAAACAATATAAAGAAAATATGCATCACGTCGATTGGAAATTGACGTAACGTCGACAGGACTACGTCGACAGGACTACGTCGACTTTGGGTCTCTGAATAGTCTCGAAGCTACGTCGAGTACTAGTCGACGCAACGTCGATTTATCAGCGTGCGCAGAAGTACTTCTCGACACAGCTATGTATGCCAAATAATAAGTGTAATCGACGGTGCGTCGACCTAAATCCTAAGTAGCGTTGAAACATTTACGCTTTCGAATTCTCTCTCTCTCTTTCTCTCCTGCTCTCCAGCTCTCTTGCGCCTCTCTCTCTCATTTATTTATTTTCGTAGGTACATCTAAACAAATGGCTCCTCCCAAGGTGAACTCAGGATTTGATGTCTACATTGATTCCTTCAATGCGGTTGCAGAAAGCTTCAAAGCCATTCTTGGCTTATTTCAGGAGGCTGCCCTTTCCAAACTCATTTCAACAAGATGCAAAATTCTGGATATAGAATTGACTGAATTTAAAGACAATGTTCAGATAGGAGAGGATGGTTCCCTCAAAGGAAAAATAAATGATACAGATGTACTAATCACAGAGGAATCACTAAATCAAGCATATGATCTTCAGAATGGAAATGAGACAGATGAACTAACAGGGGATGAGATTAAGAGGGCCCTGGAACTAATGCAGTTCAAGAAGGACAATCCCATCAATCTGAAGAAGATGGATCTTAGAGAAGAACATAAATTCTTGGCAGATATAGTAGGAAAAGTATTATTGTATAAGATTTCTGCACATGATGCTATTCCAAAGCAGCAGCTGCAGATAATGGGAGCTCTTGTTCTGTAGAAGAAGATAAATTGGGGAAGATGCCTTTTGAAGATGATTGGGCATAAGTATGCCCGTAAAGAAAATGCTTATATGAGGATAATGAGCCAAGTGCTCTTCCAACATTTTCCCAGCATCTACAGATCCAAAGGAGTGCCTATTCCTCCTGGAAAGAGAATAAACATAGGGATATTCTCTAAGTGGACCAGGCAAATCTCAAAGCCTGGTCAAGCTCCAGCTTCTCCTCCTCCATCTCCTCATCCTCATGAGTCTGAAAGGCGAACACCAGATCCCCCAAGGGATAATATCCCTCCACTGGACATTGTTTCAGAACCCCATCAGGATGAAACCCCAGCTCAACACTCTTCTCAACAACAACAACAACAACAGTTCCAATCCACCTCAGTCCCTGAGCCATCTTCACAATCAACCCATCAACTACCATCCACCCACATTCCTGAACATCAGCTTGCTACACCTCCACCACCATCATTCCACTTCTCTCTTGATGTTTATCATCCTCTCTCCCCTATTCAAGAAGAGCTCCCTCCATCACCTCCTCCATCTACATCTCATACCCCTCCAATTGACCTTGAGCAGGTCATTTAAAAAGCTGTGACCCTTATCTCCTCCACCTTTGCAGACCTGGTGGCCACCCAGGCAAGAAAGATTGATAGAAAATACTCCCAGTTGGAGGCTGAGTTACTAGACTCAAAGAGATTCCTCCAAGGAATAAAATAATTTGTGTCTTCCTCCATGGTGACAAAAGAGTTCTTAACCTCTCTGGCCAGCATGGTCAAGAAGGGGGAGAACATCTCAGAGGAAGAAAGACATGTTTTTGATATGAGTGAACAGGGTAAAAGGAATGCTGATATTGAGTCTGCCCCTGACAGAGTGACCACATTTTAGGGTGCTCAGATTCAGGGGGAGCTCCCAGAAATGTTAAATCTTGAGCCTGCAGATCAGGGGGAGCTCCCACAAATGTTGGATGATGAGATTCAGGGAAAGTCTACAGTTCAAGGGGAGCCTGCTCCAGCTATTCAGAGAAACCTGGATATTGAAATGGAAGGTGTAAGTATAGCAGCTGTTCAGGAAAAGCCTCAGAATGACAATTTGCTAGAAGAAGTGGCACAGATTGCTCAGGAAGCTGCCTTGGAGGCTGAACACAACACACAAACTCAAGGGGAGCTTCCTAAGGACAAAGCTGATGATGAAGAATCAGAAGATGATGAAGATGTGTCTCTGAGAATGGCCAAAAGGAACATTCTCCCAAAGGTCTTCACTAGGAAGAGAAGAACCCCTGAGAAGGATTCCTGAGTGATAGGTATAATATGAATTATTCAATTCTGAGGAACTATATTATGATGGGAAGAACAATGCTACACAATAATATTTCTTGATATGGAGATGTTGTTTATGACTCTAGTTATTTTATTTTTGTGCCCTTATCATTTTTTATTTTTCTGTGTCTGCAAAGAAATGTGTAAAATCACTTTGATCAAACTGTAAAATTTGTTAAGATAAATATGGGAGATTGTTGGGAAAACCCCCTAAAATTTAACTTAACAAATTACTTTAAAAGTGATTTTAATTATTAGGTTTCAATTACCCAATTGTATAGTGAGGGTAATCTGGTCATTAGATGTCTTAGGATGTCACATTCAACCTAGGGTGTCAAAACCAGATCAAGGGAAGCAAAATTTGGGCTAAGTTAACATTTGCGTCGAATAGAATTCGGCGCAACATCGAGTCCATATCGACGCTGCTCTGACTAGAAGTCCAAGTGGTTCAACCCCTCTGTCAAAGTAACTCAAGTCAATGTCACGTCGAATAGAAGTCGACGTAGAGGTCATGGGCTTGTCAAATTAATTTGAGAAGTCGACGCAACTTCTACTTCAACTCGACGCAGAAGGGGATGTATGTCGAAGCCAGCTAAAGCCGACACAACGTTGACTTCATCTCGACGCAGTTGATGAGAGTCAGAGCCATGCAGATCAACTCGATGGTTACATCGATATGATATCGAGGCTACGTTGACTAGCAGAGTTCAATCAGAGCAAAGATAAAATCGAAGCTACTCCTACAAGAACTCGAAGTTGCGTTGATAAGAGAGGATGTAAACTCGACACTACGTCGAATACAGTCTGAAAGAGTACAACTTTTCAGCAGTCTTTTTGATCTCTCTCACATGGACCACCTCTCTCAAGACTGTTCCCCAACGGCTCCTTAATTACCTTAAATGGAATAAAGAATTAACTGAGGTAAGATAAAAGCTTTCTTATAAACAAGCCTAAATGTTGGTGGACGGGTCGGGAATAAAAGAAGGAAGGAAGGATTTATTGCCTAGACAAATATACCCTTCAGGACTTACCTAAAAGGGAACCAAATTCAAATTCAATGCAGGGACAATAAAAAGGGAACAGAAGAAAGAGAAAAAGTGAAGGCACTCATCATAATCAGCCATACTGTTCTATTGAGTCTTCTTCCTCTCTCTCTCACAGGAACCCTAATAGAAGAAAATACAGAGGATGAATATCAGCTGCTCTTCTTCTCTCCAAGAACAGAACAGAACAAGGCTGCTTAACAACACAATCATATAACAACCAGAGTTTAATCAGAAAGAAGATAAGAGGATCTGACAATCATAACTTCTGCAAATCATCACCATCATAAGCAGAAGTTCATCAAGAGCAGATCTAGTGAAAAGACAAGAAGTTGTTTTTCATACAACCATCATAAGAATTCTGAAAATAGAATTCCTGCAACCTTCCTCTTTTTTCTTTCTCCTTCCCTTCTGTAAAAGAGTTTTATTAATCCCTCTTCAAAGGATTCAGTGGTTCAAGATCTCCTTATCAAAAGATCTGGTGGTTCATGATCTCCTTGCCAAAAGATCAGTTGTTCTAAGAGTCTCCTTACCAGAAGACTCAAGCACAGTGGTGCATCCCTACCAGGTGGTAGAAGAGGGGAGTACCCACATTTTAGGGAACCTCTATAAAAATTCTGTGTCGTCTGGTTGCTAATTCTCTGTGTTGTCCCTCATAGACTAGATTTCAGTTTCTGCCCTTTATTTTATTACTTAAACTGCAATAACTTTATTCTGAGAAATATCTTGTGAAGCATAATACTTAGGCTTATTGTATTTGCACAACTATAATAGGAATAATTTTTAAATCTCTATTCACCCCCACTCTCCAGAGAATTCTCAGAGGCACACTGTGCACTTTCAACCTCCGGCCGACCAACCACCGTCCATCGCCGGCCGCCACCTCAACGGAGCTGGTGGTGACATTGGCTGACTGGGAGAGGGTCCAGGTGGTCGGGAAATCACCTCTCAAGTCGGTACATGTTGGGCCAATCATGGTCATTGGCCGATTGGAGAAGATGAACCGATGCCCTCCATTTTTATTTATACAGATTATAAAATATTATGATCATTTAACGTTATAATTTCTCCTAGGAATGTACGTTTTCGAAACTGAAACTGAACCCCTTAAAGGTCTTTTCAGGAAAAATTGCCAGAGACAAAAGTTGTAGATCTTTGTGTCTAGTTTAATATAAAATTGATTTGAGACGATTTGGACCTCTGGTTTGACAACAACACTCAGTTTGGTGCAAGGTGTCATAAGGTTGACCAGAAATCAAAATGGGTTCCCCACTAAACTACTCACCAAAATGCTTTGAAATTTGGACCATATGTAGGATATACCATTACCGTCAACATATCTAAAAATGGAAATTTTTGGAGGACCTTTTTCTATAGTTTTTGTAGAAATTCAATAAACCATGTATGAATTAATTTCATGGTCTAGAGACCTTCAAACCCTACCAAATTTTGGTGAGTGGTCCTTAGGGTCATGACATGACTATGGTAAAAAATTCAGCCCCTCTGGAGTTGATTTGATTAGGTGACCTAGTGATTCAAATCTGGTCACATAAAGGGAAAATGAGGTTAAAAGTGCACTTGACGGATTGTGTGATCAACCCTCTTCCAAATATTGTGAAACCTTGGCCACTAATTTAACATCATATAAAACACCCCCACAAGTGGTTTTGGGTGGTTTGGGATGGATGTGCCCTAGAACCCTAGTGTGAACCCTAGGGTTGTATATTGAACCTATTGAAGGACATATGGTCATATATCCTTGGAAGGACTTGAAACTTGGTAGGTAGTTTCATGGGGCGGAAATAAGCCCTGGATAATTTAGCTAGAATTTTTAGTGACATTAATCTCCACTGAATTGCTTATCATTTAATTAGGTCACCATCTTTCAAAGTGAAATTTCATGTCCAGACATGCTAGGATGATTATGAAACTTTGTTAGTGAGTTTATATTGATGATAATATTCTATAATAATTTTGCTCTGAATTTTGGGTCGATATATATAGTACCTCATTCATAACCCCCAATATTTTCCTTAGTGGTAAGAAAATTAATTATGGACTTAATACTCAATGGAAAATCATGAAACTTGGTCAGAGGACTTTTTAGGGCAAGTATATGATCTGTTAATTTTGGTATAATTTTTGGAAGAACTTATGTATGATTCTCTTCACAAAGTGCCCTAGGATTTGTTTACTTAAATAAATGATTTATATGTCAAATGAGTTTGGAAAATTATGGAACTCAAGCAGTGAACTTTTCTGATCACCTTAGACACCTGTTAATTTTCTTGTAATTTTTGAATGAGTATTTTTGGTACTTTCTTTGTTAAGAGTGGTTCCCCAAAACTATGGGTACTCCACTCTTCTACCCCCTTGGTAGGAATCCACTATCCCAGTGCTGAGTCTTTTGATAAGGAGACTCTTAGAACCACTGAGTCTTTTGGTAGGGAGACTCTTAGAACCATTAAGTCTTTTGATAAGGATACTCTTAGAACAACTAAGTCTTTTGATAAGGAGACTCATAGAACCAGTCCTGAATCCTTTGAAGAGAGATTCTTAAAACTCTTTTACAATATAATTGAATGAATCAGAATAAGAACAAGAGTAAGAAGTAACCAGAAGAATTATAAGAGGAGAATTCTTCTGATCAAGATCCTCTTTCAGCAGCACTGAGGATCTTTGAGCACTAAGTGGATGAACTCTCTTTAGATCTAATGAATCTTTGATAAGTAGAAGGTCAAAGATTGTTCTTCTTCACAGTTGTTGATCAAATGATCTGTTCTTTAATGAGCTTCTTTTAGAGAGAAAAAAAAAGAAGAAGAAGCTTTTGCAAATTAAGGAAGAAGAACTGTTGTCCAGAAATCTATCTAGTATATTAAGAGAGAGAAAGATGGAGAGAGAAGTCATGGAGAGGGAGAGATTTATTCTTCCTTTTCAAAATCTATATGTATAATCTTTTATCGATTTAGAATCAAATCATTTTCCCTTCTGATCGATTCTCCAATTGGAATGTAGAAGGAGAATTATAGCATTCTTTCCATCTGTTTTGACAGCCCGCCAATGATCTTTAATATATCTTCCAATTTTATCACCTCCGAGTCTCAAAAACTTTCTTTCTCTATTTGTACCTCTGCGACCCGTTAGGATTCAAATATCTTCAATATCTACATTCTAAATAATTATTAGAATCCATTCCAGGAAGTTTCCAATTCTTTGGTTGTACTCAATGTTGCATCGAATATCTTCTAACCTCATATTGATGCACCTTTTAATTCCATTAATTAGAAGCTACGTTGAGATCTGCTTCAGAAAACCTCAGCTTTGAATTGAAATCTGTTATCGACGTTGCGTTGATTCCTTATCGACGTATCTGTCGACATTAATATTAATGAACATATCCTTTGACTTCTGGCTTCTGTGTCAATACCTAGTCGACATTGCGTCAACTACCAATCAAATAAAGCATCGACTACCAGTCTGAGTTACTTCTACTTCTATTCGAAGTTGCTTTGACTTTTAATCGATGTTGCGTCGACTACTATTCAACACAAGTTTAACTCAACTGATTTTTGACCTCCTTTTGACTAGGTTTTGACGCATCTAGGTGGATATGACAACCTAGGATATCTAATGACCAAATTACCCTCACTATACAACATGGGTAATAATTCACAGAGAGAAATCTTTTTTACATAATTTGTAAGGTAAATTATGAGGGTGTTTTTCCCAACGTGGACGATGACCCGGATAATGATGCGTGCAATGTCTTGTATGCCATCTATGGGAGAGATGACGTCAATACCATGGCGGGGGCATCACCTAGGTATCTTGTGTGGCAGTTTTTGTGTGCAGTGCTGAGGAGCATTGAACTCACTCATATGCCAGCGAGGAGGCATCTTCACTACTGCAAGGTGCTATCTGATACCAAGAATGAAGTTGTTGTTGGAAGTATGAAGGCCACATGGCAATGAGCAAAATTCTCCAATTAGTTGGCAGAGTGGGAGTGGAGTCTGCCGAGACTGCCAGAAATTCGACCACGACTGAAGAATAGATCGCCCAGACCACGAAATGTGATTAAGGTAAATTCACCTCGCCTCTAGTTAGGCTTTGCCAAGGAGAAATAACTTAGTTTATTTAAATTTTGCCAGTTTGTTGAGGTCCTTGCGGCGACCCAGATCTCGCTTCAAAAGAAAAAGAATAAAGGGCTTTAAGATGAGGTGGAGGCATTGAAGCTCAAGCTTGACACAGCTCGGTTGTTGGCCACTACCTCGCAAGAGCCGGGAACCTCATCAAAAGAGGAACCCCTCTAGTACTCACATGCCGACATCTGCTCGATCGATCACATGTTTGTCCGACATGGAGGCAACTTGATTTTTCTCGCCTAAGGGCGACGAGGAAGCTTATCAAAGGTGGTGAGCCTTTGTCCGCATAGTCGATTCTCCTGGAGATATTTGATCCAACGCTTGGTGAATCCTCATCCAGCGAGTTCAATCTTGATCTGGAGGGTGACTGAGACCATTCCTTGGGCTCATCTTCTAACAACAATGTCTTGAATGGTGGATAAATAGGTGAGGATTCTACTCGGCGCGGTTCAGCCTCGCCCACAGGCATCGCATCTTTGAGCATGCGTCAATCAGATGCCAAGACACTAGGCGATGTTGAGTAATTGGTTGGCATGGGGAGGCGAGATGTTTTGGACGAGGTCCCTTTTTTGAGCGACCTCCCTTTTGTTCTTTTCTTCTAATAGTTTTGTTCTGATTTTTTTGATGAAAAGAAAAGATAGATTTTGTATTTCTCTTGCTTGCATTTGTTGTATATTCCTCTAAATGCCTTTGTCGAGGCTGGAGGATTTGTCTAGGCTCATAGGATGAAGAGAGTTAGAGTGCTTATGCTCATAGGATGTAGAGATCGAGAGAGCTTAGGCTCATAAGATGAAGAGAGCGAGAGTGCTAAGGCTCATAGGACGAAGAGAGGGAGAGCGCTCTCATATGATGAAGAGAGCGAGAGTGATTGGGCTCATAGGATGAAGAGAGCGAGAGAGCTTAGCCTTATATGATGAAAAGAGAGAGAGAGAGAGCGCTTGGACTTATGCCGACTAATGCACTCTAGGCTTAAAGTGGCAATGCTCGAGGGGTGAATATACAACCCAAAGGTCTGAGCTTAGGTTGACTCATGCACATGAGTCTTAAAGCGGCGATGCTCGAGGGGTCAATGGCATGCCAAAAGGCCTGGACTTAGGATGACTCATGCACTTGTGGCTTAAATCGGCGATGCTCTAGGGTCGTAAGGGCCATACCACAGGCCCGGGTTTAGGTTGACTCACGCACTGGAGTCTTAAAGCGATGATGTTCGAGGGGTCAACGGCCAGCCCAAAGGCCTGGGCTTAGATTGACACTCACTCAAGGTTTAAAGCGATGATACTTGAAGGGTCAAAGGCCAGCCCAAAGGCCTAGGTTTAGGTTGACACACACACTCGAGTCTTAAAGCGGCGATGCTCGAGGGGTCAATGGTCAGCCCAAAGGTCTGTACTTAGGTTTACTCACGCACTCGAGGCTTAGTGCAATGAGGCTCGAGGGGTCAACGACCAACCCAATGGCATGGACATAGGTTGACCCTCACATTCGAGGCTTAATGCAGCGATGCTCGAGGGGTCAATGACCATCCCAACGACTTGGGCTTAGGTTGACTCTTGTATTTGAGGCCTAATGCAGTGATGCTCGATGGGTCAACGACCAGCCGAAAGGACTTGGATTAGGTTGACTCACACACTTGAGGCTTAAAGTGACGATGCTCAAAGGGTTAAAGACCAGCCCAAAGGTCTAGACTTAGGTTTATTCATGCACTCGAGGCTTAATGAAGCAATGCTCGAGGGGTCAACGGCCAGCCCAAAGGCCTGGACTTAGGCTGACTCTCACATTTGAGGCTTAATACAATGATGCTCGAGGGGTCAACTATCAGCCCAAAGGCCCAGGCTTAGGTTGACTCTCGCATTCAAGGCTTAATACAATGATTCTTGATGGATTAATGGACAGCCAAAAATCCCGGGATTAGGTTGAATCACACACTCGAGGCATAACTCGGTGATGCTCTTGGGGTCAATAACCAACCCAAATGCCTAGGCTTAGGTTGAATCACACACTCGAGGCTTAAAGAGATGATGCTTGAGGGGTCAATGGCCAGCCTAAAGGCCTGGACTTAGGTTGACCCACACACTCGAGGCATAATGTTGCGATGCTCTAGGGGTCAATGGCCAGCCCAAAGGCCTAGACTTTGGTCCACTCTCGCATTCGAGACTTAATAAATCGATGCTTGAGGGGTCAACGACCAACCCATAGGCCTGGGTTAGGTTGGCTCTTGCATTCGAGGCTTAATACTGCGATGCACGAGGAGTCAATGGACAGCCCAAAGGCCCTGACTTAGGTTGACTCACACATTCGAGGCTTAAAGTGACGAAGCTTGAGGAGTCAACGAACAGCCCAAAGGCATGTGCTTATGTTGACTCACGCACTCGAGGCCTAAAGCGGTGATGCTCGAGGGGTCAACATCCAACTCAAATGCCTGTACTTAGGTTAACTCACACATTCGAGACTTAATGCATCGATGCTCGAGGGGTCAACGATCAACCTAAAGGTCTAGGATTAGGTTGACTCAAGCACTTGATGCATAAATAGGTAATGCTCGAGGGGTTAACGGCCATCCCAAAGGTGTTGACTTATGTTGATTCATGCATTCGAGACTTAATCGGTTTGGTAAGTCATCGAACCTTATAGATGATGAATTCGTCCTCTCTTTTATGAACAAACAAGTGGGCAAGAAGGTTGAGCCTTAGGGGTGGGGGTCATCTGCTAGCTTACAATTGGGTAGCAGATCTTAGCCGCGATTGCAGTAGTGTGGTCTTAGGATAACTCACTGTACCCAAGGCATCATAACATTCCTCGACCGGAGGTCCCGAGTGCAGAGGTGGTTGTTCATGATCTAGAACATTTGTGGCAGTCGTGTGTTCTTTGACTTATTTATTCCCAACACAAAATTGAGACAGAACCAACTTGTTTAGAGAAATATGAAGATTGTATTTAAATGTAATTTCACAATTATTACAGGGGTATCGTTATAATTCCCATGCTCAACGCTCATCCGGATTCATCGGCCCAGGGATTGAACATTTTCATGTCATCCCCGCTCCATGTGTTTTTGAGTGCCTCACCTTCTTGATTTTGCAGTCGGTAACCTGCGGTCTTCAGAGCTTCTAAGATTACGAATAGTCCTTCCCAATTAGGATTGAGTTTCCCCACCATTGCCGATCTAGCGGCGACATCGACCTTCTTTAAGACTAGGTTGCCTTTTTTGAATTTCTTGATTCAGATGTGCTTGTTGAAGTACCTAAACATCCTCCTCTTGATCTCCTTTTACCTTATCGTAGAGTGGTCCCAAATCTCTTCTGCGGAATTCAAAGATTCCTTTAGAGCCTAATTGTTTTTGAGCCTCAACTCTTTGCTTCCCACTTCGGCTGCAACCACTCAAATTTTTTATTGGTGCAAAGACTCCTAAATATGGGAGAACATTTCTTGCCTGCTTTAGATAGAAACTGACTCAGGACGATGAGCCTTTTGATCAACCACTGCACCTCTTTGGTATCCCAAGGGGAGGCCATATCTATGATAGCCTTCACATTGTTAGGATTCGACTCGACTCCCGCAGGAGTGAGGAGATGCCCAAGGAACTTTCCCTTGCTAGCTCCGAAGACACATTTAGTTTGGTTAAGCCTCATTTTGTCCTTTCACAGCATCGTGAAGTTCTCCTCCAAGTCTTCTAGATGCTCCTGTATGCCTTTTATCTTGATCATGATGTCATTGACGTAAGCATCCAGGTTTCGCCCATTTTGGTTTTTGGAGACCCGGTCCATCAATCTTTGGTAGGTCTCCCTTGTGTTCTTTAGACCAAAGGGCATCATTGTGTAGGATTATCACCCTTAATCGGTGATGAAAGAGACATCTTTCACATCAAGAAGATGCATCTGGATCTGATGGTATCCTGAAAATGAATCAAGAAAATTCATCACAAGAAAACTGGCGGCTAAATCAACTAGCGTGTTGATTCGAGGTAGGGGGTAGCAATCTTTTGGGAAAGCTTTATTCAACACTGAAAGTCTATACACAAGATCCATTTCCCTCCATTCTTCTTGAACATTACATTATTTGAGACCCATCATGGATACTGGATCTATGAAACAAAATCGGCCTTTAGTAGCTTTAGTACTTCCTCGCGGATGGGCTCAGCAAGGGCGGAGACAATGGACCTCTTATTTTGGCAAACTGTGTGACCTCGGGGTCGAGATTGAGGCAATAACACACCTCTTTGGCATCAATTTCGGGCATATCCGCGGTGCTCCAAGTGAAGATGTCAGTGTTGGCTTATAGACACATCGCGATCTTTTGTTGATCCTCCTTTATCAGCTCCTTGCTAACCTTCATGCTTCTGAGCCTCCCGTCTGCAAAAATCACCTCCATCTCTTGCACTTCCTCAGTCGCTTATAGGGTGCCATTCCTTCCAGCACCCTTTTGTTCTTATCTGCGTCTTCTCTCTAGATGATGGTGCTGACAGTGAGGACATAGCACTCCCGGGCTACTTTCAGATCACTCATAATATGTATTTTCACCGCTCCCTAGGTATACTTCAAACACTAATGAAAGATGAGGGAACAAATTGGAAGGCACTGATGAGCGGCCTTCTAAATATGGCATTGTAACTGCTCGGGGCATCCACAATGATGAACCGATAATTTTTCGAGGTGCCCTTGAGAGTCACCAATAACTCCACTCCATCAACCTCATTTTGCTCCCCAGCAAAGCCAAACAATAGGCCATCTATGCCTCCACTTCCATAAAGTCGAACACCTCTTCGAAAATGATGTTGATAGAGATGTCATCTGTAAAGTTCTCGGACGACGAGGGCGTTGTGGAACGGATCTTCAGTCTATGTGATATCCTCCGCTGAGAATGTGACCTCTCTGATTGGAGGTGGGCCTTGGGATGTTGACGTGACATTATTTCTGTAGATGATGTGAAGGCTACCCTTTCAGAAGGCATCCACTCCCACTACTATGTGGATGGAGTAAATTCCTCCTCGAGTCCCTACATCAACTTGATCTTCACACCTTCCTCGAGTGGGGTTCAGAGCTAGCACGCCACCGAATGACGCTTCTTACTGTGGGTCCTCATACCATGTGTAGTGCTTCCCTAATTTCATATGCCTCGGGATAAACAAACGCCTCATCATGATCACATGCATAGAGATCCTCATATGTGTTGGGAAAAACTCACCTCTTGATTTGATACCCAGTTTTAAGAGTGATTAATTTGATCATTACCTATGTGGTAAAGAAGGGTAATCTATGTCATAAGGACTTAGTATCTAGGATACAAGTTTGTGTCCTAAGAAAGCAGCAGAAGAACTCAGGTTCAAAAGTTATGTTCAAACAAATAGTATATCAAAGTAGCATCGAGTTATATTCGACGCAACGTCGACTGCTCAAAATGACGCAAAATCTTGATGCGCTGAGTTCCTCTCAAAGTGTCGTCGACTTCTTCCCAAAGCAGCATCGACCTCAAAGCAAGAAAATTTCTTCTACTATTCGAAGCAATCGCCAAAACCTACAGTCAGCGCTGAATCAGCCAGAACAATATAGAAATCATAAAGATAACTCCTCCAAAGAAACTCTAATATCTTCTCCTCTACTATTTAGAGTAAACATCAAAAAGTCTCAGCACAACTCTGTATTCTCCCTCTCCACTACTCAGAGCAACGATGTCCTCCCAGAAGGCCTCTAATGCCTATTTCTTGAAACTTTTCTCGACAAAAATCATGGATAAGAATATAGTCGTGAACTTCCATTTCTGGCAAGATATCTATGCATATGATAGTAGCTTCTAGAAAAATTAATGATGATATTTTGGAATTAATTCAAAACAAAAGGGCATATATAAGAATAAAGATCAGACAAAAAGAAAAAAATGAAGATAACTGATGAGTCCCATTTATATACACATGCTTGGACTCATCTGGGCTTATTTTCATGCATATGCACTTCACTTTTAGTTCATTATTGCTTATATTTCACTTGAACACATTTCTTCACGAAGTGCACCTTTTAGACCCGTTTTGGTGTGCATTTGCGCTCCATGTTATTGGGGGTAAGCACATGGTGCTCCTCAACCCTTTTTCTTTATTTGGATTGAGCTGGAAGGGTATTCCTAGCTGTATGATTGATGTTTGGTGCTGTGCAGGTGGGTAGATCATCAATTATGCCCAGTTTTCATGTCTGCATGAATCGCACGGTCGTGCGTTTTCTTGACGCACGGTCGTGCATTTTCTTGACGCACGGTCGGCTGCGATCGTGCGCGTTCATTTACGGCCCAAAACAGCATTCTGAATTTGGTCGTGCATTTTTACGCACTGTCGTGCGTTTGGTCGTGCATGAACAAAATTCTGCACCTGTCTATAAATAGCTGCTCCGCGAAAACAGCCAGATCGACTTCGTTTCTAGGTCTTTTTGAGCGCCATTTTTTGCGTTTTTTTGTTCTAGGCCTCCTCCATCATCCTCAAGCTTCAAGGAGAGGGATCTAGCCCTACATCCATCATCATCCAAGGAGAAGGATGCTTTGGTCTTGTGGCCAGATCGTGACACGAAGAAGACGGGCCATTGGAAGGTAGTGACAGCCTTCTCTACCCCGGACGCAGTTGAGGACCGAGCTTGGACGCGGATTGACAACCCAGCGATTCCAACCGTGAATCTTCGACAAGACTTCAGATTGGGTCGATTCCTTGCTTTCTCCCCTTTTATTTTGATGATTGTATAAGCTACATTCTTCTATCTTTTGATGATGTGCACTATGAATCTTGCTTTGTAATGTTTAATTCATGTTTATGAGTTCATATTATTCATATGTGTGTATGAGGTGCGCCCCCATCCATTTTCCATCCACATCCGTCATCACCCTCCACTCCATTACGCTAGCCTACTCTTCCATTCCGTAAGACTACTCTTCCATCTGCCAAGCTAAGCGGTGCTAACGGCCCGTGCAATCCACCTCGACCCCGCCGGTGCAAACCATTCCATCCGCAAGCCTTCTCGTCCATCCGCCTAGTGAAGCATGGCATAGCGGCCCGTGTAATCCATTCGCCTAACGAAGCAGTGCGCTCAAGGCCTGCACAGTTCGATTCTACTTGCCTACTCGTCCATCCGCCCTTGCGAAGCAGCGCGCTTAAGGCCTGCCTAGTCTCCATCCCGCCAAGCGAAGCATTGCATAGGGCTATTGCATAGGAGTAGTTGTAATATTTTCTCTTTATTTCCACAATCCAAAACCCCCCGTTTCCGCATCCATCCGACTTAAAGGACTTCAATCTCAAGTACTTCCTCGATAGATAACTCCACCTTACCGTGTTCCTTTGAGATCGATACTCGGCGATTTGCTCCTCGTTTTATATTACTTGAATGATCGGTACACTGTCGTTTCGTGCCACCGTCTTGCTACTGCCTATAGCGGTGTGCTAAGATTTGCACATCAAGTTTTTGGCGCCGTTGCCGGGGAACACAGACGTGTGAGTTTTCTTGAGAGGGAGAGCCGAGAGATAGTAGTTCTTCCAGTGTGTATAGCCGCTTTATTATTTTTGTTTGCTTTTTAATTATATATTGTTTGTTATTATTTCTCTCTCCCATTTTAAAGTTTTAAGCAAGTTTTCTAAGTTTTGTTATAATTGATTGTGTAGCTTTTCTGCCCAAAGACCTTTGAATCGCTATGGATTCTGTGCCTAAGCTTAACTGCTATGACACTTTCTGCCATGCTATTGACGCCTTAAATATTATGAATGATGAGCTACGTAGGACTTTGCGTTGTTTGCTTTGTCAAAATACGGATCATGTTTTGAAGGACTGCCCCAGGCTTTTACCTACTCCAATTCCTGACCGCCGCTCCTTCACTCATGACAACATTGTCCCTACCGCTCATTCTTTACACATGGAGGCAATCGTTCCCTCTACCCCTGAGCTTATCTCGTGCATGGACTCTTCACTCCCTGTATATGGCTTTACTCCTAGTGATGACGATGATTCATTTGATGGCCAACAAAGTGAGATTTGGTAGCTCCATGATGAACTAGAGTGGGATGAGGAAAGTATTCTTTCCACTAGGGAGCCATTAGCAGATCTTTTTGCGGAGGAACCTGATATTTTACTTTCTGATTCTGATGTTCCTCCAGTTTCTTTGCAAACTTTTTCTACGCATATCTTTTATGATCCCGTCGAAAATTATTTTCAGGGTGATGTTCTTGACCTCCAAGTTGCACCAAAGTGGGATGATGAGGATGACCTTTCTGATGAGGAGTTATGCACCTCTTCATTGGTGAAGGAGATCTGTCGCACCATTGATGCCTTCGAGTTTTCAGATGCGCCTCGTTATGACTCTTACGACACTGACAGTGATCATGCTTGGGAACCTGCCAGGAGTGACGCCGGGGCCACTCCTCCTTTTTTTGAACCTTTTAGTCCTTCATCCATTTTATTTCCTAATCCTCCTTCTAATAATGCTGATATTGATAAATTCATCCTTCCTGCTCCCTCTCCTGCTTCTATTTATGATATTTCATATATCCCCCTGCAGGTAAATGAATATGTGGACCCATTCTTAGGTGATTATGAGTGGCAGTCTTGGAAGGACAATCAAATGGCAATGATGAAATCCATCGCCTATTCCACCTCATCATCATTGCCTGCGTTTTCCTTGAAAGACTGGGTGCAAGGTGGAAAGCGCTACTTCATCCATGACCGCAGATTGGAGGAGAGGAAGAGGATGAAGAAAGATGAAATATGGAGATGGAAAGCTCCTGATCTTCTGATGTGCTGCTTTTGGTTCTTCGGGCCCATCTCTTTTATTTTTTGTTACTATTTTAAATCAACTTATAGTTGATCATTTTGAGGCATGTAATATTTAGGATTTACTAGCTTTTGCTTTATGCTTAGACTTTTATTAAAACTGCATAATACAGGTATTAAGTCCAGCTTAAGGAAGGGGTAAACAAAAGCGCTACTGGGAGACAACCTAAGTTTCTGTGCTTTTAGTTTTCTCTAACATGCTAATAGTTTAGTTTTACATATATATTTTTGCGTGGAGTCTTTTCCTGCAGGTGCGTGGCGATTTTCTAGTTTGGCGGATATGGGAGTGGATTCTTTAGTACATGCCAATCTTCTGGTATGCTCACTTGCTGAGCATTGGGTACTCTCTTCCCCTAGCTCTATTTTTTTATTTCCATAGTTACATATTGTGTTGGATTGTTTAGTTTATGTCTGGGGGGAGCTATTTTTTGTGCTCGCTCACATGCACTATTGCATAGCATACTAGAAGCTTCTATTTAAGTTATTGTTCATTTTCATTGCACTTCACTGCACCCACTATGCACGCAGTTACTTGCGAGTGCTACCGTGCCAAATTTCCTTTTGGAATGGAGCCGGGAAGTCAATTGTGTTAGCTAAGAATTGTGGTTTGGAGTACGATGTTGACTCCAGTAGTGTTCTAATCGAATACTCATGTTTTACATATAATTTTGTGTAGAGGTTATCTCTATTTTCATGCTTTGTACCTTTATTCTTATCTAATCTAGTAATTAGAGTTTTATTTTACTCAAATCATGAACCTGTGCCGATCTACCGGTAGTGTAGGTGAGTTGGTATCGAACACTAGATTCGTATTTCTCGAGTCGGGAGAAAGAGTTATCTTTCTCGGTGGCTAAGAACTCGCCCCTAGCGACTCTCGAAACATAGGCACCAGGTAGTTCTAACGCATTAGCATGATGTAGGCCATTCTTTGGGCCGTTTGAGCTTTGAGCCAAAACCAGAAATTCACCCTTGCTAACCAATTTTGAGCCTATCCCTCCTTTTCTATTTAGCTCCACCGCTCTCGCTTAAGCCAAGATTACCAAACATGTATGCGCACGTGTTTCGAGCTTTATAGTATAACTGATTATTGTGTTGTGCTGTTATTTATGGATAAACATTTGGATTGCTTAAGTTGAAGAGAAAAAAGTATTAATGAGCTGAAAATTAAAAAGATTAGCGCTTCAAAAGAAAAAAATAAGAAAAAAAAAATCCGAGCTTTATATTCTAATTCAGAAATTCTGAATTGTTTGATAGGAATTACTTTATATTGGGTGTTGGCGATGAACACATCAGCTTTATTTGTTGCCGGGGTTTACAAATTGTATTGCTCAAATGTGTTAGGTGCGTTAGCCTCCGAGTTTATCATTGTATATCCTACCGCAACCTAAGCCACATATTTACCTGAAAGCCCTATTGACTTGTGTGTAGTTTTACCTAATGCTGTGGAGAGAGTGTGAAAGTGCGAGCTTATGGCTCCCGACACCGATGGATTTCGGTGGAGTTAGTTCCGTATCCCGTATTTTTTGAAATACTCGTCTGAGCGTGTCTCTACATTCTCCCTACATGCGACTGGCAGATCACACTTGGTTCAGCTTTTGAGTAAACTAATCTCTTATTTACTATTTTAGATATTTGTAAATTACTTTGCATAGTAGAAATTTCTTTTACGAGAGTTTTATGCACATGATTATTTGATTTCGCATATTATTCCTAGCCACAATCACCTTTCTAACCCTTGTTTTTCCCGTCCGCCGAGAGTAGTTTGCTCGGGACGTGCAAACAGGTGAGTCTGGGGGTGTGATGAGTCCCATTTATATACACATACTTGGACTCATCGGGGCTTATTTTCATGCATATGCACTTCACTTTTAGTTCATTATTGCTTATATTTCACTTGAACACATTTCTTCACGAAGTGCACCTTTTAGGCCCGTTTTGGTGTGCATTTGCGCTCCATGTTGTTGGGGGTAAGCACATGGTGTTCCTCAACCCTTTTTCTTTATTTGGATTGAGCTGGAAGGGTATTCCCAGCTGTATGATTGATGTTTGGTGCTGTGCAGGTGGGTAGATCATCAATTATGCCCAATTTTCATGTCTGCATGAATCGCACGGTCGTGCATTTTCTTGACCCATGGTCGGCTGCGATCGTGCGCGTTCATTTACGGCCCAAAACAACATTCTGAATTTGGTCGTGCGTTTTTACGCACGGTCGTGCGTTTGGTCGTGCATGAACAAAATTTTGCACCTGTTTATAAATAGCTGCTCCGCGAAAATAGCCAGATCGACTTCGTTTCTAGGTCTTTTTGAGCGCCGTTTTTTGCGTTTTTTTGTTCTAGGCCTCCTCCGTCATCCTCAAGCTTCAAGGAGAGGGATCTAGCCCTACATACATCATCATCCAAGGAGAAGGAAGCTTTGGTCTTGTGGCCAGATCGTGACACGAAGAAGACGGGCCATTGGAAGGTAGTGACAACCTTCTCTACCCCGAACGCAGTTGAGGACCGTGCTTGGACGCGGATTGACAACCCAGCGATTCCAACCGTGAATCTTTGACAAGACTTCAGATTGGGTCGATTCCTTGCTTTCTCCCCTTTTATTTTGATGATTGTATAAGCTACATTCTTCTATCTTTTGATGATGTGCACTACGAATCTTGCTTTGTAATGTTTAATTCATGTTTATGAGTTCATATTATTCATATGTGTGTATGAGGTGCTCCCCCATCCATTTTCCATCCACATCCATCATCACCCTCCACTCCATTACGCTAGCCTACTCTTCCATTCCGTAAGACTACTCTTCCATCCGCCAAGCTAAGCGGTGCTAACGGCCTGTGTAATCCACCTCGACCCCGCCGGTGCGAACCATTCCATCCGCAAGCCTTCTCGTCCATCCGCCTAGTGAAGCGTGGCATAGCGGCCTGTGTAATCCATTCGCCTAACGAAGCAGTGCGCTCAAGGCCTGCACAGTTCGATTCCGCTTGCCTACTCGTCCATCCGCCCTTGCGAAGCAGCGTGCTCAAGGCCTGCCTAGTCTTCATCCCGCCAAGCGAAGCATTGCATAATGGCATTGCATAGGAGTAGTTGTAATATTTTCTCTTTATTTCCACAATCCAAAACCCCCGTTTTCGCATCCATCCGACTTAAAGGACTTCAATCTCAAGTACTTCCTCGATAGATAGCTCCACCTTACCGTGTTCCTTTGAGATCGATACTCGGGGATTTGCTCCTCGTTTTATATTACTTGAACGATCGGTACACTGCCGTTTCGTGCCGCAGTCTTGCTACCGCCTATAGCGGTGAGCTAAGATTTGCACATCAATAACATAAATATAATTGTTATCAAGAAGAAAATATCAACTCTCTCTTAGTGTGATGTTCTACCATTGAAGTAGGTGTTGGAGCCTATGTTCCGCATCTCTTGGTATGAGAATAACAAATACCGTGTTATATTTGATCTTGTATTCTATGTGTTTATAGTATGCAGGTTGTACAGCAACTATATCTACACATCCCTATAAATAGTATACTGAATGGAGATGACTCTCTGGAAAGAGAGCTAACGCCCCGCGTTAGCCGTTCGACGAAATTGTGCCTGATGAAACTGCGTTCGACGAACTCTGAAGGCCATTCGACGAACTCTAAAGGCCGTTTAATGAAATGAATTTCCATTCGACAAAATTGCGCCTGAAGAAACTGCATCCTACGAACTCTAAAGGCCGTTCGACGAACTCTGAAGGCTGTTTGACGAAATGAATTTACGTTCGACGAATTTATTGCAGTTCGACGAATTTTGAAGGGGAACGAAACTCAACGCCGACGTTGACTCTTAACGCCTGCGTTGAATCCACAAACTGCCACGATCTTGACGGTTGCGCGATTTTAGCCACGACAGTGCACCTTCACTAACGTCGGCGTTAACTCTTAACGCCATGCGTTAGCTCCGATGGCTATTTAAAGTACAGCCCTCTCATTCTATATTAGATGATTCCAGAATTCTGATACTTTGGAGAGAGGTTCGTCTACAACAATTAAGAGATCTCCCTTGGGCTAATATGAAGATCTAAAGAAGATTTTGAAGGAGAAGGTCTAATATTCCATATGAAGGACGATCGTTTCATGAACGCCAACATCTGCATTACCTTCATCTTCACTTTCAGAATTTCTTGGGGAGTTTCCCTTTATTTATCTTGTAATCTTTTACTTTTTCCTTTTGTAATTTGTGTGGAGAAATCGTTCGGGGAGAACGTCGGATTCTGGGAAGGATTCCGTGGGTAAATTCGCCTTGTGTTGGCGACTAGGTCCTTGTGCGGCTTATGGGGTAATTCGCCACCTTGTGCGTGGCGACTAGGTCGAGGGTAGATCTAGGGGGTGGCTAGAGATCTTATCTGGGGATAGATAGGCTATAGCCAACCAGTCCCTGGGAGAAGGACCGGTGAAACATCAAAAAATGTTTTTACATATTCTCGCCTTGATTTCTAGCGTTATAGAAATCAAACATTTGTGTATTCAATTTATTATGAAATAAAATCATGTCTTTCAATGTTCTATTCAATTGATTTTATTTCCTCTTCAAGAATGTTTTAATTTATATTTTCATCAAAGTATTAAAATTAATATTTGTGTAATTATCTTTGAAATACAATAATCTTTTTCATTATCTCTGATTTTCTGGAATTGTATTTCATTTAAGATTTCATAAGTAAAATCACTGTGGCAATCTTTTTGTTCTAAGGAATATTTTCTGGAGAGCTAACGCCCAGCGTTAACACTTAACGCCAGGCATTAACAACAGTTAACAAAAAGTTTTGTTTCTCTTGTTTAAAAAGGAATCTTTAATATAATCTTTTCTGAGATATCAAAATATATTTTCTTATAAAATATTCCTAAACTTCGGTCACAAACTCTGATAAATTTAATTAAGATTTAAATTCCATAAAACCCTTATTCACCCCCCCCCCCCCATCTAAGGGCGTCGTAAGATCCAACACGTGGTATCAGAGGAAGGTTATTCCAATACGGCTTCACAATCAGGAATAATGGCGCTTTATGATCTCGCATCTTCTAGAGGGGATAAAATTTTTATGAAAATGAAAAATCATTATGTCCACCATTATTTAAGGGTGAAAATTATAATGGGTGGAAAACTCTTATGGAAAAATTTCTTAAAACTTTGGATATTGAAGTTTGGAATATTACAATTAAAATGCCCCCAAATATTTTAAATAAAAATGAAATGTTTTTAAATGCCAAATCAATGAATAGTCTATATTGTGCATTGGATCAAAATATTTTCAAACTTATTTATACACTTCCTAATGCTTATGAAGTTTGGAAATTTCTTGAGAATTCTTATAGTCTTCCTTCCACAGATGATGAATATGAGCAATTTCTTATGGATCCAAGAGAAGAAGACAACATCACAATATTGGACTCAATTGATGGCAACGCATCAAGCGAAAGAGAAGACGAAAATTCAAATATGGAAGTGGAATGTGAAGAAGATGTCAAAGGAACCCTTGGTTCAAATCTTGTCTCATCCCATAACAATGTAAGAAAATCAAAAACTTCTCTTTTTGTAACAAATTCTATTTCTACATCTCGTATGCTTAAAATTGCTAAACGTAAAATTTTAAAGTTGAAAATTGCTAATTCTAAATTACTCTTAGAAAATAAATCTTTAAAAGCAAACGATAAAGTAGAATCAAATATTGATGTGTTAAATTCTCTTTCATGCTCTTTAGTTGAAATTCCCACTCCTTGTTTTGTTTTTAATGATCTTAAAGAAAAATTCAAGGATACTAAAAAAAGGCTCTTAGTTTCTAAAGAACATAATGAAAAATTGATAATTGAAAATGAGGCTTTAACTTGTAAGTTAAGACAATTAAAATCTTTTGTTGAAAAAATTCTAATTTCTAGTAATGTCATTCATCATAAGATTGTGAATAACAAAGATAAATTAGCTTACAAAATAATTTCTAAAAAGGACCATTTTCATACATCAATTCATAAGGTATTTTGTTTCAAAATGAATTATGACCCTCACAAAATTCTTAAGAGTCACTATTATAAGTCTCAATATATTTTCAATCATGACTCAAATTTAAAAACTCATATTCATGAAAATCAAACTATAAAATATTATCCTTCATATTATAAGAGTATGTCTATAAGAAAGAGTGGAAATGAAAATCATCAAAATAAGAATCAATCATTTAAAACATATTATAACCCACTCTTTCAACATTCAATTTTAAAGAAAGGCAATCACTCTTATAAACTTTTAAAGAATCCATATAATAAAACTAATTATGATTATCAACATCAAGATATTTTGAAAAATAATTTGAATAAACATGAATCCCCAATGAATTATTTTTCAAACAACTATCATCATATAAAGATGTCACATAATCATTTTATTGATTTAAGTGATAAACAACCAAAGTATGAATGGAGGCCCAAAATTAAAAACGAAACACTAGCTCCACTTGTAAAGGCCCATTCATCACTATCTCTCCAAAAGCCAACATGATGTATTTGGGTACCCAAAGGAACCATCTCACTTGGTCCCCTTTGGATACCTAAATCTCTCATTCACCAGGAATCATCGTATTGCATGAAGTAGAAATAAATTATAAATGAAATATCATTATTCTACTTCATGATATGCTTAATTGCTTTTTCTTTTGTTTATTTTTTGTTTTTGAGCTAACTTATTTATGATCACTTTATATATCATGAGATATGACTTTCATTTTAAGCCTAATGTTTAACAAATCAAATTGAATTAAATTGAACATAAAGTCATATTTTTGTGTGATCTATCTTTCCTTTTTATATGTTTTATCCTTTTTAAATCCATTGCCTATAAATGTCTTATATTATCATTATGAATTGAATGCTAAATTTGCTAAATGATATTATCAAGACTAATGAAATTACTTTTAAAATTGGATTTAAATGGACTTTTAGGGGTCTTAAGCTAAAATATTAAATGCATAACTTATTGCATATTTGTCTATTTTTCGTTGCTGCATATAATAACCCCTATATTGAAAATCATAATCGAGAAAAATCAGAATCAAATAAATAAATAAATAAACATGTGTTGTTAACGCAAGGCGTTATCACTAACGCTGGCGGTAGCATATTTTCCTAAAAATTCTGATTTCTCTAATTATTATTTTTCTGAAAAATTATTTTACTATCATTATTTTCAAATACCTTGTATTTGTTTTGTCTAATTTCTTCAAATTAAAATAACAAAGAAAATTTACAAAAATGATGAATATCATTTCACAATCACCACCATGATCTATTAATATCCTATGCTAAAATTCATTATAATCATATATCATAATTCATGATCCATCAAGACCAATCTTAAATCAACTAATTCTATCAACCTTAGGAATTATGAAATATATGATTGCAATTGGTATTATAGTTTCATATCTTGTTTTGTGTGTGTGATGTGAATCTCTATTATTTGCATGTATCTCATTATCTTTAGACCTATGAATTAACTTGATATCAACAAGATGAAATCAAATAGAATTATCAGTTCTTTCTAGGTCTATAAATTTTTAAAACTCTATAATTGATTACATGCAAACCAATTATATATATTTAGCATATTTTTCATAACATCCAAATTCATTATCCTAGATTTACTTCTTGGTATATGCTCAATTTATTGCTAGGATTATCAATATAGTGATATGCTAAAGGTAGAGAAACTTGAACTTTAAAATTCATGAGTACAATGTGGTTTCAAAATCCACTATATGTTCTAAAACTAAAATAAACTCATGTTTTATGAATCAATCCTTAGACTAAAACGATTAGTATATCCATAATCATTAACCCATGACATCTATCTCACAATAGCGAGGGCGTAGGATTATGTGCATTAAAGACCTAACCTCTAAGTCATGTCTTGTCCTTAACCGGGGAGGGTTCTAGTACGGCCTTGCGAGGCACTGGGGGGAAAGAGTGCTAGGTTGAGCGTCGTCTTTTGTATGCATATGGGATTAACACCCCAACCTACGACATGTGTGCAGCTCCTCATGTCCATCCGTCTCTTAGTACGGGGCTATAATGTGTAGACATATAGTTAGGGTATATTATTCTTGAGTATATTCATATTATATTCTTTGCATGAATATTATCTCACTCTTTATACTAAAATCATGCATATTTGTTTTTGTTCTAACATTGCATCTTGTGTTTGCATATTTTATTATTTTGAGCTTTAATGATTTTACAAAACACAAGTACTTGAAAAATCACCAAAAACATGCTAAAAGAGCCTTCAAATCTAATCAATATACTCTGAAATTTCAACTGAAGGAAGGCCTCTTTATAGGACAAATCAATTTTGAAAAACATTTTTCAAAAAATCAAGAAATGCAGTTCTGTTTTGGCGTTAAGAAGTTAACGCCTAACGTTAGCTCCTTTGCTCCAAAATATTTTTTTTGAATAATTTGTGGTATTATTTTAATATTTTGTGTGTGTTTTATTTCTCTGTTTGTAAAACGTTTTCTATCTTTTTATTTCCTTTAAAACAAAATTTTATTTCTTTTAAAAAATATATGTATTTTCTCATGCATTATTTTGGGTGTATCTCTCTGCATAGAATATTATTTACTGAAAGGGCTATTAAAGACTTCTATGTTTTCCAGAGAATATATATAAAAAAAAACAAATACAAAATTACAAAACAATTTCAATGAACAAAAATATTTTTTTTCTTGTATGTGTGTTTATTGTTTTGTGCATATATAAAAAAATTTAAAAAATTTAAAATAAATTGATTGTTATTCATTGCCATTGTCAAGGATGATAAATTATATCAATTAAAGATTAAATACAATGTTCAATTTAACATTCAAGTTTCTTAAAAACATTGTTTTGTATTTGTCATGCCTTGAAAATTATCTTGTTATGTGCAATGAAATTGATTGTAGATATACATGTGTAGAAACACTTAGCATGCCTCTAAGTATGAGTAATGTATTATGTTTGATAATAATTTATTCACTCACTTATTTTTGATAATCTACATATGTTTACAATCTTATACTTGTATGATTGTGTAGTGTAATAACATAAATAATTAAAATGCATAAATAGATTACCTACACAACATTGAATTGGTTATTACAATTCTTTGTCTTTCATGCACTTATTCTTTAGAGAAATGTGGTTTAAAATGCTATGTTTGCAAAACAAGTGAATTTGGAGTCCTTAGTCACTAAACTAAAAAACAAATAATAAATGACAAGGAAAACTCCACCAAGCACTACTCACCCTCCTGATAAGTCTTAATGAGCATTGTGAGGTTGAGCATCTTGGCTAAGAATTGTAAAGTGTCTTGTAGCAAACATTTATACATCACTTCTCTTAGTACACCGGATCACAAAAAAATTGAAAATAATGCTAAAAAGTATAAATGTGATCCCCAAACACTACTTTGCACCCTGACAAGTCTTAATAAGCATTGTGTGTGTGCAAAGCACCTTGGTAGATATTCTCTTTATTTATGTGCATTGAAATATTGTGGAAGTAATATTATTTGTGTATTTTAATATTGTGTTAATTCATTATACATGTCATGTGTTTTTGATTGATTCACTTGTATACTTTATCAAAACACACTTATTGTACACATCATTATCCTTATTAAAACTTCTACTCATGAGAATTGGATCCTAATGCTCATCTACTCAATTCTCTACAAACTTAAGTAAATGTACTAGATAACAAAGCATGACCGCTACAATGTTTATGTTTACTTGAAATGCAAATTTTATTACATTGTAGTTTGTGTATCTTTTCTTGATATTATGAAATCATGCTTGCAATATTATCTTAATGGAATAGCATCTCTTCAATCTTTAACTCAAGCATCAACTTTTCAAATTTAAAACTCATTATCCTTTATACGATTTTATCTTCTAAAATGATGTTTATGTTTAAGAATGCTTATTATATTCTTCTGCTAAGTTTACCACTTATGCTCATTCATGTCTATTATTTTTAACACCGTGTTTTTCTTTTCAACAAGTGGTATCTTAAAATAGAATGCTTACTTTAACATGTTAGCTATGTTGCTTACTACTATATGTTACATCATGCTTATATTTTTCTCAACAAGTAGTATTTAACAAGCTTTTGATTGCATCCTATTTTTCTTCTCGACATAAAACATATTACTCCTTATTACATACTCACACCTAAACCCTCTTGTGATACTACCAAAAGGAGAGAATAAATTGCATAATTCTAATATTTAGGGGGAGTGCATTATAATAATATTAAACTCAAAAACGGGGTATCTTTGTAGGGGGAGTAATCATTTTGGAGGTGCATACACTATCATATGCTCGATCATGACAATCCTTCAATAAGTGTTTCCTTATCTATCTTAGAAGATATACACTCATCCCTACCCACTTTTGTTAATAACATAGGGGGAGAAGAAATTGAGAAATCTAGTAAAATAGATATTTAGGGGGAGTAAATTATAAGAGAACACTTATGTAGGGGGAGGACTTCATATAGAAAGAGTATGCATTATCGCTATCAAATCTATCATGCTTTTAACCTGTTATTCATGCATATATTATTACCTCACTTATCTATAAATATAAATGGTCTTTATCTCACTAATTTCTCATACAGGTATTTGTTATTATCAAAAGGGGGAGATTGTTGGAGCCTATGTTCCGCATCTCTTGGTTTGAGAATAACAAATACCGTGTTGTATTTGATCTTGTATTCTGTGTGTTTATAGTATGCAGGTTGTACAGGAACTATAGCTACACATCCCTATGATTAGTATACTGAATGGAGATGACTCTCTGTAAAGAGAGCTAACGCCCCGCGTTAGCCGTTCGACAAAATTGCGCCTGATGAAACTGCGTTCGACGAACTCTGAAGGTCGTTCGACGAACTCTGAAGGCCATTCGACGAAATGAATTTCCGTTCGACAAAATTGCGCCTGATGAAACTGCGTTCGACGAACTCTGAAGGCCGTTCGACGAACTTTGAAGGCCGTTCGATGAAATGAATTTACGTTCGACGAATTCGATGCAGTTTGACGAATTTTGAAGGGGAGCGAAACTCAACTCCAGCGTTGACTCTTAACGCCCGTGTTGAATCCACAAACTGCCATGATCTTGACGGTTGCGCGATTTCAACCACGACAGTGTACGTTCACCAACGTTGGCGTTAACTCTTAACGCCACACGTTAGATCCCGTGGCTATTTAAAGTACAACCCCTCTCATTCTATGTTAGATGATTCCAGAATTCTGATACTTTGGAGAGAGGTTCGTCTACAACAATTAAGAGATCTCCCTTGGGCTAACATGAAGATCTAAAGACGATTTTGAAGGAGAAGGTCTACAACGCATATTCCATACGAAGGACGATCGTTTCAAGGCCGCCAACATCTGCATCGCCTTCGTCTTCACCTTCAGAATTTCTTGGGGAGTTTCTCTTTACTTATCTTGTAATCTTTTACGTTTTCCTTTTGTAATTTGTGTGGAGAAATCGTTCGGGGAGAACGTCGGATTCCGGGAAGGATTCCGTGGTTAAATTGGCCTTGTGTTGGCGACTAGATCCTTATGTGGCTTAGGGGGTAATTCGCCGCCTTGTGCGTGGAGACTAGGTCGAGGGTAGATCTAGGGGGTGGCTAGAGGCCTTATCTGGGGATAGATAGGCTATAGCCAACCGGTCCTTGGGAGAAGGACCAGTGAAACATCAAAAAATGTTTTTACATATTCTCGCCTTGATTTCCAGCGTTATAGAAATCAAACATTTGTGTGTTCAATTTATTATAAAATAAATCATGTCTTTCAATGTTCTATTCAATTGATTTTATTTCCTCTTCAAGAATGTTTTAATAATTTTCATCGAAGTATTAAAATTAACATTTGTGTAATTATCTTTGAAATACAAAAATTGTTTTCATTATCTCTTATTTTCTGGAATTGTATTTCATTTAAGATTTCATAAGTAAAATCACGGTGACAATATTTTGTTCTAAGGAATATTTTCTAGAGAGCTAACGCCCAGCGTAACACTTAACGCCAGGCGTTAGCAACAGTTAACAAAAAGTTTTGTTTCTCTTGTTTAAAAAGAAATCTTCAATATAATCTTTTATGGGATATCAAAATATATTTTCTTACAAAATATTCCTACACTTTGGTCACAAACTCTGATAAATTTAATTAAGATTTAAATTCCATAAAACCATTATTCACCCCCCCCCTCTATGGGCGCCGTAAGATCCAACAGGAGGTTCTCCTCTCGGAAACTCAAACTGTTAATTAAGAAGAATCTTCGCCTATGTCGGAAGATTCAAAAAAAGAAGTAGATCCTTTCTTTTCTCAAGGATCAATCAGTTGAAGATCAAGATTCAGCATTATCTCCTCCAGAATCTTGATCAAAGAAGAAGAAGTCTTAAACCACAATCTGTGGATACTTCACTCTTGACCAGATAACAAAGAGTTCTTGAATCTCTGTCTCAAATAATCTAACTAGTTGAGCTTCCTTATCAACAACTCATTCAGTTTTGGAGAGACCTTGTCAACAACTCCTAGTTGAGCTTCATTATCAATAACTCACTGATTTTTAGAGAGACCTTGTCAACAACTCCTGCTTGAGCTTCCTTATCATTAGCTCATTTAATTCAGAGAGACCTTATCAACAACTCCACACTATTAAGGGAACCTTATCAAAATCCCTACACTGTAACAGTGGAATCTTGCTTGCGGGCATAAGAGTATATGTACCCATATTTATTGGGGAACTACTATAAAACTCTTGTATCGTATATGTTGATTCTCTCTCCTTTATCTTTGTTTTCCTATTAAATATTATAACTGTGGGATGTATGATGATTGCTTGTGTTAAGGATAATCCTAACCTAAGAAAGATCATAAGATCTAATCCGCTTAAAAGAAAAATCAAAAGAAATTAACACTGTATTCACCCCCTCTAGAGTAAGTCTCAAGTTATTACCATCCCTTTCAATATGCATGTGAAGGATGTCGGCGTATAAAATTATGCAATGTCATTGAAGATGCCACAATTTTCCAATGTTTTTTGTAATTATATTGCGTCATATCTCGAAGGATTGGACATTTTTTTCTTCCACACGCCAAAAGTGCGTTCAATCACACTACGCAATGATGAGTGCGCCTTATTGAATATTTCCTTTCGTCCATGAACTGCAAGATTTCTGCATGTAAAATGATATCTTTTTTGGTATATTTTAAAATATCTCATTTGTAGTGGATATCCTGCATCAGCCAATTAATATTTTTCTAAATATTAAAAATCATGTTAATAACATATATATGAATTTTAAATAATAATAATTAGTTAGACAAGTTACTTGGAGGAGGATGAGGAAAGTTTCAATTTTGATCCAAAATTATGCTCATGAAAACATGGTTATCATGTGTTGAACCCTCTCAACCAGGCATGACAAATGTAATGGTCATATCAAAATCACAGACAACCATTATATTTTGAGTTGTAGATCCATGATGTCCTATGTATGAAACTTGTTCATCAACTGGAATGCAAGCATCAACATGTGTCCCGTTGATTGCTCTGATGCAATCCTTGAAGTAGGACATATATCGTGCGTCATTTAAAATCTTGGATGGGATATATGTAAATTGATCATCTGCGGGTGCGATAATATCCTGGGAAAGCTTTACTAATGCGACAAGCCATCGTGAAAAATAATGGCTTATTGTTTACATCAAATGTTGAAAATGCTCATAGGTTTTCCTTATTGACTCACGGTGCCCCAAACTATAAATTGCAATTTTAATTACTTCTCTTGCGGTAGCCTAGATCACTGTAGTCCATGTGATAAAACAAGTTGACCACGTAAATCCAGAAAAATTTGTCGTGACATCTGAAAGGTATTATAAAATCTGACAGGAGGACCATCCAAAGTTCACCAACCCACTTATCTTCTATGTTGGAAGAGGTCATTCAAGGTCTCCTATCATCATAAAAAGAGTTGTAATCGAGCATCACATTCATAGTAGTGTTCATCATCATAACATTGTAGGATGCTCTCTGAAGTCTATCATTCAATTCAACATCATTCAACTGACAAAAGTTCTCGTTAGACATTTTTGGGGGTTGTACAATCACAATAGAAAACAGCTCAAAAGCACTAAACATTGAATTAATACCGGCAAGGATATATTTATACATAAATAAAAATGTTACTAGCAAGGAAGAACAAATACATATTATATTCACATGAATTAATACATCATACAATTACAACCCATTGACTGATTATATGAAATTGATGGACATCTGCTGGTCAATATGTAAGTCAGACTATCATGCAACCATACAAAATATCATATAGCTACTACTATACAAAATATCACATAACTACAATCATACAAAATATCACATATCTATAACCATACAAAGTATGATCACATAACTACAACCATACAAAATATCATATAGTTATAACCATACAAAACAAATCACATAGTGCATGTAACATTATGCCTGTATGTTGAACTAGGAAACCACGGTTCAACCTTTGAGCCCGAAAACCATGGCTCGAGGAGTTCGGACTGGTGTAGTTTGCTCTTACTTCTCCTGAGTTCAATCTTTAGATCGGGCACTCAGGACTTGGAAGCTCTCTCACAATGGATGCAAAACTAGAAACAGACCCCGGAGTTGCAGCCAGGAGGTCTCGCCACTAACATGGAGGATCTAAAGAACTTCCCCTCCCAAGCCAATTGCTGAGTTGGGAACCTTAGAGGGTGCTAGAGAGTTCTTGCCCACCCACCCGAAAACCACGGTGAGCAGCAAGTTGGACCTCCCTAGTAGACCAAAGTTAACCAGAGGAGAGAGAAACAAGTGAGAGATGCTCTCCAAAGGTTCCATTGAGGGTCTATTTATAGTTTTCTTAAAACGGTCAGCGGATAGCTAAATATCGCATCTTGGTTTTACTAAAAGCAGCCCAAAATGGTCTGCCAACAACGAAAGCCCGCTGTTTGGAATGGCTAACTGCAGGCCTGAGAGGGAATCCTTGAAAAACGTGTCATCCATCTAATGTGCGAGTCCAAGTTGCCTTAGACCAACTCATCCGAGTGGCGAGTGCTCGATTGAGCTGGGACTCACCACTCGCGCCGAATTGAGAGGCAAGTGCCCACTAAGGGTGAGTGCGAGCTGAGGTATGCCACTCACCCAGCCGACTCGCCCATCCGACTTGCCCAACCGACTCGCCCAGACCCAATTCTGCTCTAGATCGCCTAATGGCTTGATGAATCAACTCGACAAACACGGGGTTGTACACTGAACAAATAATATAACATTGGTCCGACCGGAGCCCCACAACATATCATACACAAAAGCAAGATATTATATAAGGCACAAAAATACACTACTCAGAGAAATAAAAGCACTAGCGAATGCTTTATTAAACCAAATATGAAAGTCCACATTTACGAAGGAATGTTCAACAAAGTCGTCCTTTTGGCTTTACATCAAACCAGTAGTATTAATACATCATAATAGTACTAATACAAATATTGGATCACAGACCGGCAACTAAAAGAAAGGTATAAGAGAATGCGGATTTCTTTGGCACTTCAACTTTGGGCTTTATGCCCATTGTTTCCCGCAATACTCTATGGCGCCTGCACCAATCATAAATAAAAGGTAATTGAGGGTCAGCAATGAGCTGACCACAAACTGCGTAACGATCCCTCCCACTAGCCATCCTAGCGGACTCCGGGGCGGGACACCGCTCACCTGCAAGTACATCACAACAAGTAATATATATCAAAATAAATAAAGTGTGACTAAGATACAAAAGGTGAAGTGTCAAGCATAATTAATCTTTTAGGTTGAGCATATAAAAATAGGGGACCTAAGAATGCAAGTGAGGATGGTTGGGTAAACACAAAGGTTTCTCCGTAACCGCCTAAGCAACATCACATGAAGCTAACACATCTTCATTCATCAACAACACATTCGTGGGTACTCACGGCCGATCATTCACTCCATATGCAACCTATCATATAGTCTATAAACATTCATAATGATAACTGCTCATGCCGAACTGCATGGTGTGGGTTCGGTTCAGCTTGTGCTTATTCCTCAAGTAATAGTGATCGACTACACGATGCAGATACAACTTTACCTCGGCCCGTAAGCATTTAGCGTACACTAACAATAGTGCACATGTTATCATACTACGCACTTAATCCACACAAGAGGACATATGCAACATATGCACTACCAACAATATCATACTACACAACTAATCCACACTAGATTATATAGTCATCATATGCACTACAACACTATCATACTATGCACCTAATCCATATAAGAGGATATATGATTTGTATGCACTTCCCGATGTAGGTGTTCCAAGTCAACTCCACTAAAAATGTGGTAAAGTTTTGAGTTCCACCACAAGCACAATCTCATTTTCATACTCGACGGATATCGACTAATACATAAGTAGGATTCACGACGTGGTAACATCTACATGCCAAATAGGAGACCACGAACTTAGGACTTTCAATAGGAACACCAAGGGTTTCCACATTCCCAAACCCAACAATCAATACAACGCATTTCAAAAAGACATTCTCTGGCATGCATACTAGGTCAACCTAAACTGCAATGTCATTCCAAGAATCATTGAACCAGGCATATGGCCACGGGTAGGCTTCACATACCATGAATAAATCCACGGGTGTGACCATCATGGGTCACAGGCGTGACCATCATGGGTCACGAGCATGACTTAGTAAAATATCAGTTAGACGGGTTCTCGGTCGCCTAGACGTGCACCCGATCATTTAGACAAGGTGCACATGCATGACCATCATGGGTCAAGGGCATGATTTTGTAAAATATCAGTTAGATGGGTACCCTGTCGCCTAGATGTGCACCCGATTATTTAGATAAGGTACACGGGCGTGACCATCATGGGTCACAAACATGACTTAGTAAATTATCGGTTAAATGGGTTCCCAGTTGCCTAGACGTGCACTCGATCATTTAGACAAGGTACACGGGCGTGACCATCATGGGTCACAGGCGTGACTTAGTAAAATATCAGCTAAACGGGTTCCCGGTCGCCTAGAAGTGCACCCGATTGTTTAGACAAGGTACACAGGCGTGACCTCCATGGAACACAGGTGTGTACTTCATGTAACTATTCTAGAATGCGATAGCTAGTCCCGAGATGCAGGATTAAGTTGACACACCCTCGGTCACGGGCATGACCGAGGGCGTGCTCTATGAAATTTTATCGAAAATGTCCAGATTCTTCGTAAAATTTATAGAGTGGACACATGGCAGTATTTTTCCCTTTAAGCATGCCTTTTCATTAACTCTTGCATCTAAGAAGTGACATTGGCCACTAAGAGAAGGACACATGGCAATTATTGTGCTTCCCAAGGCATAGTAAATGCATTTCCATTAACTCCAAGGATGTAGTGAAGTGACACCGGCCACTAGGAGGAGGATACATGGCCTTGGATTGTCTTCCCAAAGCATGAGAAATGCGTTCCCGTGACTTCCATAGCCATGGTCGAAACCCTTAATGGAAAACCCTATTCCAAACTCTCCTCACACTCTCATTTTCTCCTCATCTCGTTCCATACACCCAAGAAAGAAAGCCATCACCTTTTTCGTGAGGAAACCAAGCTTAGGAACTACATTTGAAGCAAGCTCACAGGAGACAACAACCACCATGCCACCAAGGAGACAAAACCAGTCCATGGCCTTGAATCAAGTGAGCTTCCGTCCCCTCTCCCTTAGTGCTAGTTTCCTAGATCTAACATGTCGAGACATTGAGCTCAATGGAGCTTGACTTGAGAGAAAGCCGTGGACAAATGGCTAAAATCCATGTCCCCATTCGCTATTCCGGCCACCTCCTAGTTTTATTTTTGGGTGAAATTTAGCTTCCTAGATCTTATTTTGAAAATGTTATGTCATAATTCAAATATAGCTTAAATAATAATTTTTATCAAACAAGATCAGCTGGGTTCAAGTAGGCATGTTCCAGCCAGATCCAGTCCTTGGGCTCAACCTAAAAGTTGAATTGCATGAAAAGAACTTTCTAGAATGGTTTGGCACAAAACTTAAGGTGGACTGTAACTCTCTGAATTCCATTTTTAGTAAAGAGTGACACATACCTTAGTGCCACCATGATTTGTGTATTTTTCTAAGAATACTTATCTGATGCTTATGAAATTTAGTACATGCATGCTAGATGACATTATGGACACGTCCATTAAGTTTCAGAATATTTGGAATTGAATTTGCAATAGTTTAGTGGATAATTTCATTTTGATTAAATGTGTCAAATATAATGATTATGATGTCCAATGGGGCTTTAATTTTGGTGACATGTATGTAATGCTATTTAAGTTTTCTGGTAAAAATTTCAGTGGATTTGGATTTGGTTCGATCACTTAATTTACTACATGATCGAGGTCGCTCTATGAGATTGAATGTGTCGCGGATACCTTAGGAAAATTTTATGAACTGTATAACCTTCAAATTTCAATTGTATCCAAGGCTTTTATTATAATCCTAATATGATGTTCGAGATGTCTGATCAAAATATTAGGGCAAATCGTATTAGTGGACCTAAACATATCACTGACCTCACAAGTAATCCTTAAGATCATAAGTAGATACACCCATGCTTTATACACATCAGTTCACTAGAGTTGGTCCCTAGGATTTTAGGGTAATGTAAACTCGGTGATAATGGTGAGGGTGTATGCTGATGTAGTTTCAAAGGATATGATTATATCCTAGACATATTATCTTGAGGATTTGTTTTGAAGTCCTTGAGTGATGGTTAACACACATTTATATTTGGTAAATTCTTAGCACATTAAGGACTTGGATGGAATTCCTTGGGTGTTGGTTAGCACGGGTTTATACTATGATTATATCATAGTGTGTTATGGTAAGGACTTGGTTGGAAGTCCTTGGGTGCTGGTTAGCATAAGTTTGTTCATGGGATCATATGGGTATGATGTCATACACTGTTGCATATTGGTCTTGGTGGATAGGATTACTTGTGGTGAGTATATGGGCTTACTGGTCATCACACCGTCGAAAGCTGCCAAATAGACTCTAGGCTAAATTGGAAGTTGTCTCGTGGACTTGTTTCCATGATGACCCTTTCGGTATCCATTAAGACTCGGTTGGTTTTAGCGAGCAAAAATATGCAGGTTCTCTGTTATTTTGTTCTTAGCGTCAAGCCTTACATAGGCCTAGGTCTGGTAGTATGCATACCCACCTTGTAGTGGAGAAGCCTGTTGCACTACCCCCATCTAGCCACGACGGGTGGTGCCCGAGAGGTTAGCTACCCTCAAAAAGTGGGAATTAAGGGTCCATGTCGACATAACAAATAGAGTATGTGAGTAAATCATGGATGAGTCATAACACATCCATACATTGCATAGCACCACATAAAGACCCTCATCATATAAATTTGTATGGGGACTTTTATATGATAAGTTACTTATTATTGTGAAAGTTTCTTAACTTATATATTTGTATGAATATTTTTATAAGTTAAGTTCAATTCAGTTATTTATTACTCTGCTTTAATGCGCTCTGTATTACATGTTTGTACGGTTTGATGCTTATACATGTTCTCTTACTATGCTACTATATTAATGTTATTTACAATGACTGCAAGTACTTGGGTACTTATACAACAACTGCTAGATTATAAACATTGACATGTCACCTGCTTTTACATTACTTATTACTGATTATATTGTAACTCATTTTTCCTCATTTCGCCCAGTACCTAAGAGTCATCGGGGGAGAGGATGTGAAGCCACTTAGTCTTTTTGACTAACAGTTGTCGTACCATACTTTTTAGGAGCACACCCAGCAACAGCATACCACGCAGGAGGGCAACCAAGGAGGCAGGGCCTGATATGTTGACGCAGCCTTTACCGTCGCTTCCTTCTGTTACCGATGTGTGATTTTGAGAGTTCTTGATGTAGCCTCTCTTTACATTTATACTATGATATATTCAGGAGCTCTTGTCGCTTCCTATTTTATTTATATATTTTGTGGACTATTATACTTTTACGTGGATCATGTACTCTTGTATTTAATTTATTGATGGATTTGTTAAAATTTTTGATTTGAATCGTTTAGGAGTAAGCAGGAGTTGCATCAACTGAGTTAAAGCCAAACAACCACAATGCCACACAGCAACACAAGAAACTTTATTGAAACACAAACTTCATTTACAGTGCGAGGTATACATGGCGAGACATGATTCATAAGAATCACGGAGGCGAGAAGAACAAACACACCAAAACAAATCTGGCGGCTAGACAAGCTGAGACCGCACAGACCGCTCGACTCCAGAAGTCGTCCGGCTTGACCTGAGACCGCGCGAACAGAAACCGGACAGACCGCCAGCACTGCAAGACCGCACCTCAGACCGCACGAATTGGAGCTTTATTGGAACGAATAATTGAAGCTGTCGCCAGACTGCAACTCAGATCGCCTAACCGCTGAAGGTCGCCTGATCGCTGAGCTCGCTGCGAACAACACAAGAGCGAACATAAACCAGTTCGCAGACTGACCACTGCCGAACTGTTTATTCAAGCCGCTGGGAATCACCAAGGAAGGAGACCGCAACCTGCTGACCGCAAACCTGCGAACACAACAAACAGTCAACTCGCTTCCGAGACCGCCCGACCTCAAAGTGAGACCGCACGAATTAACCCAGGCTCAGTTCTTACAGTTCTCGTTATAAATGACATGCCATGCACCCCTATTTATAGGCGGGTAGACGGATGTCGTCACCGCACAAACCGGGATACAGTCACCACCCGTCAGATCGCCAGCGGTCTCATAAGATAGATCGCGCGATCAGACCACTTGGACGATCATCCGACCAGGACCGCAGAACAGCAGGCAGATCACACACAAGTCGCGCGAACACGAGACCGTGCACAAGCCGCGCGGGCACAAGATCGCTCCTCCCTTAGATCACCAGTAGCAAACAAGAACCATCTGGCCGACTTAGAACAAGTCGCCAGATCGCCAAGCACAAACCGCCCGGACAGGCGGTCACACATAAGAACAGACCGCCCGGTCTTCCAACAAAGAAGATAGGCCAACCAGCAGACCAACTCGGGAACAGACCGCAGCTACTAAGAACAGACCGACAGAACCAACAGTCCGCCAGAACAGATCGGCAGAGATAGACCGGCAGAAAACAAACATAGACCGCGCGGTCTCAGCGGTCACCCAAAAACGGACCACCCGGTCTCCTCCACTTCACTTCAAAATTTCAACACTCCCCCTTGAAGTGGAGACTAGCCCGAGTAAACTCCGCAACTGTGTAAACAGTCCCTTCGCTAGCGGCATTGTGAAGATGTCTGCGACATTGTCCGCACTCCGAACATGCTCGACCATAAGAGATCCTGCCAACACCTTTTCACGAATGAAATGGTGCTCAATCTCAATATGCTTGGTCCTCGCGTGACAGACTGGATTATTAACCAGCTTGAGAGCACTCTCATTGTCCCCGCGTAGCATAGTGGGACCTCAAACCTCCTCATGAACGTCCTCCACCAACCTCCTGAGCCAAACGACTTCCTGAGCTGCTAAGGCTGAAGCCTTGCACTCCGCTTCTGTGGTAGATACGGACACCGAGTCCTGCTTTTTGCTGCACCAAGAAATAGCTGTGGGGCTCGTCATAAAGACATAACTAGACGTTGAACTCTGATCATCCACGTCTCCCCCGTAGTCAGCATCCATGTATCCATGCAACTCCAAGCTTGACCCTCTCTTAAATAGGAGACCCAAATCAGAGGTCGACTTCACATATTTCAGAATACCTTTTGCCGCCAGAAGATGAGGCTTCCGTGACTCCGCCATGTACCGACTCACTTTGCCAACTGCATAGGCAATATCAGGCCTCGTGATGGTTAAGTAAATCAAGCTCCCAACTAGAGCTCGGAACACCAACGAATCAGATAGAACTCTTCCCTCATCCTTCCGAAGTTTATGATGCTGTTCCAGAGGTATAGAGCTGCTCTTCCCTTCTTCCATGCCGAATCATTGAACGATCCGCTCCGTATATCCTTCCTGAGAAACAAGCACTCCGCTCTCCCTCCTATGGACCTCGAGTCCAAGGAAATGGTGAAGCTCCCCCAGATCCTTCATCTCGAACCTGATAGCAAGCTCAGCTCTCAGCCTTGCTACCGCCTCCTTCAGGTTCCCGGTGACAATCATGTCATCCACATACAGCAACACAATAACCCGAGTGCCACCTCCTTCTTGACGAACAAGCTGGAATCGGAGTCTGAAGAAAAGAATCCGCAGAATAGAAGATACTCCGCGATCTTTCCATACCACGCCCGAGGCGCTTGCTTCAACCCATATAAGGCCTTCTTCAGCTTGCAGACGTAGTCTGGACGATCCTCCGAGATGAAACCCGGCGGCTGGATCATGAAGATATCCTTGTCAATCTCTCCGTATAAGAAAGCATTCTTCACATCGAGCTGCCAAATCTCCCATCCACAAGATGCCGCCAAAGCAATAACAAATCGGACCGAAGTCATCTTTGCCACTGGACTAAACGTCTCATCATAATCTTCACCATACTGCTGTGAGAACCCGCGAGCTACAAGGCGAGCCTTGTATCGCTCGATCATACCGTCAGCTTTCTTCTTGAGTTTATAAACCCATTTGCATGTCACAGGGGTAATGTCCATGGGCCTGGGCACTAGAGACCAAGTCTCATTCTTCTTGAGAGCATCCATCTCCTCATGCATAGCAATATCCCACTGCTTCACGCCTTTGGCTTTCTCAAAGCTCGACGGCTCCCTTTCATCCAAGGGACCAGCGAAGAAACATGAGACAAAGCTAACCATATTTCCTCTTGTATATCGATCTAGTGGCTTGATAGTCCTCTTCGACCTCCTAAGAGGTTGCACCTGACTAACCACCTCCTCAGCTGCTTCTTCTGTGCAACCTCCTCTTCCAGACGAAATTGGAGCATCGCTCCCCCTGCTTCCAGAACCTGAAGCCTCCATCTCAGAGCTTGACACAACTAGAGCTCCTGGTGAAACATTCAACTCCACTTGAAGGCTTCCCGCAGCTTTCCCTGCTTCATCAACCCTGCTCTCCGGTAGTTCAACTCCTGAACTTCCCTTGTAGAAAGTCACTTCATCGAACACCACATCCCGAGATACCACTGATCTCCGTGTCTCAGGATCCATGCATCTCCATCCTTTCTTCCGCTCAACATACCCAACAAAGACTAGCTTCCTTGCTTTCACATCTAGCTTTGTTCGAAGAGCATCAGGAAAATGCACATAGCATGTTGACCCGAACACCCGAAGGTGTGCAACACTCGGTTTCTCCTTGAACATCAGTTCGTGAGGGGTCTTCATGTTGATAGGACTTAGAGGCATCATGTTGATGACGTAAGCTGCACAAGACATTCCCTCTGCCCAAAAGGACTTTGGGATACTCTTGGCATAAAGCCAGCATTTGCAGGTTTCCGTCAGATGACGGATCTTCCTCTCCGCAACGCCATTTTGCTGTGGAGTATGGGCACAAGTGAGTTCTCTCCGAACGCCGTGTTTCTTGCAAAAACTTGAGAACTCACCAGAGGTGAACTCCCCACCATTGTCAGTTCTCAATTTTTTCACCCGCAGGCCTAACCGACCTTCCACCAGCTCCTTGAACTCCACAAACTTCGCAAAGGCTTCCGACTTTTCTTTCAGAAAATACACTCAGACATATCTGGAGTAATCGTCAATCAACACCAACATATATCTGTTGCCTCCAAGGCTTGGGGTGGCAGTCGGTCCCATCAAATCACCGTGAATGCACTCCAACGGTGCTTTGCATCTTGTTTGCGATTTATCAAATGGAAGTCGATGAGACTTACCAAACTGACATCCAACACAAACATGACCGTCTCCATAAGAGGACAAGCTAGGCAAGCCCTTGACAAGGCCCCTTACCGCCATAGCCTTCAATTTGTCCATGCCAACATGCCCCAACCTTTCATGCCAGATAGCCGCGCTATCGTTGGTCTTCATCTTATCAACATAGGTACTTGTCGATAACACGAACAAGTCCTTCACCCGCTTTCCAACATGGATAACATCTCCTTTTATCTCCGGTTGAGTTTTAAGAAACTTCACTTCTGTTGGGCCAAACAGAACGTGATAACCAACATCGACTGCATTGGTCACAGAGAAGAGATTCTTCTTCATACCAGGCACGTGATAAACACTCCTCAAAGTGAGTGGACCCTTATCACTGCTCAGGGAGACAACACCTTCTTGTTCGACAGCATGAACAGAATTATCAGCCGTAATGATAGCATCGTTACCTGAGTAAGGCGCCAAAGAAGAGAACTTTGATTCATCCCCGGTGAGATGGTGTCCACACCCTGAATCAACAATCCAATCCTCTTCGAAGTTGATGGCAGCCAAGGCCTTAACGGGCATAACCGTCATATTAGCCGCAAAGGCTCCTTCCCATCTAGCTTTATACTTTGGCTTCTCCTTCTCCGCTGCATGTCCCGGCTGAAGATTAACCCGACAATCTTTCTTGAAGTGGCCGATCTTATTACACCTGAAGCACCTTGGTCCATCTCCCTTTTTCTTCCCATCAGACTTAGGAGCATAACCCCTATCCTGCTGACCTGAAGTAGAGGGTCCATCATAACCCGGCTTCTTCTTCTCCCACTTATTCTTCTTATTCCCAGAGAACAACACATCACTATCTCCCCCAGAGATAGAAGTCCCCGCCATCTGTCTTGCCAAACTTTCTTGTGAAGCAAGTAAGTTCTCCAGCTCCAACAGAGATGGTTGATTTGCCCAACCTTAAACTGAAGTCACAAAGGCAAGATACTCCTTCCGCAACCTGCAGATGATATGGCTCTTTAGTTTTGCCTCCGAGATGGGCTCATCAGGGTCCATAGCAGAAATCTCTGCTGTGAGGTTCTTCATCTTGAGAAAGAAGTTAGAAATAGAAAGATCGACTTGAGAGGCTTTCGCCAACTCATTTTCAAGAAACTGTAGCCGAGCTACATTCTTCTTATTAAACAGCCCGTCCAAAGACGTCCAAATCTCAGCAACAGATTTACATCCAATGATGTGGTCAAACAACTCCGGTGAGATAGCCCTCTTGAGTGTGAACTCTGCCTTAGCATTAGTCCTCCTCCAAAGTCTCACCTCTGCCATATTATCTCCTGCTAGAAACACTTCTTGTGTGTCTTCTCCTCCAACTATCTCCCATAGATCCTCGCCAAGTAAATAGCTCTCCATACACGACCTCCATTTCTTATAGCTAGTCGATGTAAGGAGTTCAATACCAAGCCCTCTTGCATATCCACCTTCCATGGCAATCTATGTGGTCTCTTCTTCACAAAGATGATGGCAACTCAAGTTGATCACTGCTTATCCACTCCAAGAACCTAGCTCTGATACCATGTTAAAATTTTTGATTTGAATCATTTAGGAGTAAGCAGGAGTTGCATTAACTGAGTTAAAGCCAAACAACCACAATGCCACACAGCAACACAAGAAACTTTATTGAAACACAAACTTCATTTACAGTGCGAGGTATACATGACGAGACATGATTCATAAGAATCACAGAGGCGAGAAGAATAAACACACCAAAACACATCTGGCTGCTAGACAAGCTGAGACCGCACAGACCGCTCGACTCCAGAAGTCATCTGGCTTGACCTGAGACCGTGCGAACAGAAACCGGACAGACCGCCAGCACTGCAAGACCGCACCTCAGACCGCACGAACTGGAGCTTTATTGGAAAGAAGAACTGAAGCTGTCGCCAGACCGCAACTCAGATCGCCTAACCGCTGAAGGTCGCCTGATCGCTGAGCTCGCTGCGAACAGCACAAGAACAAACATAAACCAGTTCGCAGACTGACTGCTGCCGAACTGTTTATTTAAGCCGCTGGGAATCACCAAGGAAGGAGACCGCAACCTGCTGACCGCAAACCTGCGAACACAACAAACAGTCAACTCGCTTCTGAGACCGCCCAACCTCAAAGTGAGACCGCACGAATTAACCCAGGCTCAGTTCTTACAGTTCTCGTTATAAATGACGGGCCATGCACCCCTATTTATAGACAGGTAGACGGATGTCATCACAGCACAAACCGGGATACAGTCACCACCCGTCAGATCGCCAGTGGTCTCATAAGACAGACCGCACGATCAGACCACTTGGACGATCATTCGACCAGGACCGCAGAACAGCAGGCAGATCGCGCACAAGTCGCGCGAACATGAGACCACGCACAAGCCGCGCGTGCACAAGATCGCTCCTCCCTTAGATCACCAGGAGCAAATAAGAACCATCCGGCCGACTTAGAACAAGTCGCCAGATCGCCAAGCACAAACCGCCCGGACAGGTGGTCACACATAAGAACAGACCGTCTGGTCTTCCAACAAAGAAGACATGCCAACCAGCAGACCAACTTGGGAATAGACCGCAGCTACTAAAAACAGACTGGCAGAACCAGCAGTCCGCCAGAACAGATCGGCAGAGACAGACCGGCAGAAAACAAACATAGATCGCGCGGTCTCAGCGGTCACCCAAAAATGGACCGCCCGGTCTCCTCCACTTCACTTCAAAATTTCAACAGGATTGGCATGCGATATTTGGAAATAGACAACAGGATAGGCATCTTGTGGTGGAGGTTAGCTCGAGTGCTGGCACTACCGCAAGGCGGCTGTTTTGGGTATAGGACTCCCCTCGGCCGTGTCTGATTCCTGAAGGGTGGGGGGGGGGGGGGGTCTTATAAATGGTATCATAACACTCAATCCTAAGATAAAGAAGTCCATTAAACCATTGAGCCACCCCGCTTGGTCATTCAGTTTGAGGACAAACTGAAATATTGGAAGAAGTGGTGTGCCCATTTGTGATTCACATTAAGTATGTTCGTTATTTCCTATAAAATTGCCAACCTAATCCAAATCTCGTATCCTTACGTGTAGATTTCAGCACATTCTAAGCTACCGTTTAGTATTTCCCTTCCTCCGGATGTCATTTCCTTCCAACAATCAAAGTTGGCCTGGCATAGGATTAGTGCCAACCAAACTAGGTTACCATTTTGGTTTGACTTAGCAAGACATTTCATGATGTATCCTAGTTGTTGGTAACACTTCCCATAATGTTCTAGATTTGGAGAAGTCCCTAATTCATTGATAAGTAAATTTTGTATCCAATATCAATCTGATGTGACATGAGCAGGATAGAACTATATATCCTATATATAAGGTTTGGAGATCAAGCACAAAATCTCTAAGTTAAATATCATCGTGTATGTGATACTCACACGATGATATTATTTTGATCACTCACAGAAGGCAGTAGAAGAAGTCAGTCAACAATCAACATGATAACAAGAAGAACACGATGATATCGCCGTGTCCACAAGGTCCACATGATGATGTTGTTGTGAGAGCTCAAGGAAAGTCGGTTAAGGTATAAATCATCGTTACAACAAGCTTCACACGACGATATCGCTGTGAAAGCTCAAGGAAAGCCAACTAAGTTACTTATCGTCGTGACTACAAGGTGCACACGACGATATTATTGCAAGAACCAAATAATGGCTTGCTAAGTCATTTATTGTCGTGACAACAAGGTGCACACGATGATATCATTGGAAGAACTAAAGAAACACTTGCTAAGTCATTTATCATTGTATTAACTATCTTCATACGACGATATCATTTTGTCAAGCTCAGAAGGCGGGATTTCAAATTAACGAAGACGACAAAAGTAGATGTCAAATCAATTACTTCTGGAAAGCGGTCTGAGACAACATTTTTAGGGTTTTGACCATTTGAAGGTTCAGAGCTATAAAAGGATAAGAGAGGGTCGGCTAACCCTAATCCTTTGAGATTATATCGTTGAGAAATCAAAAGGAGAAAAGCTTGTCTGCCGCTAAAAAGCAATAGAATAGTAAAATGCAAGTCTTTTCAAAGAAAGAAGAAGAAGCCAAGCTTCAACAAGAAAGCTCCCACTGTTGAGAGCAAGAAGGCTTTTTCATCGAAGAAAGCTCAGCACTGATCCTAGTACTAACTGCTGATTGATCATGTGTTGTTGTTAAAGAAGACTTTTTTTCCAGAAATATCTAAGAAGACTCAAGCTGCTTAAAGCTATAACTTTCTGAGTCTAAACTTGTAAAACATTCTTCTAATCTCTTATTGTAATATCTCCTTGAGAACTGAGGTAGGCTGTATTGTCAGTCTGAGTGCGTGCCGGTAAGAAGGCCTGAGTGTAAGACTTTATTGAAAGTCTGAGGTAGGGTCTTATGTAGACATGAGGTAGGATTTCTGAGGAAATCTGAGTTGTAGGATCCTTGTTGGGGATCTGAGTTGTAGGAGTGTTGTCACTCTGAGGCAGGGTTGTTGTTGGCACCTGAGGTAGGATTTCAGGAGGGAATCTGAGGTAGGGGACTTGCTGAGTTCCTGAGTTGTAAGATCTGATTGATCTGTGATTTTGGCGGAGTTGGACAAGTCTAGCACATTGCTAGATATGTGAAGGGGGACAGTGTAGTACCCATCATCTGGGGAACCACTATAAACAACTGCGTGTTTTTTCTGTATTGTTTGTTTTACTTTCTCTGAGCTAGAATAGTCAACAACATAAAAGAGACTTAAATTTTTGAAGCAGCTATTCACCCCCCCTCTAGGTGATTAGACTACAAATCAAACTTTCAAGTGGTATCAAAGGTAGGTTGTTCAAAAAAATACTTAACAGTCTGAACAAGTTTCTCAAGAAAATCTTTAGTCTTTTCACCATGGCTTCAAGTGAAAGTTATAAAGAGCTCAGTTCAATGAAGTTGCCTATCTGCAGAAAAGAGAACTTCAACATCTGGAAGCAAAGGCTTAGTCTATTTATGGAAGCCTTTGACCTTAGAATCTTGTCACATTTGAAGAAGGACCCTTCATACCCACGAAGGTTTCAACAATAGATGCAAATCTACAAGTCCCAAAGAAGGTGACAGAGATGACCAAAGATAAGGTAGTTCTGGCCACTATGGACAAAAGGGCCAAGAACATTATTGTCAGTGCCATAGATGATTCCACATTCCAAAATCCGATTCACTGCCAAACTGCCAAGGAAATAAGGAATACATTGATTGTGTACATGGAGGGTACAACTGAGGTAAGGAATGACAAAAAATCTCATTGTACCAGGAATATGAAGCTTTCTAGCAAGGGAAGAAGAATTCCATTGTTGAATGTTATGAAAGGTTCTTCAGAATTGTCAATGGGCTGAGGACCATTGGCAGGATCTTCACAAATTATGATCTAAATGACAAATTCCCTAGATCCCTCAACATGGAATGGGATATGAAGATTTGTGTTATAAGGGAGATGGGGAATCTGGATGACATCCAGCCCTAAAATCAGTTTAGGAAATTGCTTTCCCGTGAGCTTCAACTGAACACCAAAAAACTGAGGGGGTAGAGCAACAAAGCTAACAGCAAGGTCAATCCTGTAGATTTCAAAACTTAAAGCTCTAGAAGATGCAGAGAAAATACCCCCCCCCCTCCAAGGAGAAATGATGATATAGACAGCTCAGAGCCCTCCACTTCTGAAGATGAGCTAACTGATGGAGAACTTACCATGTTCTCCAAACAGTTCAAGAAGATGTTGAGTAGAAGGAGACAATGGAAGAACAAGTCTTCCTCTGTCTCCAGCTCAAGGAAGCCCCACGACAACACTGACAGACAAAGAAAAGACCCCAAAGGGGAAAGGTATGGTTCTAAACTGAACAAACATTTTAATCCTGACATTGTTTGCTACTATTGCAATAAGTCTGGACATGTCATTGGTTACTATCTAGTCAAAAGAAAACAGAGAAAGGAAGCAGAAGAGAAAAGAATTACAAGGCCAAGAGATCTGAGAAGAGTGTCCTGGCAAAGAAGAAGAAGAAGAAGAAGAGTTGGAGCGACAGTGACTAAAACTCTTCAGATTCAGAAGATGAAGAGGCCCTTATTGGGCTTGTTGCTTTTACTGAAGAAGACATCTATCATACTGCCAAGGTGGGCATTAGGTTTCCCCTGTCATTGTCAGACAGTGACAGTGAAGATGAAGATTGTTGTGATCTAATGCCCATGTCAAATGAGGAAGATCATGATGAAACCCATCCTGATTAGGTAATCACTAAAACCCTCCCTTTTCTTGACTGATTTTGAGTATGAGACTGGTGTTGATTCATATGCATCCTCATCACCCGTTGAAGAGGTTGAATATGAATCTAAAAAAGATTACAATGATATGGTCAACCAATATGGTGCTCTCTTGTAAGCACTCAAGAAGAGCAAGAAGATTGCTAAGAAGCAAGCTGAGGAATTTGAAACCCTAAAACTTGCTAAATCTGTTTGTGATAAGACCGTTGTAAGTTGGACTCATATGGGCAAAAAGATTAGCAAGTTGAGAGGTCTATCAATTATCCAAATTGGGATCATAAGCAATAAGAACAAGATCGTTGTGGATCTTAAGAAGAAGCTCCTCAATGAGAGAATGTTAGTGGCTAAGTTTTTCAAGCCAAGGATTATATTGTCAATCATTGACAGCTTTTCTGCTCATTATAGAAGTGGCTTAGGTTATAAGAAGAAGGCTGAGGCAAAGAAAGGAAATGATGGAAAAGATAAAGTACAACAAACCATCTTCAAAAAGGTGGTTCTTGTATCCAACAATTATGATCATGACAGTATGTATGGTCACTTGAAAAATGGATGTTCTTCTAGTGTGCCAGCAATGCTCCTCACTAGAAAGGAAGAAAATATCTTGGGTCTAGTGTACTTAAGGCTCCACATGAAGAAATACAAATGAAGCATCACGGGTCATTTGTATTTGGTTCAACAACACCAACACCATTATCTAAAGGCAAGGGAAAGGCCATTTTGCAAAGGCATGCCCCTAAGAAGAATCTTGTAGATGTGTAGTCCATTCCACATCATGCACACAGCCACAAGATCCTTCAGAGGAATGTAAAGAATGCCAATGTCTTCTCTCCTAAACATATGCTTGCACATCAAGTACCCAAAATAGTTCAGAAAAGAAGGTATAATAGGTATGAGTGTTGGTGTTGTGGTAAGGTAGGTCACTTTGCCTTGGACTATTGGTATAATCCTAATGTGCTACTGACTAAGAGAGCCAATTCAGTTAGTGCATTTTTCAGTCAAAATTATGTTGCAAAAGCTAACAAGAACCAAGGACCCAAAGTTGGTTGGGTTCCTAAGGTAAATTAGTTCTTTTTTGCAGGTATGTCCAAAGGCCAATATGAAAGTGCATAGTGTGCCTCTGAGTATTCTCTAGAGGGAGGGGGGTGAATATAGTCTTAAAACTTTTCTCTAATTATGCACACACAATAAAACCACTAAGTGTTTACGCAATCAGCAATCCCAAAGTCAGAATAAAGTAAACAAGATTGCAAGAAATATAAGAACAGAAAACTGTAAAATAGGGACAACACAGAAAAGAAAACACAGAAGACACAAGATTTTTATAGTGGTTCCACAAAATGTGGGTAGTCCACTCTTCTACCTCCCTGGTATGATTACAATAACTGTGCCTGAGTCTTTTGATAAGGAGACTCTTAGAACCACTAAATCTTTTGATAAAGAGACTCTTAGAACCACTGAGTTTTTTGATAAGGAGACTCTTAGAACCACTGAATCCTTTGAAAGAGGGATTAATAAAACTCTTTTACAGAATGTGAATAAGGAAGAATAAAGAGAGAATGAGGAGAATGGAATTCTTCTTTCAGAATTCTTCTGAAGCTATTTTCTACTTCTGTTTATGACTGGATCTGAATATAATGAACCCTTGCTTATGATTGTGATGATAGCAAGGGTTATTGACTTGATCCTTTTCTCTGAGCACTTCTTGTAAGTTTGTTGTTGTATGAAGAAGAAGAAGAAGCAGCTGTACTATTTTTCCTGTGCTCAGCAATATGTTCTGATCTGTCTTAGGGTTGAAGGAGGAAGAAGAGAAAGCCTATTCGGCAGCCAAAAAATAATATAATCAATCCTTGTATTTTTCTTCTCCTCTCAGCATACTTATTCTCCATGATTGAATTTGAATTTCTTTCTTCTTTTGGGCTGTCCTGAAAAAGGAATTTCTATTGGACAATTGATTTCCCTTTCTTCTTTTGTTCCCGATCCGTCCATCAATTTTGAATACATTCTAAGAATGTTTTTGCTGTCTCCTGGAATACATTCCATTCTTGGCAATAAACGAGCCGTTGGAGAGTTGTCTTCAGTATTGTGGACCTTCTAAAAAGGTATTAAAAGGACATCTTAAAAGCTTCTATTTCTGACTGTATTCGATGTTGCGTCGACTTCATCGTTCTTCATATCAACGCACCTCTGAGTTCTTATAGGAGTAGCTTCGAATTTCTTCTTAGCTCTGGCTGAACTCAGATGTCGATGTTACGTCGATTACTTATCAACATATTCGTCGAGTTAAAGGCTTCGACTTGAACTTCATTTTCTGTGTCGAATAGATGTCGAAGTTGCGTCGACTTCTAAGATAGCTTTGATAGGCTCTTCCTTCTGCATCAAATTCCTTTCGATGTTGCGTCGACTTGACTTATAATTCGACAGGCTGATTGAGTTGCTTTGACTTTCAGTTAGAGTTACGTTGACATCTAGTCGAAGTTGCGTCGACTTCTATTCGACTCAAGTTTTAACTCAACTGAATTTATTCTTATCCTGACCTGGTCATGACACTCTAAGGTGAGTGTGACATCCTAAGACATCTAATGACCAATTTACCCTTTCTATACAATGTGAGGAATATAACCTAACTGATGAAATCACTTTTAAGTAATTTGTTGGATAAATCACAGGGGTTTTTCCCAACAATCTCCCCATATTTATCATAACAAATTTTACAGAATAAGGTAAGTGATTTCAAGCATGTTTTGACATAGACTCAAATACAAACAACTATATATAAACAATAAAGGCATTGGTGAATGGAATCATAGACCATTTTATACATTTTCAAGCAGTCATATTGTTCTTAACAACTGTGTCCTCCAGATGCTATAATGTAAAGGGTTCATAATTACAGAATACCTGGACTTCATTGTTCTTGGTCAGGATTTTTTCTCTTCCATGAGAAGACCAGAGGAACTACCTTTCTTGCAGCAAATACTATAGGCTTACTTTCTTCTTCAGCAGTCCTGTCAGCTTCTTGATGGGTTTCTTTCTCTTTGGGAGGCTCCCCCTGAGAATGTGCATCTTGTTCAACATTTAGAGCAACCTCCTTAGCAATCATTGCCACCTCATCCAATAGTTGTTCATCTTTTGGGAGCCCCCCCTGAGTTGATGGAAGCTCCCCCTAGGTTACTACAGGGATTTTAGCAGCTGGCTCCTCCTGGATTGAGCAAGCTTCTCTGAAGGATTTACAATAGGCTCTACTTGGACTGTTCCTGTTTGAAAAATAGTAAGCTTGTTTGGATCAAGAACCTCAGTAGTTGGAACTCTTGGGGCAACCTCTTTTGTGCATTCTTGTCCTTATACTGGACACTCTTTTTGAGCATTTATCCCTCCTGGATCTTCTCCCCCTTATTAACCTTACTTACCAAGGAGGTTGAGAACTCTTTAGTTACCATGGAGGAGGATATGGTTGATTTCAGAGCTAGGAGAGACTATTGTGATTTCTGCAATTTGGACTCCATCTGGGAGTACTTCCCTATTGAACTTCCTTGCTTGACAGGCCGTCAGATCAGCAAAAGTGATAACAGCTAATCCTACTGCTTTTAAAATCACTTGATCAAAGTCAAAATAAGGAGTTGAATGTGTGGCAGAGATAGGAGGTGTTGCTGTGAAGTTCTCATTGTAGTCTGCAATATCTTGGTAGATAGGGGAGTGGGATTGATACACTTCTGGAGGGGTGTGATACTGTGGTAGGGGAGTAGACTGATTTTCTGGAATTATGGTAGATGGTTGTTCATGTGGTTGGAGAGGAATCTGAGGTGCTGGATCTTGAGCTGTAGTAGATGGAATGGACTGGATATTTTGGGCAGTAGTATCATCTAGGATGGTATCTTGTTGGGCTGCTGCAGGGACCCGTGCTAGATTATCTCTTGGAGAATCTGGTAGAATTAACTCATTATCCTGAGGGGTTGGAGAAGGAGGAGGTGAAGGTGCAGCTTGACCAGGCTTTATGATCTGCATGGTCCACTTGGAGAAGATTCCAATATTTATTCTTTTCCCAGGTGGAATTGGCACTCCTTTTGATTTGCATATCATGGGGTAATGATGAAGCACCACCTGACTCATCATTCTCATATATGCATTTTATTTATGTGCATATTTATGACCAATCATTTTCAGAAGGCACCTCCCCTAGTTTATCTTCTTGTTCAGAACCAAGACTCTCATTACTTGTAGTTGTTGTTTGGGAATTGCATCATGAGTAGAGATTTTACATAGTAGAACCTTGTCTACAATATCTGTCAGGAAGTTATATTCTTCAGCTAGATCAATCTTCTTCAGATTGATGGCCTTCTCTTTCCTGAACTGCATGATTTCTAAAACCTTCTTGATCTCTTCCCCTGTTAGTTCATCTGAACCACTGCCAGTTGTAAGATCAAACATTTGATTGAACAATTCCTCTATTATATTTATATCAGTCTCAGAAATTTTCCCATTGAGGGATCCATCATCTCCTATATGCAGATTGTCTTTAAACTCCGTCAGTTCAACATCAAGGATCTTGCACCTTGTAGAAATCAGCTTTGTCAGGCCGACAACATGAAATAAGCCGAGGATGGCTTTGAAGTTATTAGAAGCTGCATTAAATGATTCCACATCCACATCGAAGCCAAAATTGATCTTTGTAGGAGCCATTGAATCTTAGATGAAGTACATGCAAAGAGAAGAGAGAGAGAGAGAGAACGCACGAGAGCTGGAGAGAAAGAAAGCACGGGAGCAAGAAAGAGAGAATTTGAAAGCGTAATGAATTCAACGCCTATGCTGCTTAAAAGAAGATGATTCGTCGCAACTTAGGGTTTTATTCTACGCACCATCGACAGAGGCTAATAATCAGCGTGCCAAAATGTGTCGAAGCAGCTTCTAGAAGTGAAACTGCGCACACTTGTTATGTCGACGTTACGTCGATTAGAACTCAATGCACCTTTGAATTTGAAGAGCAACTATTAAATCGACGGATGCGTCGATATGAAGTCGACATTGCGTCGAATTCTATTCGAATTATCTATTGCATCTTGCTCTCAAAGAAGGCGTCGAGTAGAATTAGACGGTACGTCGAATTCTGTTCGACGCAACTCTGAATAAATAGTTATATTATCTTAGAAAGTTCTTGCTATTTTTCCCACCAATGATTTTTATTGAAAATAATTTTTATACTATTATTTTCATGAACTTAAAGAAAATGAAAAAAAAAGGGAATTCAGAGAAGGAATCACTCCCTTGTTGGATCTAGTTCTTTATAAAGGCCCTAGATCTTCCTTCCCCCTCCATTATCTCTTAGGAGGGATCCTACATAATCCTACACAAGTAGCTCAAACATTAGAAGGAACCCAGGTTACCTTGGGCCCTTTGCTTTTACCATTATAAGGTTCTATGAAAGAGTAGAAGGGTCTTTCATGATTTCCTTTAGGATGACAGAGAATGGGTTTATCAAACCTATGTTTATTATTCTGGTACTTGAAATGTGTATAAAATGAATCCAAATATAATAAATCAGCAGTGTCTAATTATCCTACTTTTGGCTTTAGGCTTTTGACTGTTGATTAATTTCTCTGAATTACTCTTGCCTAGAGAATTCTTTTCCTTGTTTGAATTTGCTCCTTTAAATACAATTATTTTATCTGGATTATTAATATCCTGATCCTTAGTTATTGCACTCCTCTCACTTGGTTGATAATCACTAGGTCTAATAAATCTAACTGGATTTTTTTAGGCCGCTCTACTAGTGACTTCGGTGCTAGTGAGTAGGTATGCTCCTAGACCTATATGCTTAAATCTCATGGAGAGATTTTGTGTAATATTTTTGATCTTTTGACTCCTCCCATTGAGCGAGTCCTCAAAGGCTTTTGCCTTTGTTATCTAATCTTTTATTTTTTTTATTTTCATTTCTTATCTCAATCAATTATATTTCATTATCCTGAATTTCATTTCTCAAATCATTATTTATTTAATATAATTCATCGTTCTTGAAGTTTTCTAATTCTTCCCTCTCTGTTTCTAATTCTTTTTGTATTTTGAGGTAATCATTGCAAAATTCTTTAAAACAACTTTTAAAGTCTTCCGAGTCAAAATCAAAATTATGAAACAGTGATACATGTTCTCCTTCATCGTCTGAGTAGATCCTCAATGCCATCATGCAGGCAGCTTTAGCATCTTCTTCATCACTTTTTGAGGAGGAGGAGCATAACTCTGCTTCAGAGTCACTCCAGGTTTCAGCAATAAAATCTTTAGCTGTCTTCTTGTCTTTCCTTCTGAAAGACTTCTTCTTCTGCTCATCTTTGTTGTTGCTCCTATCCCTTTGTTCTGGTGGGCACTCAGGGGATATGTGCCCTGGCTTGTTGCAGGAGAAGCAAATCACTTCCTTCTTTAGAGTCTTATCAAATTTGGGTTTTGAGCTCCTCTCTCTACTCCTTGTGTCTCCTGTCTTGACCCACTTTCTGAATCTCCTTGCTAGGAGACTGAACATTTCATCTTCAGGAGTGGAGGGCTCTCCTTTAGCAACCTTTAAAGCAAGGCTCCTTTGGATAAGAGTTGAGGTTGTCTCCTTTGCCTCTATTTCAAGCTTGCTTTTTAGTAGCATCTCATAAGACTTGAGCTTTCCTAGCAAAGCATTAGTAAAGATCTCTCTGTGGCATCTGGAATCTCTGATGACCCAGATCATTGAGTCCCATGAGCTTGGGAAGCACATGAGGATCTTGTTGGACATGTGTGTCACATCCCTTTGTTTGAGAATAATATATCTCATATTGTATTTGATCTTGCTTGTCGTGTGTTTATAGTGTGAAGGAACTATAGGTGCAATACTCCACAGGTAGAAAGCAGCTTGGAATCAAATTATCTGAATGGAGCACTACCGCCATCGCTAGTGATACTGCAGGCGTTAGCGCTACTGCGGGCGCTATCGCCTGGCGCTAGCTCCAGCTAGTGCCACAACGCCACGCCGCGACAGTTTCGTAACTGCCTCTACATGACTGCTATCGCATGCGCTAAGAGCTACCACAGACGCTAACTCTAAGTTCTATAAAATGAAGATTTCTCTCTTATTTTGGCATTACATCCCAGCGAGAATACTAGTGTCAAATTTCCATTGCTGTTATGCTGTCGAAGATGGATCTCCCACAAAAAGCTTAAGGAGAATTCTGGAGGAGGTCTACGTCACACTACATCGGAAGGACGATCGCTTCGACCTCACTCATACTATAATGATCCTTCATCTCCAACTTCAGATGATCTCATATAGGGATTTTTTTTATTGCTGTTATCATTCTTTTTGTTCTATACATTTTGTATCCGTATAGAGAATTCGCCTTATGTTGGCGACTAGGTCCTTGCATGGCTTAGGGGGAATTCACCACGTGTGTTGGCGACTAGGTCTAGGTGATTAGATCTAGGGGGTGCTCGAGGCCATATTCGGGGAAGGATTGGCTAGAGCGGCTTGAGGCCATATCCGGGGAAGGATTGGCTAAAGCCACCGGTTCGTGGGGATACGAGTCAATATAGAAAAGGAAAAAGTAATTGTATTTGTACGCCTCCGATTTCTAGCGATATTGAAATCAAATGTATGTAAACACTTTTTTTATCTAATACAATCATGTCTCTATTTGTGTTTACTTGATTTCCTTCATTTGGCTAAAATTCTAAAATTGCAAATTACATTATTTTCTTCTTTTACCTAAATTGTTATTTCACTCTCGTTTACTTTAAAACAATTTAGTAAATTGCTTAATCTTATAAAAAGAATTTTAATCCCTTATTCACCCCCTCCCCTCTAAGGGCGCCTATCGATCCAACAGATCTTATCATTGATCTCTGTCAAGGATATCTCCTTGTCCAGACTCTTTAGCTCATTGATAATGATGATAAATCTGTCATACATTTCAGCAACACTTTCTTCAGCTTTCTTTTGAAAGTTCTCATATTGGGATATGAGAAGGGACTTCTTGTACTTTATTTCATCAGAGCTTCCTTCAACAATTCTGGAAAGGGATTCCCAGATCTCTTTTGCTGATTGGCAGTCAGCTACTTTCTAGAAAATGTCATCTAACATTGTGGAAACCAGAATGTTCATTGCCTTAGCATCACATGCCTTCTGCTTCTTCTCAGCCTCTGTCTACTCATTCCTTGGAACAACTTCCTGTGTTGAAGATCCACTGACATCTTGCCTGACTGGAGCTGGGAGACCTGAAATTATAGCATCAAAGATGTCTTCATCAATGGAGTTCATATAAAGCTTTATTCTGGCCTTCTAGAGTGTAAATTTATTTAGGTTACACACTGGTGGTCTTGTTGATGAATAATCCTTAGAACTCATTTTCCTTAGAAAATAGTTTTAACTAATTTACAGTAAAGAAATGAGAGGAGGAGATCTTTTGATCAATGAGTTATCCTTTTAATGATCAACCTCCCTCTAATACCAATTAAAAGTACACAGTGTGCCTCTGAGTATTCTCTAGAGGGGGGGGGGGGGGGGGGGGGGGGGGGGTGAATATAGTTTTAAGTTTTTTTCCCTAATTATGCAAACACAATAAAACTACTAAGTTCTTATGCAATCAGCAATCCCAAAGGCAAAATAAAGTAAACAAGATTGCAAAAAATGCAAGAATAGAAAATTATAAAACAGGGGCAACACAGAAAAGCAAACACAGAAGACACAATATTTTTATAGTGGTTCTCCAAAATATGGGTAGTCCACTCTTCTACCTCCCTAGTAGGATTGCACTAACTGTGTCTGAGTCTTTTGATAAGGAGATGCTTAGAACCACTGAGTCTTTTGATAAGGAGACTCTTAGAACCACTTAGTCTTTTGATAAGGAGACTCTTAGAACCACTGAATCCTTTGAAAGAGGGATTAATAAAACTCTTTTACAGAATATAAATAAGGAAGAAGAAAGAGAGAATGAGGAGAATGGAATTCTGCTTTCAGAATTCTTCTGAAGCTATTTTTTGTTTCTGTTTATAACTGGATCTGAATATAATGAACTCTTGCTTATGATTGTGATGATTGCAAGGGTTATTGACTTGATTCTTTTCTCTGAGCACTTCTTGAAAGCTTGCTGTTGTATGAAGAAGAAGAAGAAGCAGCTGTATTGTTTTTCCTGTGCTCGACAATATATTCTGATCTGTCTTAGGGTTGAAGGAGGAAGAAGAGAAAGCCCTATTCGACAGCCAGAAAATAATATAACCAATCCTTGTATTTTTCTTCTCCTCTCAACATACTTATTCTACATGATTGAATTTGAATTTCTTTCTTCTTTTGGGTTGTCATGTAAAAGGAATTCCTATTGGACTGTTGATTTCCCTTTCTTCTTTTGTTCCCGACTCGTCCATCAGTTTTGAATACATTCCAAGAGTTTTGTTGTTGTCTCCTGGAATACATCCCATTCTTGGCAATAAACGAGCCGTTGGAGAGTTGTCTTCAGTATTGTTGACCTTCTGAAAAGGTATTAAAAGGACAGCTGAAAAAGCTTCTATTTCATACTGTATTTGATGTTGCGTCGACTTCATCGTTCTTCATATCGACGCACCTCTGAGTTCTTATAGGAGTAGCTTCGAATTCCTTCTTAGCTCTGGCAGAACTCAGATGTTGACATTACGTCGATTACTTATCGACGTATCCGTCGAGTTGAATGCTTCGACTTGAACTTCATTTTCTGCGTCGAATAGAAGTCAAAGTTGCGTCGACTTCTAAGATGGCTTCGACAAGCTCTTCCTTCTGCGTCGAGTTCCTTTCGACGTTGCGTCGACTTGACTTATACTTCGACAGGCTGATTGAGTTGCTTCAACTTTCAGTCAAAGTTACGTCGACATCTAGTTGAAGTTGCATCGACTTCTATTCAACATAAGTTTTAACTCAACTGAATTTATGCTTATCCTAACCTAGTCTTGACACTCTAAGGTGAGTGTGACATCCTAAGACATCTAATGACCATTTTACCCTTTCCATATAATGTGGGTAATATAACCTAACTGATAAAATTACTTTTAAGTTATTTATTAGATAAATCACAAGGGTTTTTCCCAACACAATCACATGCCAATATGGTACTTAGATAGTGTATGTTCCAGACATATGACTGGAACAAGAAGCTTTCTGAAAGAGTATGCCCTAGTGAAAATGGACCAAATGTCATCTTTGGAGGTACATATAGAAGGGTTACAAAAGGCTATGGTATGATCTCCAATGGCATAGTCTCCTTCACAAAAGTGGCTTATGCAGAGGGGTTGCAGCACAACCTCATAAGCATAAGTCAACTATATGATTGAATTTCACAATGATAAGTGCCTTATCAAAAATTCAATTGACTATGAGACTATCTGTTAGATCGGTAGGCGCCCTTAGAGGGGGGGGGGGGGGTGAATAAGTGTTTTAAAACTTTTTCTTATACTTTGAATATCTTGAAATAATAAGAGATTAAGACGGCGAGAAATCAAACAAACTAGGTAAAATAAAATAGAGACATGTTTTATTAATATGAAATATGGGTTTACAAAAATTGATTTCTATAACGCTAGAAATCGGTGGCGAATAATAATAAACACTTTTTGTTTTCTATCCCGACTCGCATCCCCACGAACTAGTGGCCCTAGCCTATCCTTCCCCGGATTCGTCCTCAAGCCGCTCTAGCCAATCCTACCCCGAATATGGCCTTGAGCACCCCTTATACCTAACCTAGATCTAGTTGCCAACACGAGGCGAATTTTTGCCCTAAGTCCTACCCATACCTAGTCGTCAACACGAGGCGAATTCTCTAATGGTTTACAAAAGATATGAAATGATAATAATAAAAACTCCCTCTTGAAGAACTTCTGAAGTTGGAGACGAAGATCCACTGTAGAATAAGCGTTGTTGAAGCAGACATTGTTTGGATCCGGCATGAAGAAGTCCTCCTTCAGAAATTCACAGAGCTTTGGTGGGAGATCAACTTTCGGCCAAATCAGGCTCTAGAATTCTAGCACTCAACCTCTCTTCTAATGGTTGTCCAAAATGAGAGAAGTGGGGTCCAATTTATAGCCTTAGCGCTAGCGCCTATGCTACCACTACTGTTGGCACTATCCCATATTAGGACATATTCTGCGCGGGAGAATCTTCAATCCGAGTAAACATTTCCGCCTTGCTTCTTGTGCTCAGTGCTACCACCTGCGCTATCCGCTACCGACTGGCGCTAGCGCCTTCTAAATATGCTCCCAGAATTGCGCTAATCATCGCTTGCGTCGGGCGCTAGGTGCTACCTTCGGCGTTAGTGGGCATGTTGGATTTATTGGCTCAATTTTGGGGGCAACCTTCATATGTTATCCTTGGGTCATATGGACTTTGTTTCCTGCACACTTAAACACACAAGATCAAATACACATAGGATTTGTTATTCTCAAATCTAGGAGATGCGGAAGACCATGTTCCAACAAACTCCCCCTTTTGATAATTACAAATCCATTAATGATAAATCAGAGCATTAATATATAAGCATGATGAAACCTACTTGTGTGTGTAAGAGTGATGATTTAGGATAATTATCGATTTTAGTATTTAGAATTTCTCCCTCTAAATACATGCTCCCCCTAAGTGAATGCTCCCATAATATGTAAGCTATCATCTTAATTAATCATGTTAGTTTTCCATTTTGATAGAGGATTTTATTTATCATGATAGTTCTCCCCTTTTGTTATTAGCAAAAGTGGGTAAGGAAGCAAAACACATAAATTTTTTGATAATAAGATAAAGACATGATCGAGCTTTTAGAGAGAAGGAACTGATAAGGAGTTTTAGAATAATTTTCATCGAAATAAATCAGAGTTTTTAGCATAAGTAAGTTCATAGAAATAAATCAGAGTTTTTAGCTTTAAAACGAATAATATAGCATTTACCATGCAAGTCTACCATTTGGTTAAAAAAATTTGGAGTTGGAAGACTTGAGATAAGCATGAAAAGAACACAAGGTAAATGTAATGTTGTGGAATACAACAAACATCTTTTTGTAAGACATGATGATTCATAAAAAGAAATATGAGTGAAGGATCAAAATGAAAAAGATATTTTTGTAAATCATTTTGAAAATATTTAAAGATTACCATGAAGTAACCAAGCATGAAAGAGATGTATGAAAAAGAACTATTACAATGTTTTTCCAATTCACAAATTCAAAACATACCAGACATTGTAGAGAGCATGCTAGGTTATCTAGTGTATTTAGATATAAAAGGTATTATAGAATTAGCATTAGGATCTAATACTCATGAGAAGAAGTGTTATTGAAGAAAACGATGTGCACATAAGTGTATTTTGAAGAGAGTAAACAAATGTTATAATAAAAAATACAAGACATATATAGAGTAAAGTGCACAATAAAACACAAATAAGTTTACTTCCACACACTTTTTATGCACAAAAAAAATGTACAACAACCAAGGTGCTTTGCACACACAATGCTCATTAAGACTTATCAGGGTGCAAAGTAGTGCTTGGGGGATCACACACTTTATTTTTCAATATTGATTTTTTGTGATCCGATGTACTTAAGAATAAGTGGTGTAAAAAAATGAAAGGTTTGCACAAGACACTTTACTAATCTTTCCAAGGTGCTCAACCTCACAATGCTTATTAAAACTTATCAGGAGTTTCAAGTGGAGCTTGGTGGAGTTAACTTTGTCAATTTATTTCTTGATTTTCATTTTGTACAAAGTTCTCCGATCACACTTGCTTTGCAAACCAATTAAAATTTGAAAGTACAACCACTTTTCTTAATATTGAATAGTGCAAATAAATGTAGTGTAGGTAAGATACTTGTGCAAATTTAATTTATTATACAATTACAATACATTAGCAAGCATTCTTAGATTAAAAAACACATGTAGACTTAGCCAAAAAGTGAGTGAAGAAATATCATTATCAACCATAAAACATTTACTCATACTTAGACGCATGCTAAGCTTGGTTCTACACTACTTTTACAATATAATTGATACTCATATTAATAGATATATCAAAGAATGATAAGAACAATGTTCAAAGTAGTTTGACAAGATTAATTGTAACATTGTAGAAGTTCTAAATGATAGATTAAATCATGCTTGATTTTCACAATAAAGTCCATACATTTTTTTTTTGATAATTTTTATGTTTTATATTTTTGTATTTGATTTTTGCATTTAGAAATATAATTTAAACAAATGAACAAAGAAAGGGAGTAAAAGAAATTTTTTTTTTTGTAATTTGGCTTTTGTAAATTTTTTGTTTTAATTTTTCAAAAATCAATTCAAAACATAACTGCAAAACTATGTAGTACATATAATAAAGCATATTTTTAGGGATTTTATAAAATTTTAAAAATACAAAAAAATAGAACCAAGTGATACCGCTCGCACGAATGATAGCGCTGGCGGTAGCGCTACTTTAGTTAAATCCCCTTTTTACTTGTCATTTTTGCCATTACACCTCAAGCTCTCCCAAAAAACCCTAGAACATAACACAACCCACGTATAGATCTAAGGTAAAACTTCATCCTTTCTTATGATTTTGATGTTAAAGTTGAAGATATTTGAAGTTATCAAGTGGTTTTAGATGATAGATCTACAATGCTTGATTCTTTTATTTTTGAAGAGAGGAACTAGGACAAATCTTCATCATTTTTATGATTCTTGTTCTAAAAATTTGATTTTGATGTTTGTGATGAAGATTTATGAACTCATTTAAGAAAAACTTTTGATTTTGATGATGGATCTAGAAGAAGGTTAGATCAAAAAGAGGATCTACGTTATTTTTATAATTTTTGTTTTTCATTTTGAATTTTTATGAAGATTTCTAGTTTTAATTTTAGCTTAGATTATGTGGGATTTTTGGATCTAGCAATTTGAGAAGGTTAGGATCTGGAAATATTTTATAGTAAGTAGATCTTACTATTTTAGATCAGAGGACTAGCGCGAGCGCTACTGCAGGCGCTAGTGCTAGCGTCGAGCGCTGGCGCTAGTGATTTTTGTTTAATTTTAATTTCTCTTATAATAATGTGCCAGATGGCTCCTGGATCTAAGGGGAAGAAACAAGAAGGACTAGCAGTGGAGACAGCCATAGTGGGTGTCCCATATTTTGTGGAATTTGCCATGCCACGACATCATCACATCATGCAGTTGTTCGTAACTTCTGAGGTGTCGAATGTGTTACTTTCGGAGGGGTTTTCCTCAGAGTTGGTATGTGAGTTTTATATGCACTTGGAAGATCCATCACAGGCAGGTCTGGATGGAGGAGTGCAGTCTCGGGTGCAGTGACAAGTGGTTTCTATTACCCATGATGATTTGAGGGAGGTGTTTGAGTTGACAGAGCACCCGATTAAATTGGATGTGGTTGAGAAGTTTCGAGCTAACAAGGATTGGACTCAGCTAAATATGGTACTCCACCAAAAGGAATGCAGGAGTTTGATCCAAATATTGGGGTCACTTACAGTGGATGCCCTTACGGTGCAGGACGTTTTACACCACACTATCTTGCTGAAATTGGGCGACACAACAAAGATTACAGTACAGCTTAGTCCTGTCTCGTATTTTATTCTTGAGGAGGAGAGATTTGATGTAGCATACTTGTTGCTTTCATTGATCAGATATACATACAAGTTGCGGGATCCTTCTCGTCAGAGATACAACAATCTCCCGCTCGATGGCATAATATAGAGGGTTATTCTTCATAGGCACCCTTCTATTGAGATTGGTTTTTACTTGATGGATTGCTTTCCTCCTATCTGCAACACCTCACACTTACGAGCTACATCCCTCTCGGATGAGCCATCCACATCTACTCGACCACCACTCCGGCGAGGAGCGTCAGCCCGAGAGATACGGGATGGTTCATTTGATCGATTTCGAGATGATATGGGGGAGCGGATGATATGGGTGGAGGAGGATATATCAGAGGTAAAAAAGGATGTGTCCGACATGAAGAAGATGTTGAAATTTATGAGCAAGGCCTTAAAGCTGAAACCGTCATCAGCAGAACAAAGGGAATGGGACAACCCTGCAGAGGATCCGCCAAGACATTCTGTTTGGCGAACACGCAGACAATGGTCACCAAGTCCAAGTGTGGAAGAGGTAGATGAGGCATAGTAGTGGAATAGGAAGGACCTGAGGGTAACTCAGTTTTCAGTTTTGTAATAGTACATGAATTTGAACACATGTTCTTGGATACTGTCTGCTAGTGCTGGAGCAACCAGTTAGCGCTGTCGCTACTGTTATTTTTACTTTTATTGTTTTTGGATGTTTGGCTATTTTTATCTGGTCCTTCTTTGGTAATTTTTGAAGGTTTTATTTTACGTTATATTTATAAATTTGAAGTCATATGAAGTGGAGACATTTAAGCAAATTTGAAATCATATGAAGTAGTATATATTTGAAATCATATGACTTGAAATTTCAATACACATAGAAAATTTTGAATTCAATTTATGTTGATGATATATGATATATATATAGACAATGAGTTTAGGAAGAATAGATTGGTCATTAGAAATAAAAGGCATGACTTTAAAATTTGATAATTTGATTTATAAATCTGTAAGTGATAAAGTCTTGTGTCTATATGATGACCATACCATGATAGCAAAATAAAAAAGAAAAACAAAAAAAATAAATTAAGGCATATCATGAAGTAGAAATTTGTATATTTCATTTTGAAAATTTTCTACTTCATGCATTTGGTGATACCTAATGAATAAGAGATTTAGGTATCCAAAGAGGACCAAGTGTGGTGGTTCCTTTGGGTACCCAAATATATCATGTATGTTTGTGGGTAGTTAGTGATGAATGGGTCCTTTCATGTGAAGTTAATGTTTCATTTTTAATTTTGGGCCTCCATTCAAACCTTGGTTTAGTGTTATTCTTATACATAAAATTTCCATTTTTATTTTGAAGATTATAATTGAAAGTATCGTTTATAGGGAATTTGTGTAAATTCAATTTTAAGTTGGGAGAAACATGATTTTGTAAATAATGATGATTTTAATTTTGATTTATAAATACTTTGTGTTTCTTACTCTCATTATTAGGCTTATTTAATATATTCATATTCAACTTGTTTTTAGATATAGCTTGATATTGTGAGTTTGTATTTATAATTTTCATAAGCAAGTTGATTTTTGATTTTAATTCATCATTCTTAATCTTTAGATTATGTCTAGCTTTATTATTAGCTATTGTGCTATTTTTAAGAGTGGAAATAATAGAGTCAATATGATTTTGATAGTCATTTCTAAATTCCTCAAATGTTTCATCCATCTCTTTGATTTCAATTTTATAATTTTGGCATGTAGCACAATTGCTTTTCAAAGATGAATTTTCTAAACATAATTTTTCATTTTATTCTTTTACAATTAATAATTCTTTTTCAAAATCCTTGAATTTTTCATTGATATTATTACAATCAAAATAAGGTTTTGTATTTTCAATTGAAGTGACATGGGTAAAGCTAGATAAATCAGAATTTGATTCTACTTTAATTTTTGCTTTTAAATTTTTATTTTCTAAGTGCAATTTGCAATTCGCCCTTTTTAATTTCTTAATTTGGCGCTTTGTAATTTGTAGCAATTATAAAGTAGAAATAGAATTGCAAACAGTAAGAGGATTTGATTTCCTTACAGTGCTTTTGGATGCTGTGAGATTTGAGCATGGGTTTTCTTTGTTATCTTCACTTATTTGGCATTCCTCTTCCAAGGATAGGATTTCTTCTTTTCCACTTGATGTGCCCTCCATTGATTCATCATGAGAGGAGCTTTCTTGAACATATGTGCAGACATGTATGCTCTCCACTTCTTGCGTTTATTCCATACCTGTAGATGGAGATTCATACATTTCTTCAAGAAATTTCCATACTTTGTATGCGCTAGAAAAGCAATATATTAATTTAAAATTTTCTTGAGATAGAGCGCAAAAAATAATATTTAAGGCTTTTGCATTTAGATGACGTTCCTATTTATTTGATTTATTCGCTGGTCTAACTATTGTTGTATCCCATGCATTGATATCTAAATTTTTAATAAACTTTTCCATTAAGAATTTCCACCCTTTATAATTTTTCCCTTCAAGGTTTAAGAGATTTTTCTTCTTCACAAAAATTTTCCCCACTAATAGAAGCAAGATCAAGAGACGCCATTATTCCCGGTTGTTAAGCCGATTGGAATAAAACCTCTCTGATACCACTTGTTGGATCGGTAGGCGACCTTAGAGGGGGGTGTGAATACTGGTTTTAAAACTTTTTCTTATACTTTGAATATCTTGAAATAATAAGAGATTAAGATGGTGAGAAATCAAACAAACTAAGTAAAATAAAATAGAGACATGTTTTATTAATATGAAATATGGGTTTACAAAAATTGATTTCTATAACGCTTGAAATCGGTGGCGAATAATAATAAACTCTTTTTGTTTTCTATCCTGACTCGCATCCCCACGAACTAGTGGCCCTAGCCTATCCTTCCCCGGATTCGGCCTCAAACTGCTCTAGCCAATCCTACCCCAGATATGGCCTTGAACACCCCCTAGAACTAACCTAGATCTAGTAGCCAACATGAGGCGAATTTCTGCCCTAAGTCCAACCCAGACCTAGTCGCCAACACGAGGCGAATTCTCTAACGGTTTACAAAAGATATAAAATGATAATAATAAAAACTCCCTCTTGAAGAAATTCTGAAGTTGGAGATGAAGATCTGCTGCAGAATAAGCATTGTTGAAGCGAACGTCGTTTGGATCCGGCGTGAAGAAGTCCTCCTTCAGAAATTCGCAGAGCTTTGGTGGGAGATCAACTTTCGGCCAAATCAGGCTCTGGAATTCTAGCACTCAACCTCTCTCTCTAATGGTTGTCCAAAACGAGAGAAGAGGGGTCCAATTTATAGCCTTAGCGCTAGCGCCCGCGCTACCGCTACCTCTGGCGCTATCCCATATTAGGACATATTCTGCGCGGGAGAATATTCAATCCGAGGAAACATTTTTGCCTTGCCTCTTGTGCTCCGCGCTACCGCCTGCGCTATCCGCTACTGCCTGGCGCTAGTGCCTTCTAAATGTGCTCCCAGAATTTTGTTAATCTTCAATAAAGCCATGCGCTAGGTGCTACCGCCGACGCTAGTGGGCATGTTGGATTTATTGGCTCAATTTTGGGGCAACCTTCATATGTTATCCTTGAGTCATATGGACATTGTCTCTTGCACACTTAAGCACACAAGATCAAATACACATATGATTTGTTATTCTCAAATCTAGGAGACGTGGAAGACCATGTTCCAACACTATCCTCTCAGGCACTAGGAGTGGAACTGTTTATTGTCTGATTTTTATTTGTTCTAGTTCTTCCATGCATATCTGTCTTGTAGCTAATGAGATAGAATCTTTTTGTGTACAATGGCATACGAGATTAACACTTCTTAACTACAAGACAATTAGTAAGCTTTTCTCTAAAAATCTAGTTAGTGACGGACCTAATATAAAATGCATTAAAGATGGTACATGCATGCTTGTTAGATGGGCAAACAAACTAGGACAACCTTAAAGGCATTGCTCACAAGGATTCTATAAGGTGTTTGTATTTACTGCACATTGATCTTTTTGGTCCAATATCAATACAAAGTTTAGGAGGGAAGATATATACTCTTGTGATAGTTGATGATCACTCTAGATTCACATGTGTCTTCTTCCTCAAAAAGAAGTCAGATACTCTTGAAATCTTAATGACATTTGTCAAGTCTATACATAATGAAATGGATTGTTCAGTGGTCAAAATGAGAAGTGACCATTGAACAAAATTCCAATTTGATGTTATGACAAATTTCTATCAAGAACAAGATATCTCCCAAGAATTCTCATCTCCTAGAACCCCACAACAGAATGGGGTGGTTGAGAGAATGAATAAGACCCTTATTGAGGCTGGAAGAATAATGCAGAATGACTCATCATTGCCAGAATATTTCTGGGCTGTGGCTGTCCAAACAACATGTCATGTGCTAAATAGAGCATCTATCACCAAAAATCACAAGAAAACTCCCTATGAACCGTTGAAGGGCAAAAACCCCATTGTATCCTATTTTAGAATCTTTGGGAATAAATGTTTCATTTTAAAAAATGATAAATCTTATTTAACCAAGTTTGCATAGAAAAGCAGTGAGGGTATTCTTGTTGGATACAACTCCAATAGCAGAGCATATAAGGTGTTCAACAAGAATACTTAAGTAGTAAAATAGTCTATTTATGTTGTATTTGATGAGACTAGTCTGATCTACACTCGTTGGTCTAGTTCTTCTAATGTTGCAAGTACTGCACTGAAAATGAAAGAGTTGTATATAGAGGACAAGCTAGCTGCTAATGAGATCACCTCACCTAATGCAATAGTTAGAGGAGAAGGACAATCATCAGGTGAAACACAAGATGTTGGTGAAGAAGAACAACATGAAATTCAACCCGCTAAACAGGAAGCTGGAGGTGGTGCATATGGAATTGCAGAAAGGCTGGCAATTGCTATCAGACACCTGAGAGACTATCCCAGAAATTTGATCATTGGAGATGCAAGTAAAGGAGTCACAACCAGGAGAAAAACTCACAATGAAGCAATGTTCTTGAGCTTTCTCTCCCAGGTAGAGCCAAAGAAATTTGAAGAGCCAAATAGAGACCCATTATATATAATAGCCATGCAGAAAGAACTGAATCAATTCAAAAGATGCAAGGTGTGGAAGTTGGTTCCAAGATCCAAAGGACAGGACATAATTGTAACAAAATGGGTCTACAGGAACAAGATAGATGAGAATGGAGTAATTATGAAGAACAAGGCAAGATTTGTAGCAAAAGGATATAGACAAGAAGAAGGTATTGACTTTGATCAGACTTTTGCACTAGTGGCAAGGCTAGAAGCCATTAGATTATTCTTTACATATGCTGCCCACAAAGGATTCAAGGTCTACCAAATGGATGTGAAGTCAGCCTTTCTGAATGGTGAACTAAAAGAAGAAGTATATGTAGAATAACCATCAGGTTTTCTTAATCCAACTTTTCCTGATTATGTGTACTATCTTAGAAAAGCATTATATGGCTTAAAACAAGCCTGAAGGGCTTGGTATGAAACTGTCTACCTTCCTTCTTAAGAATAAATTCTCAAAGGGGAGGATAGACAAGACATTGTTCCTAAGGGAAGTGAAGGGCAAGAGTCTCTTAGTCCAAATATATGTTGATGACATCATATTTGGGTCTACAGATGATAACCTTTGCAAGAGGATTGTTAACCTGATGCAAGGGGAATTTGAAATGAGTGATATGGGAGAACATAAGTATTTCTTAGGCCTCCAAGTGAAACAATCTGAAGATGAAATATTCATCTCCCATACTAAGTTCACCAAGGAGTTAGTTAAGAAATTTGGGATGGAGAGTGCCTCCACTATGAAAACTCCTTTGGGGTCAAATATATCCCTTGACAAGGATGAGAAAGGGAAACCTTTTGATGAGACCTTATACAGGTGTATAATTGGCTCCCTCCTCTATTTAACTGAAAGTAGACCTGATATCATGTATGTTACATGTGTATGTGCTAGGTACCAGGCTTGCCCTAAGGAATCTCATTACTCAGCTAGATTCAGAGATACCTTAAGGGCACACCACATCTTGGCCTATGGTACCTATGAACAATGATTTTGAACTAACATGGTATTCAGATGCAGATTTTGCAGGCTATAAAGAGGACAGGAAAAGTACCTCAAGGACATGCCAATTCCTTAGGAGAAGACTAATTTCCTGGAGTAGCAAGAAACAAACCAGTTTTGCTATTTCAACAGCAGAATCAAAATACATATCAGCTGGAAGCTGATGTGCACAATTATTGTGGATCTAACTTCAACTTCATGATTACAATTTACAGCTAAGTAAAATTCATACGTTTTGTGATTCATCTAGTGAAATTTCAATTACTAAGAATCTTGTGTCACACAGCAGGACTAAGTACATTGAAATTAGGTATCACTTCATCAGAGAATATGTTGAGAAGGAAGATATCATCCCTTAATTTGTCCCCACTAACAGACAAGTGGCATATATCTTCACTAAATCTCTGGATGAAGCAAAGTTCAATTTCTTCAAAATTGAGCTGGTCATGCTCAATTTAGAATAACTTTTGTTGAGTTGTCTAGTTATTATTGTTACAACTTTCTTTTAGTAGGTGCTAGGTCACTAATAAAGCATGCATGTTGTCACTGGGATAGTTGGGAGTGACTTACAAAAGAGGTGTACATACTGTTTGTGCATAAGAGCAACCAAAGACTATATCGTTTGGTCCACAAAATGATATCATTATGATGACACAACGATACTCTATTATTTATCTGTATAAAGACAGTGAAAGGGTAAATAAATGGATCTTCCAAAAAATCCTAATGACTCCTTGGGAAATATTTCTGACAGAAGAAGTACAGATGATGCTGCAAGTGAGGGGAAGCATGACACTGAGCTCCATGCTCAAGTAGTAAAGGTGATAAATAAAATCACTAAGATTGAGGATGGTATCCACACTAGGTTAGCAGTCCAAAAGGGTCTGTCTGAAGATATCCAGGAGATGAGCTAAGAAAAGTGCAATGTTAGCTCATGCAGAAGTTGATAAATGCTAAAGGACATGATTCTAAATCTTCAAGAAATCTGCAGAAGGACCTATCTGAAGAAGTCCTAAGGGGGAGATCAATGATGTTGAATCACCTGCCGCTGATCAATGATGTTGAAGCACCTGCTGAAGTACCTGCTGCTACTCCTTCCACATCTGAAGCATCTGATGTTGCTGCACAAGGCAAAGGGAAGGAGATTGCTGCTGAGGAGGATGAAATCAAGCTCAGAAAGAAAAGGTACATGGAGGAAATGGAAAAGAAATAGGATTATGAGCAGTGGAGCCCTAAATAAAGCGGGAGATTGTCTGTTAATTTTCATTACTGTACTTTATTATTGATTGGGTTATGATTTCTTCAAATAAGGGGAGATTGTTGGGAACACTATCCATAATGTTCTAGATTTAGAGAAGTCAATGATAAGTATATTTTGTATTCAATATCAATCTGATGTGACATGAGCAGGATGGAACACTATATATCCTATATATAAGGTTTATAGAACAAACACAAAATCTCTAAGTTAAATATCATCGTGTATGTGACAATCACACGACGATATCATTTTGATCACTCATAGAAGGCAGTAGAAGAAGTCAGTCAACAATCGATATGATAACAAGAAGAACACGACGATATCGTTGTGTCAACAAGGTCCACACGATGATGTCGTTGTGAGAGCTCAAGGAAAGTATGCTAAGGTATATATCGTCGTGACAACAAGCTTCATACGATGATATCATTGTGAAAGCTCAAGGAAATCCAACTAAGTTACTTATCGTAGTGACTATAAGGTGCACGTGACGATATCATTGCAAGAACTAAATAAAGACTTGCTAAGTCATTTATCGTCGTGATAATAAGGTGCACACAACGATATCGTTGCAAGAACTAAAGAAAGACTTGCTAAGTCATTTATCCGCGTATCAACTATCTTCACACGATGATATCATTTTGTCATGCTCAGAAGGCGGGATTTCAAATTGACGAAGATGACAAAAGCAGATGTCAAATTAATCACTTCTGAAATATGGTCCAAGACAAAATCTTTTTAGGGTTTCGATCGTTTGAAGGTTCAGAGCTATAAAAGGATAAGAGAGGGTAGGCTAACCTTAATCCTTTGAGCATATATCATTGAGAAATCAAAAAGAAAAAAGCTTGTCTACCGCTAAAAAGCAATATAACAGTAAAACGCAAGTCTTTTCAAAGAAAGAAGAATAATAATAAGAAGAAGAAGCCAAGCTTCAACAAGAAAGCTCTCACTCTTGAGAATTAGAAGACTTCTTTATACAAGAAAGCTCAGCATTGATCCTGGTACTAACTATTGATTGATCAAGTGTTGCTGCTAAAGAAGACTTTCTTTCCAAAAAGATCTAAGAAGACTCAAGTTGCTTAAAGCTATATCTTTTAGAGACTAAACTTGTAAAACATCCTTCTAATCTCTTACTGTAAGATCTCCTTGAGATCTGAGGTTGGGCTGTACTGTCAGCCTGAGTATAGGGCTAGTAAGAAGGCCTGAGTGTAGGACTTTACTGAAAGTTTGAGGTAGGGTCTTGTGAAGACCTGAGGTAGGATTTTTGAGGAAATCTGAGTTGTAGGATCCTTGCTTGGGATTTGAGCTGTAAGAGTGTTGTCACTCTGAGGTAGGGTTGTTGCTAGCACCCGAGGTAGCATTCCATGAGGTAATCTGAGGTAGGGGACTTGCTGAGTTCCAGAGTTGTAAGATCTGATTGATTTGAGTTTTTGGCGGAGTTGACCGAGTCTAACACACTGCTAGATAGGTGAAGGGGGGCAATGGAGGACCCATCATCTGGGGAACCACTATAAACAACCGTGTGCTTTTATGTGTTATTTGTTTTACTTTCTATGAGCTAGGAAAGTCAACAACATAAAAGAGACTTAAAATTTTAAAGCACCTATTCACCTCCCCCCCCCCCCCCCCCCCTCTAGGTGATTAGACTACAGATCAAACTTTCATTGGTCTTATATCGATCTCAGGGATGATTTGCCCAAGCAGTAAGATACCCAAAAGTGACTAAGGGAAGAGTTTAATGCGAGCGCAATTGCTCAAGACTTACACCCTAATGTTTCCACTTTACTTATCGTGTAACATTATCAACCCTACCCAAAATATTAGGATAATCTCAATGAGACTTGGTGCTTGTAACCTATTATCAGATTAGTAAGAGAATACTAAGCGTGACTTTATACATATATGTGGATACCTCCCACTTCTACTTTTGTAGAAGCTATCATGTGGATAGGATACGATAAGAATTCATACAAAGAGAAGGATCATTTTCATAATTGGTCACATATTGACCCCTAGAAAGGTTGTCGTAAACGGTAATTCTGAGGGCCTAGACCACAGAGTATATCAATAAGTCTCAGATACTATCATACACGTGCTTTGATGTGAAGATTTTGTAGTAGAATTCTAAGTCAAGGAATGTATGCCCCTAAGGATTGTGCCCATATATGGAATGAATGTACCATATTGGTGGTAGAAGAAACTCAGTCCAGGATGAACGAGGGCTTATCCTATTTCTTCATTTATTGGGCTACTTATGTATTGACTTGGTTTCCCTAGAAATTAAAAATCTTTGCAATTTGTTTCTGTTGGAACCGGGATTCGGCCCAACGAGGAGTTCGGACCCCTGAAAGGGGGCACCTAGCACTTACTGATCCCACAGTGGAACCTGGCCGAAGAATTAAAACTAAATACCGACCCTTGGCTGCAGCTTGGAGGTCCCACCACACACCTAGAAGATCTTAGAGCGCTTCCCCTCCTGAGCCAAAGCTGAAGTCGGGCACCTCGGAGAGCCTAAGGAGCTAACTAAACATGTTCTAAGGAGGAAGAAGCCAAAGATCTAGATACCCTCCAAAGGTGCACTTCAGGTTCTATATATATTTTTTCTCTTCTGGTCTGCTAATAGTGCAACTTTGCCTTTTAATTTTACTAATCGTACCCCAAACTGGTCTGCTAACAACCAAACTCCGATGTTCTGAGGGCTATTGGCATCCCACACAGGGTATCAAGGTAAATTCACCTATAGACCCCCACTAGGCGAGTGGCCCGTGAAGGCGCCACTCGCCAGTCTTCCCGCGAGTGGGGCTCGCGAGGGCTCCCTATGCGAGCAGCCTGTGAAGGCACCACTCGCTAGCACTCACTCGCCTGGGTCCCCTATGTGAGGCGGCGAGCTCTCACTTGCCTCGCCGCTGCTAAATGCACCCCAATGCGACGAGCCTACACTTACCTCGCCCTCACATCACGCTCCTCACAAGGAGGTAAGTCTGGCTCGCTCGCCTCGCCCTCGCGACTCGCTCACCACGAGTCGGCGAGCTCTACCTGCTTCGCCTATGCCCGATTCTCCATTTTACCCTTCGATGAACACGGGGTTGTACACAATCCCCGCTCTTTGCGAGATTAGCCTAAGCTCACGAAGAAATATCCAACCCTTGGTGCTCGCCGGACGGATGCTGACCTGGTAGGAATCTTTTGGTGGGACCCATCCCCAGCGCTATAAATACCACAAATCATGGGTGATGGGTAACCCTTACTCTCTTCATCCTCTTTCGCCATCTGCCGTCGTAGAAACCAGAATGCCTCTTTCAAAAAAAGCCCAAGCTCGTCTAAATGCATCTCAGGCGAACAAACATCCCATCATTGTCCAACTCGCCCCTTGGATAGCCCGACGGGCCCCTTCGGCCTTCCCCAAGACTAAGAAGGCAAATTCGGTCCGGCGACATCCAGGGGGTCCTAACTCTCAGATCCGTCGCCCGACACCAGGCTCGCTGAGCAGGTACTCCAATTGACAGGTCGGTCCCCCACATAACTATGCTAATACTACTTTCTTTTTTGCAGAGCGCGCTCCTAGAGGGGGCCATTGCGAGTGAGGCCCTGGTTCGCACTCACCTTCCCTCCCCTGGGATGACCGGCTCGGCGGTCATGGACATGGATGTCGCCATCATGCGTGCCCCCTCGTTGCAGTCTGGTGAGCTTCTTATACTCCTCATCGACGAGTTCCTTGGTCTGACCTCCTGATGTTATTGCCACTTGCAGAGACCCCTCTCGCAACACCTAGGAGGCACGTCACTCCATCGGGTTCGCTGGCCCCATCAGGTGCAACCATCCCCACCTCAGGGTTTGGTCTTCTGGTCCATCCGATCCCCAGCAGCTCGCTCCCCGCTGTTGTCCAGATCGCGAGCAACGCCCCCCCTCCCAGGGGAAAATCCGTCACGCTGACCTATACTGAGGCCTTCCAGGGGTAGCCAAGATCTTCCCGCCAGCGCCCGAGTAAAGCAGCCAAGGCCCCTCCAGGTTGGTTAGTACTATCGATCATTTATACTCCGCTCTCGTCACTGATTCTTCTCTTGCATATGCTCATGAGAGCCGCTCTGCCGATCTGGACCTTGGGGAGGAGGAGATGTCGCCCCTGCCCTCGTCGGACAAAATTACTGATTTCCTGGGCGATCCCCGAGACCCCGTGGGTATGAAGAGGAGGACTACCGAGGTGCTCCAAAAGTATAGGCACATGTTGCGGGACCTGTACATTCAGGCGCGGGAGGACAGGGCGGCCACTAAAGAGCGGCTCGCCGCCTTCAAGGATGACTATGTGCGGCTCTGTGTCGAGTTGCAGCTGGATACCCATGGCAAGGTCACCTCCCCGGGTTGAAGATCAAGTTGTCCGTGCCTATCATTATTCGCGAGTACCGCCGAGCTTGGGGATGCGAGGCCGAGTCCGATGGAGGTGGATCTAGTATTGATACTGCTCGCACTGACACTCACCTTGCAAACATTATGTTGTAAACATTTATTTAAAACAATCTGCGAACTCTATCACTGCCATTAGCTTGATATTTCTAGCCCGTCATTGGGCTTCTTTATTTATTCGTGCTATGATATTACTGCTAGTGTCGCGCTTGCTAGTTTCTATTTTTATTTTTAATGCTCTTGCACGTGATTTATATTGGGCTCGCCTCGCCTGTTCTGCGCTTACTCCGCCTGTAGCGAGTTAGCATTGTTGTGTTGCTGCGAGTGGGTGTGGAAGAGTGTTGGCTCAAATACCGAGGCATATCGTAATGAGATTCTGCTAACCGCACCCCTGATGTTTCGATTCATCCCCGCTGCCATTATTTTTCATTATTTTTCTATAAACAGGTCTCATCGTCAGATACAACTACCACATTTATCACTCTTGACCCTCTGCCACCTTCGTTCTCGTGAGCTCGTGCATTCTCTCTCGCGTTCGCATCCTCTCTTCAAAGGTCTTATGGGTGGTGATGGAGGCAATACTGAGGGCCGGGACAAGTGCTCCTGGACCTTTTGCGACCATTCGGTCTTTAACTGCTCTCTCACCGAGGGCGAGTACCACGCCGTGGTTGCAAACTACATCTTGTCGGGATTCTCAACTCGCCAGCCTGCAAAAACTGAGGCCATAAATAAACTCTTCCCAGACGAGCTTGCAATCCTCGTGGCCCACTTCGACATTGGCCTGCGGCTTCATCTCTGGTCAGAGATTAGCCAGGTATTTACTCGCACTTTTGTTTTTTTCGGCGCTCGCATAAGACTCTTTAATGCTTGTCGTGAACCCGCAAGATACTTAAGTACTTCGGCGTGATCCCGGGTCAGATGACCCCCAACCCGGTCGCCGTCATGGTAGCCTTCGCCTGCTACCTGAGGTAGGAGCAGATCGAGTTTAGCCTGCCAGTTTTCCGCAAGCTCTTCTCCTTCCGAGCCTACAAAGACGGGACCGTCTACTTTGCCAGCCAACACGCCAAGGTTTGTGAAACGGTCAATAAAAGCCATTATTGGCCCCAAAAGTTCATGCTCGTGAAGAAGAACTTCGTCAACATCCCCTTCTTGCCCATCTAGTGCGACGAGACCACCTACCGTCCTCCCACGCTCGGCATCCACAAGGTCGCGCACTTCAAGTACTTGGCGACGAAGAATTTTGAGGTCATCTTCCTCCAAAGAAATGTCGACTCATTACTCCCCGTGCTACCCAGAGTAGGTACGACTCATGCTCGTTCCCTACCTTGACTTCCACTTTTTCATTTTCTAACCTCTGATCATTGTCACTCGCAAGGGAGCGAGACCTTCCGCTCCACCCCCTTTATGTGAGGGCCGGGACTATCTCCTCAGGCCTCGCGCTCACTACCTACGCTGCCTCCGCGTGCCGGGAGATTCCTAGCACCTACGTGCCTTTTCCAAGAAGCGGCCCACACCTGCGAGTCGCAGATCGCTTCCCTTGCCGCCAACGCCAAAGAAGAAGAAGGCTTTGCCCCTGGCCAAGGGGAAAGGGGTCCTCGAGGACCTGCCAGGAGATGACCCCTCGGTGGGCCTTCCAGCAGATAACGGGATCGGTGAGGTCGCCGAAGTGTTTGTCAGCTCGCCCAGTCCGACGAGCCCTCGAAACTTCTGCCTCGGCACGAGGCATCGGGATGAGGCCGATGAGCCTCTGCTGGATTGGGATCTGGAGGCCAACAGGGCCTCCATATCAACCCTCCTGCCCTCCTGGGTGGAGCAGGAGACCATTAGAGGCCAGTCCTTTGCCCTCTCCTTCGGGCTCTATGGCCGAGAGGACGCCATATATTTTGATGACCTGACGTCCCGGGCACTCACTCATGAGAGCGCACGAGCCCAGCTCCGCGCCCTAGAGCTCACCCATATGACAGGTCAGCGATGTATCCAAGTGGAGAGGAATTCTGAGGAGCTCAAGCGTGAGTTGAAGTCCGCGACAGAGGAGATCGCAAACCTTAAAGAGAAATATGACATTTTCTAGGGCCTCCTCGCCAGCCTTCAGGGCGGGATGGTAAGTTTGTTGAGAATTTGCCTACCTCCCTTGTTGTTCTTCCCCTTGGCTAACTTGCCTTTTGAAGGACGCAGAGACCGCCAGTCAACTTCTCGCTCGCGCCTCCAACCTAGAGAAGGAAGTTGTCGGGTTGAAGGCCCAGAACAATGAGCTGGCCCTGGATGCCCTCCTTCCGCCTCCTCGCAGCCGTAGTGTAAGACCCCCCCCCCCCCCCCCCCCCCCCAAATCTGAACCCGGTTCAGGGAGAGGGGGTCTTACTGCCCAAGACGATCACCTAGCGCTTCCCAGGTGGAGACGACCCACCCTCTCAAGCGCTAAGTGATCGCCTTGTCAGGCATAGAATCATCACATTACACATCAGATTCACACAGCGGAAGCAAAATTGAGGGAAAATGACACAAACTATATACATATCCAGCTAAAAAGGCCATGTCCTACAGTTTATACAAAACGCCACATGGGCTAAAATAGGTACAGTAAAAGACTCCTTATTTAACCCTGGACTCTAGGACTCACGTCACGAAAGACTGGGGGTGAGGCTGGAGTTTCTGATCAGGCAATCTCTAGGGCCGGTAAGTCATCCGGTGGTGCGGGGGCTTCGCGCTGTCCCATCTCCTGTGAATGGTTATAGGAATAACCGTTAGTCACAGAGCTAAGTGGAAACACATTCCCTCCCCGGATCTGTATCCTGGGGGCGGGCTAAAGTACTTAAAGTAAATAGCTGAAGCAAGGGAGAGGTTAGCAGCAGTTATATATATATGTCCATAGGGCCCACCGACCATAATTTTCAGTACCGCAGTGGGGAGCGCGCAGTATATAGCAATGTTAACCAATCTATCTTGCATACACACCAGGTATTCAAACCTGTTCACACACACAACAGGTGTTCAAACCTGAATACGCACAACCCTGTGTCGACACAGTTCATATCGCTTTTCTTCCAGCAGGGTAGCGAACCCCGCGGGCCTCACCGATGTGGCCGTCGGTGACAGTGACCAGTCTTGCCACTTCTGAGCGTAGTCATACCGTATCGCTCAGGCCCTCCTATACAACTTGGTGTACTAACTGGATCTGAGCGACATCCGGCGATTCTGAGATTTAGGCCGACTAGTGGAGGCAAATCAGCGTGTTCGAAGTGGTGACAACCCGCGGTGCACATCTCCCTGTCGCCATGAGTCGTCATCTCTCCCGCACCGGTATGAATGGTCTGCGGGCGTGACCGACCCGCCACTTTCATAGCAAGCAATTTGCAAACAATTTTCAAAAAGAACGACTACTCCAGGTCCACCTCGGTTCCCTTGACTTAACCGACTAAACGACTTTTGGCCGGGAGATGCGTCAGAACTGGGGCATCTTATTTGGGGCTAACCCTTCAGAGGACAAACTCAACTCTTGGTTATCCCCAACTAAGATCCTTATAGCAGCATAGAAATAACCGCTATCTAGCATGGGACCCAGGGTTAGTAAAAAATAAAGCAAAGTAAACATCAGTGCTGAGTAATAAAACACTTAACAGTATGAAGGCCGAAGGCAAGGGCCGAATTAACGGGACCAGTACAAGGCTGGAGTATCGAAAGGAATGAACGTAAAGCAAATAAAGTGACCAGTGCGAGACTGGAGTACTGGAAAGAATAATTGCAGAAAGTAAATGTCGGACCAGTACGAGACTGGAGTATTAAAAGAATAATTGTAAAAAGTAAATGCAGGACCAGTACGAGACTGGAGTATTAAAAGAATAATTGCAGAAAGTAAATGCAGGACTAGTACGAGACTGGAGAATAGGAATAAATAAGCAGGTTAGTAGTCCAATCACTCCATATCAGGAGGCTTCAGAGTCGTCTCCGTTCTTAGGAGGAAATTCTGTTCTGTCCCCGTTCATAGGGGCCTCTTCTCCGTTCATAGGAGACAGTTTATTCTAGTTATTGATCTGGGTCGACTTTATATTTTATGGGACTTCTTATTTCTATGTGCCTTCGGCTCACACTTTAATTTCTTATCGTTACTACTTAAAAATGTCGCATCGTGATCGCGACCCGGTTGCGCATTTCAACGCTTATAACTTAGTCGATTTCTCGCCAAAATTGGAGAGCTTACCATTTAATTTCAATCGACTCACACAATTTTATTATATAGTTAAAATGATGCGTCGAGAGCCCACAAGATTGTTCCAATTATTTCCATCCATATTAGGACGTTATTTTGCTCATAGAAATATCTTTTAGGGTTTTAAAAATATCAAAATAAGTGATAATAACTCCAAACTTGGGTAGTTGTTGTAAAATAGCCCAAGAGAGAGCCTATAATTTTTTGGGAATTTTCCAAAGTAATTTGGGTCAATAATTCCTTTAAAGAAATCTTGTATAGGCATTTAAAAATAGCAAAACTCCACCTAAAAATCTCAAAAATTTACTGGAGGTTCCCCTCTAAAAGGGGAACAATTTTTATATTGGGAGTTTTTTGTCACAGAGGCCTAGAATAGCCTCAGAAAATTCAGGAGAGGGAGTATTTGGGGGTGCGGATAAGGAAAAGGAGGGAGGCGGGCGGGGCGTTGCACCGTGCGCCCTCCTCTTGCCCCAACAGCGGAACTGGACTTATTCAATGTAAGGGGCACAAATGCTGAGGGGAGGGGCTGGAAACGCTGTTCCCGCCGCCGTCCGATCTTATCAAGAGATCGGACGGCAGCTGCTACCCCTCCCGGCGTGGCAGAAGGTGGCAGCCTCTGCCACCGCCGGGAGGCGGCCGCCTGCCACTGTTTCTGCCCCCGGTCGACTCGCCGGGGGTCGGCGATCACAGCTATGGTGATCCGGCGGCCCGGCGCCGCCGGCCACCGCCGGTTTTTAAGCGAGAAGGGGAGGCGGGGCAGTGGCGCAGCCTGCATTGGCCATACATGCCATGATTGCACCGCCCCTCCCCTGGAAGGGACTTTCCCCGCCCTCGGATGTTTCTCCAGGGGTGGGGCTTACCTCCGAGGGTGGTCCGACGGCCAGGCACCTCTGGCCGCCGCGGGGGGTGGCCGCCGAACCGCACAAAAAAATGTCGAGAGGGGGGAGTGCGTGGGTGCCGCCGGAAGGGCATTCTCCGGCGGACCTTCCGCCTTCCCTCATTGGAGTCGACATCCCTAGGTGGGGACCTGCTCCCCCAGTGCCACCACTGGCGATGGGGGTGCAACTTTTAAGGTCAGCCCCCACCTGAGCCTGGGCAAGGCTCGGGCGCTCCGGCGATGGGGAGGGAGATGGCTTGCCTCGGGGAGGTGGGAAGGGGGAGGGAGAAGGGTTCCACCTAAGAGTGGGGAGCTCTGGAGGTTGTTGCTTGAGCGGCCATGGGGGGAATCGGCGGTGGTGGCTTCGGGGGAGGTTTCTCCGGCGAGGTGGCTGGCCGGCAGGGGAAGGGGAGGGGGAGGTGGCTGGGAGGTGTGCTTTGGCAGGGGGGGGGTAGGCTCCCCTTTATAGGGAAGGAGGGAGGCCTCCCCTCTCCCTCCATTTTATCCTACGTGGGCTAAAGGGAGGGATGGGTAAGGGGAGATATTTTCTCCCCCCCTCCCTTCCCTCTTCTGCCCGAGCCATGGGCTGCCTATTCATGGGCAACCCCCTCCCTTGAGGGAGGAGTCCCTTTCCCCACCCCCTTTTCTTCTTCGAGAAAATCAAGCTTGCGGGGGTGGGGGGGGGGGTGGGGGGAGGGGGAGGTTTGACCAAGGTCAACCTATGGTGGGCTCCCCCATGGTCCCGGGGGTCCATTAAGATTTACTGGGGTCGATCCTGAGTTCGTGTGCTTCGTATTTCGTACATTATGTCGGGGCGGTCTGCATAACCTAAACAGACATATTTTCTGTATGACCTCGGATCGGAGTGGAACGAATTCCGCTGCTCTCGTACTGGCCCTACGAGTCTAACGGAACTGACAGAAGTCAAATCAGAGTTTCCTAGCACGATATCCCCTATTCGTGCTACTTTCTACTTTTTGGGTTTACTTTTATTGGGTCCACTAGGGTCTAGGGACCCAATAAAAGTTGAGATGTTACAATCCAATAAAAATAAAGGGATTTTCATCCCCGAAAATTGTATAAAGTAGGGGGGTTCATGTGACATACCTGGGGAAAGAGTGTCGAGTATCTTTCCCGAACAAGTGTTTCCGGTTCCCAGGTAAACTCCTCGCATCCACAGTTTTACCTGTACAAACCGGGGTTCGCCTGGCTCCACCCCCTAGACCTCGCAGAGCGGCATTCCCAGAAAGCATAGGCGAGAGCGCTGGGGCGTGGTCTCGGCAGTTGGCGTATGGCGAGAGCTAGAAGGATAAGAACCAATCTCGCCGAAGTACTCGGCGAGATGTGTCATGCCATGGGTTCTGCGAGACTCAAGAGGTCGCAGAGGCGACAGGAACCCTCGCATACAGTATGGCGAGACCAAGAAGCATTCCTGGTCTCGTAGATCCCTCTTCCAGGGGAAAGGAAGTTAGAATTACCCTCTTGCCCCTGGAGGCCTGCAAATAGCCACCCCGAACAGCGGAGTTTGGCTGTTAGCAGACCAAATTGGGGTGCAAATAGCAAAACCAAAAGGCGGAATTCCGCTATTCGTAGACCAGTTCAGAAAAACTATAAATAAGACCCGAAGGGCACCTTTGGAGAGGGTCCAGTTTTTGGCTTCTCTCTCCTTAGGCTATCCTTGCCGAGATTCCCCTGAGCTCTCCAAGGTGCCCGGGCCTCAGCTTTGGCTCTGGAGGGGAAGCAATCTAGAGATCTTCCGGGTGTGTGGTGGGACCTCCCTGCTGAGTTAAGGGTCTGTGTTAAGTTCTGAGACCCCGACGTACTTTTTCCACGGGATAAGTAAGTGCTAGTCGCCCCCCAACCTGTTGGGGGCCCCGAGCTCCACAAGGAACCAGTTTCTGGTTTCAACATTCTTGGTGCGGTGAGCGTGGAGTGTGGCTAGTACAGGAAAGTCTCTAGGAGAAAGCATGGCGGGCGAGGATGAGCGAGATGCAGGGTTCGGAGGTTCGCCACCCGCAGGGTCGCCAGTGACGATGGATATGCTGGCCGAGCTCAAGAGGGATATGATTGGAGCCTTTCAGAGCGCCATAGCCTCGGCGCTGGGTGGTTTCGCTACCCCGGCCCCTCAGATGGCTCCTCCATCCGGGGGCTGCGAGAACGCCCCAGGCCAGCGAGCGGGCAAGGAAGCAGCGGTCCAGGAGGCAGGCCGAGATCTCGCGGGTCGCGAGCTCTTCCCCAGTCCAGTAGGTGCGAGCGAGATCCCGACCAGAGTGGTCTCGGCAGGAGGAGTCTCGGAAATGGTGTTCTCGGCAAACCCAGGGGTGGCAGAGGGAGCCTCGGCAGGAGGTTCTGCAGGAAGAGTAGAGCCAGTTCAGAAGGTGAACGGGGGGAGTCCCTTTTGTGAGTTGGTGCTCTCGGCACCACTCCCCGAGGGGTTCAGGGAACCAGCCATGACCTTGTATGTTGGGAACAGCGATCCCGTTCCCCACCTGCAATGGTTCGAAGATATGGTCTGGATCAGACCCATGTCGGACGCCTTCAAGTGCCGACTCTTCGCCACCACCCTGAAAGAGAAGGCGAGGGACTGGTTCTACCAGTTACCCTCGGGTTCGATTTATGCTTTTGAGGATTTGCGTAGGGGGTTCCTGCTGCGTTTCTCCACCTTGAAGAAGAGGAAGAAAGACCCGGAGTCTCTCTTCAGTATCAAGCAAAAACAAGGAGAGTCTCTAGCCCAGTATCTGGAGCGATTCAGGGAAGAGGTCCTCCTCATTCAAGAGGTACCTGGGCACACACTCCAGCTGGCCTTTACGGTGGGGCTGCGAGAGGGTTTCTTCAAGATGGATCTCAAGAGGAGGGCCCCTCTTTCCTATGAAGAACTAATGGAGCGAGCGGCGGAGGAAGTAGACGGGGAGGCAGCTAACCCCGAGTTCACAAAGAGATTGGCACGGCTGAGCGAGCCGGAGAATAGGCACCCCGAAGGAAGAAGAAGGGAGGAGGTCAGGGCCCCGGAGTTGGAGTGGAGACAGCAAGGTGGTGGAATGCAGGGCCCGGGAAGGGGGTTCCACCACGGAGGAGGTAACTTCCAGGGAGGACAGGGGAGACCCCATCAGCTGGGGTGGAGGCAGGGCCCAAGGCCACCTCCTCCCCCGCCCCATCAAGCAATGGAGGTCGGGAGAGGAAGAGCGGGAAGAGGAAGGGGGGCGGGGGCCGGAGGAGCCGGTCCCAGAAGGAGGCACAGAGGAGTAGGAGTCGAGGGGAGGGTGGCGGCGCTGCCCTATTGTGACTTCCACCAGGAGGAAGGCCACGCGACCGCCACCTGCCCGGAGTTTCTAGAAATGAGAGGGGCAAGGGGACCAGCACCACAACCACAGCAGCGCCCGGTAAGGATCGAAGAAGTCCTCACCCAGGAAGACGAAGAGGAAAGATGCGAAGATCGGGTGGACGTAGGAGCCCGGGGGGGAATCGGGGTGATCCACGGAGGGGTGGGAGTTGAGGCGACCCGGAAGGCGAGCCTCCATGCTATGTACCGTCGGAGCGTAGCTTCGACATCCCAAGCCCCACCCCCGGTGGAGAGGATCACCTTCTCCCAAAAGGACATGCCCGGTCATGAAGACCCGTTCTGCGATGCGCTGGTTATCCAAACCGCCATCGAAAACTTTACCGTCTCGCGGATCTTGGTGGACAACGGCAGCTCGGTCAACGTTATCTTCAAGAAAGCGTTTGACGAGATGAAGGTAGAGGCCCGAAGGGTGTTGGCCTCGGATGGCCCCTTGTTTGGTTTTTCGGGAGAGAGAAAGGAGGTGGAGGGAGGAGTAGGACTCCATGTAACTCTCGGGGGGCAATCGCGGAACTGCTGTTTCGTGATTGTGGACGCCCCAAGCAGCTATAGCGCCATTTTTGGTCGGCCTCTTATTAGTGCATTTAGATGCGTCCCTTCCACCCTACACCAGTGCCTAAAGTTCAACACAGGTGGAATCCAGGTCCGAGTCAGGGGAGACCCCAAGGTGGCAAGGCAGTGCTACGTGACGGCTGTCAACACCATCTCCTGGATGGGGGGAGCGGAGGAGTGGGATAAGAGGATGGAGAAGATGACCGAGGCAGGAGAAGAGGGAGAAAAGGGGGAGGAAGTTCATGCCCGGGAAGGGGTCGAGGTAGGACCCTGGGCGGAGAAAGGAGGAAGAGAAGAAGGAGGAAGAGAAGAAGGAGGAAAGGCTGAGAAGAGAAGGGTGGAGGAGGTGATGGAGATAGAAGGGGAGGAAGGAGGAGCCCAGGAGCTCGCCGACGAAGGAGAGGAGGAGAGGCCTTGGGGGGAGCAGTCGCGGCTGGAGGCCGTAGACGAGGTCATCGAACTGGAAGTCTTCACCCGACTGGGGGTGATGGAGAAGATCGGGGTCAGCGGAGAGCTCAACTCGGAGGAGAGGGCGGAGATCCTCGCCTGCGTCCAGAAGAACGTGGACGTCTTTGCCTGGAGTGCCGCGGAGATGCCCGGGATAGACGCGGATGTGGCCTGCCACCGCCTCAACCTCGAGCCCGGCGCCCGCCCCATCCGCCAAAGGAGGAGGCCCACTGCAGACAAGCTGGAAGGGCCCATCCGCGAGGAAGTGGAAAAGCTTCTGAAAGCAGGTTTTGTAAAGGAGATCCAGTACCCAGGCTGGGTCTCCAACGTCGTCATGGTAAAGAAAGGTGGAGGTAAATGGCGAATGTGTATCGATTTCTCTTTGCTTAATAAATCATGCCCGAAGGATTGTTACCCCCTGCCTAGAATTGACGCGCTGGTTGACTCAGCCGTCGGTTTTCATATGATGTCTTTCTTAGATGCTTTTTCAGGTTATCATCAGATCCGCATGCATCCCCCTGACATCAAGGATGTCTCCTTCATCATGAGGGATGGATGCTACTGTTATAGGATGATGCCCTTCGGGCTCAAGAATGCGGGAGCCACATACCAAAGGATGATGGACCGGGTTTTCCGTGAGCAAAGGGGGAGAAACCTGGAGGTCTATGTCGATGACCTCATGGTCAAGAGCCGAGGTCTTGAATCCCACCTCCGCGACCTCGAGGAAACTTTCGAAACCCTACGGAAGTTCAAGATGAGACTCAACCCGTCGAAGTGTGTCTTCGGAGCCAGTCGAGGAAAATTCTTGGGCCACATGCTCACCCCAGCTGGGGTGGAGCCTAACCCAGATAAGGTCAAGGCAATCCTCGAGTTGGCACCCCCAAGAAATGCTAAGGAGGTCCAACGCTTGACGGGAAAGTTGGCTGGGTTAAGTAGATTTCTCTCCAAGGCAGGGGAGAGATGCTCCTCTTTCTTCAAGGTGTTACGGGGTAATCGAAAGTTCGAATGGACCTCCGAGTGCGAAAAGGCTTTTCAAGCATTGAAAGAACAACTGGCCAAGGCTCCGCTACTGCAAGGGCCGAGGTCAGGGGAAGACTTATCCCTATACCTGGGGGTAGGGTTGGAAGCCGTGAGTTTGGTGCTTGTCCGGGAAGAAGGGAGGAAACAGCTGCCGATCTATTACGTAAGTAGAGTGCTGAGGAAGGCCAAGATTAGATATCCTATCTTGGAGAAGCTGGCCTTCGCTCTGGTAGTGTCGGCCCGGAAGCTCCGACCTTATTTCCAGGCACATTCCATAAAGGTAGTAACCGACCACCCCCTCCGCAGTATCATGGAGGGAGTAGAACACTCCGGAAGGTTGGCTAAGTGGTCGGTAGAGTTGAGCGAGTTCAATATCTCTTATGTACCGAGGGTGTCCATAAAAGCACAGGCGGTGGCAGATTTCCTGGCGGACTACGTTACTGAGGTGGACGAGTCAGAACTACCCCATCCGGTGCCTTGGAAGATGTTAGTAGATGGAGCATCCGGAAGGCATTCCTTTGGTGGAGGGGTGATCCTGGTCAGTCCCCAAGGGACCAGGATAGAGCAAGCAATCCATTTCCACTTTCCCCTCACCAATAACCAGGCAGAGTACGAGGCGGTGATAGCAGGTCTCCGCTTGGCACAGGAGCTAGGAGTACAGGATGTGGAGGTCTCGACGGACTCCATGGTCGTTGCTTGTCAAGTCAAGGGAGAGTTCGAGGTCAAGGAGCCGACCCTCCAGAGGTACTTGGAAAAGGTCAAGGGGGTGGTGGGGCAGTTCCGAACTTTTTCCATCAAGCATGTCCCCAGAGAGGAAAGCACTCAGGTAGACCTCTTGGCTAAGTTTGGCCCTCAGGGTGGGGGAGCCCTGTCAGAACTCTTCCGACCCTCCATTGAGGAAGGAGAGCTCATGGAAGTAGATCAGCGGGCGTCGTGGATGGACCCTTTTATTGTTTTTCTAGCCTCGGGGAGGTTCCCCGAGGGGGAAATTGACAAGCGGCGACTCAGGTATAAATCGGCCTACTATTCCTTGCATGCAGGGATACTTTATAGAAAGACACTCTCAGGGCTCCTAGCCCGTTGTGTCTCGGAGGAAGAAGTCCCGAGAGTCCTGGAAGAGATCCACTCGGGGGAGTGTGGCAGCCACTCGGGAAGCCGGACCCTGGAAGGGAGGGTTCTGAGGCAAGGTTACTTCTGGCCCACCCTCAGCAAAGATGCGGCCGAGTTCTCCAGGAGGTGCCCCAAGTGTCAGCTCTACGCTCCTCTTCAACTCCTCCCAGCTCAGAGGTTGAGAACGATCACGGCCCCTTGGCCGTTCGCCATTTGGGGACTGGACCTGGTAGGACCTTTCCCCCAGGCAAGCGGTCAAAGGAGGTTCTTACTGGTGATGATCGATTATTTTTCCAAGTGGATCGAGGCAAAGGCGCTAGCCAAGGTTACCACTCAGGTAGTAAAGAATTTTGTTTGGGGGGAGATCATTTGCAGGCACGGGCTCCCTCTCGCCATTGTCACGGATAATGGGCCACAGTTCGCCAGCGATGAATTCGTCAGCTTCTGTACCCAACTTGGCATAGATCTAAGGTTCGCGTCGGTCCACCATCCAAGGAGCAACGGGCAAGGTGGAGGCGGCGAACAAAATTATAGTGAACCTTCTCAAAAAGAAGATCGAGAATCTTAGAGGGAGTTGGGTGGAGCAATTACCCTCGGTCCTCTGGGCTCTGAGGACCACTCCAAACACAGCCACCGGGGAAACCCCGTTCAAGCTATCTCACGGATCCGAGGCCATCCTCCCGGTCGAGTTTGAAGTCAAGACGCCTAGGGTGGCCGCCGCGGAAGAAGGAGATGAAGAGTGGAGGGTAAGCAACGAGGAAGGCCAACGATTGTCTTTGGACCTGGTAGAGGAACTCCGAGACTTGGTTACCATTAGGCAAGAAGAAGTAAAGAGGCGGATGGCCAGGTACTTCGACAAGTACATACGAGTAAAGCATTTCCTGAAGGGGGACTTGGTACTGAAGAAGGTTGACGCGGAGGGAAGGGGAGCCACAGTGGGTAAGCTCAATCCCAATTGGGAGGGCCCATATATTGTAAGTGAGGTGCTGAAGTCGGGGGGGTACCACCTCCAGGATGTGGAAGGGGTACCTCTCGGCCGAGCTAGGAACGGGGACGACTTGAAGCGTTTCTATCCATGAAGTTCTTATGTAACCTGATCTCTATGAACTATTTTCACAGGCAGTGCCTTATATTAATCCTGAGTTCCAAGTAACAAATGAGGATGCTGGATTGCCCCGGATGATCCCGCTGCCAGGCTCTCGCTAGCTGGTGGGGCCGGTTGAACTTGCGGAGAGGCTGGCGAGGTGATAAGCTCTTTGTGCTGGATTGCCCCGGATGATCCCGCTGCCAGGCTCTCGCTAGCTGGTGGGGCCGGTTGAACTCGCGGAGAGGCTGGCGAGGTGATAAGCTCTTTGTGCTGGATTGCCCCGGATGATCCCGCTGCCAGGCTCTCGCTAGCTGGTGGGGCCGGTTGAACTCGCGGAGAGGCTGGCGAGGTGATAAGCTCTTTGTGCTGGATTGCCCCGGATGATCCCGCTGCCAGGCTCTCGCTAGCTGGTGGGGCCGGTTGAACTCGCAGAGAGGCTGGCGAGGTGATAAGCTCTTTGTGCTGGATTGCCCCGGATGATCCCGCTGCCAGGCTCTCGCTAGCTGGTGGGGCCGGTTGAACTCGCGGAGAGGCTGGCGAGGTGATAAGCTCTTTGTGCTGGATTGCCCCGGATGATCCCGCTGCCAGGCTCTCGCTAGCTGGTGGGGCCGGTTGAACTCACGGAGAGGCTGGCGAGAAGGAAGGTCCTCGGCATGAGACAACACAGAAAATTATCGGGTCTCAGAGAGGTTTTGAAAATAAGAGGACGACCTCTCGCTGGGCGAGAAGGGGGGTCCTCGGCAGTAATTAACAAAAAGAAAGTGTTTGGGTCCCTGAATGTTTCGAAAATAAGAGGACGACCTCTCGCTGGGCGAGAAGGAAGGTCCTCGGCACAAGTTAACAAAAAGAAAGTGTTTGGGTCCCTGAATGTTTCGAAAATAAGAGGACGACCTCTCGCTGGGCGAGAAGGAAGGTCCTCGGCACAAGTTAACAAAGAGAAAATGTTTTGGTCTCCGAAATGTTTTGAAAATAAGGGGACGACCTCTCGCTGGGCGAGAAGGAAGGTCCTCGGCACAAGTTAACAAAGAGAAAATGTTTGGTCTCCGAAATGTTTAGAAAATGAGGGGACGACCTTTCGCGGGGTGAGAGAAAAGGTTCTCGGCAGATATAAAATAAACTAGTATGAAAATAAAATCTAAGGAAGGCTAAGTGAAAAAGAAAGCGATGCACAAAATTTCCATTCAAGAGAAGAGTTTAGTTACAATGGGCGGCGATCTCGCCAGCCCCAAAATTTACGACAAATAAAAACAGAAGGAGTTTCGCTCTCTAGTCCTCGCCAAAAAGCTCCTCGTCGTCATCGTCATTCTTCACTGGCGGAAGCGGCCGGAAGAGCTCCGACACGATATCCTCGACCGTCACGCTCTCGGCCTCGGCAACCAGCAACCCAGCACCTTTCATGGTCTGAAAGACGAAGCGTGCCGCATTCGTCGACTCCACGCGAAGCGCTTCGTCGCGATCGCGCCTCTCTTCCTTTAACCGGCGAGGAGAAGGAGGAAGGGCAGCCCGAGTGAGATCACAATTGAGAACTTTCAACGCGGCAACCTCACCCTCCAAGCTCAGGACCCGAGCATCCGACAACCTAGCCATCTCGGCATCCTGGAAGCAAAAAACGCGTAAGGAAAAAGTAGGAAAAAAGGGAGAAGCAGGGTTGATGAATGACTCACCACTCCGGTCTCGGCGGAGGCTAACTTGTCTGTGAGATCACCCACTTTCGCTTGCGAGACCTTGAGGGCCTCGGCGAGCTCGGCGCACTCGTTCTCCAGCTCCAGGCACCTGCGGCCCGTCATGTGGGCGAGTTCCACTGACCGCAACTGGGACCTCGCGCTCTCATAAGCGAGACCCCGTGCGGTCGCTTCTGTATAGGCCGCGGCGTCCTCGCGGCCATATAAGACATAGGATAGATTGAAGGCATGGGAGGTCACCGCGTCCATCTCCACCCAAGTGGGAAGAACAGAGGAGACGTCGACCCGGTTGGCCTCCTCCCTCCAGCGCACTAAGCGCTCGCCAGTTTCATCCTTGGCTCGCACCCCAAGGCCGAAGTGTAGGTGCTTCGTCGGAATAGGCAATGCCGAGGTCCTGGTAGCAACCTCGGTTGGTTCGACTTCCCGATCCTCGGGGAGCGAGGAAGCACCGACCCCGGGAGTCGAGGACTCGGCAGGGCGCTTTCCCTTCACAGAGGCGCGCGGGCTCGCGCCTATCTTCGGCTTCTTTGAAGTGGGTTGGCGGGAAGGCTTGCTTCCCGAGGCCTCCGTCCTTTTCTTGGAGGCAGCCGCAGGAGGGGGAGAACCTTCTCGGCAGGCCGCCGCCCCCATCGTGGCGAGAGCGAGGTCAGCGGAGGGATTGATGTTGCTCGCGTAAGGTGGGTGGAGGGGAATGTCTTGCTCACCTGTTTAAGAATTGTGTTAGGGAGAATAGCGAGAACAAATATAAAGCGGGTAATGGAGGCGAGATCTTTACCTTCCCCAGGGAGCACCGGTAGAAGAATGTCGACGTTCCGGCGGAGATGGCCTACCTCGAAGTTCTTCTTCTGGAAAAACTGGCAGAGGTCGGCATCGTGACCGCCGAGAGGGGGAGGACGGTAGACGGTGTCGTTGTACTGGATTGGCGAGGTCGGGATGTTGCCGAAGTTCCCCTTTACCAGGAGGAACTTTTGGGCCCAGAAATGAGCTTTGTTTACGGTCTCGACGACCTTGAAGCCCGACCCTACGAAGTAGACCGTGCCCTCAGAATAGGCACGGAAGGAGAACAGCTTCCGGAAAACCGGAAGGTTGAACTCTATTCGCTCCTCGCGGAGGAAGCAAGCGAACCCCACGATTATCGCCATCGCGTTGGGGGTGAGCTGGCCGAGAACAACTCCATAGTGCCGGAGAACCTGAAAAACCGCAAGTAAAGAAAATTGAAGCGAGCGAGATCAATCTCGCGAGAATGATGAAGGTGGGAAGGAAGTATACCTGGCGAACCTCGGGCCAGAGGGGAAGTCGCAGGCCCACCGCGAAGTGCGCGATGGGGATGGCAATCTCGTCGGCCCGTAAGGTGTTAATCACCTCGCCCTTCTCAGGCCGGCGGGCGGTGAAATCGGAGGGGACGTAATCGACGATGGAGGAGAGATACTCTTCCTCGCTCATATTACAGTGGAAGAAGTCGTGCTCGCAATAGGCCCAGGCACACTTCAACCGACCTTCCGCCTCGGGAAGCTCTTTCGAAGTCTTCACCATCTCGAAACCTGCGAGAATAATAGTAGAGGAAGGCGAGAGCGAATCTGGCGAGAGCTCTGCAACTCGGTAAAACGAAGGGGCAAAGGAAGGCGGTAGGTAGATGATATTAATGGGGATGCTATTTATAGAAAAATGAAACTGGCGGGAAGAAGCCCAAGCGCCAGGGTGCAGTCAGACAAAACGTCACATCATTGGGACGCACCAAACGAAGTTATTTCGCCAATCATTGGCGAGCGAGATCAATCTGCAGGATAGGTTAGAATAAAATAATTTGCAAGCGAAAATGTCACAGGCATGCGAGAACAAGGTAAAGGAAAAGCGGCGTTACAAATCCGCGAGCGATAACCGTAGTTAATAAATTGTCCGATACTCGTGGCGAGCGAGAATCACTAAGGGCCATGGTCTGGCGAGATTGTTGCAATAAAAAAAAACAACAAAAGCGAATTGTTCATAAAATAGAGAACGCAAGGTCGCGAGATCAGTAAGGCAGCCACTGCCATCTACCGCCACCTCGCGGCCCCCTCCTCGGCGGCCTCCGGGGGTTGTGGAATTCAGCAGCAGCACGACCGTCGCGTTCGATCAGTTGGGCGTGGTCTCTCATCCTCGCTATGAGTGTCTCTTGGGAGGTCTCGCATTCGCTAGGATCCAGGGGTATCGCCGCACGAAGTTTGTCGCACTCATCCATCAGGGATGCGTATCTCTTCTCGGCGGCCTGTCTATCCACTCTCGCCTGGATGTTAAGATCTTGCAACATCTGGTTTTGCTTTTGGAACAACTCTGCGGTTCTCTTCTTCATCACTTCAGGGTCTCGCGTATCACCCAGGAAATCTTCCACCCGCTCTGGAAATGGGGACGTTTCGTCATCTCCGAATTCGGAGTCGGTGAGCTGGGTCTCGCCATCTGACAAAAAAGGGTCACACGCGAGGTTAGGGAAGATAATTCGGAGTGAATATCAGAGGCGAGAAGGCTTACCCGTGCGAGGGCGAAAAATGTTAGGCGGAGGATCGAAGGTGGTGCCATAATGAGGGGGCTGAGTTTTCCCCTTTCCAGGGGGGTATTTCACAGTACCGGTGAAGGGGGCGTCCGGCGGACGCGAGCCACCCGAATCCTCGTTGGCAAGAAGCCTAAAGTTTGGCGCCGAGAGGTTCGCGTCCTGGTGTTTGGGTGAGGGAGTTCGCTGACCCCGCTCCCCCGGAGTCGCATGGCGCGAAACTACAAAAAGAAAGTGAAGGAACAATAAGCATCATCAAGGAGAGATTTAAAATGAGACACAGCGAGATCAGGCAGCGTACCAGGAGGATTCTCGCCGGCAGTATTCGCATTTTCCCGAGGGGTGGTGAGAGGTTCGTTCGAGGGCCCGCCGATATCCTTGTCAGCTTTAGTGACCTGCGAGAGCGAAATTTAGAAAATGGCAGTTAGGTATTCTCGCCCGAAGGAAATAATCCATACCTCCTCAACGGGTTTCTCGCCGGGGGAGGAGTCGAGGTCAACAGTGTCATCCCCCAGTCGGCGAACAGCCTTCGCCATCTTCAGTTGTGGCGCAGGGGAGGAGGACGCACGGTCCATCCAGGCCGGGGGCTTCAACATCATCGCTGTCTCGCGAGCCTTCGAGGCTTTCAGGCGAGCTTCCATCTCTTTGGAGTGAGGCATCAGAGGATAGCTACAGTAAAGAGAAGAGTGAGGAGTAAAAAAAAATGAGGGCACCCTTCAGCCCGGATGGTATTTATAGCCAGGCGGTGGGACCCACAGAAAGATTCCTGACAAGACAGCTGTCGCCAAGCGAACACCCTAGGGTTGGATGATTCTTTGCGAGCTCAGGATAAACTCGCAAAGAGCGGGGATTGTGTACAAACCGGGGTTCGCCTGGCTCCACCCCCTAGACCTCGCAGAGCGGCATTCCCAGAAAGCATAGGCGAGAGCGCTGGGGCGTGGTCTCGGCAGTTGGCGTATGGCGAGAGCTAGAAGGATAAGAACCAATCTCGCCGAAGTACTCGGCGAGATGTGTCATGCCATGGGTTCTGCGAGACTCAAGAGGTCGCAGAGGCGACAGGAACCCTCACATACAGTATGGCGAGACCAAGAAGCATTCCTGGTCTCGCAGATCCCTCTTCCAGGGGAAAGGAAGTTAGAATTACCCTCTTGCCCCTGGAGGCCTGCAAATAGCCACCCCGAACAGCGGAGTTTGGCTGTTAGCAGACCAAATTGGGGTGCAAATAGCAAAACCAAAAGGCGGAATTCCGCTATTCGTAGACCAGTTCAGAAAAACTATAAATAAGACCCGAAGGGCACCTTTGGAGAGGGTCCAGTTTTTGGCTTCTCTCTCCTTAGGCTATCCTTGCCGAGACTCCCCTGAGCTCTCCAAGGTGCCCGGGCCTCAGCTTTGGCTCTGGAGGGGAAGCAATCTAGAGATCTTCCGGGTGTGTGGTGGGACCTCCCTGCTGAGTTAAGGGTCTGTGTTAAGTTCTGAGACCCCGACGTACTTTTTCCACGGGATAAGTAAGTGCTAGTCGCCCCCAACCTGTTGGGGGCCCCGAGCTCCACAGGGAACCAGTTTCTGGTTTCAACATTACCATAAGATCTTGACCATCGTAATGGTCTTGTTTCGTAGTTCTTTGATCTTGGAATCAACTATCTTTACGGGTTCGAGCTGGACGGATCTGTCTGATTGCACTGATGCTGGTGGCGTAGAAAGATGTTGCTCTGGTTGGCGAAGGACACGTCTTAGTGAGGAGACGTGAAAGACGTCATGAAGAATTCCCAATTCCGCTGGCAGGGTCATTCTATATGCAACAGGGCCAATTCTTTCTATGACTTGATACAGGCCTAGGTAGCGGGGATCCAGCTTCTTCTGTTTCTTTATCCGGGAGATCCCATGCATCGGTTTAATCTTCAGGAATACCATATCTCCTACGTTGAATTCCAACAGTCGATGACGTGCGTCGTAGAATTTTGCTTGGCGACTCTGTGCTTCTAACATTCAGTCTCGGATTAACCTTATTGCCAGCGTAGTGTCATCTATGTAAGTGACCCCTAAATCTTCTGGGTCCTCATCCTGTGCCCATGATAATGGTGTTCGACAGCGTCTCCCATAGAGGGACTCGTATGGTGCCATCTTAATGCTCTCCTGAAAGCTGTTGTTATATAAAAACTCCACTAAGGGCAACACCTGCTCCCAAGGTTCGTTGTGTTCTACTATGCATAGTCGGAGGAGGTCTTCCATTGTCCAATTCGTCCTTTCTGTTTGCTCATCTGTTTGAGGGTGGAAAGCATACTGAATGCCAATCTGGTCCCTAGATATGCTTGGACTCTTCTCCATTCCTTTGAAGTAAAGCGTCTGTCACGATCAGACACGATTGACTTGGGTACCCCATGAAATCGAACCACTTCCTCTATAAAGAGTCAAGCCAAGATATCGACACCGTCACCTTGTAGGTTTGGGATGAAACGAGCCACCTTTGTGAGGCGATCCTCCATGACCCATATTGAGTCGTTTCCTGCACGAGATCGGGGCAAGCCATGGACAAAGTCCATGGAGATATCTTCAAATTTCCATTAGGGTATGGGTAAGGGTTGTAGTAGACCTCCTAGACTGCGGCATTCTACCTTGACCATCTGACAGGTCTGGCAGTGCGCCACATAATTGGTGACGTCCCTTTTCATACCTGGCCAGTATAGCGTTCTTCGTAAATTTGTATACATTTTTACTACTCCCGGGTGTATTGAATACCTCAATTGGTGTACTTCGCGGAGTATCTCTTCCCGGATTCCTTCGGCGGAGGGGATGAATATACGGTGCTTGTACTGTAGAATGCCATCATATAAGTTGTAATCTTCCTGAGCGCCATGCTGTAAGGTCTGGATGATTGGAGACGCTTTGGCATCAATCTTCTGCGCCTCTCGTATCATGTCTCGAATATTGCACTGTATTTCCATCCAATATAGCTAGGCTTAGTAGTCTATCGGGTTTCTGCGGGTGATGAAGATGATATCCAAGTCTGCCAAGGACTTGAATAACTCTTCTGGTATCATCTCTAGACAATTCCCGGTCGCCGGAGGTTGCCGACTTAGGGCATCGACAACCTTGTTGGCCTTGCCGGGGTAGTATTGGAGGGCAAAGTCGTAATCGCATAAGAATTCTAACCACCGACATTGTCGGAGATTCAGCTCCTTCTAGGTGAAGATGTATTTAAGGATTTTGTGGTCGGAGAAGATTTTGCATCTTATACCGTATAGGTAATGCCTCCAGACTTTTAGTGCGAACACCACAACACCTAGCTCTAGATCATGGGTTAAGTAGTTTAGCTCGTGCAGCTTCAACTGTCATGATGCATAGGCGATTACCCTGCCGTGTTGCATCAACACGGCTCCCAACCCTTTTAGTGATGTGCTAGTGTAGATTTGGAAGCCCTCTGTGCCTGAGGGGAGGTTTAGGATCAGAATTGTTGTTAGCCGGTTCTTTAGCTCCACGAACGTTGCTTTGCATTTGGATGTCCATTGGAACGTAATATCCTTCTTGGTGAGAGTGGTGAGGGGCAAAGAGATCTTAGAGAAACCTTCCACGAACATGCGGTAGTATACAGCAAGACCCAGGAAGCTCCTGATATCTGCTGCTGCCTTAAGTGGTGACCAGTCTCGTACTTCCTGCACTTTGGCCTAGTCTACTGCTACCCCATTTTTGTTAATCGTGTGCCCAAGAAATCTGACTTCTTCTATCAAGAATTCACACTTACTGAATTTGGCGAAGAGCGAGTGTTCCCATAACTTGAGTAACACCATGTGGAGGTGCCTGGAATGGTCTGTCTTATTCTCCGAGTAGATGAGTATGTCATCTATGAACACTATCGCAAAGTGGTCCAGGAAGGGTTCAAATACTTTATTCATTAGGGCCATAAAGGTGGACGTGGCGTTGGTCAACCCAAACAACATCACCATGAATTTGTAAAGCCCGTAGTGGGAGCTGAAGGCTGTCTTGGGGATGTCCTCTTCCCGTACTCGAAGTTGGTAATAGCCGGACCTTAAGTCCATTTTGGAGAAGACGGAAGCGCCTTGCAATTGGTCGAAAAATTCATCTATCCTAGGGAGTGGATAAGTGTTTCGTATGGTGAGTTTGTTTAGTTCCCTGCAGTTGATGCACAAACGTAATGATCTGTCTTTATTCTTGACGAACAGTACTGGGGCTCCCCAGGGCGAGGTGCTTGGATGAACAAAACTTGCATCGATTAGCTCCTGTAATTGTATTTTGAGCTCGGCCAGTTCCTTCGGGGCCATCCGATAAGGTGCTCGGGATAATGGTCGAGCTCCGTGGGCTAGTTCAATCTGGAAGTCTACTTCTCGTTGCGGGGGCAACCCTGGAAGGGATTCGGGAAAGACGTCTGGGAAGTCTCGGATTACGGGCACTTTGGTGAGTACTTGTGTCTTGTCCTCCATTTCGAAGTAGATCAGGCACATCTCATCCTTTCGTCTGACTGCTTTGACTGTTTGGGTGGATGTTAGAATGATGCGGGTGACAGATGGTATACCTGTCAGAGTGATAGATTGCCTATTCGTGTTCTGGAGGTTGATCTCTGATGCGATAATTTCGGCAAGTGCACCGGTCGCGCAAGTAATAATAATGGGGAAAATCCTCGAGTGTCGGTCTCTTGAGGAACACAGTAAGGTGGAGTTAGGTTTCGAGGAAGGACTTGAGATTGAAGTCCTTAAATCGGATGGAATGCGGGGGAGTTGGGTTGGCTTTTGGAAAATAAAATAAAAGCTATCAACTACTCCTATGCAATGCCGCTATGTAGTGCTTCGCTTGGCGGGATGGATGACTACGTAGGCCTTGAACGCGCTACTTCGTAAGGGCGGATGGACGAGTAGGCAAACGGATCGAACTATGCAGGCCTTGAGCGCGCTGCTTCGTTAGGCGGGATGGAATACACGGGCCGCAATGCCACGCTTCGGTAGGCGGATGGGCGAGTAGGCTAACGGAATGAGGGTCGCAAGCACCTCTTCGACAAGCACGCCACTAGCAATTGCTAGTGCGGCACCGGACGTGACGGCGGGATGGAGGATAGAATGGGGCGCACCTCAAGCACACAAATAAACAAAAAGGGTATTTCACATAGACATGAAATAACTTTAAATAGCAAGGTCTATAGTGTTCTTCATCAAAATACAAAAGATCTAACTATTACAACAATCAATAAGAGGAGAACAAGGCAAGAAATCGACCGAATCCGAAGTCTCGTTGTAGATTCACGGTTGGAATCGCCGGGTTGTCAATCCGCGTCCAAGCTCGGTCCGCAACTACGTCCGGGGTAGAGAGAGCTGTCACGACTCTCCAATGGACCTGTCTTCTTCGTGTCACGATCCGGTAGAGGTTGCAAACTTCCTCTTGCTTGATGGTAATGGCGGCTAGGTCTTCCTTTGGAGCTCTTGGATGAAGGAGGAGGCTGAGAGGAAACTCCGGCTCAAGATTGGCATGAAGAGCAAGCCCGGAGCACCTCTATATGGTGGGCGACGGTGGAGGGGCGAATCAGGACGGAACCGGGCGGAAAACGGCGGAAGAAAATCCCCCCCCCCCCCCCCCCCCCCCCTCAACCTAAAATCGCGAGCAGGTCATTTTATAGGCGCTGGAATAAACAGTGCGCACGGTCATTGGCGCACGACCAGCGGTCGTGCGCACTAGAATTCGGTGATCGTGCGCTCTGCCTGGACGGAACCTGCAAAGACAGAAATTATGAAATAACATGTTCGCACGACCAGCGGCGCACGACCGGTGGTCGTGCGCACTATCGTAGATGGTCGTGCGCACTGCACCAAACAGAACTCATGAAAAAGTGTTAAGTGCACACGATCAGTGGCGCACGACCAGTGATCGTGCGCAATAGAACCAGTGATCGTGCGCAGTGTTCCCGTGCAGAATTGCACCGGAAGCACCTGCACGACTCCTGTTCTAGCGTACAACCACGAATCTAGCTACTGAAAGTGGCACCTAACAGTGCATGAAAACTACTAATGAAGATAAACATGAAAACACACCAAAATGGGCCTAGAAGTGCACATAGCAAGTGATAACAAATATAAGCTAAAACAAGGCTAAAGTGCAGTGGAATGACTAGATAAACAACCCAGATGAGTCCATATATGTGTATATAATCGGGACTCATCACACCCCCAGACTTACCTGTTTGCGCGTCCCGAGCAAACAAATTCTAAGCGAACGGGGAAAGAAAAGTAGATGGCTTAAAACTACAATATAGAGTACCATGCGAAGTCGCATGCTCACGTGCATAAGAAGAATAGTAGAGAAGATTTCTGATTATATAAACAGTCTATATATTTCTAAAAGAGTAAAAGCATATTACAACTACTCAAAATGGTGAAAAGCGGTGAATCGTTCGGTCATGCATACGGAGAAAGTAAACTAAATGCTGAGATGAGCATTGCTCAAGAGTGGGATGCCGGACAAACTCCACCGAAATCCATCAGTGTCGGTGACCATAGGCTTGCCCGGTCACATTCTCTCCACGACACTGGTTTGACTCAAATGCGTGAATCAATAGGACTTTAGGTTTTAAATGGGGCTTGGGTTTAGGTGAGGAAAAACAAAGATAAAAACGACGGCTAAAGCACTAAACCCAAATGAGCTAATGCAGGAAACTATCCTCATTCACCACACAAACATGCGGGTACACAACACCCCCAGACTTGGACCTAACAGCATGGGTGCGTGCACCGCCTACTCCCAAACATAAATCTATACATAAAGATTTTCAATTAAACACTCCTTCTCTTTCCTTTCTTTTTAACTTCTTTTCTTTTTCTCATTTTTTTTTCTTTTCTTATCATTTTCAGCAAATAAACAAAAGGACACATCCACATCTTCACAAACATATTACCAAATCAACAACCCAACTCATGAAAATAATAAACAGCTAAAGCTCAGATTTGGGTGTGCGACTAGGTTTGGCTTTTGGGCTTTGGTGAAATAAAAGTGGGGCTGAATCAAAGAACGGGTAGGCACAACTGGGCTAGCGAGGATATAGCGGTAGGGATAGGCACAAAGGCTCAACCGAGCCAAAATGATGGCCTATATCACATTCACACAATTGACTAACCGTATACCCATGCTTCAAGAATCGCTTGGGGCAAGTTCTAGCCACCGAGAAAGATTCTCCTTTCTCCCGACTCAAGCAATACGAATCTAGCGATCGTATACACACATCCCTATGTTACCGTTTGATTCCACCGAATTCACCATTTGAGTAGAGTAAACAACATTTACACTAATAGAAAAAAATATAAAACCATAAGTATAAAGAGAAGTCTAATCTACACGAATTTCTATGCAACCGAGCACTCGACTAGGAGCACTACTAGAGTCAACATTTTACTCTGCTACATAGTCCTAAGCCATCACCTAGACTTTCCCAAATAAGCAAAAGAATTAAATTCACAACAGAGCAAGCAAACAGATGTGTACGCGCTCAAGTGGGTGCGGTGGTGTGCAATGAAAATGAACAACAATTTAAATGAAATCTTCTAGTATGCAGTGCAATAGTGCACGTGAGCGGGTAAACAAAACTACTCTCCCCCAGACTTAAACTAAACAATCCACAGAATATATGACATGAAAATCAGGAAAGGCTAGGGAAAGAGAGTACCCAGTGCTCAGAAATGAGCACGCCAGAAGATTGGCGTGTAAGATAAAATGAAGCTTTAGCATCCGCCATCCAGAAAAGATACCTGCAGGGGTCAGCTCCGCAAAAACAAAAGACAAAAGAAAACTGAAAAGAAAGTACTACTAACTAAACATGATTAGAAGAAATAAGAATGCAGGAAAATAAAGATAACTACTGGGGTTATTGTCCTCCCAGCACGACTTATTCAAACTTTAAGAGTTCTAGCTAATGGGCCTATGGAAGGAGAAGTGGACAGGTAACTGGCCTAATATCCGTGTCGGTAGCGGGTACCGATACGGTGATAGAACAGTCACCCCTCTACCTAAATATAGATACATGCTCCTCACAGGTAGAGGGTAGAGAATGTAAGAAAAGGAGGAGGCCTGGTCCTCACTCATCTCACAAAACACATCCTTGCCTAGCAAGGTATCGTCAACAGGGAGGCAGCAGGAGGAAAAGGCAATGAGTGGAGCTTCCTCAATGGAGGGGGAATAAACCTCCTCACATGAGAGGATACTCTCATCATTGACTTGAGCAAAAAGCTCCAAGTCCTCCTGGGATACCTGTGAAGACTCAACCTGCACAGGCTCGGATGAAGAAAGGGAATCAAGAAATAAAGAAGACGAAGAACATAAATAAACATCAATCGGGGGAGTGATCCCGGTCTCACTCCCAGCAGGATCCAAGGATAGATCACTATCATCATCGTAAATATCATAGCAAGGGGAACTTGAGAACTCAGGAGCCTCAGTGGTGATTTGGACCTCCTCGTCCCATAAGGAAGTGCAAACCTCCTCATCAGAGAGAGTATCCTCCTCATCCCACCGAGGTGCATCATCGTGTTCAAAGTATTCATTCTCCCCCTCAGGGAAAATGACATCCTCATCCCACTTTGGAGCACCCTCCGAGTCAGAAGCATCACCCAGCTCCTTTACTTCGATAGGATCATAAAGAATATGTGTAGAAAAATCTTGCAAAGAAACTGGAGGGACAAAAAGATTCGGTTCCTCCACAAAAAGATCTGCTAAAGCCTCCCCGATGGAAAGAATACTTTCCTCATCATACTCAGGTGCATCTAGGAGCTCCCATTCCTCTCCTTGTTGGCCAACAGATGAGTGATCATCATCACTGGGAGTGAAGCCATAAACAGGGAGTGAGGAGTCCGTGCACGAGACAAGCTCAGGGGTAGAGGGCACAATTGCCTCCATGGGTAAAGAATGAGCGATAGGGACAATGTTGTCCTGAGTGGAGGAGTGGCGGTCAGGCTTGAAAAGACTAGGACAGTCCTTCAATTCATGACCCTCTCCTCGACACAACAAGCAAACAAAGTTCCTACACTGCCTAGCATTCAACTCATTCATTTGGTCTATATAATAAACCATCTTATCATTAAAGCTAGGCGAAATACCCCATGACGACATTTTCAAAATTCAAAGCAGAAAAAAAAGAACTGAAATTCTTTGCAAGGAAATCTACACAACTAGAAAAAAAAACTCCTTGAATAAAACTTGCCTACAACTTTAAAATAGGGGAGGAAAAAATAAAAACAAACAAAAGATAATTAAAAGGCAAACAAAAATAATAAAGCGGCTATACACACTGGAAGAACTACTATCTCTCGGCTCTCCCTCTCAAGAAAACTCACACGACTGTGTTCCCCGGCAACGGCGCCAAAAACTTGATGCGATAATTTCGGCAAGTGCACCGGTCGCGCAAGTAATAATAATGAGGAAAATCCCCGAGTGTCGGTCTCTTGAGGAACACAGTAAGGTGGAGTTAGGTTTCGAGGAAGGACTTGAGATTGAAGTCCTTAAATCGGATGGAATGCGGGGGAGTTGGGTTGGCTTTTGGAAAATAAAATAAAAGCTATCAACTACTCCTATGCAATGCCGCTATGCAGTGCTTCGCTTGGCGGGATGGATGACTACGTAAGCCTTGAACGCGCTACTTCGTAAGGGCGGATGGACGAGTAGGCAAACGGATCGAACTATGCAGGCCTTGAGCGCGCTGCTTCGTTAGGCGGGATGGAATACACGGGCCGCAATGCCACGCTTCGGTAGGCGGATGGGCGAGTAGGCTAACGGAATGAGGGTCGCAAGCACCTCTTCGACAAGCACGCCACTAGCAATTGCTAGTGCGGCACCGGACGTGACGGCGGGATGGAGGATAGAATGGGGCGCACCTCAAGCACACAAATAAACAAAAAGGGTATTTCACATAAACATGAAATAACTTTAAATAGCAAGGTCTATAGTGTTCTTCATCAAAATACAAAAGATCTAACTATTACAACAATCAATAAGAGGAGAACAAGGCAAGAAATCGACCGAATCCGAAGTCTCGTTGTAGATTCACGGTTGGAATCGCCGGGTTGTCAATCCGCGTCCAAGCTCGGTCCGCAACTACGTCCGGGGTAGAGAGAGCTGTCACGACTCTCCAATGGACCCGTCTTCTTCGTGTCACGATCCGGTAGAGGTTGCAAACTTCCTCTTGCTTGATGGTAATGGCGGCTAGGTCTTCCTTTGGAGCTCTTGGATGAAGGAGGAGGCTGAGAGGAAACTCCGGCTCAAGATTGGCGTGAAGAGCAAGCCCGGAGCACCTCCATATGGTGGGCGACGGTGGAGGGGCGAATCAGGACGGAACTGGGCGGAAAACGGCGGAAGAAAATCCCCCCCTCGACCTAAAATCGCGAGCAGGTCATTTTATAGGCGCTGGAATAAACAGTGCGCACGGTCATTGGCGCACGACCAGCGGTCGTGCGCACTAGAATTCGGTGATCGTGCGCTCTGCCTGGACGGAACCTGCAAAGACAGAAATTATGAAATAACATGTTCGCACGACCAGCGGCGCACGACCGGTGGTCATGCGCACTATCGTAGATGGTCGTGCGCACTGCACCAAACAGAACTCATGAAAAAGTGTTAAGTGCACACGATCAGTGGCGCACGACCAGTGGTCGTGCGCAATAGAACCAGTGATCGTGCGCAGTGTTCCCATGCAGAATTGCACCGGAAGCACCTGCACGACTCCTGTTCTAGCGTACAACCACGAATCCAGCTACTGAAAGTGGCACCTAACAGTGCATGAAAACTACTAATGAAGATAAACATGAAAACACACCAAAATGGGCCTAGAAGTGCACATAGCAAGTGATAACAAATATAAGCTAAAACAAGGCTAAAGTGCAGTGGAATGACTAGATAAACAGCCCAGATGAGTCCATATATGTGTATATAATCGGGACTCATCAATCTCTCGGGTCGAGCAATTGATTTGGGCATTGTGCTCGGACAACCAGTCCATTCCTAGGATGATGTCGAATCCGATTATTGCTAGAATAATCGCGAAGATTTCAAATTCCATGTCCCCCAGCATTGCCTGGAAAGAACACTTCTCTGTGGAAATCATGTCTGATCCATCTTGGAGTCGTATTCGTATTGACATTCCAGATGATCGTACAGTGTTTCCTTTGTTTGTGATTAAATCCCGAGAGACGAAGGAATGCATGGCACCGGTATCGAATAGCATTTTAGCGGGATGACCTTCTACCAAAAGTAAACCTGATAACACATATACATATACCATGATTACAGGTTCTTTGCAGATATACAGGAGTAACTACGTAGTCCAAACAAAAGGGCTATATCACATATCTCTACTAGATCATATCATCTCGGTCTAGCATCGCTAACGAAAATATATACCTATCACTACGTCCGGTGCAGGTCCATGCTGAAGATCTAACGCGTAAGCCTCAATCGGTGCTGCTCTGCCCTGTCTGGCCTGGTCCCTCCTGCCTGTAGGTCAGTCTCTATGACCTACTCGTCCTCGTCCTCTCTCTGCGGCTCCCTATATTGCTCCTAAGTCGGGCATACTATAGCCTAAGGACAGAAAGCTCGAATGTGCCTAGGCTACTGGCAAAGGAAACAGTTCCCGGAAAGGGAACATCTCGTCGTGCGGCTGGGGCGGCCTGAGGTGATGGAGTTGGTCAGGGTGCTAGGGCTGGAGGTGCCTGTCGAGGCTGGGGTGCCTGCCTGTATGGCTGATGGCGGTGACGTTGTCTCCTATCACGATCCTGCCTGTGAGGGCCTGTCCCTCTCTCTGCCCTAAGTCCAGGGACCATCCATATGTCCTCTTTGCTGCTGGATCATCATCCTCTGGTCCATATCTAGTACTGCAGCGTGTGTAGCGATCGTGTGGAATGTCGACTGTGAGATCATGATCCATGCATGTCGGAGGTCATCTCTTAGTCCCCGGTAAAATCTAGCAGCTCTGTCCCTATTGTCCCTATCTGTAGTCGCCAAAGTTCCAGCGAAATGGGCTAAGGGAATAAACTCCCGCTGGTACTCCGACACCGTCCTCTCTCCCTGTCGGATATGCAAGATTCGCTCCTAGAAAGCAACTCAGTCAGCGTCTGAGATGAATTGCTCTAGGAAGGCCTCAGAAAACTCTCCCCATAGGATCGTGCTGAGTGGTCGCCCTCTAAATGTGGAGCGGTTGGCTGCCCTCCACTAATCTTGGGCATAGCCCTCTAGTAAAGTCACTACTAAGGACACTGCGGCCACAGCGGGGCACATAATACCAACTAGGAGCTCCTCCACTTTCTCTACCCACTCCTCTGCCTGCATGGCAGACTCGGTGCCTCGGAAGATAGGGTGCCTTAGCCCCCGAAAGGTCGTCAGAAGGTCAGTGGGCATGGTGGCCTGCTGGGGTGGCTGTAGAATGGCCGTCTGAAAGGTGGCTAGCAAAGCTATCAGTGTCCGTCCCAAGTCGGTCTCGGTAAAAGGGACTGCAGCTGGAGCGGCCAGAGCTGGTGGTGGAGTGGTAGGATGGTACTGATCCCTAGAGGAAGACCTTCCATTACTGGACTACGGTATCTGGAGAAGTAACAAACGAACATCAGTATTTGCAAAAGTAAGGGAATTTTGTAGAACTGACTGAAACGGAAGCGGAAAGTGTGTGGGTGTACTACTGTGCAGTCTAGGATCCTTAAACCTTAAACCTAAGGGTCCACCAGGCTTCTGCTGCATGGTTCATCCCGAACCAAGAAATTAAACCTGGGAATGGAGGATCGTAAGACTGCCCCATGTGCTCGGATCGTGGTAGCTCTGATCCATTTGTAAGACCCCCCCCCCCCCCCCCCCCCTCAAATTTGAACCCGGTTCAGGGAGAGGGGGTCTTACTGCCCAAGACGGCCACCTAGCGCTTCCCGGGTGGCGACGACCCACCCTCTCAAGTGCTAAGCGATCGCCTTGTCAGGCACAGAATCATCATATTACACATCAGATTCACACAGCGGAAGCAGAATTGAGGGAAAAGGCACAAACAATATACATATCCAGCTAAAAAGGCCGCGGCCTACAATTTAAACAAAATGCCACATGAGCTACAATAGGTACAGTAAAAGACTCCTTATTTAACCCTGGACTCTAGGACTCACGTCACGGAAGACTGGGGGCGAGGCTGGAGTGTCTGATCGGGCAATCTCTAGGGCCGGTAAGTCATCCGGCGGTGCGGGGGCTTCGCGTTGTACCGTCTCCTGTGAATGGTTATAAGAATAACCGCCAGTCACAGAGCTAAGTGGAAACACATTCCCTCCCCGGATCCATATCCTGGGGGTGGGCTAAAGTACTTAAAGTAAATAGTCGAAGCAAGGGAAAGGTTAACAATAGTTATATATATATCAATAGGGCCCACCAGCCATAATTTTCAGTACCACAGTGGGGAGCGCGCAGTATATAGCAATGTTAACCAATATATCTTGCATACACACCAGGTATTCAAACCTGTTCACACACACAATATGTGTTCAAACCTGAATACACACAACCCTGTGATGACACAGTTCAGACCGCTTTTCTTCCAGCAGGGTAGCGAACCCCGCGGGCCTCACCGATGTGGCCGTCGGTGACAGTGGCCAGTATTGCCACTTCTGAGCGTAGTCATACCGTATCGCTCAGGCCCTCCCGTACAACTTGGTATACTAACTGGATGTGAGCGACATCCGGCGATTCTGAGATTTAGGCCGACTAGTGGAGGCAAATAAGCAGGTTCGAAGTGGTGACAACCCGCGGTGCATATATCCCTATCGCCATGAGTCATCATCTCTCCCACACCAGTATGAACAGGTCTGCGGGCATGATCGACCCGCCACTTTCATAGCAAGCAATTTGCAAACAATTTTCAGAAAGAACGACTACTCCATGTCCACTGCGGTTCCCTTGACTCAACCGGCTAAACGACTTTTGGCCGGGAGACACATCGGAAGTGGGGCATCTTATTTGGGGCTAACCCTTCAGAGGACGAACTCAACTCTTGGTTATCCCCAACTAAGATCCTTATAACAGCATAGAAATAACTGCTATCTAGCACGGGACCCGGGGTTTGTATAAAATAAAGCAAAGTAAACAGCAGTGCTGAGTAATAAAACACTTAACAGTATAAAGGCCAAAGGCAAGGGCTGAATTAACGGGACCAGTACAAGACTAGAGTTTCGAAAGGAATGAACATAAAGCAAATAAAGTGACCAGTGCGAGACTGGAGTACTGGAAAGAATAATTGCAGAAAGTAAATGCAGGACCAGTACGAGACTGGAGTATTAAGAGAATAATTGCAGAAAGTAAATGCAGGACCAGTACAAGACTGGAGTATTAAAAGAATAATTGCAGAATGTAAATGCAGGACCAGTACGAGACTGGAGTATTAAAAGAATAATTGCAGAAAGTAAATGCAGGACCAGTATGAGACTGGAGAACAGGAATGAATAAGCGGTTTAGTAGTCCAATCACTCCATATCAGGAGGCTTCAGAGTCATCTCCGTTCTTAGGAGAAAATTCTGTTCTATCCCCGTTCATAAGGGCCTCTTCTCCGTTCATAGGAGCCAGTTTATTCCAGTTATAGATCTGGGTCGACTTTATATTTTATGGGACTTCTTATTTATGTGTGCCTTCAGCTCACACTTTAATTATCTTATCGTTAATGTTTAGAAATGTCGCCTCGTGATCGCGACCCGGTTGCGCGTTTCGACGCTTATAACTTAATCGATTTCTCGCCGAAATTGTCGAGCATACCATTTAATTTTGATCGACTCACACAATTTTATTATGTAGTTAAAATGATGCGTTGAGAGCCCGCAAGATTGTTCCAAATATTTCCGTCCATATTAGGACATTATTTTGCTTGTAGAAATCTCTTTTAGGGTTTTAAAAATATCAAAAGAAGTGATAAGAACTCCAAACTTAGGTACTAGTTGTAAAATAGCCCAAGAGAGCCTATAATTTTTTGGGAATTTTCCAAAGTAATTTGGGTCTTTAATTCCTTTAAAGAAATCTTGTATAGGCATTTAGAAATAGCAAAACTCCACCTAAAAATCTCAAAAATTTACTTGAGTTCCCCTCTAAGAGGGGAACAATTTTCATATTGGGAATTTTTGTCACAGAGGCCTAGAATAGCCTCAGAAAATTCAGGAGAGGAAGGGAGCATTTAGGGTGCGGATAAGGAAAAGGAGGGAGACGGGAGGGGCGCTGCACCGTGCGCCCTCCTCTTGCCCCCACAACAGATCTGTACTAATCCGCTGGGGGGCACAGATGCTGAGGGGAGCGGCGGGAAACGCTGTGTTGGATCGGTAGGCGCCCTTAGAGGGGGTGAATAAGGGTTTTAAAACTTTTTCTTATATTATGAAGTACTTGCTTATGATAAGAGATCAAAATAGTGATTTTGAATAAAGATCTAAATTATTTTATAATGAAGGAGATGGTAGTAAATAATTTAGAGAAATGAAGATCAAATCAATTTTATTACACAAAGAGAGACATGATTATTATTAATAAAAATAATTACAAAATTTGATTTCAATGACGCTAAAAATCAAAGCGAAATATGAAAAACTCTTTTTGTTTTCTATACCGACTTATATCCACACGAACCGGTTGGCTTTAGTCGGTCCTTCCCTGGATACGGCCTCAAGTCGCTCTAGCCAACCCTTCCCTAGATATGGCCTCGAGTACCCCCTAGAACTACACCCTAGACCTAGACGCCAACACGAGGCGAATTTCTGCCCTAAGTCCTACCCAGACCTAGTCGCCAACATGAGGCGAGTTCACTAAACGATTATAAGAAAAGATGTGAAATAAATAAACAACAATATAAAAACTCCCTATATGGATCTCTTGGAGAAGTAGATGAAGACCCGCGGAGTATGATCGTAGTCGATGCGGTCTTTCGTCACGATGATGATGCGTGTTGAAATCTTCTCCATGGATATCCTTAAGCCTTCATGGATTAATGGGAGTATCTCTTTAAACCTTCCTCTATATGATGTGGCACGAAGCTCTGGAATTTGGGAGTGGAGAGGGATGAAGAAGACGTATCCAAGGGGTCCATTTTATAGCCGCAGTGCTAGCATCTGCGCTACCGCCAGCGCTATCCCATATTAGGACATATTCTGCGCGGGAGAATCTTCAATCCAAGGAAACATTTTCGCCTTGCTTTCTGCGCTCCGCGCGACCGTCTACCGCCAGGCGATAGCGTGAAAGTGGAGGTCAGATCTTAAGTTACTCTAGAGGGGGGGGGGGGTGAATAGAGTATTAAAACTTTTTATTTAGTTTTATAGTGGACTTTAAAATATTGTTAAATATATGTGTAATCAGTGAGAGTTAAAAATAAAGACAGAAACAGTAAAAAGAAAATCACACAGCACAAGCACAGAAGAATAAGCAAGCACAGAAGACACAAGGAGCTATAGTAGTTCCCCAATAAATCTGGGTACGTCTACTCTTCTACCACCCTTGGTAGGAATCCACTAGGAGGGTTGATCAGGTGCCCTAGCACCAAGGGGTTTTTGATAAGGTGTCCACACACCAATAAGCTTTTGATAAGGTGCTTAAAAACCACACAAGGATTTTTTGATAAGGTGTCTTGCCACCACTGTGTAAACTTTTGAAGGGAGAATTAACCCTGTACAAGATGAGATAAAGAGGTTTAGAGTGTTCTTCTCTGTCAATGATCTGAGAGAAGACAAGATGGTGTTGAAGCTGAAAGCTCCCCCTGTCTGATGAGAGTTGATGACAGTTTGTGGACAGAGCTTTCTCTAACACAAGTCTTTTGTAGCAGATTATCTGGAAGAAATGAATCTTCAGATTGTTGTTGCTCTTTGAAAGACTTTATCTTGCAGCAGTTCTGAGAGGTTGAATGTTGTTCTCAGAATGATGAGGGTGCTGCCTTGAGTAAGAAGAAGACTGGGAAAAATGAATAATGTTCTATCCTTCTTCTTCTTTCTCTAATACTTCTATTTGTTCTTCTTGTTCTGTAAAATCAGAGAGACTGAGAGAAATTTTTGAATGTATCTCTGTGCTCCGTCTGAAGAAAAAATCGACTCTTGTATATGCTTCTTTGATTACTTGTAATCTTTCAAATTCAAATCATCTGCTTTTAAGGAATATATTATTCTGACTTAAATCCTTCTTGGAACTATGCAGCCACCCAAAGCAGTTTTGGCAAGTCCTTTCAATTCCTTTTGTCGTGAAAGATGCCTTGGCATTAAATGTCAACGACTATTCTTTTTCTTGGAATAGAGATAATATAAGGATATAATAAATAAGAAAGATATCCTTACATAGCTGACTGAATACGTCCAAAAAGAAATAAATATATCCGTTATTCTGTCGATTTGTGTTCAGAGAACTGATGTCCAACTGAAAATATTAATCTGAGCTTCAGAAAGGAATTTGTCAAGCGCTGGCTGAAATTCGTCGAGCACTGCCTGGAATTTGTCGAACACTGACAGACAAATCGTCGAACGCCGCTAGCCATTTGTCAAGCTTGAATTTTCCTAAGTTCTGACTAATCTAATCAGCCTAAAACTTGACCCTAAGACTATACAATGGGGTCAATACAGATCCTAATCAACATAGAGTGATCCTAGCCCAAATCAATAATAGGGTTGTTCCAACAATCTCCCCCTATTTGGGTTAGGATACTATTTAACAATCATTTAAATAATATACAACTGAAAAAGAAAACAACAGAGCATAAATGAATCTGACAGAATGAAAAATCATTTCAGCAGATGAAATAAGAAGTGCTCTGAGTTCTCACAGTATTACAACAAAGTAGAATCTATCAAACAAACAAAGATGATAGTTTAGAACCTTTTATTTCTTTGCAGATGAAGGCTTGAAAATTATTTGCCTGTTTGGATCTTGAGATTTCTTCTTGCTGATGTATAGATCTTAAGCTCCTAGAATAGTTTGAGATTTGACATGAGGGACAAAAGCTTCTGGGTGCATATCAATATATTCTTCAGCATTGAATAATTCTTTGGAGTTGTACTTGTCAAGTTCTTTCCTTCTATAATCAGACATGGTAGAAATGTTTGTAAAATCTTTACCTTCTGATTTTGCTTTGATAATCTTGGCATAAGCAACTGATTCTTTGAGTCTTGCCATTTGAAATAATCTTTCCTCTTCAGGATCTGGAAGATAAGGAACATATTCTGAATTATCAACTTGATCTTGAAGATCACTTTGAGGATTTCTGATCTTGTGGAAAGATCCATCAGAAATATGAAGTTTGTATTTTGAAGATATTTGAGGTGAAATAATGACTTGACTTTCTTGAGAAGCAACTGCTTATTTCTTAGAAGGAGGATTGCTGGCTGATCCTGATGCTTGAGATCCACTGGAACTACCAGAAATCCTTGAATGTTGAGAGTTGGGCTTCTGGGAGAAGGATGATGGTGCTGCTGAGCCTGCTGCTGGAGGAGGAGGAGGATGGTTATATTTGACAGGTTTGTCAGAATAGTAACCAGTTTTCCTCATCTTCTTCCTTCTTTTGTTCTCATTCCTTGAGAATTTCATCCAATGAGGTGTACCTTTGTCAAGAGTAATATTATGAAGAACATAATATGGAATATCATTGTCAGGATTTGGAGGCTTGGTAACAGCCTTTGACTTAGCTTTTCTTTTCTTTCTTTTCCTTGATAATGTGTCATCAGAATCACTGTTAACATCATCATCATCATCTTCAGAGTCAGAAGAAGAAATTGGCTTATTATATAAATCATCAATTGTTTTGATTACTTCAAGAGCTTTTAATCTTTCTTCTTCAGCTTTGTCAAACTCTGCATCTGTCTCTTTCCAGATTTCATCAAAACTTGGCATTGGTTCTTCATTCCATGAAAGAGTTGGAGGTGAGGAAACAATTCTTGAAGCTGTTTCATCTGATGGAGTATCATCTGATGGAGTAGGGGGATCTTCTATATCATCTAGAAATTCTGCAAGATCATCCTCATATTCTGCAGAAGTGTCCTTCATCTGAATATCTTGATCAGAGATTGAATGAATAGAAGAGATGAAACTTTTTATGATGTCAGAATGAGTCTTCTGAGGAAGGCATATCAGAGCCTTTGATAAATCCTCTATGTGTACTTTTGGTGACACCCTTGATGTATATTTAGTATCAAATTTTGATAATAAGCTATGCAGATCACAAGAGGGATGAATGCAGATACATATATTATTTATTTCTTCTATAACTTGTATATCTGATACTATACAAGAATCAACCATATCTGTATCATAAACTATAATTGAATCTTCTTTACTTTGTACTATCTCAGAATTATCTAATTCAAAAACTGTAACTTCTGCTACTTCTGGAGCAACTTCTACTTCTGGAGCTTCTTCACAGGACATCTCCCCCTGCCTAGCTTCAGGGACACCTGAATCTAGGCCCCTAGAAGAAGGGACAACAATAGAGGAAGGAAGGGAAGAAAGCTTAGCAGATAAGGTAGAAATAGCTTGGAGGACTGGAGCAAATTTTGCATCCAGGAGATGGTTTATTTTAGGAAGAATGTGATCAAAAATTTGATCAGCAATAGAGGTGAGGTTGAGAGATAGATAATCTGATGGAAGTGATGTAGATGGTTGTGAAGTGGATGGGATGAAAGTTGGTAGAAGGATATTTCTGATAGTTTCAAAATGTGTGGAAATACTATCTGGATAGTTTGAACTTGAGGGATGAATTGGTAACTGATGTTCATCATGTATTGGAGATGGAAGTGGAATAGGTGATTGAGGTAGAGTTGAGGAATTGAGATTAGTGTTGATAGGAGATGGAGGAGGGGAAGGCAGTGGTTCTGGAGATAGAGGGAAAATATCATTGATAGGTGGTATATCAGTTGAAAGAGGCGGTGGAGAGTTTGGAGGTAGGAATTGTTCAGGAGACTGTTGAGCAGGTGGAGATGGGATATGAGAAGGAGAAGGAAATGAGGGAGGAACTTCTAGAAGGGTAGAGGGAGTGACTTGGTCAGTCCTTGTGTCCTCAGATGTTTTCCTTTTCCTAGAAGCATCAGCTCTTGTATTCTTCTTGGGGATTACCCTATCCCACTTAGCAAAGAGTGCTGAGGTCAACCTCTTGCTGGCATTTATAGTCACCTTGGGTGACACCAGAAGGTCTGGATGCCTTTCCTGCAGGAAAATACCTATAACTCTTCCAAAACTGACACTATCTTTAGAATTTTTCTTTTTAATCAATTCAAAGAGAATTGATCCCCAATTAATTTTCTTCTTCTCCATCAAGGCCACCATCAACAGAAATTGGTGCCTGTTGATATAGTCATGCCCAGAAGTCTTGCCCAACAAGACTTTTCCAACAATGTCAGCTAAGAACTTGTAGTCCTGAGATAAGTTCTTTTTCAATAAGTGATTAGGGTTTCCAGTTAAGTGACCCATTTTGACTAAAGCTTCATCAAATTGTTCTGAGCTTATGTCTAAGTCATCATCACCATTCTCAAAACCAAAAATTTCAGTAAGTATGGTGGGAGAGAGAGAGAGACTTGATGACCTAAGATGGTGCCAAACATCTTCTCATCCTCTGTTTGAACAGTATGAACCAATTCTTTAATCTCTACAACTGGTATTTTCTGTCTGGTGCTCAAAAACTTCTTTAGATGTTGGTCTTCCAGTAGTTGAAGAACATCCTTGAAGATTTGGTCAGATTGTGCAAAAGAATCCATGTCGATATCAAAACCTGCGTCAAACTTCATTGAGTGCAGAGAGGCCTGAGAAATCGCCATTGTTCCTGCAAAGAAAACGAAGATCAAGTGCAGAGGGGAACTGGAGGGAAAAGACAATTTCTATAGGCGCAAACTTAGAAAGAGATAAAATAAAGCTTATATAGAAAGATAGAAGAATGAGGGCGCATTCGTAAACCGCTGTTCGACAAAACCTAATAAAATTAGAAGTTGAAAAGGCTTTATTTCTTCGTCAGACTGCGTACAAAAACATCTTTTTCGTCGACCACCGTTCGACAAATGAAACTGTCTTTATCGATTCTGAGGTTAACAGGTTTTGTCGACTGCCGTTCGACAAATGGTTCAAATTCGTCATTCTTCGTTCGACGAATTTATGGGATAGATAGAAAATTTAATTTTCAACAGATTGAGCCTCCATCTATCATTCCTAGTTGATTTATAAAGAAGATGTGCTTCTTTTCATCCAAGGGCTTGGTGAAAATGTCAGCTCTTTGCAAATCAGTAGAAATGAATTGTAGGCAAATTTTGTTTTTATCCACATTATCCCTAAGGAAGTGGTGCCTAATTTCTATGTGTTTAGTCCTACTATGGAGAACTGGATTTTGTGCTATAGATATTGCACTAGTGTTGTCATAAAATATAATTGAATTATTTAAGTTGACACCATAGTCTAGGAGCTGATTTTGTATCCATAGTATCTGTGAGCAGCAACTGCCAGCAGCTATGTATTCTGCTTCAGCTGTTGATGTAGACACAGATGTTTATTTCTTACAAAACCAAGACACAAGCCTATCACCAAGAAACTAACAAGTTCTTGATGTGCTCTTCCTGTCTACTCTGCATCCAGCATAATCTGAATCTGAGAATCCAGTTAATTCAAATTCAGATGTTGTTGGATACCAAAGTCCTAGATTAGGGCAGCCCTTTATATATCTTAAAATTCTTGTTAGTAAAATAAGATGAGATTCTTTAGGGTTAACTTGAAACCTAGCACAAGTACATGTAGCAAACATTATATCTGGCCTACTAGCTGTTAAATAGAGTAGAAAGCCAACAATTGCCCTATACACTTTTTGATCAACAGGTTTCCCTGATTCATCAGTATCAACAATAACATAAGAGGCCATGGGTGTTTTCATGGTAGAAGAATTAGACATTCCAAATCTTTTCACTAATTCCTTAGCATACTTAGATTGGGAAATGAAGATTCCTGATGGGGTTTGGTTCACTTGAAGACCAAGGAAGTATGATAATTCACCCATGCTACTCATTTCAAATTTAGATTACATTAGTTTAGAGAACTTTTTGCATAAATTTGAATCTGTAGAACCAAAGATAATATCATCTACATATATTTGAACTAGTAAGGTTTGATTTTTATGTATCCTGAAAAATAATGTTTTATCTACTATGCCCCTACAGAAATTATTTTCCAAAAGAAAATTAGCTAAAGTCTCATACCATGCTCTGGGAGCTTGTTTGAGACCATAAAGAGCTTTGTTAAGCTTAAATACATAGGAGGAATGAGTTGGAGAGATGAAACCTGGTGGTTGTTCCACATAGTCTTCTTCTTTGATGTCTCCATTTAGAAATGCACTCTTCACATCCATTTGATATACTTTGAACTTTTTATATGCAGCAAATGCAAGGAAGATTCTGATTGCTTCTAACCTTGCAACTGGTGCAAAGGTTTGATCATAGTCTATTCCTTCTTCCTGTGAGTACCCTTGAGCTACTAGCCTAGCTTTGTTTCTCACAATATTGTCTTGATCAACAAGTTTGTTCTTGAAGACCCACTTGGTGCCAATAACAGGATGGCATTTTGGTCTTAGAACCAAATCACAAACCTTGTTCCTTTCAAACTGGTTGAGTTCCTCTTGCATTGCAAGGATCCAGTTTGGATCTTGTTCTGCATCTTTTATGGTTTGAGGTTCAACTTGTGATAGGAAACAAGTATGCATCTCATTTTGGTGTAGTTGATGCCTTGTTTGAACACCTGCTGTGATATCACCAATTACTTGTGAGATTGGATGATCTCTAACTGTGATGTGGTCGACAGTTGGAGTGGGTTCAGCAGCAGTATCCATTTGGGGAATTTGTTCAGCTGTTGTGTCCTGTGGAGAATGTTCTGCTGTTATTTGATTTAGGTTAACAGCAAGATCTGGATGATCTTCTTCTTCACTATCTTCAAGAGTTTGAGGTGATGGATGCAGTGAATCTTCTGTCTGTAGATTTAATCCATCAAGCTCTTCACATAGAGCTGGTACCTGCAGATTGTTTTTGGTAGAAGAATTCTTCTCCTTGTAAAACATGTTAGTTTCATCAAAGGAAACATGCATAGACTCTTCTATTTTAAGAGAAGATTTATTAAATACCCTATATGCTTTGCAAACTAATGAATACCCTAAGAAGATTCCTTCTTCAGATTTTGGTTCAAATTTTCTAAGGTACTTTTTATCATTGTTATGAACAAAACATCTACATCCAAAAGTTCTAAAATAATCAACTTTAGGTTTCTTCCCTTTAAGTAATTCATAGGGAGTTTTACCCTTAAGTTTGTGTATCAAACTTCTATTCAGAACATAATTTGCTGTGCTGACAGCCTCGACCCAAAAAGATAGGGGCAAGTTAGCATCTGCAAGCAATGTTCTTGCTGATTCAATTAGAGTTCTATTTTTCCTTTCAACTACCCCATTTTGTTGAGGAGTTCTAGGAGCTGAGAAGCAATGCCTGATACCTTCCATCTCACAGAATTCTTGCATGAGAAGAGACTCAAACTCAGTGCCATGATCACTTCTGATCAATGCAACTACAGTAGAGTACTCAATCTGTATGCTCTTAAGAAAGTCTGTAAGAACTTTAAAGTTATCTGACTTTTCTCTCAAAAAGAACACCCAAGTGAATCTAGACAAGTCATCTACAATGACTAGAGTGTAAGACTTCCCCCCTAAACTCTTTATTGCTATAGGTCCAAAAAGGTCCATATGTAGAAAATACAAAATTCTAGGTGAATCACTTTTAGATAATGATTTAAAGCTGTTTTTGGTTTGCTTACTTAACTGACATGCCCTACAAAGACCTTCTTTCTTGTATGATCCTGATGGTAAGCCTCTAACAAGATTATCCTTAGCTAGTTTAGCAATGGTCCTAAGGTTTACATGTCCTAATCTTTTATGTCATAATTCACTAGGTTTGCTTAGCTCATTAAATAAACAAATTTCTGATTTGGATGAGTTGAAATTTACTAATTATATATTTCCTTGCCTAATACCTGATAGAACAATAACATTATCAGAGGATTTAATAATGCATTCTGATTTATTAAATGTTACCTGATAACCTTCATCATATAACTGACTTATGCTGATGAGGTTGTGCTTCAGACCCTTGACATAGGTTAATTCCTTGAATGTCACTGCTCCAACTTTAATTTGACCATAGCCTTTAGTTTGTCCACAGTTGGAGTCTCCAAAGATCACCTTGGGTCCAATTTTTGTCTTGTAGTTGTTCAGGTTGGCCTTGTTTCCTGTCATGTGCTTTGAGCAGCCACTACCCAAGTACCATTTTTGATTTAATCTTGGATAGTGTGTACCTGCAAATACAAAAACATAAACTAGTTGTTTTTTACCCAGACTATCTTGGGTCCTGTTATGTTACCACAAAATTCAGAGATAAATGACATTTCAGGCAGATCCTTATAGCCTTGTGGATGATATCTCCTTGGAGGTATAGTCCACTCAGTAAAAGAATTTTTAGTATATTTAGGATTAGAATTCTTAGAGTTTTCTGTATAATGTCTGTTCGACAAATTTGGGTAAATTTGTCGACCGCCGTTCGATGAATGTGCATGTTTTTGTCGAGTGCCGTCCATATTATAACTATACTGAAAATCTGTTCTCAGTTTTTGTCGATCCCCGTTCGATAGATTTGAATCTTTTTGTCGAGCTTCGTTCGACGAATTCTTCTGAATTCTCTTATCCTTAACAGACTTGCTTGAAATATCTTTATTTCTTTCTGCAGCCTCTTTGATTTTAGCAGAAATGAATTTTATGGGTGTGGAGAGGATGTTTCTCTTAATCAGAGATGACTCACTTGATGAAGCACCCAAGCCCAGTTTGCTATTGTTAAATCTAGCATTGATAGTGCTTGTGATGTCCATCAATTTGATGCTTCTCCCATTGAGAGATTCTTCAAATTGCTTGGCTTCAGACAACTTATTCCCAATGAAAATAATGTGTTCTTTGGAGGCAACCAACTCTTTCTTAAGACTTGCATTCTCTTCACTTATATTATTCATCTCAACTTACTTATTTCTGAGAGAGATTACTTCATTCTCAGATTTTATTAAGTCTTGGCAAAGAATTTTGAAATCATCTTTGAATTCAATAGAAGTAAATTCAAAGCCAGATAATACCTGATCAGTATCATCTTCTATTTCTGATTCTAATTTCTCTTCATCAGAATTGTTGGTTGAGGCATTGACTGCCATCATACAGAAATTTCTTTCTTCTTCATCATCACTGGAGCTGGATGATGATGCAGATTGTGACTCACTGTCTGAGTAATAAATAACCATCAGACATTGGTCATTGTCTTTTGTTTCCTCTTCATCAGATGAGCATGATGAAGATTCTGACTCAGACTCTGTATCACTCCAGGATTTTGCTACAAATCATCTTCCCTTCTTTTTGTGAGAGTGGGAGGAAGATTTGCTAGAGCTCTTCTTTTCTTCCTTTTCTCTTCTCCTGTCCTTCTTGTCCTTTTTGTTATGATTATTTGGACAGTAAGGAGCAATGTGTCCTGGTTTCCTGCAACCAAAACATATAATTTCATTAGAGTGATTTTTGTCATGCCTTGGCTTGTCATGGCTTCTGGATGACTTTTTCCTGAAATCTTTTCTAGCCATTTTTTAGAATCTTTTGGCTATCAGACTCATAAACTCCTCATTGTCAGGAGCTTTTCCTTCTTCTTCTGCAGTCTTGAAGGCTATGCTTCTTTCCTTCTTGGGTGCTGGAGATGATGTAGATTCTTCAGCTTCCCTAGCTTTGATAAGCTGCTCATAAGACTTGAGCTTGCCCAACAAAGCTTCAGTGGTGATCTCATTGAGACTTTTGGCTTCCTTGATTGGCCAGATTCTGGAGTCCCATGTGCTGGGGAAGCACATAAGAATTTTGTCATTGATCTCTGTGAGTGAGATCACTTTGTCCAGAGACTTCAGCTCATTTATTATGAGGTCGAGCATATTGTACATATCAGCAACACTTTCTGATTCTCCCTTCTTGAAGTTCTCATATTGAGAAATCAGATGAGATCTTCTATCTTTTCTATCATCTGCTGAGCCTGCCACCATGTTGTTGAGAGATTCCCAAATTTCTCTTGCTGAGGTGCACTCAACAACCTTCTGGAATATGTCATCTGACATAGTTAGGGCCAGAATGTTCATGGCCTTTACATCTGCATTTCTCTGCTTCTTCTGAGCTTCAGTCCACTCAGGAGGTGGAACAGCAGTATTGTCTGTTGCTGCATCAGTACTTGTTGATGCTGTGGTAGATGGAGGTCCTGTCAAAATAACATTGAAAATTTCTTCATCAATGGAGTTCATATACAGCCTAATCCTTGCTTTCCATAGTGCAAACTTATTGAGATTGCACATAGGAGGTCTTGTGCTGGAATATTCCTTGTTTTGTACCATGAGTTTTAAATAAGATAAAGAGAAAGAAACTCTGAGGAAATTTAAGATCTGGTTGATCTTTGTGATTCACGTGTTAGCCTGTAAAGAATCAACCTACCCCTCTGATACCAATTGAAAGTGGAGGTCAGATCTTAAGTTACTCTAGAGGGGGGGGGGGTGAATAGAGTATTAAAACTTTTTATTTAGTTTTATAGTGGAATTTAAAATACTGTTAATTATATGTGTAATCAGTGAGAGTTAAAAATAAAGACAGAAACAGTTAAAAGAAAATCACACAGCAGAAGCACAGAAGAATAAGCAAGCACAGAAGACACAAGGAGCTATAGTAGTTCCCCAATAAATCTGGGTACGTCTACTCTTCTACCACCCTTGGTAGGAATCCACTAGGAAGCTTGATCAGGTGCCCTAGCACCAAGGGGTTTTTGATAAGGTGTCCACACACCAATAAGCTTTTGATAAGGTGCTTAAAAACCACACAAGGAATTTTTGATAAGGTGTCTTGCCACCACTGTGTAAACTTTTGAAGGGAGAATTAACCCTGTACAAGATGAGATAAAGAGGTTTAGAGTGTTCTTCTCTGTCAATGATCTGAGAGAAGACAAGATGGTGTTGAAGCTGAAAGCTCCCCCTGTCTGATGAGAGTTGATGACAGTTTGCGGACAGAGCTTTCTCTAACACAAGTCTTTTGTAGCAGATTATCTGGAAGAAATGAATCTTCAGATTGTTGTTGCTCTTTGAAAGACTTTAACTTGCAGCAGTTCTGAGAGGTTGAATGTTGTTCTCAGAATGATGAGGGTGCTGCCTTGAGTAAGAAGAAGACTGGGAAAAATGAATAATGTTCTGTCCTTCTTCTTCTTTCTCTAATACTTCTCTTTGTTCTTCTTGTTCTGTAAAATCAGAGAGACTGGGAGAAATTTTTGAATGTATCTCTGTGCTCTGTATGAAGAAAAAATCGACTCTTGTATATGCTTCTTTGATGACTTGTAATCTTTCAAATTCAAATCATCTGCTTTTAAGGAATATATTATTCTGACTTAAATCCTTCTTGGAACTATGCAGCCACCCAAAGCAGTTTTGGCAAGTCCTTTCAATTCCTTTTGTCGTGAAAGATACCTTGGCATTAAATGTCAACGGCTATTCTTTTTCTTGAAATAGAGAGAATATTAGGATATAATAAATAAGAATGATATCCTTACATAGCTGACTGAATACGTCCAAAAAGAAATAAATATATCCGTTATTCTGTCGATTTGTGTTTAGAGAACTGATGTCCAACTGAAAATATTAATCTGAGCTTCAGAAAGGAATTTGTCGAGCGCTGGCTGAAATTCGTTGAGCACTGCGTGGAATTTGTCGAACACTGGCAGAAAAATCGTCGAACTCCGCTAGCCATTTGTTGAGCTTGAATTTTCCTAAGTTCTGACTAATCTAATCAGCCTAAAAACTTGACCCTAAGACTATACAATGGGGTCAATACAGATCCTAATCAACATATAGTGATCCTAGCCCAAATCAGTAATAGGGTTGTTCCAACATAGCGCCTTCTAAATGTGCTCCCGGATTGCGCTAATCATCGCTAGCGATGGGCGCTAGGTGCTACCGCCGGCGCTAGTGGGCATGTTGGATTTATTGGCTCAATTTTGGGGGCAACCTTCTTAGGTTATCATTGAGTCATATGGACTTTGTTTCCTGCACACTTAAACACATAAGATAAAATACACATAGGATTTGTTATTCTCGAACCTAGGAGATGCGGAAGACCATGTTCCAACAAACTCCCCCTTTTGATAATAACAAATCTATTAATGATAAATCAGAGCATTAATATATAAGCATGATACCTTACTTGTGTGTGTGAGAGAGTGATGACTTAGGATAATTATCGATTTTAGTATTTATAATTGCTCCCCCTAAATACATGCTCCCCCTAAGTGAATGCTCCCCTAATATGTAAGCTATCATCTTAATTAATCATGTTAGTTTTCCATTTTAATAGCAGATTATATTTATCATGTTAGTTCTCCCCCCTTTTGTTATTAGCAAAAGTGGGTAAGGAAGCAAAACAGAAAAAATTTTGTTAATAAGATGAAGGCATGACCGAGCTTTTAGAGAGAAGGAAATGATAAGGAGTTTTATAATAATTTTTATAGAAATAGATCAGAGTTTTTAGCTTAAAGATGAACAATATAACATTTGCCAAGTAATATTATCATGTTAGTTCTTCCCCTTTATATAAGAGTTTTAAGTATACAAAGGTAATTATTTCCAAGTAACCAATCTACCCAGACAATATGTCTACACCCTAGCCTCGTACTAAGTGATGGATGGGCATGAGGAGCTGCATACATGTCGTAGGTTGGGGTGTTAGTCCCATATATAAACACTAGAAAAAGCTCAACCCAGCACTCTTTCCCCCAGTGCCTCGCAAGGCCCCACTGGAACCCTCCCCGATTAAGGACAAGACATGACTTAGAGGTCAGGTTATCTAATGCCTACAACCCTACGCCCCCGCTATGGTGAGATATGAAGTTATGGGATAATAATTATTGGAAACATTTAGCGTTTGAATGTAATGATGAGTTCATAGCCTATGTGTTTATATTTTTATTTGAATTTTTAAGGAAAAGCTCACATAACTAATCCATTAATAAATCAGGGTTTTAGCATTGCGGAAGACTTAACATTTTAGAATAAATAAGAACATCCTTTTAGCAATTAGGAACTCAAAACATAATTTGATTTGAAATTCAATATGTTTTTATAAGCAATATTTCACTTGTTGGGGGAGTGTTTAGCATAAAATTGATTTTCGTGTCAGAACAACCAATATAAATTCTACCAAGCAGGTCTACCATTTGTTGAAAAAGGAATTTTGATATTTAAGTCTTTGATATAAGCATGAAAGCGCAAGGTAAAAAAATACATGGTGATGATGCGGAAGACTTATAGAAATACAAGAAACATCTTTTTGTAATCATGATGATTCATAAGAAGAAAAATAGGAGTTAAATTCAAAAAGAGAAGATGTTTTTGTAAATCATTTTTCTTTTAAAAACATTAAGGTTTATAGCATAATTTTTGAGAGATTTGAAAAAAAAAATGTTTATCCAAAGACAACATCTATTTGGAAGTTCAAATATCATGATGTTATTTGGATAAATTTAATCTTATATAAATATCCAAGTTAAAGATAATATTTTGAAGGAATATTTTTGTAAGCAAGTAAGATTTTCAATAAGGTTTTCATGACAATAGTCAAGGAGTTCAATTTTAAAAAAAATTACTAATGCAAGCATAATTGCACATATTCCAGAAGATAGTGACTATAATGTTATTAAATTGCATTTCAAGTCAGGAAAAATATTGTAGAGATCATGCATTGCAATCTAGTGCTTTTACTAAAGCTTTCAAGAGAATTTATGTAAAGAAGCATTAGAGTCCAATTCTCATGAGTAGAAGCTTTATGAGAGATAATGATGTGTATAAAAAGTGTTTTGATAAAAGTATACAAGTGATATAATCCAAAACGCATGACTTATATAGTGAAGTAGAAACATTATTAAGCATGTAATCTTTTTAACTACTTCTACACATCAATTATAGATTTGATACAAAGTACAAAAAAGTACAACTACCAAGGTGCTTCACCCACACAATGCTCATTAAGACTTATCAGGGAGCGAAGTAGTGCTTGGGGGATCACATATTTTATTTTCAATAAGAGTTCCCTTTTTTTTGTGATCCGGTGTACATAATAGAAGTGTATTAAAGTAGTTTGCACAAGACACTTTATAATTCTTTCCAAGGTGCTCAACCTCACAATGCTTATGAAGACTTATCAGGAGATTCAAGTAGTGCTTGGTGGAGTTATCTTTTTCATTTTATTATTGAATTTTTTGAGCAAGAGAAAGTTCTCTGAATTCATTTATTTTTTTTAAACACTTATAATTTTATAATTTCACTTCTATGGGTGCAACAAAGTTTTGAATAATGTGTAGGTAATAGAGATAGACATCATAATATTGTAAGCTACTACACTACACAATCATGTAGGGTTAAGAATTATGGGCACATGTAGTCTACCAAAAAGTGTGAGGGTAAAGAGATCATTATCAAACATAACAAATTACTCATACTTAGAGGCATACAAACACAATCCTATATAATTCACTATAGACTTTTTCATTGCTCATAACAAGATTAAATTCTAAGCATGACAAGCCAAAACAATGTTTAGAAAACTTGAGATTTTAAATTAAACATTTTTAGCCAACTCTAAAAGAACATGCTTGTCATTTTTGCCGAAGGAATGAAACATGGAAATCTTTATTATTTTAATAAAACCTTAAAGAAATAAGCAAAGACATATATATTTTTTTGAATTTTTGTATTTTGGAACTTTGTATTTGATTTATCAAAAATCACACAATGGCATAAAGATAAAAATAGGTAGTACATAGAAAATAACATATTTTTAGTAATTTTTCAAAATTTATAAAACACCAAAAATTTGACACTCGAGCTAGCGTCGGCGCCAGCGCTAGCATGGCAAACAGTACACTAATTTTCAAGATTTTGGAAATTCTGATTATGGATCTTGATTAAGTGTCCCAAGTGTAGTTTCATGCAGAAATTTCAGAATTTTTGGAGATGTCTAGATAGTGCAAATTGCATGAAACATTAGCGATTTTGTATATGACTTTACCAAATAAACATTGCATGAGATATATTATATAATATCTTCATTTTAATTTTTCTAAGGCTTATATTTGTCAATTATGGTGTAAGTTGAAAATGATAGGAGATGTAAGCACAAGATATCATGTTCGAATAAGCCAAATAAGCATAATTTAAATGATTAGTATGATGTTTATGCAAATAATATCATGGATAAACCCTAGATAATAATACCCAGCCTGTATATCTTGGTAAATATATAAAGCCTAACATAGACACAAATATTCTTTAGGTGACAATGTTAGTATGATAAGTTTAAGATTAATGGTATGCCAAAGTTTGATAGTGTTTCAACTTATAGACCTAGAATGAAGTGAAGATTCTATTTGATTTGATCTTATTGATATCAAGATGATTCTAAGGTCTAAACTTGAAATAAATCACAATACACACATAATACACCAACCATGGTATAATATCAATTGTCATCATATTATTCATATAAATGTGATAGAAATAGTTGTTTTAGAAGACTTTTGATATGATTTATGATATATGATTTTAGAGAATTTTAGCAAAGGTCATCAATAGATCATGGTGGTGCATGTGAATTCAAAATTTATTATGATGGTAAATTCTTTCAATACATTTTAGTGTTTTTCTTTTTAGTTATGAATTTTGAATATCTATGTGATTTTTGATAGGTGAACAATAATGATGGGTTAGATCATGTTTGACATCAAGGAGTGAACACAATACAATTTTTATTTTGTAAAGGAAAAAGAAAAACTTATTGAAGATTGAGCTTTCTTTTAGATCTTGAACTTTCTTTTAGATCATGTTATTTCTCTAATTTTGTTGATGAAGGCTAAAGAGCTTAATAGCCTAATAACTTGATTTAATTTGAAATATCTTATAGCAAATTTATAGTTCAATTTATATGAATACAATATGATATATATAGGCAATGAATATAAGAAAGATAGATAGGTCATCAAAATAAAATATGATTTTGAATTTTAATTAATTTGATTTATAAACTCATTAAGTTTTAAGAGATAAGATCATATTTACAATAATATATAAGATGACCATAACATGATAGCTTAAAAAATAAGAAAACAAAAAAATAAAAAAAGAAATTAAGTATATCATGAAGTAGAAAAATGGTATATTTCATTTTTGAAAATATTCTACTTCATGCATTTGGTGATACCTAATGAATAAGAGATTTAGGTATCCAAAGGGGACCAAGTGTGGTGGTTCCTTTCGGTACCCAAATATAATGTGTACGTTTGTGGGTAGATATTGATGAATGGGTCCTTTCATGTGAAGTTAATGTTTCAGTTTTAATTTTGGGTCTCCATTCAAATCTTGGTTTATTGTTATTCTTATGCATCAAATTTCTATTGTGATTATCTTTATTTTGAAAATTATAATTGGAAGTATCGTTCATAGGAAATTTGTGTAGTTTTATTTTTAAGTTGGGAGAAACATGATTTTGTAAATAATGGTGATTTTGATTTTGATTTACAAATCCTTTATATTCCTTACTCTCATTATTAAACTTTGTTAAGATGTTCATATTCATATTCAATTGGTTTTTAGATATAGTTTGATATTGTGAATTTGTATTTATAATTTTCATAAGCAAGTTGATTTTTTATTTTAATTCATCATTCTTGATCTTTAGATTATGCCTAGCTTTATTATAAGCTATTGTGCTATTTTTAAGAGTAGAAACAATAGAGTCAATATGATTTTGATAGTCGTTTCTAAATTCCTCAAATGTTTCATCCATCTCTTTGATTTCAATTTTATAACTTTTGCATGTAGCATAATCACTTATCAAAGATGAATTTTCTAAAGATAATTTTTCATTTTGTTCTTTTACAATTAATAGTTCTTTTTCAAAATCCTTGAATTTTTCTTTAATATTATTACAATCAAAACACGGTTTTATATTTTCAATTAAAGTGCAAGGTGGAGAATAATCAAACACATCAATCTTTGTTTCAACATTAATTTTAGTTTTTAATTTTTTATTTTCTACCCTAAGTCCAACCCAGACTTAGTCGCCAACACGAAGCGAGTTCACTAAATGACTATAAGAAAAGATGTGAAATAAATAAACAACAATATAAAAACTCCCTATATGGATCTCTTGGAGCAGTAGATGAAGACCCGCAGAGTATGATCGTAGTCGATGCGGTCTTTCGTCACGATGATGATGTGTGTTGAAATCTTCTCCACGGATCTCCTTAAGGCTTCATGGATTAGTGGGAGCATCTCTCTAAACCTTCCTCTATTTGATGTGGCACAAAGCTCTGGAATTTGGGAGTGGAGAGGGATGAAGAAGACGGATCCAAGGGGTCCATTTTATAGCCTCATCGCTAGCGCCTGCGCTACCGCTACCTCCGACGCTATCCCATATTATGACATATTCTGCGCGGGAGAATCTTCAATCTGAGAAAACATTTCTGCCTTACCTTCTGTGCTCCGCGCTACTGCCTGCGCTACCCACTACCGCCAGGCGCTAGCACCTTCTAAATGTGGTCCCGGATTGCGCTAATCATCGATAGCGCCAGGCGCTAGGTGCTACCGCCGGCGTTAGTGGGCATGTTTGATTTATTGGCTTAATTTTGGGGGCAACCTTCTTATGTTATCCTTGAGTCATATGTACTTTGTTTCCTGCACACTTAAACACACAAGATCAAATACACATAGGATTTGTTATTCTCAAATCTAGGAGATGCGGAAGACCATGTTCCAACATGCTGTTCCCTCCGCCGTCTGATCTCATCAAGAGATCGGACGGCAGCTGCTGCCCCTCCCGGTGAGGCAGAAGGTGGCGGCCTCTGCCACCGCCGGGAGGCAGCCGCCTGCCGCCGGTGCCACCCCCGGTCAACTTGCCGGGGGTCGGCGATCACGACTACGGTGGTCCGGCAGCTTGGCGCCACTGTCGGTTTTTAAGCGAGAAGGGGAGGCGGGGAGGCGTGGCGGTGGCGCGGTCTACATAGGCCTTGCAGGCCATGACCGCGCCACCCCTCCCCTGGAAGGAACTTTCCCAGCCCTCGGCTGGTTCGTCGGGGGTGGAGCTTACCTCCGGGGGTGGTCTGGCGGCCAGGCACCTCCGGCCACCGCCAGGGGTGGTCGTCGAACCGCACAAAAAAAACGCAGGGAGGGGGGGAGTGTGCGGGTGCCGCCGGAGGCGCGTTCTCCGGTGGCCTTGACTCCTTCCCTCGTCGGAGCCTAGGTCCCTGGGTGGGGACCTGCTCCCCCAACGCCACCACCGGGGCTGGGGGTGCGGATTTTACGGCCAGCCCCCACCCGAGCCTGGGCAAGGCTCGGGGTTGCGCTGGCGGCTCTCTGGCGATGGGGTGGGGGCTGGCTTGCCTCGGGGAGGTGGGAAGGGGGAGGGCTCTGGAGGTTGATGGTCGAGCGGCCATAGGGGGAAGCGGCGGTGGTGGCTTCGGGGGAGGTTTCTCCGGCGAGGTGGCGGGCCGGCAGGGGAGGGGGAGGTGGTTGGGAGGTGTGCTTTGGTAGAGGGGTGGGGGGGGGGGGGGGGGGGGGGCGGGTCCCCTTTATAAGGAAGTAGGGAGGCCTCCCCTCTCCCTCCCTTTTATCCCACGTGGGCTAAAGGGAGGGATGGGTGGGGGAGATATTTTCTCCCCCCCCCCCCCCCCTCCCTTCCCTCTTCTGCCTGAGCCATGGGCTGCCTATTCATGGGCAGCCCCCTCCCTTGAGGGAGGAGTCCCTTTCCCCTCCCCCCTCTTTTCTTCTTCGAGAAAATCAAGCTTGGGGGGAGGTTTGACCAAGGTCAACCTATGGTGGGTTCCCCCATGGTCCCGGGGGTCCATTAAGATTTACTGGGGTCGATCTCGAGTTCATGTGCTTCGTATTTCGTATGTTATGTCGTGGCAGTCTGCATAACCTAAAATGGACATATTTTCCATATGACCTCAGATCGGAGTGGAACGAATTTTCTTGCGCTCGTATTGGCCATACGAGTCTAACAAAACTGATGGAAGTCAAATCGGAGTTTCCCATTGCGATATCCCCTATTCGTGCTACTTTCTACCTTTTGGGTTTACTTTTATTGGGTCCACTAGGGTCTAGGGACCCAATAAAAATCGGGATGTTACACATAGGGCCCTGAGGAACGAGTCGGGTGACCAGGAGGAGGAGATGCGGAAGACCGCAGTCGCGGCGGCTAAGCACATCTTCCAAACCCTAAAGGGGGCAGGTCTTCTCTCTGCCGAGGCGGCGCAGCTAACCGTCAAAGAGGTGGTCCCAGAGTTGTTTGAACCAATTTCAGCATATGTGGATAGCGAGAGCGAGCAGTCCGCGGATGAACCTTAAATTCATAATTTAATCTTTTTTTTTTCGGTTGGCGAGACTGCCACAATGTCTGTAATAGAAACTTATGAAATGAAATGAAATTTTGTTTAGTGCTTTCCCTTTTCTCTCTTATTTTGCTTTATCGCAACATATTCGCATACCCTTTACATGGCACTCGCGCGTCTTTCGCGCGGCACTCGCCCCCTTTTTACTTCACGAGTATTCGTTTACCCTCCTTTGGAACTTCTGCGTCAGACCTGACTCGCTCTCCCTCAGGAATTGCGAGTTAAGTTCCACCCACACTTTCTCGTGCGCCACCTACCTCGACCGATTCATTTTGATCTTGCCTCTGTACCCACGAGCTCCCTGACTCGCTAGTCTTGGTATGCTGTCATTCATCTTTGCTTAGGCGCCTGCGAGCGAGATCCTTACCCCTGGGAGGCCTTGTCAATGACTTATTCTGCCGACATCTTGCTAGGAGAGCATTGTTTTACCTCGCCCCCTGAATGGCATGTTGGTCCTGCCAGCTAGTAGGAGCCCGATAGTGGAGTTCCCTGGGTTGTCACCAAATTACCTTGTCAGCCTCTCCAGAGATCAACCTGACCCACCGTCTAGTGAGAGCCCGGCAGCGGAATCAATCTGGGGCACTCCAACACCACATTACCTTGCCAGCCTCTCTAGAGATCAACCTGACCCACCGTCTAGTGAGAGCCTGACAGCAGAATTGATTTGGGGCAATCTAGCACCACATTACCTTGTCAACCTCTCCAGAGATCAACCTGACCCACCGTCTAGTGGGAGCCCGACAGCGGAATCGATCTGGGGCACTCCAGCACCACATTACCTTGTCAGCCTCTCCAGAGATCAACCTGACCCACCGTATAGTGAGAGCCCGACAGCGAAATCGATCTGGGGAAATCCAGCACCACATTACTTTGCCATATGAACCTATAATCAGAAGAAGGCAACCATATCAAGAGACAACCATATTAGTTTGTACCAAATTATCACAACACCATAGTTCAAGGGTAGAAGCATTTTAAATCATCTTGGCTCCAAGTTCGGCTGAGGGATACCCCTTCCACATACCGGAGGTGGTACCCCCCCCCCCCCCCCCCCCGACTTGAGTGCTTCTGATGGTTACAGAACTCACTTAATAATAAATTTCCAAGGCAAGCGAACCTATCAATTGTAATAAATAAGATATCCCGATCTTATGTCGTATTCCAAAGGGTCTTTTCAATTACTCATACTCACTTCTCATCAATTATCTACCAAGCGAATCAAGAGTGGTTTTGTTTATGTAGAAACAAAATTTAAACTGGGTTATCTATTTAATAAAAATCGTAAATTGCGAAAGACAAACCTGATGATTGAAAAATAGCGTTCGGATGTATAGATCACCTAGATGAAATAATAGATCTTTGAGGCCCCTACTTCAAACTCTCAAAACTTATGCAACCGAGAAGATTTAAGTATAACTAACCTCTCTCTCGAGCAAGTTAATACTAAGATAAGGTTGATTGATTAGGATTTCTCCTAAATCAATACCCCTTCACTTGCTTTAAACACAAATAGACGTTTATCTCAAAACACGGAAGAATATCGCAAGCTATCTCTAGAATTGCGATCTATTCCCTTCATTCATATAAGATCTTAACATGCTAAAGATTTCTCAATCTCAAAGGATGAAATTATATAAGAATTACAATTCCGAAAAAGTAAAACTTGACAAAGTTAAATTGCATGAATAAATTAACAAAAAGATTAAGAGATTAAATAAAAGAGAACATTCAAATCATTTAAAACATCCAACTATGGTTCGTACACCCAAACGTTAACAAGAGATTAGTTCCACATCATCTTCTTTAAACAAGAATTAAGTTCAAACAAAAAAATCAAAATACAAGAACATACTAAAAATCTCCTTTGCTCTTCTTCCTTCCCGATCTTCAAACTTCAGAAAACTCCAGCCCTTCCAAAAAACTCCTTTCTTCAGCCACACTTCTTTCTTTTATAGTTTGTGTTGGAAAAGAAAAGAAAATAGACGGACACGGCCTTGCACACGGCCGTGTCGGTGACCGTATATAATGAGTGGAAACGGTTACACATAAATGGTAGTCGTGTTACTGGACACAGCCATTTACACGGCCGTATGTGAGGCCGTGTTCGTTGATGAGTCTTCCTGCGACATGGCCGTGTCAAAGGTCGTGTGTCAAGCCGTGACTTTCTCTGTCTTTTTTGTTGCCAAAATTCCCTGAACACATCATATCATCCAGTCGTGTTGGAGGTCATGTGTCTTGACACGGTCGTATGTCTGGCCGTGTAGAGTCCACTTTCCTTAGAATCTTCATTCTTCAACCTGAATACACCTGGATGCATATGTTTAAGTTAAAACTTCATTTAATGTGAGCAAATAACTATTATGATGAGAATTAGTATGAAAATAATGAGTTTAGACTTTAAATTGAGGCTAATTCAAATTGGATTCTCAATTATAATTTGATAAATATGACCTTATCAAATACCCCTACACTTAGAGTTTTGCTATTCTAGAGCAAAATACATGAATAAAGGATGAGCGTATATAAACTAAAAATAGATTTCTAATAAGCAAGTCACCCAATTTAACATTATTGTCAAATATTCAATTAGTGGAAGGAAATTTTCACAACTTAAAACCAAAATTTTACCTTCAAATGTGATTAAAACAAATTATGAAATTATCAATATTCTTGTACTTATCTCCAATCAATCCAGAAAAAACACGTATCAAATTCACCATCAATTTCTGAAATAAGATTCTATTAGTTTTCTCAATGTTACACTCCATAGTTTTGAAATCTATTTTGAATGGCATGGGCTTGCTAGTAAACTTCAACTTCAACTCATAGAAAGAAATAATAAGATTAAAGGATCACTAGGACTTTTAAGGTGCTAACTTTGGCCTGGGCTAGGATATGATAAACAATGATATCAAACACAATTTGTCCCTTTTTCATTTTTTTAGATACATACTTTTGTATGCTCATTTTTTTCAGAACAAGGAGGGAAAATTAGACTGAGCCAATAAATATAATAAATCTCTCCCACATAGAAAAGATCAATCAAAAGGATATACTCAAATGATGTGATGCAACACATATTAATCATATTCCATTTATTCAAAAAGTTTAACTGTAAACTATGATGATGAGTACTGAGGTTGTAGAGAAACGAATGTCTTGAGGGTTGTAAATAATATCAAAGAAGCTAAGTATGTGAAGGGTGAAATGGTAATTGATAGGAGTGGAATAAGAGTTGAAAAAGTTCAAACTAATTAAAGGTGGCCTAGATCATTTCAAATAATCTTATAGGTACGATATATTGAGTTGCATATGAAGTGTATAAAAGCAAGATCCATAATTCAATAGAGTGAAATAATTGATAGTCTAATAGAATTTTTGCTTTAAAGAATAAGTAAATTGTTACGTGAATTAAATTTCAGATTAAAGTAAAATATAGAATAATGAAATTTCAGAACAATTTTTATCACAATTTGATGTAAAACAACGGAGTTGTGCAAATTACAACATCCACAATCGAATAACATAAATTGTAATGTGTTAATTAGGTAACTGATTAAGAGAGATCTAATTAAATTGTTACTTTTTATAGTGAATACGCATGAACGGATTGAGAAGTCTTTGTTATATATTGTAAGGGTATTTAAAAAAGAATAAATGATTTGGAATTTTATACAATTGAGAATATAAAGTTCTAACAATGATCCCCCCAACTTAAATCATGCAATGTCCCCATTGCCATTAGTATGAATAGAAAAGAAGTGAATGGGTGCAAATGAAAAATCTCCAAGCTACAAATATATACATCTGCGAAGTAGCGACCATCATATAGTAATAAAGTAGAGCAGTACCATAACAGATGAGCGTTAATAAACACAATACAAGATATAGTTCATGAAAATAGTAAAACTGAAATAAGTAGATATCCCTGAACTCAACCCCAAGACACAATCAGAAGGTAGGTGGTGGTGGTGGGTCACGACGACATCGACCAGAGTAGTGTGGTGGTGGTGGCATGGCTACCTCGTAGTGATCACAGAGCTGGTAAATAGCGGTCTGAGCCCATTGATTGGACTCCTCATATTGCCCTTACATATCGCGCTGATTGCGCAATATTTCCTCCTGATTGTAATCCATGTGGGCGAATATATTTGTCATAGCCTCTTGATTATGCTCGACTCTATCCAACCTCCGAGACATATCCATACGGAAGAAGGCGTATGAGTCATAGAGATGGTCATATGAGTGATGCTCCTGGGGTGTGTGAGAAGAGGATGCGCCAGGATGTGAATATTGTGTACACTGTGGAACATCCTATGGCTCCTCCTCTTCCTCTCTATTCCTCTCCTCCTCAACCTAATCTCCCACCTCATCCTGATGTCTAGCTACATGATAGATTGGTCTGCCAACTCCAGGATGGGCTTGAACTATCCTAAGTGATCGAAGTGAAGCCATGAAAATGGGTATAGTGCGAGCAACCACTTCCATGGAAGGAAGGCCATCAAAGAGATTCATGCATTTCAGAAGGAGTGTGATGTATGGTGTGATGCAGATAGTCCTGACTCAGATGTGCTCGGCCTGGTGGCGAATGAAGGTGAAAACAAAATATCTTAAGTGAAGAGGAATATGCTCTGTCATGCTATAAAGATATAGAATATCTTTGGTATTGATGACTCCGGAGCTCTCTCCTCGCCTAGACAGAGTATGGCTCAAAAGGTGATGGAGGTAGTGGACAGCGGGGCTGATCAAATAGGAGGCCTTGGAGCTCTTGGCTTCATATGGCGGACCATCTGCAATGCTACGCCATATGGACTCGGGGTGCACTCCATGAGGTAGGGTGTAGTGAAGGTCATGGTTTTGTGGACTATTGAGGAACTCCTCGTCGTAGAGTCGGAGGAATGACGTGAACTCCCGAAGGCTGAGCAAGTAAACCTGACGTTGAACCCGAAACAAAATTGTGGCAGTGATTGAAGAGCGATTCGTGCTCCCGCTACTATATAGTAACTCGGCTCCATGTTGAATGTGGAAAGGAATTCCAACGTAACCTCGCGATAACCGAGCTCATTGATAGCGAAGAAAACATCCCAACTGCTATGTCCGATGAGGAGTCCGACTTCCTCGTTCAAATGGATTTCCTCAAACACGTCCCAATCTATACATCGACAATCTTGAAATTTTCGCTTGCGGAGACGTTCAAATCGGGCAAGATGAGTGGGGTCTTCAAATTGTAGCATGTCGACTTCAGCATGGATGGCGGGAGGACGGGCGGCGGAATGATCGGAGCGGTACCGATTTGAGCGATGACGATAAGTCGACATGTTGAATGGAAGATATTCCCTGTATATGGCAACGAAAAGCAATGGGATGAAGAGAAAAAATGGAGGAAAATATAGATATGAAATCTCGTCAAAGTTCATGGATGTTTGTAAAAATAACCTTGAAGTGTAGATCATGGCAAGAGGAGAAGAAATCCGCAAAAAATTTCGATTTCGGAGTACCCGGGAGTTGGATATGGCCGGAAAAGTGGGCTGGAAATGGAGGTCGGGCGGCTGGTTTGGTACACGGCTGGAAGGGGAGGAAGATGAAGTATGGGGGGTTTAAAAAAATATAAAATTTTCTTTTAAAACACGGCACACTGCAATATACACGGCCGTGTGCGATGTCGTGTTCCGCTTTTTTGAATAGTGATGAGTACTTGGCTGAATGATAAACACGGTCGTGTTACTACCCGTGTTCGTGCACTGTAAGGCTTTAGAAACTAGTGAAATGTGAAAGGGTCTGAGCCAACATAATATGACACACGGATGGACACGGTTTGATACACATATATATATAGATATACACAAATTTTGTAAACAGGAACAAGATCAAAAACGTGTTTGTAGAACAAAAATAAAAATATGAAAATAGAACACGAACAAACCTAACATCCTAAAAACTTTTAGCTAGATGCCCGATAAAATTCAGTTAGTATCAAGCCGGAGACTTAACTCCTCCTTGCCTTGACGCTCAAATTCTTTTCCGAAGTATTGCTTTAGTCTATGTCCATTGACTTTGAAAACTCCTTTTTCTGGGTGAGAGAGTTCAACCGCTCTGTATGGAAATACTTGCTTAACTCTAAATGGGCCTGACCATCTTGATTTCAATTTCCCGGGAAAGAGTTTAAGACGAGAATTGTATAACAAAACATTATCCCCAATTTTGAATGATTTATGATTCCGAAGTTGTCTATCATAGAAAGCTTTTGCTTTCTTTTTGTTTATATGAGAATTCTCATATGTGATTGTTCTCCACTCATCTAATTCATTGAGTTGAAATTTTCGCTTCTCTCCTGATAGATCCAAGTTCATGTTTATAGTCCGAATAGCCCAATATGCTTTATGTTCAAGTTCAACTGGTAGGTGACATGCCTTACCATATACTAGTCTATACGGTGTAGTGCCTATTGGTGTCTTAAATGCAGTGCGGTAGGCCCATAAAGCGTCGTCCAATTTTTTAGCCCATTGTTTCCTATTCCCCTCTATTGATTTTTCTAGGATGTGTTTCAACTCTCAGTTGGATACCTCGACTTGCCCGCTAGTTTGTGGATGATAAGGAGCGGCTACCCTATGCGTAATCCCATATTTAGTTAAAACTTTATTAAACTGAGAATTACAAAAGTGAGTCCCACGATCACTAATGATGGCACGAGGCATTCCAAACCACGAGAATAATTTTTGATAATACATTATTTATAGTTATTTTTATATAATATATTAGTAGTAATTAATTAGTTTTTATATAATTTTAGTTCAATATATATCTAATTTACTTTGTTTTGTGTTTTCAGGTAATCTGGGGCTGCTAGTAGCAAATTCAAGCCCACGGATGTGTTTAGGAGAAATTAATGAACAAATCTACAAATTTCTTCAGTACACGCCCCCCTGTCATGGGCGTGACCCCCTGTCACAGGCGTGACCCCCTGTCACAGGCGTGACCCCCTGTCACGGGTGTGACCAGTGCCACGACCATGTTCAGCCTCCAGCTTCCGGAAAAGACTGTCTCGTAGATTTATTATTACACGCCCCCCCTGTCACGGGCGTAACCTTCAGGCCACGGGCATGACCTTCAGGCCAGGGCGTGACTCACCCGACAAGCATTCAATACAAGTAGTTTCCACCGCAGTACGTTTCCAGCTTACACGCCCCCTATCACGGGTGTGACCTTCAGGCCACGGGCGTGACCCAGGGGTGTGACTTCTCCCGCAACTGCCAGAATTACTCCCGTTCCCACCATTTTCAGCCGTTCTCTGTCTCGGTCAAGACACACCCATGGTCATGAGCGTGACCAGGGGGAGTGTACTTCAAATTGATGAAATTTGGCGGTTTTGCTCCCAACGTTCTCGGGCTTTCAAGACGTCGGTTCCGTACATAACACACCCTAGATCACGGGCGTGACCTAGGGGCGTGACTTCCAAAACTTTTGCCTATAAATTCCTGTTGCCACCTTGAAGTTGGGGATCCAGTCCACGCTTCGATTGGATTATTCTTAGCTTAGTTTTCCTGCATTTTATTAGTGTAATTTTATTTATGCAGTTTACTTTTTGTCTTGCACTTTTAATTCTTAGTTTAGAATTTTATTTCTTGTAAGTGTTATTTCTTTTCATAGTTATAAAATGTTCTTTTTCTTCAATCATGAGTAACTAATTTTATTATATTTGATCGGTTGAATTCTTAAGTAGTGTTATTTTGTAATCTCTTTTTCATAGTTTGGTTTTGGAAAACTAGGATTTATCTTTGAATTTAATTGCTTCGAATTCATATGTCGTGAATATGTTTCTCGATCTAAGATCCGTATGCTATTGATCGAAAGATCCATGCGAACGAGGAGATCACTCAAAGATAAAAAGAGTTTCATGTACTCCTCGAGAGAGGGTGATACAAATCTTCCGGATTGGAGTCAAATCCAATAATGAGGCTCACCGCAGGCGCTATCAGCTACCGCAGGCGCTAGCTCCAAGATTTATAAAACGATGTGTTCTCTCTCGTTTTGGGTAAGAACTTCCAGAGACATTACTTGTGCCCAAACTCTCGTGCTGCTACTCTGCCGAAACATCATCTCCCACTCAAAGCCAAAGAAGAAATTCTGGAGAAGGAAGCCATCACGCTGCATCCGAAGAACGATCGCTTCGACCTCGCTTGTGCTTCAGCGATCCTTCATCCTCATCTCCAGAAATCTCAAGAGGGAGTTTGCTTGTTATTTACTTCACTTCTTTATTTGTATCTTGTAGTGAAATCGCCTTGTTTTTGGCGACTAGGTCCTTGCGCGGCTTAGGGGGAATTCGCCGCGTGAGTTGGTGACTAGGTATAGGGGATTAGATCTAGGGGTGCTTGAGGCCATATCCGAGTTTGGGTTGGCTAGAGCGGCTTGAGGCTTTATACGGGGAAGGATAGGCTAAAGTCAACCGGTTTGTGGGGATACAAGTCGGTATAGAAAAGAAAAAGAAATTCACTTTTGCACGCCTCCGATTTCTAGCGATATTGAAATCAAATTTTGTAAACACCCTTTTTATATAATGCAATCATGATTATATTTGTGTTTATTTGATTTCTCTCAATTGGCATAAAATTTCATTATTGCAAAATTGTTATTACTAAATTGTCATCTTATTTTCTATTTGTTTGTCCGGAAAGCCCGCGACCTCCTCTTACTGGTCAAATTTTTCGGTCTCAGCGGTCTCAGTTTTGGTGACCGCCCAGATCGCCAGCTGCCTCCTCGACTGGAATTTTCTAAGTGCCAAGCGGTCAGAGCAGTGTGAGACCGCCAGCTTAAGCAGTCTGCTCGTTTTTCTTTTTTATGTTATTGGTATCCCATTTCCCTGCCCTGGCTCTCCTATATCCCGGGCAACCCGTAGTTTTCAGTTCTGCCCGTTTGGGCAGCCCCCTCGTCTATAAATAGAGGGGTAGGGGTACCAGAAAAGGGACTTTTGGCTCCGAGGCCCCAGCTTACAACCTGTGTAAGCGGTCTCATTTCTTCGTGATCGCCTTTTCGTGGCCGTTTTCCTTTCGTTCCAGCATCTTCTGTCTCAGTAACCTGCACTTCGCAGTTTTCTCCCATCCCCTTTAGTGTGAGTTTTGGAGGTACCATTTTTGGCACCAACAGAACGAACACGCGACCTTCAGATTCGAAGTGTCAGGTGAAATTCATAGACTTTCAAGATGGCTGATCGCCGTAGAGGTCGTCCCATGCGATCTCCTAGCGTTCCCCCTTCCGATCACAACCCGTTAGAAGCGCTTGAGCGCCGCTTCGAGCTTCGTGTTGAACAAGCTCTCCATGAGGCCGCCCGAGCTAGGCAGGACGCCGCCTCTATTCAGCAGGAGATCGCGCGGTCTCAGCAAGAGGCCGCTCGAGATCAGCAAGAAGTCGTCCGGGCTCAGCAGGAGTCCGCGAAGCAGATTGAGGCTATGAACCAGGTTCTAGCTGCGATCTCCCAGAAGATCCTTCCTCAATCCTCTCAGGTCGCCACTCCTGACCGCATGGCAAGCGGTCACCCGAGCGATCACCCTGTCTTCCAGCCCGCAGCTCCTCAGCGATCTCAGCATGAGGAGTTCGCCGCCCGTCGTAATTCTTTCCGAGCCGCAGCCCAGGGGCCTCCGGCACAGACCCTGAATTTTGAAGAAGGGTTTGCTTACCCTCAAGATCCTCCCGCACCTTTTCTTCCTCCTCCAGGACCTTCTGTTTTTGGGGAGCCTTCCCCCTTTACCGATGAGATTCGTCGGGATCCGATTCCTCACGGATTCAGAGAGCCCCGCCTTCCTGTGTATACAGGAGAGACAGATCCGATGTGTCATCTTCAAGCCTTCGAGTCTGTTGTTTCCCTCAGGACCATTTCGGATGGAGTGCGGTGCAAGCTGATGGTCACCTCCTTTGATGGGTCGGCCATGGAATGGTTCTATAAGCTGCCTTATCAATCTATCCCGAGCTTTGCTGCCCTAAGGCAAGAGCTCCTTCTAAGGTTAGCCACCGCGAAGAAAAGGAAGAGTGGTCCTGCGACCCTCTTCAAGATTAAGCAAGGCGACAACGAAACTGCGGCGCATTTCGTTGACCGTTTTCAAAAGGAGATCTTGGGAGTCAGAGACATGGATCCCGAGCTCTACATGGTAGCTTTGATCAGTGGCCTGCAGGATGGCCCTCTGAAGTTCAAAGTCACAACCAAGGAGCCTAGCTCCTATCAGGAGCTGATCAGCATTGCCAATCACTACATAGAAGGGGAGATCAACAACCCCACCTATGTGAGCAATTTGACCAATTGGGCCACTCAGAAAGGCTCTGCGGGATTTTATCCGGCTCCATCTTCCTCGAAGCCTCGACAAGAGCTTCCACCTCCAGCTCCGAGAGGTAAGAATTATCGCAACAACCGCTTCAATCGAGGTAACCAATCTTTCCCACCTCAAAGTTCATTTCTTCCAACCCCTGCTACTCCTGCTCCACAAGTCACCCCAGTCCACCAGATCCAGTACGCCCAACCTCCCCTTCTGCCCATTCCTTCACTCTACAACGATTCCCAAGAGTCTTTTACAGACTTTGGTGTTTCCATGAGTGAAGTGCTCCAAATCCTTCAGAAGCAGCCCTTTTTCAAGGGGCCAGCTCCGCTAAACTCAGATCCAAAGACCAGAAATCCTACTCTCTACTGTGAATACCATAGGGATAGGGGGCATTTGACAGAGGATTGCAGGGCTCTCCGCCTGTTCTTAGAGAAGCTTCTGAAGGAGGGTAAGCTCCGAGATCTCATTCAGAAGAATGATTCTGCCAAAGCCTCAACCTCCAAGGCTAAGGAAGTAGCGGAAGTCCATTGGGCATGCGAAGAAGTGGACGATATTGGCCATCTCGGCAATATCGGCTTTCCCAATGAATGTGTGGATGCTAATGACGAGGGGGCCTTAGGCAACCTCTTCTGCATCCACGGAGGTGCAGGCCCGGAGTCCTCGAGAAAGGCGAGTTTGAAAAGAGTTTATCAGTCAGAGGTCGCTGCTACCTCTTTAGCTCCGGTCCGAGGGACGGTCACTTTTGGAGATGAAGATCTTCCTCAAACCACGAATCCCTTTGACGACGCAGTCGTCATTAAAGCTGTAATTGAAAATTATACAGTGGAGAAAATTCTGATAGACACGGGAAGCTCAGTCAACGTGCTCTTCAAACCTGCCTTCGAGGCGTTGAAGACAGGTAAACCCCTCCTTTCAACTGAAGGCCCACTTTATGGTTTTTCAGGAGAGAAGAAAGAAGTAGAAGGACTTGTCACTCTTTCTGTCTTCCTGGGAGGGATAGTGAAGCTTGTCAAATTTATAGTCGTTGATGCTCCCACTAGCTACAACGCCATCTTTGGAAGACCTTTCTTGAATGGATATCAAGCCATTGTCTCCACCTATCATCAAGCGGTGAAGTTCGCCTTTAACGGCAAACAACACCGAATCAGGAGCGACCCAAGGAAAGCTAGGGAATGCTACGTAAAGACGGTCAACATGATTGCATCCTCTCCTCCCCAAGAGGTCATGATGGCTGAATCAATCGAAGCTCCTGAACAAGTCCAAGCTGCAGAGGAAATTGAGGAAGATGCAAGAGATGGAGTTCGCTTAGAACCTGCCCAAGCAACTCAAGATGTTCAGATCAGTGAGGAAGATGAGAGCAGGAGCCTCTCCATCAACGCTGAACTATCTGAAGCTGACAAGGGTCAACTCATCTCTTGCCTTCTGCAAAATCTAGATATCTTCGCTTGGTCGGCAGATGACATGCCTGGAGTGGACCCAGATGTTGCTTTCCACCATCTCAATCTTGACCCAAACTTCATCCCGATCCAGCAGAAGAAGAGGTCTGTAGCAACTACTCTAGCACAGCCCATCCGTGAAGAGGTAGAGAAGCTCCTGAAGGCAAAGTTCGTCCAACCAATCCAGTACCCAGAATGGGTGTCAAACGTTGTAATGGTAAAGAAGTCGGGTGGAAAATGGAGGATGTGTGTCGACTTTACCAAACTCAATAAAGCTTGCCCCAAGGATTGCTACCCCTTGCCTCGGATAGATTCTTTAGTAGATTCCGCGGTAGGTTATTCTTTTATGAGTTTTTTGGATGCTTTTTCAGGTTACCATCAAATCAGAATGCATAAACCAGATATACCTCATACTTCATTCATCACAAATGACGGTTGCTTCTGTTATCTCGTAATGCCTTTTGGGCTAAAAAATGCTGGAGCAACCTATCAGAAAATGATGGATACAGTTTTCAGGAGTCAAAAGGGAAGAAACCTTGAGGTATATGTTGATGACCTCTTGGTAAAAAGCATATTATTCTCTTCTCATCTCAAGGACCTCTCGGAAACTTTCGCAACTCTTCGAACTTTTAATATGAGGTTGAATCCGTTGAAGTGTGTTTTCGGGGCGAGTAAAGGAAAATTTCTGGGTCACCTCCTTACTCCAGAAGGGCTGGAACACAATCCTGACAAGGTAAAAGCTATTCTGGAAATGCCACCTCCCAAATCCCCAAAAGAAATTCAGCAGCTGGGAGGGAGGATGGCAGGCTTAAGTCGCTTTATCTCCCGGTCAGGGGATAAGAGTGCACCTTTCTTTAAGACCCTCCGGGGAGGGAGTAGGTTCGAATGGACAAAGGAATGTGATGATGCTTTCACTCAGCTTAAAAAGCAATTGACATCAACTCCTTTGCTCCAAAGCCCGCGAGAGGGAGAAAATTGTTTTCTGTATATGGGAGTCGGAGCCGATGCCATAAGCTCTGTTTTGGTCCGAGAGGAGAAAAAGAAGCAATTCCCAGTCTATTACGTGAGTCGAATCCTGAAGAATGCAGAGACTCGTTATCCTATTCTCGAAAAGTTGGCCTTAATGCTTATAACTTCAGCAAGAAGATTAAGACCGTATTTTCAAGCTCATTCGATTCTAGTCGTTACTGATCTTCCATTGAAGAGTGTCTTGGAGAAGCCAGAGCATTCAGGCAGGTTGGCAAAGTGGGCAATAGAGCTCAGTGAGTTTGACATATCCTATGTTCCAAGGGTGGCGATCAAAGCTCAAGTTTTAGCAGACTTCATGGTGGATGCCAAAGAAGTTGAGTCGCAGAAGGGGGTCGAAGTGCCCCTTGCCTGGAAAATCTTCGTGGATGGAGCCTCAGGAAAAAATTCTTCCGGGGCGGGAGTTGTCTTAATCAACCCAAATGGAGTAAGGCTGGATCAGGCGCTGAAGTTCTATTTTCAAGTAACAAACAATCAGGCGGAATATGAGGCTTTGCTAGCTGGTCTTAAGTTTGCTAGAGAGCTGGGGATTGATGATGTCAAAGTCTTTACAGATTCTTTGGTGATGGCTTCTCAAGTGAATGGAACTTTCGAAACTAGAGATGGTATTCTAAAGCGGTATCTAACTCTGGTAAAAATCGAGGTAGGGATGTTCAAAACCTTTACCATCAACCATATTCCAAGGGGTGAGAATGTGGAAGCAGATGAGTTGGCAAAATTTGGACTTCTCTCAGGAGGAACGACTTCGGAATTGTTTCGCCCGGCAATTGAAGAAGGAGAGGTCATGGAGATTGATCAGCATCCGTCTTGGATGGATCCATTTGTTCTATATCTTTCAACTGGAGAGCTCCATTCATCAATAAAGGATAAGAAAAGGTTTAAACGAAAAGCGGCTAACTATTATCTTGTTGTAGGAGTGCTTTATAGAAGAACTTTCCTTTCTCCATTAGCACGGTGTGTTTCAGAGGAGGAGATTCCAACGGTCATTCGGGAGGTCCATTCTGGGGAATGTGGAAGTCATTCTGGGGCTAGAACTTTGGAGAAAAGAATTCTGAGGCAGGGTTATTTTTGGCGTCAAATGAGGAAGGATGCGGAAAAATTTGCTAAGAAATGTTTAAAGTGCCAGAAGTTTGCTCCTCTCCAAAATCAGCCGGCTCAACAACTCAGGTCGATAGCAACTCCCTGGCCGTTTGCAGTTTGGGGAATGGATTTGATTGGGCCTTTCCCTATGGCAAGTGGGCAGCGTCGATATATTGTAGTCATGATTGACTATTTCAGCAAATGGATAGAGGCAAAAGCATTGGCCAAAAATTACCACTCAAGTCGTGAAAAATTTTATTTGGGGGGAGATAGTATGTCGGCACGGAATTCCAATGGCAATCATCACGGATAATGGTTCTCAGTTCAATAATTCAACTCTTGTTAATTTCTGCGAGCAAATTGGCATTGAGCTACGTTTCGCTTCTGTGCATCATCCTAGAAGCAATGTCAGGTAGAGGCCGCCAACAAACTCATCATAAATCTCTTGAAAAAGAAGGTAGAAAATGTCAAGGGCAACTGGGCAGAACAACTATCTTCCGTCTTATGGGCCTTGAGGACAACTCCATGTTCTGCTACTGGAGAGGCTCCATTCAAATTATCACACGGTTCCGAAGCCCTTATTCCGGTGGAATTTGATGTAAAAAGCCCAAGGGTATTATTGGCACAACAGAATCAAATTGATTGGATGGAAGAAAATGATGAGGAGCTAAAATGTAGCCTTGATTTAATTGAGGAGTTGAGAGATATGGCGATCATCAGACAAGAAGAGGTGAAAAGAAGAATGGCGAGGCAATTCAATAAAAATGTAAGAACCAAAGAATTCGCTGCTGGGGATCTAGTCTTGAAGAAAGTAGATACAGCAGCAAGAGCCGGTTCAGTTGGAAAGCTTAACCCAAACTGGGCGGGGCCGTTCGTGGTGAAGAGTGTGCTTAAAAATGGGGCTTACCATCTCAAAACTTATGAAGGAGAATAATTGCCTCATTCATGGAGCGGAGACGATCTCAAGCTCTTCTTTTCTTAAAATGTTCGTATCTGATTCACTCATTCTTTTTCTCACTTTTCTTCTCTCAAACATCACGCAGGTATTATCAAAACATTCGCAATACAAGTGATGGACGACAAGTCTTAAAAATAAGTTGTTGTTGTTTTTTTTTGAACCCAAAACCTGTCAAGTGAGACATCGACGGATCCTACTATCTTCCCCCTCGACTTGTCAGCTCGACGTGTAATTCTGCCGGGACCACAGATGTCGGGGAGATTTCGAATCTGTGTAGCAGTAGCTCGCCAAGCTCGAGCGGTGGAAGTTTAGGATACCGGGTCCTTGCTGACATCTGGCACACCTCGGCATATCAAGGAGGTCTAGGTGGCTGGCTCAGCTCTGTCATGCATTGAGAAGGACATTGTTACGATCTTAATGATCTTTCAGGGAAAGCAATGTCGGTGTAGCCTCAGCGGCATGACCACACCTGCCCTACCGATCATTTTGGTCTGTAACTTTCGAATACTCGTTGAAGCGTGGTTAGGTAAAGAAGGTCGGAAATATCTATGACCGCCACCTGAATCTCGAAGTATAATCTATCAGGGAAAGCAATGTCGGTATAGCCTTATCGGCATAACCATACCTGCCCTACGGATCATTTAGAAATTCTCCTTTTCTCCTCTTCCCACTTCCCTTTTATACAAAGTCCCATTTATCTCCTGATATCGAGATCGAGCGGTCAGAGGTTTTATGAGACCGCATTTTTCCTCTCTTCAAAAGGTGATCTACATTATTCATGATTAATGGCTCGAATCTTCTCCAGGATCTGGGTGAAAGTGATCGACAATATTAATTTTTTGAAGGAAGTTGGAATCGGCCTTGGTTTGCTGTGATCGCCAGGACTTGGGAAGAAGTGATCGTCGGGCAGGACTCTCCAAAGATGATTGAAATTACAACTCAGGAATCTCTTATGTTGATAGAATTCGGTCTGATCATAATGAGATCGCAATCTAGATGTCTCTTATTATTCAAAATTATATGAGAATGCTCTTAATCCTTCATTTCCCATCAAGTAATAGTTGGGTTTTCTTCAAAGTAGCGGTCTGAGTACATTGAGATCGCCAGATTGATATTCATGGAGATTTATTATCAAGTTAATCTAACCAAGTGTTTTAATTTTCTAGCAAGCGGTCTAATTATGCTGAGATCGCAGAATTGTCATGTTTATACGAGGTTCAGGATTTCTGTCAAGTTTTCAAACATCATCATGAACTAGAGATCGACGAAATCTAAAGCGTTGAGATCAAGTGCTAAATCTAAAGAAGCAGTAGAAGAAACAGTTAAGATTAAATTATTTAGAAGCCACAGGAGACCACCGGTTTATCTCCTCCAAGATTTGTTTGTTTGAGATTGCCGGTCGGGTCCTCCATTTCTTCAGTGGTATTCTCCAAAAAGGCTGGAATTGACAATTGTCACCCCAAGAAAAGGCTAAGGATAAAACTACAAGGCATCAAGAGTATTCTTTCCAACGCTACGAGCGGTCAGAAAGAAGTAAGACCGCACTCTGTCCAGTCAATAATGTTTAAAGATCACAATCTAGTATAATGAAGATCGCTAGTGATGACCACCACGAAGAGAGTACTGTAAGATGTTTTTCTTTTCTAGTACTCGGATTTTCATAAAATAAGTACTAGCAATCGGAGGATCGCAATTTATACTTATAAAGTAATTATTCAAAAATCTTTTGTAAAAGATCGTTAAAGTTTAGATACATTGAGATCGAATGCCATTTTCACCTTAAAGTGAAGAGACCGCATAAGGTATAAACAGTATAGAAGAAGTATAAGAGCAGAAATTGGATCGAAAGAGGTAAGAAAGACATAACAATACTATTCTTCATATTCATTCAAAATATTTAGTTGCATCGGACTGGCCGGTCTCCAAAAATAAAAAATAAGAATTACATGTTATCTACTCATTTCTTAGATCTCTTGGGAGACCGCTCATCTGAAGAGGAGGACGAACCGGCCTCACCAGAAGATTCTTCCGAGCCTTCTCCTGGAACTTTCGACCCATAGCTTGAGGCCGCTCCTGAGCTCGTATCCTGGCCTTCCACATATTGGCTGCCGCTCAGCTGGTCTTCATCTTCGATCACGACGTCTTCCTTGTCATCAGCGGTCTCCTCAGTAGTCAAAGATTGTTCAGCAATTCTTCTTGCCGCCTGAGGGAAAAGAGCAGCAAAGGTTGTATCTTTGTACTCCTCAGAAAGACCGCCTCGATTTTGGAGCTCTGTGATTACTTGCTCGGCGGTCTCCCTTACGTGGTGCACCATTGCTCTCTTAAAATCAGGATTATGGATGTCGTAGGCCATTTCCTTCGCCCGCTAAAGAAGAGAGATGATCAGATCGCGCGATCTAAACAAGTTCAGGAAAAACATTTTAGTAAGAGATATAATACCAGCAGATCTTCTTTTTCCTTCAAGACGCTTCGGAGAGTTCGCCCCATATGATGCTGAAGAGTGGCATTCCGGAGGGCCGTTTGAGCACAGATATCTGGAAGCAGGTCGGTCTCGATATCAAAAATCTCAGTCGTATTCTTCTTTCCGTATAAGGCCGCGGTCACAACAGTAGCATGGTGGGTCAGTTTCCCGCTCCAGAGGGGGAGATCGGTAGAAACTCTCACGGTCTTTCCCTTGGCACCCCATTTGAGTAAAGGTTTGCCTTTTAAGTCTTTCTGATGACGCATATAGCCATGCAGAGGAAATGGCTCCGCAGCGGTCTTAGAAGAATTACCGGTCTCAGCGGTCTGAAATTTTTCTTCTCTCTTCAATATTCTTTCCCTTTGGGTAAGCACTTCTTCAGCAGGTGCTACCGGGTCCTTCGTCGGAACCGCAAGGGATGCTGAAAATAAAAAGTTAGAAAAGTAAAGTAAAAAATGTAGGAAATACTGGGAGATCGCTGGAAGCAACTCACTTTCCTCAGGAACGATCTCAGCGATCTCGGGCCAGATCGCCAGATAATAAGTGAGATCCAGGCGCTTTCCAGCCAGAAATGTCAGAATCTTTAACTCTTCCTCTGAGATCGATTTGCTTTTCTGAAAAATCTTGTCAGGTCGCGGAGAAGGGCGACTCTTGAGACCGCCAAGATTGCCTTCAAACACAAGGAACCTCTCTGTCCAGAAGGGAACCTTGTTTGGAAGATTGAGAACTTTAAATCCTTCAGTAGAAAAATATATTAACCCTTTGAATTCCTCTTTCTTTTGACCTTCTTTCAGGACCTTAGCAGTGAAGGACGCGCGGAAGAGCGCCATCGTGAACTTTATCTTTTCCGATCTCAGGTAGTTTATAAAAACACTGATAAGACCGATCGAGTTCGGCGGAAGCTGGGCGAGCACCAACCCGTAATAATCCATGATCTCCAAAAGCTCCCAAGGGAGAGGAATCCTCAACCCACACTCAAAGTGATCAATAGGGATGATGAACTTCTTCCCCTCCCCAAAACTGAGCCCTTCGGTCTCAGTCGGCGGTCTCACGACAATTTGAGTCTGGATCATGTGCTTCTTCAAGAACTCAACATATTCTTCTTTTGAAAGGTGGCAAGGTTTGTGATCGGCTCTGAGGAAAATTAAGGAAGCAGTGGCTCGAGCGGACACCATTCTTGGAGATCGCTGTGACCGATGCTTAGGGCGCATACAAAAAGTATAAAGTAAAATCTAAAAGGGCGGCTATTTATAGTGAGCGAATGATGATTTCGTCATCATTACTTTTTCTCGAAGATCGCCCAGTGAAATCTCTCGGATCGCCAAAACCTGCAAGGAAGCCAATAGAGTATTGGCATCTTTTCGACCTCAAAAGAGAGAGACCGCAACATTTCAGATCACAGTACAAACAAGCAATACAAAATAGCAAAAACATCACAGCAGAATAGGAGATCGCAAGCAAAAGGAATTTAAAAACGTATTATACAACAATTGTTCATCATATTACAAAAATATATGAAAGTGGAAGGTCAAATGTTTATTTCGAATGAGGCCTCTTTCTTCCTACAAAGGCCGCGATGTCTTGCATCTCATTAATAGAGCTGAAGGCCGAAGCCAGACCCTGGTTCGCGTTCATCGCGGCCTGGTGAATCCTTGACATTTCTTTGTCAACTATTTCCATGGGGACAACCATGATCTCGGAGCTCGGCCTCATATCATGGTGATCGCCAGATGGTCCCGGTCTCATCAACATTCTCGTAGTGCCGCCCCTTAGCACAGCAACCTCGGCAGATAAAGCGGCAGATTTTCCCTTGTAATATTCAACGTCTTTCTCAGATCGACGGAGTGCTTGAGTAAGCTCGCCAATCTTGAGACCGCTCGCCTCTTCCGCTTTTCGGTGTGACTGGATGAGCTCGCCGGCTGGGTCATAAGCTGCACGGAGCTTCTCTTCAAGGTCGCGGATCTGATCATGATAGGCTCGTTCCCGAACCAACATAGACCGAACATCCTCAAACATAGGATTGAGGATATTGGCAAGTTGATCGGAGATCGCAACCCTCCGCGCCGGAAGTTCCCCCTCTTCCATCTCAAGAATGTTTTCATCTGCGAACTAAAGAGCAAAGGTTAGTTCAGTTTTCAAAAACTCAAAATAACAAGGTTCGCAAAGAAAGGATACTTGAAAAGGAATCAAGACCGCAGTTATGCAGCATATTTTCAATATTAATTATGACCGTTGGTTCTGCGGTCAGTACGAGGCGGTCTGATCCCCTCAAGCGCTCAAGGTTCATTCTTTCCAATTCTCTCTTTTGCGACCTCTCTCCTTCTTTTCTTCTCCTCTTTAACTCCGCATTACTAACAAGGATATCGTCAGTATCAATGATAACGACCTCACGTTTTCTTTCCGGAGAATCAGGTCGAACCATTGGAAGAGGGAGATTTTCTAGCGATCTGGCCATGATCAACGCCTTACCAGTTCGCAGAGCGGAAACTGCATTTGCGCGGTCTTCTGCTGCTCGGTCTGGTTCTGCCTCTTGGGCAGCAGAAAGGGTTGGAAGACCGCTTGATAGTGCAGCCTTTTCCTTGGCGATCTGCCGGCTCTGGTCTTCTGCCTCCAGTTCGGAAGCCATTCTCTTTTGTTCCTCGACGGCCGATAGAGCCGCCTTTTTCTCTTCTTTCTTTTTCTTCGCAGCGGCCTGGGCTGCCTTCCTCTCTTCGTCTTCTTTCTTTTCTTTGCAGCGGCTTGAGCTGCCTCCTTTTCTTCTTCTTTCTTTGCAGCGGTCTGGGTTGCCTTCCTCTCTTATTCCTTTTTCTTCGCTGCGATCTGAGCCGCCTTCTCTTCTTCCATCTTCTTCTCCTGTTCGGCGGCGATCCTACCAGCTTCTACCTCTTTTCTTTCCCTCTCTTCTCGATCCCTCCTTTCCCTATCTTCTCTCAGCTTCGCCTTAGCAGCGGCGATCTCCTTTTCTTTTTCCAAAATCTCTTTTTCAGCAGCGGCTGCTCTAAGACTTTCCGCCTCAAAAGGGTCAAGCACCTGTAAGGAAGAACAAGAAAAATCATTAGAAGAATCTCCTTCAAGGTAGGCGATCAGTTCAGGATCGGCCTCCCTTGAAAAAGCTGAGATCGCTGAAAAAGAAAGGAGATCGGCCGCGTCGTTTAAATCCAAAGGAGCATCCTCAGGATCCTTGAGGTCGCCACCCTCGGATTGAGCGATCGCCTTAGAGGCGGTCACCTCTTTGACGTCGTCATTTTTTTGTTTCTTAGCGCTTTGAGTAGAAGGATTTGAATTTTTTCTTTTACTCGCTTTTGAAGAATCCAGAGAATTGCCTAACTGTTGCATGATTTTTTCAGCTTCAGCCTTTTTTTCCCGCAACCCAGCCAGGATAACCTCTGTGGAAGAGGTGTCATTATGCTGGACGGTAGTCAGACCGAGCGCCTCCACGGTTTTCTGGTAATTAAAAGAAATGGCAAAAACAGGAAGGATCAGTTCAGGCCCTGAAGAACTAGATGATAAAACAGCGGCAACGCAATGTAGCGAAACCTCATTTTCGGAAAGAACGGTGATTTTTTCCGGAGAAGGTCGCGCGGTCTCCTTAGACGTGCCTGCCTCCGGTGGAGTCTTAACGACTTTCACGACCTTTTTTGAAGTAGCGGTCTTCCTCTTTTTCTTCTTTTCAGAAGAATCCTTTCCCGGAGAGTCGAACGCAGACAGCAATGTTGACATTCTAGAGCTCGACTTATCTACTTTTTAAGACCGCTTACAAGGTAAGCTCGTTTACTTTTTCAGGAAATTATGATTTCACAAACCATCGGTGGGGTATTTATAGCCCGGGGAGCATTGATGGCGATCGCGGTCTCAGCGGTCAAAGCTTACATTTTTAAAGTTCTAGGTGCAACTTAAAAATGTGAGGGGATTATGTTTGTCCGGAAAGCCCGCGACCTCCTCTTACTGGTCAAATTTTTCAGTCTCAGCGGTCTCAGTTTTGGTGACCGCCCAGATCACCAGCTGCCTCCTCGACTGGAATTTTCTAAGTGCCAAGCGGTCAGAGCAGTGTGAGACCGCCAGCTTAAGCGGTCTGCTCGTTTTTCTTTTTTATGTTATTTGTATCCCATTTCCCTGCCCTGGCTCTCCTATATCCCGGGCAGCCCGTAGTTTTCAGTTCTGTCCGTTTGGGCAGCCCCCTCGTCTATAAATAGAGGGGTAGGGGTACCAGAAAAGGGACTTTTGGCTCCGAGGCCCCAGCTTACAACCTGTGTAAGCGGTCTCATTTCTTCGTGATCGCCTTTTCGTGACCGTTTTCCTTTCGTTCCAGCATCTTCTGTCTCAGTAACCTTCACTTCGCAGTTTTCTCCCATCCCCTTTAGTGTGAGTTTTGGAGGTACCATTTTTGGCACCAACACTATTAATCAAAAACAACTTAGTAATTATCTTAAAAATTATAAAAAGAATTTTATTCCCTTATTCACCCCCCCCCCCCCTCTAAGGGCGCCGTAAGATCCAACAAGTGGTATCAGAGGTAGGTTATTCCAAACGGTTTAAAAACCAGGAATAATGGCGTCTTATGATCTCGCTTTTTCTGAGGGTCAGGGAATTAGTAGACCTCCACTATTTACTGGGTCAGATTATAATTATTGGAAAAATAGGATGCGTTGTTTTCTAATGACCCTAGATATTGAGGTTTGGAACATGGAGGAAGTATAATACACTCCTTCTACATTTGTAGTTGGAGAGGTTATGTTAGAAAAACCCAAAGATAAATGGGATGATCGGGATAAACTCAAATGTAAAAATAACGCAAAAGCCATGAATGCTCTATTTTGTGCGTTAGATAGAAATGAATTTAATAGAATTTCTGCATGTACTACTGCTTATGAAATCTGGAATCATTTGGAAGTTACTCATGAAGGTACATTGCAGGTTAAATATTCCAAGCTTTTTCACCTGGAGTCGGAATATGAAACATTCTGAATGGATGAAAGCGAAGATGTTGATGGTATGTACACGTGCTTCACCAAGATTGTCAATGCCTCAAAAGCTCTTGGAAAGACTTTCTCAAATGGCGACTTGGTCCGTAAGATCCTTCGTTCTCTTCCTCCAAAATTCAACTTGAAGGTGACATCTATTTCAGAGTCGCACAACTTAAGGACGCTCCAAGTTGAGAGCCTCATTGGGAATCTCAAAATCCATGAGGTAGAACTCAAAATCCAACATGATGAATACAATAAGGAGCCAAAGAAGAAGGCGTTGGCACTAAAATCAAAGAAAGAGTGCCAAGAGGATGAGGATGAAGATGAAGAAAGTCTTTTGGTGACGAACTTTCGAAAGTTCATGCGAAATCCGGAAAGGCGAAACACTTTCCGGAAATTTGTCCAAAAAGGTGAAAGATGGAAAGGGTCGTCTTCAAAGAAGGAAAAAGAGAGCGACAATGAAGAAGAGAGACCTCCACCGGAATGCTATCATTGTAGGAAGACGGGGCACATAAGGAGCCAATGCCCAAAATTCTTGAAGGAGAAAAGGGAGAAACAGCACAAAGGGAAAGAAAAGAGGAAGGTGCTAAAGGCAAAGACATGGGATGACTCCTCTTCCTCCTCCTCCGAAGAATCAAGCGGGTCTTCATCAAGCGAAGATGAGGAAGCAAACATGTGCCTCATGGGACGTGGAAACGACGGCGACGACACCAGTGTTCCTAGTGACACTGAGGTAACTCCTCCCACTTATGATGAATTGTTTAATAAATTTCTTAAAACTTGCAAAGCCTTTGATAAAAATATGAAAGATAGTATTTTATTAAATCGTGAAAATGAATCTCTTATTAAAGAAAATCAAAAGCTTTCCAAAAAGGTAATTGGTTTAGAAAAGCGAAAGGTTTCTTGCCAAGAATGTGATCACTCCACTAAATTGGCAAAAGATATAGAAGAGTCACTTTCTAAAGCCTCTCATGCCAAAACTCTTACAAAAGAGAAGGGGGAATTAGAAAGGAAATTAGAAGCCTCTCTTTTGCAAATCAAAAATAATAAAAAAGGTTTTGAAAATAGGTGTGTCATGCTTGTGAAAGAAAATTCTTTACTTAAAGCACAAGCTCATGATCTCACCATGGCTATTAAAAAATTTGGAATAGGCCAAAAATCACTGAACATGATTTTAGGAAACCAGTGCCATGGTTCTGGAAAGTTTGGGCTCGGATATCGAGGTGAGGGCTACCGCCCGGCGCTAGCCACTAACGCCGACGCTAGCACCTCATACCAGAAACATGAAATTTCTTTTTCAAAATGCTTTCCTTCTGTAAATCAAATTTATTCCAACAAGAAAATTTTCCATAAAAGGGTCTCAACCCCCTTTATTTCGTGTGCAAACTGTTATAGGTTGGGTCACACAACTAGTTCTTGCAGGAAAATAAAACAAAATACTTTAAAGCAAATCTGGGTACCTAAGGCTTCCACTTATTCTATGGGAGGTTCCACTTGGGTATCCGGATCTTTACTCTCATCTTCTTTCTAGATGTGCAGGCAGGCTAAGGACAATGAAGACGTGTTGTACTTAGATTCAGGATGCTCCAAGCACATGACGGGCAATAAAGCAAAGTTCCTTAGCCTAGAAAAGAAGAAGGGAGGGATCGTGACGTTTGGTGACAACGGAAAAGGAAGGATCATGGGAATTGGTACAGTTGGTAACGAATCCTTCACTATATCAAATGTTCTTTATGTAAAAGGGCTAAAACATAATCTTATTTCAATTAGCCAATTATGTGATAAAGGATTAGACGTTTTATTTGAATCTTCTACTAATCTATGCAAAATATCTGATCCTATTACAAACAATATTTTACTAACTGCACCAAGAATACACAATGTTTATATAGTTTCATTTCATGATCTTTCAAAAACATCTTTAAAATATTTTATTACCAAAAATGATGAACTTGAACTTTGGCATAGAAGGCTAGGACATGCTAGCACAAAGCTTATTGTAAAACTTGTCAAAAGAGATTTAATTAGAGGATTGCCTAGATTAAATGGAAATTTACCTTCACTTTGTTCACCATGTCAAAAAGGTAAAATTACTAGATCCTCTTTCAAAAGTAAAAATGTTATTTCTACTACAAGACCTTTGCAATTAATTCATATGGATCTTTTTGGTCCCGTTAGCACCGCAAGTCTTGGTGGTAGATTATATACATATGTTTTAATAGATGATTTTTCTAGATATTGTTGGATAATATTTCTCTCATCCAAATCCGAAACGTATTGTGAATTTTCAAAATTATGTACTCGTATTCAGAATGAAAGTGATTTAAAAATTAAATGCATTCGCTCGGATCATGGAGGAGAATTTGAAAATGAAAAATTTACATCTTATTGTGATATGTTAGGCATAAAACATGAGTTCTCCGCACCACGCACACCACAACAAAATGGTGTTGTAGAAAGAAAGAATAGGACACTTCAAGAGCTAGCACGCACTATGTTACGTGAATATAATTAAATTACCTAAGTCCTTTTGGGGCAAAGTCGTAAACACATCATGTTATGTTATAAATAGAATCATGCTTCGCCCATCTTTAAATCTCACACCATATGAACTTTATTTTCAAAAGAAGCCTAATGTATCTTACTTCAAAGTTTTCGGTTGTAAATGCTTTATTTTAAATACAAAAGATAGCTTGGGAAAGTTTGATGAAAAATGTGATGAAGGAACATTTCTTAGATACTCTTCAACTAGTAAAGCTTATAGAGTTTTTAATAAAAGAACTAGAAAAGTTGAAGAGTCAATTAATGTGAAATTTGATGAGCTTGTTCCTTGTATAGAAAGACTTTCCGCGGGCAAAGAGGATGATCTATTACCTCCTTTGGAGCATGGTGATGAAGAACCTTCCAAAGAAGAAGAAGAGGAGGCCAAGAAAGATGAATATGTACCTCCAAGCATCTTAAAATTCACAAAGGATCATCCACGGGAACTTATAATTGGTGAACCATCCATCGGGGTAAGAACTCGCTCTTCTCTTCATGAATCTTATTCAAATGTTTGCTTTGTTTCCGAAATGGAACCAAAAAACGTTTCTACTGCTTTAAACGATGAATTTTGGTTTTTGGCTATGAATGAAGAGTTAGAACAATTTGAGTGACATAATGTTTGGAAATTAGTAGAAAGACCATCTAATCACCCGATTGTAGGCATAAAATGGATTTTCAAAAATAAATTAGATGGTGAGTCTAGAATATCTAGAAATAAAGCACGCTTAGTAGCACAAGGATATTCACAAATCGAGGGGATAGATTTTGATGAATCTTTTGCACCTGTTGCTAGATTGGAGTCTATAAGAATTTTTCTAGCATTTGCAAGCTTTAAAAGAATAAAACTATTTCAAATGGATGTGAAAAGTACGTTTCTAAATGGGTTTGTAAAAGAAGAAGTTTATGTTGAATAACCCCCCGGTTTTATTAATGAAAAATTTCCAAATCATGTTTATAAACTAGAAAAAGCGCTTTATGGTTTAAAACAAGCGCCCCGTGCATGGTATGAAAGACTTGCATCATTTTTATTGAAGCACGGTTATATTATGGAAAGTGCGGATAATACTCTCTTCATTAAGCACAACAATGATGATATAATTATTTTACAAATATATGTTGATGATATTATTTTTGGATCTACTAATGAAGAGATGTGTAAAGAAGTTATTTTAGTGATGAAAAATGAATTTGAAATGAGTCTAGTAGGAGAACTTTCTTATTTCCTTGGTTTTCAAATATCACAAAGAATTGAAGGTATTTTTGTATGTCAAACTAAATATGTCCATGATATGCTTAAACGTTTTGGATTTGAAAACCTTAAACATGCTTCTACACCAATGAGTGCGTCACTTAAATTAGGAAAAGATGAATCGGGAACTTCAATTGATCAAACCTTATATAGAGGTATGATAGGATCCCTACTTTATCTTAGTGCAACTAGACCCGATATTATGTTTGTCGTATGCTTATGTGCTCGATTTCAAGCCAATCCAAAAGAATCTCATTTAAAAGCGGTAAAACGAATTTTTAGATATCTCATTGGGTCATCTAGATTAGGATTATGGTACCCACATAATGATTCATTTACATTGCATGGCTATTCCGATTCGGATTATGCCGGTTGTTCACTTGATAGAAAAAGCACTAGTGGTACTTGTCATTTTCTAGGACCCTCATTAGTTGCATGGTCTAGTAGGAAACAAAATTCGGTTATACTCTCTACCACGGAGGCCGAATAAATTGCATTAGGGAGTTGTTGTGCACAAGCACTATGGATGAGCCAAACTTTAGAGGACTTTGGTCTTCATCTAAAAAATATTGAACTAAAATGTGACAACAAAAGTGCCATTGATCTCTCAAATAATCCGGTACACCACTCTAGATCCAAACATATAGATGTGCGTCATCATTTCATAAGGAATCACATTAAAAGGGAAAATGTAAGGATTAGTTTCATTGGCACGGACTCTCAACTTGCTGATATATTTACTAAACCTCTTCCCGATGCAAGGTTTCAAATGTTAAGATTGGAATTAGGAGTCTTAGACATCTTAAGATGAATAACATGTAAACGCTAATGTTTTATGCAATTTGAGCAATCAAAACATCTCTAAATATTATACAATTTCTGCATAAGACTACACTTAAGACCCCTAATCAATATCAAAAATCAAAATTTTAAAATTCCTAAAAAATCGTGTACTGTTTGTCGCGCTATCATAAGCGTCGGCGCTAGCGTGGGTGTTGGAATTTTCTGATTTTCAAAATTTCTAAAAATCACTAAAAATATTTCAGTCTATATGTACTATTTTGTTTTTGTATTTCTGACATTTGTTATTTTTGTTTTATTCATATTATGAAAAATCTACTACAACAATTCAAAATTCAAAAATTACAAAAATATGTCTTTGTGATTTTCTGTTTTTATTTGATTTAAAAATGATAAAACAAAAAAACTGTATGATCTTTATTGCCAATATCAAGCATGTATGAATTCTATTATTTAGAAGTATTTACAATGTTAAAACTTATTCCTTCAAATTACTATGAACATTGTTTTGCTTATCATGCTTTGATATATCTATTTAAAGTGCATCAATTGTATTGAAAAATGTGTAGAACCAAGCTTAGCATGCCTCTAAGTATGAGTAAATGTTTGATGATTGATAATGATACATTTCACTCACTTATTTTGGTAATCAACATGTGTGTCTAAATTTAAAAATGCTTGCTTGTGTATTGTATTTGTACAATGAATTAAAACTTGCATAAGTTTATTGCCTACATTACATTTGAATTGCACTTATGAAATTTAGAAAAGTGGTTAAGTTTAAAAAATTGAGTTTGCAAAACAAGTGTATTCGGAGAATGTTGTCTCACAAATATGAACAAAAAAATTATATATGTAGACAAATATAACTCCACCAAACACTACTTGAACCTCCTGATAAGTCTTCATAAGCATTGTGAGATTGAGCACCTTGGAAAGAATAGTAAAATGTCTTGTGCAAACTTTGGTTATTACACCACTTTGTTAAAAATTATGTGCATTAAAAGTGTGTGAAAGTAATTTACTTGTGTTTTATTGTGCACTTTACTTTACATTTGTCTTGTATTTTGATGATTTAAATCCATTGTTAACATTGCCCAAAATATACGTATGTGCACATCATTATCTTTCATAACACTTCTTCTCATGAGTATTGGATTCTAATGCTTTATTTATACTACTCTTTATATAAGAAATGCACTAGATAACCTAGCATGATCTCTACAATGTTTTGGTATTTCTTGAATTTAAAATTAAGTAACATTGTAGTATAATCTCTCTTTGATATGTTCATTTCATGCTTGGTATCTTTATGAAAATCTTTGAGATTTCAAAAGGTTAAAACATCTTTCAATTTTGAACCAAAACTCATATTTTTACTTATGCTTTTCATGCTTACAAAAAGATGTTTCTTATAATCTTCCGCTATGCTAAAACTCTTATTTATTTATTTGAAATCTCTTCAATACTATACATAAATTCTTTATCTTTGTCTATATTACAAAAGCTCGATCATGCTTTATCTTTTTAAAATGCCTCCTTACTACCCTCACCCCGCCTTCTTTTGATAATACCAAAAGGGGGAGATTAATTGAAGAAATCTATATAGGAGAAATATAGATAAATGGGGGAGTAACACATAAATTGCATTTATGTAGGGGGGCATTAAGATAGGGGGAGTATGCACATTATCATGCATATCATTTACTATAGTTGCACTTTTATCTTGCTTATCTTATCTATAAACACTATTGTTAATTTCTTGCTTAGAGGATTTGTTATTATCAAAAGGGGGAGATTGTTGGACATGTGTGTCACATCCCTTTGTTTGAGAATAACAAATCCCATATTGTATTTGATAATGCTTGTAGTGTGTTTATAGTGTGCAAGAACTATAGGTGCAATACTCCACAGGTAGAAGGCAGCATGGAATCAAACTTTCTGAATGGAGAACTACCGCCAGCGCTAGAGGTTAACGCAGGCGCTAGCGCTACCGCCAGCGCTAGCACCAACGCCATGCGCTAGCTCAAGATCATCTCAGCGGTTTGTCTCAGCGGTTCCGTCTCAGCGGTTCCGTCTTAGCGGTTCCGTCTCAGCGGTTCCGTCTCAGCGGTTCCATAACGCTACCGCCAGCTCTAGCGATACAGCAGGCACTAGCTCAAGATCGTGCACAGCGCCACGCCGCTGACGGTTTCGCAACCACTCCACACGAACGCTACCGCGGGCACTATCAGCTACCGCAAGCGCTAGCTCTAAGATTTATAAAATGATGTGTTCTCTCTCGTTTTGGGTAAGAACTTCCAGAGACATTACTTGTGCCCAAACTCTTGTGCTGCTACTCTACCGAAACATCATCTCCCACTCAAAGCCAAAGAAGAAATTCTGGAGAAGGAAGCCATCACGCTGCATCCGAAGAACGATCGCTTCGACCTCGCTTGTGCTTCAGCGATCCTTCATCCTCATCTCCAGAAATCTCAAGAGGGAGTGAGCTTGTTATTTACTTCACTTCTTTATTTGTATCTTGTAGTGAAATCGCCTTGTTTTTGGCGACTAGGTCCTTGCGCGGCTTAGGGGGAATTCGCCGCGTGAGTTGGCGACTAGGTCTAGGGGATTAGATCTAGGGGTGCTTGAGGCCATATCCGAGTTTGGGTTAGCTAGAGCGGCTTGAGGCTTTATCCAGGGAAGGATAGGCTAAAGCCAACCGGTTTGTGGGGATACAAGTCGGTATAGAAAAGGAAAAGAAATTCACTTTTGTACGCCTCTGATTTCTAGCGATATTGAAATCAAATTTTGTAAACACCCTTTTTATATAATGCAATCATGATTATATTTGTGTTTATTTGATTTCTCTCAATTGGCGTAAAATTTCATTATTGCAAAATTGTTATTACTAAATTGTCATCTTATTTCCTATTAATCAAAAACAACTTAGTAATTATCTTAAAAATTATAAAAAGAATTTTATTCCCTTATTCACCCCCCCCCCCCCCTCCTCTAAGGGCGCCGTAAGATCCAACAAAATCCAATAGTGGGGCTCACCGCATAAAGCAAGCTTAGGGGTTTCGATTGGCCGAGGGGTCTTAATCGATCAACCTAAGGTTAGGTGGTAGTTCTCTCGAGAGAGGCTCTACCATATTTTGGGAACCTCCACGGTAAAGTTTGTCCAAATCAATTTATGATGTTTACAAAATATTTTACTTAAGAAGGATTCTCGATCAAATGTTTCCTTTCTTTTATAATTTCTTTTATAAAACCTATTAACTAGTTTACCGATAAAATAATATTAATTTGCGTGAGTAGAAGTACTCAACAGCCCCGTAGAATATGACACTTGATATTTATTTTTAAATATCCTATGCTATGAAAGATAGGTGCTCTTGCCTATAATTCGTAGAATTTGGAGAAAATTATTTATATGGTAAATTTTAGTTATCAAGTTTTTGGCGTCGTTGCCGGGGAATTATTATTGTTGATATTTTGAAAGCAAAAAATTTATTAATTTTATCATTCTTTTTCTTCAACCCCCAATTTTTTTTTTAAATTCCATTCAATTAAGTAGTCGTTGTCTATTTTCTAAAAAAAATGATGTTATCTCAATTGCCCGCAAAAGTTGCCGAGCTTCAAAACAAAGTCAATCTTTTATAAGCCGCACGAAAGCGCCAAATTATTTGTAATTTTTGTGGTGCGAATCATTCTAGCGAGGCGTGTTATTCTTATTTTAATTATCAAAATCTTCATGATCAAAATAATTTTTCTATAGACTATACTTCTTATGAAATTCCTTCTTGCTTTGATAATAATTATTCGTGGTGGCAAGATCACCCGGATAATTTACGGTGCAATGAAGAAATTTCTATTGATCAAAATTTTTATTCCTCCGCATTTTACCCACAAAATTCTTCTTCTTCTGGTGGTTCTCCGGATCTTCCTATTCCAAAATTGGATAGCAATTCCCAAGAAGAAGAAAATATTTTATACCAAGAATTTATTAAAATAATGGGTGTGCCGGGCGAAATAGAAGTAGAACATGTTTCTTCTTCTACTCCGCCGGACTCTATTCTGCTTTTTCATGAATTTTCAAACCCAACTCATAAATATTTTGGAATCACTATTCATGAAAATTTTGTCACCCATGACTTTTGTCTGCTTGGTCTTTCCGATAAATTTTTTGACAAATTTATTTTAGAAAGTAATCAACCGATGCCTAATTATGTATTTTCACAAGAATCTCCTCCTTGTGAAAAATTTTCTGACTCGCTTAATCTTGATTCTTTTTATACTAACAATTTTCATGTAGAGGATGAGCCGTTGCAACCAAACATCTTCACCGATCCATTTGCCGCTCATCTCCAACAATCCAAATTACCTGTGGTATGTATGGGTAATTTGGATTCTCAATTTCAAGCTAACGGACAATGAAAGAATCAATACTATAGCGGAGGAGTCGTCGGGCACCAGTTTTCGGCAACCTAAGCGTGAATTAAGGGAGTTGTCTGTGCATATTTCTTAGTTTTATTTTCTCTTCTTCCAATATCATAATTCAATTTTGTAAAAATTGTGTTAAATATCTCTATATTTTACTTATATTAACTTTAACTCATGGTTTCTTAAAGATTGCTCAAATTGTTTTTTATGCTCTTAAAATATATTTTTGTAGCCTTTTAACCCTAGCCCCTCCCCTACCTTTTTGTTTAACCCTTTATTTGGCATAAAAAAATTTGAAAAGATCATATGTCATGGAATGAGATGATAAAATTCATCATTCATAAACATATGCACCCAAATTAGTAAAAGATTATATGGCATGGAGATGAGAGGATAAAATTCATCACTCCTAAATATATACATTTGGGATATAAAAAAAAGAAGAAGAAATTTAAAAAAAGATGGAAATGAGAGGATAAAATTCATCATTTCCTAAATACAAAGTAACTTCTTCAATGCCAATTTTACCCCAATTAGCCAAGTTCATTTGCTTATCCAAGATATTTTTGAGAGAGCATAGTTAATAGTTTGTAGTTTTCTAAAAGTTTTCCAAGATTTCAAAGTTTCTATAATTTTAATCTTGGATTATTTTACTTAATTCAATGCAATTTTGTTTATGAAGATTTAGTTAGAGAATTTCGAAACTAATATTAATTCTACTCATTTCAATTTATGAATTATAAATTATTTCTAATAAATCTGAATGTTAATTTCTTAACTTATTTTGATACGAATCTTATCAAATTTGGAATACAAAATTAGAAGTAAATCTTTTTGAAATGTCCTATAAATTCTTTTCATGCTTATGAATTAGTTTTGCTCTGGAATAGCAAAAGCTTAAGTATGGGGGTAAATGATAATACATTATTTATAGTTATTTTTATATAATATTTTAGTAGTAATTAATTAGTTTTTATATAATTTTAGTTCAATATATATCTAATTTACTTTGTTTTGTGTTTTCAGGTAATCTAGGGCTGCTAGTAGCAAATTCAAGCCCACAGCTGTGTTTAGGAGAAATTATTGAACAAATCTGCAAATTTCTTCAGTATACGCCCCCCTGTCACGGGCATGACCCCCTATCACGGGCGTGACCCCCTATCACGGGAGTGACTAGTGCCACGACCATGTTCAGCCTCCAGCTTCCGGAAAAGACTACCACGTAGATTTAGTATTACACGCCCCCTATCACGGGCGTGACCTTCAGGCCACGAGCGTGACCTTCAGGCCACGAGCGTGACCTTCAGGCCATGGGCGTGACCTTCAGGCCACGGGCGTGACTCACCCGACAAGCATTCAATAGAAGCAGTTTCCGCCGCAGTACGTTTCCATCTTACACGCCCCCCTGTCACGGGTGTGACCTTCCGGCCACGGGCGTGACCCAGGGGCGTGACTTTTTCGGCAACTGCCAGAATTACTCCCGTTCCCGCCGTTTTCAGACGTTCTCTGTCTCAGTCAAGACATGTCCATGGTCACGGGTGTGACCAGGGGGCGTGTACTGCAAATTGATGAAATTTGGCGGTTTTTCTCCCAACGTTCCCGGGATTTCAAGACGCCGGTTCTATACATTACACGCCCTAGGTCACGGGCGTGACCTAGGGGCGTGACTTCCAAAAATTTTGCCTATAAATTCCTGCTGTCGCCTTGAAGCTAGGGATCCAGTCCATGCTTCGATTGGATTATTCTTAGCTTAGTTTTCCTGCATTTTATTAGTGTAATTTTATTTATGCAGTTTACTTTTTGTCTTCCACTTTTTAATTCTTAGTTTAGAATTTTATTTCTTGTAAGTGTTATTTCTTTTCATAGTTATAAAATGTTCTTTTTTTTCAATCATGAGTAACTAATTTTATTATATTTGATCGGTTGAATTCTTAAGTAGTGTTATTTTGTAATCTCTTTTTCATAGTTTGGTTTTGGAAAACTAGGATTTATCTTTGAATTTAATTGCTTCGAATTCATATGTCGTGAATATGTTTCTCGATCTAAGATCCGTATGCTATTGATCGAAAGATCCATGCGAACGAGGAGATCACTCAAAGATAAAAAGAGTTTCATGTACTCCTCGAGAGAGGGTGATACAAATCTTCCGGATTGGAGTCAAATCCAATAATGAGGCTCACCGCAGGCGCTATCAGCTACCGCAGGCGCTAGCTCCAAGATTTATAAAACGATGTGTTCTCTCTCGTTTTGGGTAAGAACTTCCAGAGACATTACTTGTGCCCAAACTCTCGTGCTGCTACTCTGCCGAAACATCATCTCCCACTCAAAGCCAAAGAAGAAATTCTGGAGAAGGAAGCCATCACGCTGCATCCGAAGAACGATCGCTTCGACCTCGCTTGTGCTTCAGCGATCCTTCATCCTCATCTCCAGAAATCTCAAGAGGGAGTTTGCTTGTTATTTACTTCACTTCTTTATTTGTATCTTGTAGTGAAATCGCCTTGTTTTTGGCGAATAGGTCCTTGCGCGGCTTAGGGGGAATTCGCCGCGTGAGTTGGTGACTAGGTATAGGGGATTAGATCTAGGGGTGCTTGAGGCCATATCCGAGTTTGGGTTGGCTAGAGCGGCTTGAGGCTTTATACGGGGAAGGATAGGCTAAAGTCAACCGGTTTGTGGGGATACAAGTCGGTATAGAAAAGAAAAAGAAATTCACTTTTGCACGCCTCCGATTTCTAGCTATATTGAAATCAAATTTTGTAAGCACCCTTTTTATATAATGCAATCATGATTATATTTGTGTTTATTTGATTTCTCTCAATTGGCGTAAAATTTCATTATTGCAAAATTGTTATTACTAAATTGTCATCTTATTTCCTATTAATCAAAAACAACTTAGTAATTATCTTAAAAATTATAAAAAGAATTTTATTCCCTTATTCACCCCCCCCCCCCCCCCCCTCCTCTAAGGGCGCCGTAAGATCCAACAAAATCCAATAGTGGGGCTCACCGCATAAAGCAAGCTTAGGGGTTTCGATTGGCCGAGGGGTCTTAATCGATCAACCTAAGGTTAGGTGGTAGTTCTCTCGAGAGAGGCTCTACTATATTTTGGGAACCTCCACGGTCAAGTTTGTCCAAATCAATTTATGATGTTTACGAAATATTTTACTTAAGAAGGATTCTCGATCAAATGTTTCCTTTCTTTTATAATTTCTTTTATAAAACCTCTTAACTAGTTTACCGAAAAAATAATATTAATTTGCGTTAGTAGAAGTACTCAACAACCCCGTGGATTACGACACTTAATATTTATTTTTAAATATCATATGCTATGAATGATAGGTGCTCTTGCCTATAGTTCGTAGAATTTGGAGAAAATTATTTATATCGTAAATTTTAGTTATCAATTTTCTAAGGAATTCAACAATAACTCTAGCGTCGTTTGTTGGTAAGGCTTGCGCTTCTACCCATTTTGAAACATAGTCTACGACAACTAAAATGTATTTATTACCGTACGAATTAGGAAATGGCCACATAAAGTCAATTCCCCAAACATCAAATATTTCACATTCTAAAATAAACTTTTGTGGCATTTCATTTGCTTTTGAAATATTACTTGATCTTTGTCAAAAATTTACATAAATGAACATACCTCTGGGCATTCCTGAATAGAAGGGGCTACTAAAAACCTAAATCGAGTAATTTCTTTGCCGTACGAATTGGCCCAAAGTGTCCTCCCGTAGGTCCTGAGTGACAATGCTCTAAGATCTTCCACCCTTCTTCATCTGATACACATCTCTGGATGATCGAATCTGCACAAATGCGAAATAAAAAAGGGTCCTCCCAAAAGTAGTATTTTAGATCAGAAAAGAATCTCTTCTTTTGCTGATGTGAAAGATCTGATGGAAGGACCTTAGCAACAATATAATTTGCAAAATCTGCAAACCATGGAGTGTTAGAATGAGATTGAGTTTCAAGCATATATAATCATTCTTCGGGAAAACTATCATTTATAGCGGATTCATTTAATACTTCTAAATATGGATTCTTAAGACGAGAGAGGTGGTATGCCGCCAAATTTTTGACTCCCCTCTTATCTTGTATTTCTAAGTCAAATTCTTATAAAAGCAAGATCCAATGGAGCAAACGGTGTTTTGCATCAGTTTTCGAAAGTAAGTAACGTAGAGCGGAATGATCAGTGTAAACAATCACTTTGGACAATGTTAAGTATGAACGGAATTTATCAAATGCAAAAATAACTGCTAATAGTTCTTTTTCAGTTGTTGTATAATTCTCATGTGCAGCATTCAATGTCTTACTAGCGTAGTAAATGGGGTGAAAATATTTGTTTCTTCGTTGTCCTAGTACCGCACCAACCACAAAGCTACTAGCATCACACATTAATTCAAAGGTTGAGAAAAATCTGGTGCAATCATAATGGGAGAATTAATTAATTTTTCTTTTAGTATCTCAAAAGCTTTTAGACATTCACCATCAAAAATAAAAGGAGTATCTTTTTCTAATAATTTTGTTAACGGTTTTGAAATTTTTGAAAAGTCTTTTATAAATCGTTGGTAAAAACCTATATATCCTAAAAAGCTACGCACTGCCTTAACCGTGGCGGGAGGTGGTAAATGTTCATTAGTTTCTATTTTAGCTCTATCCACCTCAATTCCTCGACATGTAATCTTATGGCCCAAAACCAAACCTTCTTGTACCATGAAATGACATTTCTTCCAATTAAGTACAAGATTAGTTTCTTCACATCGAGCAAGAACCTTTTTAAGATTTTCTAAACATAAATCAAGAGAATCCCCAAAAACTGAAAAATCATCCATAAACACTTCCATAATATCTTCAACCAATTCATTAAATATGGCTAGCATGCATCTTTGAAAAGTAGCGGGTGCGTTACATAATCTGAAGGGAATACATCTGTATGCAAAAGTGCCGAAAGGACAAGTAAAGGTGGTCTTTTCTTGATCCTCCGGGGCTATAGGAATTTGTAAGTAGCCTGACAATCCATCTAGAAAACAATAGTAAGCGTGTCCTGATAAATGCTCTAAAATTTGATCGAAGAGAGGAAGTGGAAAGTGATCTTTTCGTGTAACATCATTTAGCTTCCTATAATCTATACAAACTCACCATCCTGTGACAGTACGTGTAGGAATAAGTTCATTTCGTTCGTTGGCTACTACTGTAAGACCTCCATTTTTAGGGACTACTTGAATAGGGCTCACCCATGAACTATCAGAAATAGGATAAATCATCCCAGAATCTAGTAATTTCAAAACTTCAGTTTTCACAACCTCTTTCATATTTGGATTGAGTCTACGTTGAGGTTGGATAGATGGTTTATAATTATCTTCCATAAAAATTTTATGAGAACAAAATGAAGGATTAATTCCCTTAATATTAGAGATTGACCATGTTATTGCTCTCTTATGCTCTTTTAAAAATAAACCAATTTTGCTTTTTCAGATTCAAATAAATTACTAGAGACAATAACAGGAAAAGTAGAATTAACTCCCAAAAATACATATTCAAGATGATCAGGTAATTTCTTTAATTCCAAAATTGGAGGATCGGTTGTGATTTCTTTTAAATGATCTTTATCACTTTTTTTATAACATCAAAATCCACTTTTCTAGTTAAAGATCGAGAATCCTCGAGATAAGCTAAGTGCTCACAAACATCAGTATGAGTAAAATCCTTTAAATGACAATTAGCAATACAAAGTTCTAAAGGATCACCGCAAAGCAATTCAGAAAGTATTGTTGAAACAACATGATCAATACTATTAAGAAAATAACATGTATCATCAACCTCTATTGGTTGTTTCATAGCATTATTAATTTGAAATGTAACCTCCTCCTCTCCAACTCGTAAAACTAATTTTCCTTCGAAAACATCAATCAAGGCTCTAGAAGTTGCTAAGAATGGACGACCAAGAATGAGCGGTATTTCAGTATCTTCATCCATATCTAAGATAACAAAATCCGCAGGGAAAATAAATTTATCAACTTTTATTAAAACATCCTCTATAACTCCCCTTGGATATTTTACCGTTCGATCAACAAGTTGAATACTTATTCTAGTTGGGCGTATTTCGCCTATTCCTAATCTTAAAAAAAGTTTATAAGGCATGAGATTAATACTTGCGCCTAAATCAGCTAGAGCCCTTTTAACTTGCATGTTACCGATTAAACATGGAATATAAAAACTACCTGGATCCGTTAGCTTTTTAGGTAATTTGTTTTGTAAGATTGCTGAACATTCTTCACCCAACGTGACAGTGGAAAGTTCCTCAAGTTTCTTTTTGTTAGAAAGTAAGTCTTGTAGGAACTTCGCATACTTGGGCATTTGAGACACTGCTTCTGCAAAAGGCAAATAAATGTGTAATTGTTTAAATAAGGATAAAAATTTACCGTATTGCGCATCCATACGATCCTTGTTCAACTTTGTCAGATATGGTATCGGGGGCTTGTATTCTTTCAACGGAGGAAATGGTTCTGATGGTGATTGAACTGCTTCTGGTGGTGAGGTGTTCTCTTCTGTAATCGTAGGTGGTTGGTGGAGCGGTTTCCCACTGCGCAAAGTGACTGCCTTGGCATGCTCCCTTGGATTTGTCTCAGTGTTCCCTGAGTGTGTTCCGAGAGCACGCTCGGAGAAGAGTTTCGCCAATTTCCCAACTTGGTTTTCCAAATTTCAGATTAAACTCTCTTGATTTCGAAAAGGCGTTTCGGCTGTCTGCATGAACCTTGCTAAGATCTCCTCAACTGAAGGCTTCCGTTGTTCAACTGGTGGTTGTTGTTGTTGATGTTGAAATCCTGGTTGAATGGCATTGGGTTGCTTAGGACCTTGTCCTCCCCATGAGAAATTCGGGTGATTTCTCCATCCTGGATTATAAGTTGCACTATATGGGTTGTTTGCGGGGTTGAATGGGGGTCTGTTTGCATTGCCCAAATAATCCACTTGTTCATGTTTCGTAGAGTCATCGCTTGTCGGATACCATTGTACCGTCGTAGGAGGTGCTTGGGAAAGCGAGAGATCGTCCATCTTTTGATGTAGTTTATCTTCCTGTATCGCCAATGCGGTTACGACATCAATATCATATACCCCGGCGGGTTTATTTGGTTTGGCTCAAGGTACGCTTAATGGCGCAAATCTCGCACACTGCTATAGGCGGTAGCTTGATTGCGTCACGAAACGGCAGTGTACCGATCGTTCAAGTAATATAAAATGGTAATGAATCCCCAAGTATCGATCTCAAAGGAACACAGTAAGGTGGAGTTAACGTTCGAGGAAGGACTTGAGATTGAAGTCCTAAAGGTCGGATGGAATGCGGGAGAGTTGGTTTGGCTTTTGGAAAATAAAAGAAAATAACTACAACTACTCCTATGCAATGCCGCTATGCAATGCTTCGCTTGGCGGGATGGAGACTAGGCAGGCCTTGAGAGCACTGCGTCACAAGGGCGGATGGACGAGTAGGCAAGCGGAATCGAACTGTGCAGGCCTTGAGCGCGCTGCTTCGTTAGGCGAATGGATTACACGGGCCGCTATGCCACGCTTCACTAGGCGGATGGACGAGAAGGCTTGCGGATGGAATGGTTCGCACCGGCGGAGTCGGAATGGATTACACGGGCCGTTAGCACCGCTTAGCTTGGCGGATGGACGAGTAGTCTTACGGAATGAGGGTCGCAAGCACCTCTTCGACAAGCACGCCACTAGCAATTGCTAGTGCGGCACATGAACGTGACGGCGGGATGGAGGATGGAATGGGGCGCTCCTCACTTGCATAAACCACTCATATCAATTTCACATTAACATGAAATACAAAAATAACATGATAAGGTTTTAGCAAACATTGTTCATACACCCAAACTATAAAGGAAAACGATACTACAGTATAAAAGGGGTTTAGATTACAACCAAAGCACGGAGACTCATCGGAGGTTCACGGCCGGAATCTAGGGTTGTCAATCCTTGTCCGGACTCGGGCTCCAACTGCCGTCCGGGGTCCGGAAGAGCTGTCACCTTCTTCTATTATACCCGTCTTCTCCGTCAATCTTCTCTGGCCACGATCTCACCGGAGAACTTCATATATGCAGTAGGAAATCCCTTGAAATGGAACTTTGGAGATGCACGATCAATGGAGGAGGCCTAGAGGATGCTCCGGCTTGAGATTTGCAAGAGAATGGCGGCCGGAGCTCCTCCCGAAGGTGGGCGGTGATGGAGAGGCGAGATGGGCGCTCTGGAGCAGGAAACGGCGCTGCTGGGTAGAGTCGGATGGTCCCTCCCGACTTAAATCGCGCATGTCTATTTATAGACGGAGCAGAATTAAACAACGCGCACGATCAGGCGCACGACCAATGGTCGTGCGCGAAGAACCTGTAGCTCGATCCAAATCTGCACAAAAGCGCACGGTCAGCGGCGCATGACCAGTGGTCGTGCGCGAAGAAGGCCAATGATCGTGCGCCGTCGCTCGATCAGGGAAGGGAATTAACGCACGACCAGTGGTCGTGCGCCTGGTCGTGCGAGAAGGAAAACGCACGATCAGAGGCTTTTTCGACCGAAAGTCCCCCAGGACCCATCCCGAGTGTCGCACAACCCTTGGACCTGCATGAAAATATACTAGACCACAGAAATACATGAAATCACACCAAGATGGGGCATAAATGTGCACTAATCAATGAAATGGGCAATGTGATCAAATATAATTGAAAATAGGCCTAAAGTGAAGTGCAAGTGCATGAAAACTAGCCCAGATGAGTCCGGAAATCACTATATAAACTGAGCTCATCACACCCCCAGACTTACCTGTTTGCGCGTCCCGAGCAAACAACTCTCGGCGGACTGGAAAACAAGGGTTAGAAAGGTGATTGTGGCTAGGAATAATATGCGAAATCAAAAATTCACGTACATAAAATTTTCGGAGAAGAAATTTCTACTATAAAAAGTAATTTACAATTATCTAAAATAGTAAATAAGAGATTAGTTTACTCAAAAGCTGAACCAAGTGAGATCTGCCAGTCACGTGTAGGGAGAATGTAGAGACGCGCTCAGATGAGTATTTCGCAAAATACGGGATACGGAACTAACTCCACCAAAATCCATCGGTGTCGGGAGCCATAAGCTCGCACTTTCGTACTCTCTCCACAGCATTAGGTAAAACTACACACTAGTCAATAGGGCTTTCAGGTAAATATGTGGCTTAGGTTGCGGTATGATATACAATGATAAATTCAGAGGCTAACGCACCTAACACATTTGAGCAATACACTTTGTAAACCCCGACAATAAATAAAGCTGATGTTTTCATTGCCAACACCCAATATAAAGTAATTCCTCTCAAACAATTCAGAATTTCTGAATTAGAATATAAAGAACTCGAAATTTTTTTCTTTTGGAACGCTGATCTTTTCAATTTTTAGCTCACTAATACTTTTTTATTTTACTTTTTTTTCTTCAACTTAGCCAAAAACAGCACATCACAATAATTAGTTATACTATAAAGCTCAAAACACGTGCGTATACAGGTTTGATGATCTTGGCTTAAGCGAGAGCGGTGGAGCTAAAGAGAAAATGTGGGATAGGCTCAAAATTGGTTAGCAAGGGTAAATTTCTGGTTTTGGCTCAAAGCTCAAACGGTCCAAAGAATGGCCTACATCATGCTAATGCATTTGAACTACCCGGTGCCTATGTTTCAAGAGTCGCTAGGGGCAAGTTATTAGCCACCGAGAAAGATAACTCTTTCTCCCGACTCGAGAAATATGAATCTAGCGTTCGCTACCAACTCACCTACACTACCGGTAGATCGAGACAGGTTCATGCTATGAGTAAAATAAAACTCTAATTACTAGATTAGATAAGAATAAAGATACAAACAATGAAAATAGAAATAACTTCTACGCAAAATTCTATGCAAAATATGAGTATTCGATTAGAACACTACTGGAGTCGACATCGTACTCCAAACCACAATTCCTAGCTAACACAATTGACTTCCTGGCTCCATTCCGAAAGGAAATTTGGCACGGTAGCACTCGCAAGTAAGTACGTGCATAGTGGGTGCGGTGTGTGCGTGCCACATAAAAATTGATAAACTAAATAAACTGAAAGCTAAAATAATAACACTATCGGAATGTGTGTGTGCGTGCACGTGCATGGTTCTCACTCTCCCCCAGACTACATGAAAGCATAATCTAAAATATGATTCTTTAAGCATTAAACTAAGGAGAAAAGGGAGAGTGTACCTCATGCTCAGAAGTGAGCATACCGGAAGAATTGGCGTTAAATTCTGAAAATTTCTCTCCAAGAGTCCTCCACCAAAGAAATTGCCGCACACCTGCAGGCAAAGAGGCTCCAAGCAAAAATATATAAAACTAAACTATTAATGGGTTAGCAACAAAAACTTGGGTTGTCTCCCAGCAGCGCTTTTGTTTACCGTCCTTAAGCTGGACTTAATACCTGTATTAAGCAGTTAGTAATATTGTCTAAACATAAAGCGAAAACTACTAAATCCTAATTATTACAAGCAACCCAAAATGATCAACTGTAAGTTGATTTAAAATGGTAACTGAAAATAAAAGAGATCGGCCCGAAGACCCAACAGCAGCAGTCAAGAGGATCGGGGGCTTTCCTTCTCCAAATTTCATCCTTCTTCATCCTCTTCCTCTCCTCCAGTTGGCGGTCGTGGATGAAGTAACGCTTGCCACCCTGCACCCAGTCTTTCAAGGAAAAAGCAGGCAATGATGATGAAGTGGAAAAGACGATTGAATTCATCATTGCCAACTGCTTTCCCTGCCAAGACTGCCTCTCAAAATTACCCAAAAATGGGTCTAGATATTCATGCACCTGCAGAGGGGTAAATGAAATATCAGACAATAAAGTAGCCGAGGAAGCAGGAAGGATGAATTTATCAATATTAGCATTAAAAGAGGGATGATTAGGAAATAAAATAGATGAAGAAGTAAAAGGTTCAAATAAAGGAGGAGTGGCCCCGGTGTCACTCCTGGCAGGTTCCCAAGCCTGATCACTGTCGGTGTCATAAGAATCAAAACGAGGTGCATCTGAGAACTCGAAGGAATCAGTGGTGCGACAGATCTCCTTCACCAATGAAGAGGTGCACAACTCCTCATCAGAAAGGTCGTCCTCGTCATCCCACTTCGGTTCAGCTTGGAGGTCCAAAACATCACTCTGCAAATAATCTTCGACAGGATCATAAGAAAAAGGTGTAGAAAAAGCATGCAAAGAAACTGGAGGAACATCAGAATCAGAAAGTAAAATATCAGGTTCCTCCGCAAAAATATCTGCAAGCAACTCCCCACTAGAGAGAACACTCTCCTCATCCCCCTCTGGTTCATCATGGAGCTCCCAAATCTCACCTTGTTGGCCATCAAATGAATCATCGTCATCACTAGTAGTAAAGCCATATACAGGGAGCGAAGAGTCCATGCAAGAAATAAGCTCGGGGCTTGAGGGCTCGATTCCCTCCACGGGTAAAGACTGAGCGATAGGGACTTTGTCATCAGGATGTGAAGGACTGCAGTCGGGAGTTGGAATAGGTAAAAGACTGGGGCAGTCCTTCAAAACATGATTTTCACTTTTACAAATTAAACAAACAAAACTCTTACGATACGTAGCATTTAATTCCCTCATTTGATCGATATAAGCGCTCATCTTGTCATAAATGCTAGGTTCAGTCCAGGAATACATTTTTTTTAAGGATGCAGATATAACAAAAATTGAAATTCTTTGCAAGAAAATCTACACAATCAACTAAAACTACTTCGGAACAACTTGCCTAAAAAAATTAAACAGGAAAGTGGGAAATAATAAAAATAAGAAAAGCAAAAATTAAATAAAAAGCAAACAAAATAACAAGAGGACTATACACAATGGAAGAACTTCTAACTCTCGTCTCCCTCTCCAGAAACTCACAAGACTGTGTTCCCCGGCAACGGCGCCAAAAACTTGATGGCGCAAATCTCGCACACCGCTATAGGCGGTAGCTCGACTGCGGCACGAAACGGCAGTGTACCGATCGTTCAAGTAATATAAAATGGGAATGAATCCCCAAGTATCGATCTCAAAGGAACACAGTAAGGTGGAGTTAACGTTCGAGGAAGGACTTGAGATTGAAGTCCTAAAGGTCGGATGGAATGCGGGAGAGTTGGTTTGGCTTTTGGAAAATAAAAGAAAACAACTACAACTACTCCTATGCAATGCCGCTATGCAATGCTTCGCTTGGCGGGATGGAGACTAGGCAGGCCTTGAGCGCGCTGCGTCACAAGGGCGGATGGACGAGTAGGCAAGCGGAATCGAACTGTGCAGGCCTTGAGCGCGCTGCTTCGTTAGGCGAATGGATTACACGGGCCGCTATGCCACGCTTCACTAGGCGGATGGACGAGAAGGCTTGCGGATGGAATGGTTCGCACCGGCGGAGTCGGAATGGATTACACGGGCCGTTAGCACCGCTTAGCTTGGCGGATGGACAAGTAGTCTTACGGAATGAGGGTCGCAAGCACCTCTTCGACAAGCACGCCACTAGCAATTGCTAGTGCGGCACATGAACGTGACGGCGGGATGGAGGATGGAATGGGGCGCTCCTCACTTGCATAAACCACTCATATCAATTTCACATTAACATGAAATACAAAAATAACATGATAAGGTTTTAGCAAACATTGTTCATACACCCAAACTATAAAGGAAAATGATACTACAGTATAAAGGGGGTTTAGATTACAACCAAAGCACGGAGACTCATCGGAGGTTCACGGCCGGAATCTAAGGTTGTCAATCCTTGTCCGGACTCGGGCTCCAACTGTCGTCTGGGGTCCGGAAGAGTTGTCACCTTCTTCTATTATACCCGTCTTCTCCGTCAATCTTCTCTGGCCACGATCTCACCGGAGAACTTCATATATGCAGCAGGAAATCCCTTGAAATGGAGCTTTGGAGATGCACGATCAATGGAGGAGGCCTAGAGGATGCTCCGGCTTGAGATTTGCAAGAGAATGGCAGCCGGAGCTCCTCCCGAAGGTGGGCGGTGATGGAGAGGCGAGATGGGCGCTCTGGAGCAGGAAACGGCGCTGCTGGGCGGAGTCGGATGGTCCCTCCCGACCTAAAATCGTGCATGTCTATTTATAGATAGAGCAGAATTAAACAACGTGCACGATCAGGCGCACGACCAATGGTCGTGCGCGAAGGAATGCATCTGATCGTGCGCGAAGAACCTGTAGCTCGATCCAAATCTGCACAAAAGCGCACGGTCAGCGGAGCACGACCAGTGGTCGTGCGCGAAGAAGGCCAATGATCGTGCGCCATCGCTCGATCAGGGAAGGGAATTAACGCACGACCAGTGGTCGTGCGCCTGGTCGTGCGAGAAGGAAAACGCACGATTAGAGGCTTTTTCGACCGAAAGTCCCCCAGGACCCATCCCGAATGTCGCACAACCCTTGGACCAGCATGAAAATATACTAGACCACAGAAATACATGAAATCACACCAAGATGGGGCATAAATGTGCACTAAGCAATGAAATGGGCAATGTGATTAAATAAAATTGAAAATAGGCCTAAAGTGAAGTGCAAGTGCATGAAAACTAGCCCAGATGGGTCCGAAAATCACTATATAAACTGGACTCATCAACGCTCCACTGGATATTGTTCATGGCCATCCCTTCTATCAACTCTATTGTTGCATCAGGGGTTTTGTTGTTCAATGCTCCTCCTGCGGCAGAATCTAACAATTGCCTTGTAACTTGATTCAGACCATTGTAAAATGTTTGGATTTGCTGCTAGACAGGTATTGCATGATGAGGTAGACGGCGCAATAGCTCTTTGTAGCGTTCCCAGGTGTCATATAGCATTTTTGTTTCCATCTGGCAGTAGGTGTTGATGTCATTTCTGAGCTTAACAGACTTTGATGGGGGGAAATACTTCAGTAGAAATTTTTCTACCAATGTATCTTAAGTTCTGATTGATCCCCTTGGTAGAGAGTTCAACCATTGCTTTGCTTTATGCCTCAAGGAGAATGAAAACAGTCTCAATCGAATGTTATCATTGGTTGCTCCATTGATCTTAAAAGTGTCACAGATCTCCAAGAAATTTGATATATGCATATTAGGGTCTTCTTCTTGGAGTCCATCGAACTGAACGTACTGCTGAACCATCTTAATAATCCCCAGTTTGAGTTTGAAACTATTTTCTTCTACAGCTTGTCGAGTGATACTGGACCCAGTTCCAATTGTATCGGGCCGTGCATAATTGCCTATGTGAGAGGACCCAGCGCAACCAACTACACCAAAAGCCCGGACTGTTGGTGAAGGCGCAACTTGATCTTTATATCAATGGAAAGGCGCTACGGGTCAAGTGAAGGAATGCTGGACCCAACAATCCCCCCCCCCTAGCGTCCAGCACGACCCGCAAGCTCAGAGGTGCTCCACATGGCTCAGAGGTGGCGCACCACATGGCTCAGAGGCGGCTTGACACATGGCTCCGGCCGCCTGACCTGCCAGGACCCACACAGGTAGAGAGAATTTCAGGAATTATCAGCGCCCCCCCCCCCCCCCCCCCCCCCCCGGTCTCGAACCCGCAGCCTGCTTTGATACCAATTGAGAGGACCCAGCGCAACCAACTACACCAAAAGCCCGGACTGTTGGTGAAGGAACAACTTGATCTTTATATCAACGGAAAGGCGCTACGGGTCAAGTGAAGGAACGCTGGACCCAACACTATGGTTCGTTGCCGATTCGCTTCATCCTGATTATCTGTCATGGTGTTAGATTTGCTTGTATGTAGAACTGATGTCTCCTCCACCGGCTGATTATCTGAATTTGTACTGGCTTCCGAATTAGTCGATTGTGATTGACGATGTAATCGTTGTGGTTCGGGCTGATATTGTACAAGGGTAGTATTCTGTTTCCTGGTCATAAACTAGAGTACTATAAAAGAAGATCAAGTGAAATAAACAAAAATAAAAAAAATATAATGTGAATGATACTAATAATAAAGGTAGATTAATAAAATAAAAGTTTTCAGAATATCGGAAATAGATTCCCCGGCAACGGCGCCAAAAACTTGATGGTTACAGAACTCACTTAATAATAAATTTTCAAGGCAAGCGAACCTATCAATGGTAATAAATAAGATATCCCTGTCTTATGTCGTATTCCAAAGGGTCTTTTCAATTACTCATACTCACTTCTCATCAATTATCTACCAAGCGAATCAAGATTGGTTTTGTTTATGTAGAAACAAAATTTAAACTGAGTTATCTATTTAATAAAAATGGTAAATTGCGAAAGAAAGACCTGATGATTGAAAAATAGCGTTCGGATGTATAGAACACCTAGATGAAATAATAGATCTTTGAGGCCCCTACTTCAAACTCTCAAAACTTATGCAACCGAGAAGATTTAAGTATAATTAACCTCTCTCCCGAGCAAGTTAATACTAAGATAAGGTTGATTGATTAGGATTTCTCCTAAATCAATACCCCTTCACTTGCTTTAAACACAAATAGACGTTTATCTCAAAACACGGAAGAATATCGCAAGCTATCTCTAGAATTGCGATCTATTCCCTTCATTAATATAAGATCTTAACATGCTAAAGATTTCTCAATCTCAAAGGATGAAATTATACGAGAATTACAATTCCGGAAAAGTAAAACTCGACAAAGTTGAATTGCATGAATAAATTAACAAAAGGATTGAGAGATTAAATAAAAGAGAACATTCAAATCATTTAAAACATCCAACTATGGTTCTTACACCCAAACACTAACAAGAGATTAGTTCCACATCATCTTCTTTAAACAAGAATTAAGTTCAAACACAAAATCAAAATACAAGAACATACTAAAAATCTCCTTTGCTCTTCTTCCTTCCCGATCTTCAAACTTCAAAAAACTCCAGCACTTCCAAAAAACTCCTTTCTTCAGCCACACTTCTTTATTTTATAGTTTGTGTTGGAGGAAAAAAAAATAGACGGACATGGCCTTGCACACGTCCGTGTTAGTGGCCGTGTATAATGAGTGGGAACGGTTACGCATAAATGGTAGTCGTGTTACTGGACACGGCCATTTACACGGCCGTGTATGACGCTGTGTTCGTTGATGAGTCTTCCTGCATCACGGACGTGTCAAAGGTTGTGTGTCAAGCCGTGACATTCTCTGTCTTTTTTGTTGCCAAAATTCCCTGAACATGTCATATCATCCAGCCGTGTAGGAGGTCGTGTGTCTTGATACGGCCGTGTGTCTGGTCGTGTGTCTGGCCGTGTAGAGTCCACTTTCCTTAGGATCTTCATTTTTCAACCTGAATACACCTGGATGCATATGTTTAAGTTAAAACTTCATTTAATGTGAGCAAATAACTATTATGATGAGAATTAGTATGAAAATAATGAGTTTAGACTTTAAATTGAGGCGAATTCAAATTGGATTCTCAGTTATAATTTGATAAATATGACCTTATCAGCTTCCTCTATAATATAAGGACCTTCCCAGTTGGGATTGAGCTTTCCCACTGCGGGTCCCCTCCCAGCTGCGTCAACCTTTTTCAGGACCAAGTCCCCCTTTTCGAACTGCTTCACCAGGATATACTTGTCGAAGTACCGAGCCATTCATCGCTTGACCTCCTCCTGTCGAATGGTTGCCAGGTCCCAGAGCTCTTCTACCAAATCTAAAGATGGCCTTTGCTCCTCTTCATTTTCCACTCGCCATTCCTCATCTCCTTCACTTGCGGTGACCACCCTGGGTAATTTTACCTCGAGCTCTATGTGGAGCATGACCTCGGACCCGTGGGAGAGCTTGAAAGGGGTCTCCCCTGTGGCTATATTTGGCGTTGTTCTTAGGGGCCATAGGACCGAGGGTAGCTATTCTACCCAGTTATCCCTTAGGTTCTCGACCTTCTTTAGTTCACGATTATCTTGTTTTGTGCCTCTACCTGCCCATTGCTCCTTGGGTGGTGGACCGATGCAAAGTGAAGGTCTACACCCAGCTGGCTGCAGAAGCTGACGAACTCGTCGCTAGCGAACTGCGGCCCATTGTCTGTGACGATGGCTAATGGAAGCCCATGTCGACATATTCCCCCCCACCCCCCCACCCCCACCCCCACCCCCCACCCACCCCCCCCCCCCCCCCCCCCCCCCACAAACAAAAATTCTTACTACCTGAGAGGTTACCTTAGCCAGCTCCTTCACCTCCGACCACTTGGAGAAGTAATCGATCATTACCAGCGAGAACTTCCTTTGAGCACTGGCCTAGGGAAATGGGCCCACCAAGTCCAACCCCCATATCGTGAACGTCTATGGTGTTGTGATGGTCTGAAGCCTCTAAACTGGAAGGAATTGTAGAGGAGCATATAGCTGGCACTTGGAGCACTTCTTTGCGAACTCTGTCGCATCCTTGTTGAGGGCAGGCCAGAAGTAGCTTTGCCTCAACACCCGTCGTCCTGCTCCCAGAGTGACTGTCATACGCTCACCGCACCAAAAATGTTGGAACCTAATTGAAGACCTAGCACTTGGAACACTTACTGATCCCGCAGTGGAACCTAATTGAAGAGCTAGAACTAAATACCGACCCTTGGCTGCAGTGTGGAGGTCCCACCACACACATGGAAGATCTTAAAGTGCTTCCCCTCCTGAGCCAAAACTGAAGTCCGGCACCTCGGAGAGCCTAAGGAGCTAACTAAAGATGTCCTAAGGAGGAAGAAGCCAAAGATCTGGATCCCCTTCAAAGGTGCCCTTCAGGGTCTATATATAGTTTTTCTCTTTTGGTATGTTAATAGCGCAACTCCGCCTTTTAATTTTACTAATCGCACCCCAAACTGGCATGCTAACAGCCAAACACCACTATTCTGAGGGGTTATTAGCAGCCCACCAAGGGTATCAAGCTAAATTCACCTATAGACCTCCACTGGGTGAGTGGCCCGTGAAGGCGCCACTCGACAGTCTTCCCGCGAGAGGGGCTTGCGAGGGCTCCCTATGCGAGCAGCCTGTGAAGGCACCACTCACTAGCCCTCACTCACCTGGGTCCCCTATGCGAGGCGGCGAGCTTTCACTCGCCTCATCGCTGCTAAATGCACCCCAAAGCGACGAGCCTACACTTGCCTCGCCCTCGCACAACGCTCCTCACAAGGAGGTAAGTCTGGCTCACCTCGCCTCATGAAAGTTCACAGTGTGCCTCTGAGAATCCTCTAGAGAGGGGTGAATAGAGATTTAAATAATTTTTCTCTCTTAAGTGTACAGACAATAAAACTTATTAAGGTGTAATGAACTCAAACCAAAACCACATGTAGAATAACAGAAATAAAGATTGATGAAAGTAAATGTTCAGAAAGTAAATGGGACAACACAGAAAAGCATAGCACAGGCACAAGGAATTTTATAGAGGTTCCCCAAAATGTGGGTACTCCTCTCTTCTACCACCCGGTAGGAATGCACCACCTGTGCCTGAGTGTTTTGATAAGGAGACTCTTAGAACCAAAGATCTTTTGATAAGGAGAACTTGAACCACAGATCTTTTGATAAGGAGATCTTGAACCACAGATCTTTTGATAAGGAGATCTTGAACCACTGAATCCTTTGGAAGAGGGATTCTTAAAACTCTTTTACAGTTGAGAAGACGGTGAAGGAAAGAAGGAAGAAGTGGTGAGAAGAATTCTGCTATCAAAATTCTGATGAAGCCTTCTGCTTCAGTTTTCTCTTTTCTGGATCTTCTAAGGATGAACCCCTGCTTTTGATAGAGATGATATGCAGAGGTTATGAGCTTCAGATCCTATCTCTTTCTTCTAATGAAATCTGGCTATTGTATGATATTTGATGAAGAGCAACCTTCTGTTTTTCACTGTACTGAGAGAGAGTTCTTGTTGTTCACAGTCTTTTAGGGTTCAAGAGGAAGAAGAAGAAGAAGAAGAAGCAGAACCCTAATCGACAGAATACATAATATGTGTTGAATTATTTGATTTCTTCTCTCTAATATTCTTATTTATTGTCCATCCTTTAATTTGAATTTGTTTCCTCTTTAAGAGCATGCTGAAAAGGTATTGGCCTGGACAATTTCTCTTCCTTTCCTCATTTGTTCTCGACCCGTCTGCCAACTGTCTTGATCCTTTCCAAGAAAGCTTTTGATGTCTTCTTTATTGCTCCTTTCTATTATAGGCAATAAATGAGCCATTGTAGAACGGTCTTCAGTATTGTGGGCCTTGAGAGAGAGTTCCAAAATGACAGCTGAAAAGGTTTCCTTTTCAGACTGTATTCGATGTTGCGTCGATTTCTCTTTCTCTCTTATCGACACACCTTCGAGTTCTTGTAAAAGCAGCTTCAAATTCATTCTTGCTCTGATTAAACTCTGATGTCGTCATTGTGTCGATTACTTATCGATGTAACCGTCGAGTGGAAGGCTTGGCTTTGAACTTCATCATCTATGTCAAATTTTAGTCAACGTTGCGTCGACTTCAGATGGCTTCGACAGATTCTTTCTTCTGCGTTGAGATGAAGTCAAAGTTGTGTCAACTTCTAGTGATACTTTGATATGTCCATTTCCTCTACGTGGACATCCTTTCGACGTAGCATCGACTTGATCTACTTTGACAGAAATTTGAGTTGCTTGGACTTCTAGTCTAAGTTGCATCGTCATGAATTCGATGTTGCGTCGATTTCTATTCGACGCAATTGTTGACTTAACCCAAATTCTCCTTGTCTTGATCTGGTCTTGTCACCCTAAGTTGAGTGAGATATCCAAAGACATATAATGACCATATTACCCTCACTATACAATGGGTAATTAAAACCTAAGAGATAAATAACTTTAGATAATTTGTTAAGTTAAATCTAAGGAGTTTTTCCCAACAATCTCCTCCTATTTATCTTAACAGATTTTACAGTTTTGGTTAAAGTGATTTTACACAATCTTTTACATAAGCAGAATTACATACAAGACAATCATAAATAGTACAAGTATAATAGAATGAAATCACAGAACATTTCAGACATTGTAAAATAAGTAATATTGTTCACCACACCTTATATGTTTGACTTTTTCAGAAGATATAAGCTGAGATACCTGAAGTCATTGATCCTTCTCAGGAGTTTTTCTTTTTCTTGAGAAAACTTTTGGAATTTTCCTTGGAGCAATCTGCAGAGGCTCATCATCTTCAGGGGACATGATGTTTCTTCAGCAACATTGTGTTTGAGAAGCTCCCCCTGAATTTGTGCATTCAGCTTAGCAATATCAGCAGCTTCCTTGGCAATCTTTGCCACCTCATCCAGTATTCTTCTGCATGGTGCTTCCCCTGGACCACTATTGTATCTACAACAATTATTTCTCCACCTAGTTGTTGGGTTGGTTCTTGAGGTGTACTAGGGAGCTCCCCCTCATTTGTTAGATATTGATGTACCTCTTCCATCTCTTTCTCAATCAGCTCCCCCTGATCAGCAGGCTCCCCCTGGATGTCTGCAGTAGTTTCCACTTGATTCTCTGGCTCTTCCTCTTTTCCTTGCTCCTCTTGATGCTCTGAAGCTGGCTCCCCCTGGATATTTGGACCATGGAAGATAGTCACTTTATCAGGACATGCATCATCATTCTCTTTATTGATGCCACTCAACTCTATGACTGACCTTTCTTCCTCCATAATATTCTCCCCCATCTTAACCTTGCTGGCAAGAGAGGTTAAGAATTCCTTGGTCACTAGGGTGGAAGACATGTAGTCCTTGATTCCCTGGAGGGATCTTTTGGAGACCAGCATTTCAGCCTACATTTGGGAGTATTTTTTGTCAAACTTTCTGGCTTGAGTGGCTAATAGATCAGCAAATGTAGTGGAGGCCAAGCCAACTGCCTTAAAGATGACCTGCTCAAGGTCAATTGGAGGGATAGGTGTGGTGGATGGAGGAGGTGATGGTGGGAAATCTTCTAGGATAGTAGAGAGTGCATGGTAGGTTTTAGGGGAGATATGAATTGATGGTGGTGGTGGTGGAGGAGCAGACTGAGAGTCTGAAGTACTAGTTGATGGTTATTGTTGAGGGATGTGAGGTGTTGGCTTTGGGACTGAAGTAGATGGGATGGAGTGGAGGTTGTGTTGTTGTTGTTGTTGTTGTTGATGTTGTTGAGGAGATGGTTGTGATGGAATAGCATCCTGAGGGAGATCTGGGACAGTGTCCTGTGGAGTTGGAGAGGGAGGAGGAGGAATACTATCCCTTGGAGGATCTGGTATATGTCTCTCTGAATCTTGAGGAGGTGGAGAGGGAGGAGGTGAAGATGGGGCTTGACCAGGCTTCAAGATTTGCCCGGTCCACTTTAAGAAGATTCCTATATTGATTCTTTTCCCTGGTGGAATTGGCACTCCCTTTGATTTGCACACTGCTGGATAGTGGTGGAGAAGTACTTGGCTCATAACTCTCATATATGTATTTTCCTTATGAGAGTACTTGTGCCCAATCATTTTCAGAATGCATCTCCCCCAATTTATCTTTTTCTTAAGAACAAGAGCTCTCATTATCTGATGTTGTTGCTTGGGAATAACATCATCTGCTGAGATCTTACACAGCAACACCTTCTCTACTATGTCAGCAAGGAACCTGTATTCTTCTCCCAGATTGATCTTCTTCAGATTTATGGGCTTATCTTTCTTGAATTGCATAATCTCCAGGGCCCTCTTGGTCTCATCCCCTGTTAATTCATCTGGCTCATTCCCAGTTAGAAGATCATATGTTTGATTCAATAACTCCTCTGTTATTTGTACATCTGTGGCAGACAATTTTCCCTTGAGGGATCCATCCTCTCCTATTTGAGCACTATCTTTAAACTCAGTTAGTTCGATATCCAAGATCTTGCATCTTGTGGATATCAGCTTGGTTAAGCCAGCATCTTGAAATAGGCCAAGAATGGCCTTGAAGCTTTCGGTCGCTGCACTGAAAGAACCAACATCCACATCAAAACCAGAGTTTACTTTTGGTGGAGCCATTGATGTGAGGTACCTGCAAACACAAGAGAAAATGAGAGAGAGAACAGCACGAAAGAACTGGAGAATAAGAGAGCAAGGAGAGGAAAATTCGAAAGCGTAAACGATTCGATGCTGAAGTTGCTTAAAAAAGATGATTCGTCGCAACTTAGAGTTTAAGTTGAGGCACCGTCGATAATAATTAGTATTTCGTGCATAAACATATGTCGAGATTGCTTCTAGAAGCAACTCTGCGTGCGTCATTATATCGATGCTGCATCGATTGATATTCAATGCAACTACGAGATTGTTCAGCAATCATTAAGTCGATGTAGTCATGTCGATGGTACATCTATTTCCAATCGACGCAACCATGGCTATGATCAGTGACCATTTAGTCGACGTATGCGTCAATATGAACTTGACGCTGCGTCGTATTTTATTCAAATTATCCACTTTGAGTGCTTCTAGACACTGGCATCGAGTAGGAGTCGATGGTACGTCGACTTCTATTCGACGCACCTATAAATTAGCATATTTATTTCTTTAGAAAATTCTTGATGTTTTTCCCAGCAATTATATTTATTGAAAATAGATTTTATGATATTGATTTTATGAACTGTAAGGACAACATTGAAGATTTAAAGAAGAAATCACTCTCTTGATTGAATTCAGTTCCTTCTGTACGACCTACATCTCTCTTCCCACTCCATTCTCTTTTGATTAGGACCCTACTTAAACCTATACAATCAATTCAAACATTAGAATGAACCCAGGTTACCTTGGGCCCTTTGCTTTTACCATTGTAGGGTTCAATGAAAGAATAGAAGGGTCTTTCATGATATCCTTTTGGATGATAAGGAATGGGTTTCCCAAACCTATGCTTATTGTTCTGATACTTAAAATGAGTATAGAATGTATCTAAATATAAAAGATCAGCAGAATGTTTTATTACCCTTGGATTGGCTTTAGCCTTTTGATTAGTTGATTTCTCTGCATTACTCGTCCCTTGGAATTTCTTTTCTTTGTTGAAATTTGCTTCATTACCTTGAGTTGTTTTTTTTTATTTACCAGTTTCCTGATTTTTAATTTTTGCAATGTCCTCACAGGATTTATAATCACTAGGTCTAATGAAGCCAACTGAATTTTTCCAGGCAGGTTTCCTAGGGATTTATGTGCTAGTGGATAGGTCTGCTCCTAACCCTAGGTTATTAAATCTCATGGAAAGATTTTATGTGATGTCTCTGAGCTGTTGACTCCTCCCATTGAGTGAGTCCTCAAAGGCTTTCACCTTTGCTAGCTCTTCCTTTAATTCTTGGATTTTCACTTCTTATTTTAATCATTTATGATTCCTTATTATTAACTTCATCTAATAAGTCCTGATTTCTTAGATAGACATCATCTTTTCTAAGGTTCTCTAGTTCTTCCCTATTTGCTTCTAATTCCTTTTGAGTTTTGAGATAGTCATTGCAAAATTCTTTAAAATAGATTTTGAAATCATCAGAATTAAAATCAAAATTATCAAACATTGTTACATGTTCTTCTTCATCATCTGATGACATCCCCAATGTCATCATGCAGGATGCTTCAACATCTTTTTCCTCATCACTCTCTGATGAAGGGGAGCTTGACTCTTCTTCAGTGTCACTCCAGGTTTCAGCAATGAAACCCTTGGCTTTCTTCTTGTCTTTTCCCTTGTAAGATTTCTTCTTCTTTTCATCTTTGCTGCTTGTTGGAATCGGGATTCGGTCCAACGAGGAGTTCGGACCCCAAAGATGGGTGCAACCCATGCTTACTGATCCCTCGGAACAACCTGACCAGAGACTAGGAACTAAGACCCTTGGCGATAGTGTGGAGGTCCCACCATACACCCGGAAGATCGTAGAGCGCTTCCCCTCCTAAGCCAAGAACTGAAGTCGGCCACCTTGGAGAGCTTTGAGAGCTAACCAAAGATGACCTGAGGAGAGAAAAACTAAGAAGAAGTCCCCTCCAAAGGTGCCCTTAAGGTCCTATTTATAGTTTTTCTGAACAGATATGCTAATAGCGGGGTTCCGCCTTTTGGTTTTACTAAACGCACCTCAAATTGGCCTGCTAACAGCCAAACTCTGATGTTCTGAAGGGCTACTGGCAGCCCACCAAGGGCATAAGGGTAATTTTGCCTCCTTGGCCCCTGGGCAAGTGGCCTACGAGAGCGCCACTCCTGGCACTCCTCGCGAGTCTCCCCGCGAGTACCGTCCGCAAACCCTCCTTAGGCGAGCGGCCCGCGAAGGCTCTGCTCGCCTACCTTCTGGCGACAACCATCCAAGGGCAGGCCTCGCCAGCTCCTCTCCGAGGTCACCCTGGTTCGCCTCCTTCAGCTCTCGCGACTCCTTAGTGGCGAGACCACTATTTCCAGCCTAGGTCACACATCTTCGAGCCTTACCCCCTCAGGAGAACATAGGGTTGTACACAATCCCCGCTCTTTGCGAGATTAATCTAAGCTTGTAAAGAATCATCCAACCCGGGTGTTCGTCGGCGACTGCTGATCTGTCGGGAATCTTTTTGAGATTAATTCTGCAACTTCTTTATTTAAACTGCGATTTTTAGCTTTTCAGCACCCGATTCAGTTCCGCCATTTTCACCGCAAAGAGAGCTCCATCGACGTTTTCCTCCACCCTTCCATGAGGGCTTTGCCCTAGGCCGCGTCCATCATCCAAGAGCTTCCAAGGAGAGGGATCTAGCCCTACATCCATCATCATCCAAGGAGAAGGAAGCTTTGTTCTTGTGGCCGGATCGTGACACGAAGAAGACGGGCTATTGGAAGGTAGTGACAGCCTTCTCTACCCCGGACGCAGTTGAGGACCGAGCTTGGATGCGGATTGACAACCCAGCGATTCCAACCGTGAATCTTCGACAAGACTTCGGATTAGGTCGATTCCTTGCTTTCTGCCCTTTTGTTTTGATGATTGTATAAGCTACATTCTTCTATCTTTTGATGATGTGCACTATGAATCTTGCTTTGTGATGTTTAATTCATGTTTATGAGTTCATATTATTCATATGTGTGTATGAGGTGCGCCCCCATCCATTTTCCATCCACATCCGTCATCACCCTCCACTCCATTACGCTAGCCTACTCTTCCATTCCGTAAGACAACTCTTCCATCCACCAATCTAAGTGGTGTTAACGGCCCGTGTAATCCACCTCGACCCCGTCGGTGCGAACCATTCCATCCGCAATCCTTCTCTTCCATCCGTCTAGCGAAGCGTGGCATAGCGGACCGTGTAATCCATTTGCCTAACGAAGCAGCGCGCTCAAGGCCTACACAGTTCGATTCTGCTTGCCTACTCGTCCGTCCGCCCTTGTGAAGCAGCGTGCTCAAAGCCTGCCTAGCCTCCATCCCGCCAAGCGAAGCATTGCATAGCGGCATTGCATAGGAGTAGTTTAGTTATTTTCTTTTATTTCCACAAACCAAATCACCCCCTTTCGCACCCATCCGACCTAAAGGACTTCGATCTCAAGTCCTTCCTCAAAAGTTAACTCCACCTTACTGTGTTCCTTCGAGATCGATACTTGGGGATTCACTCCCACATTTTATATTACTTGAACGATCGGTACACTGCCGTTTCGTGCCGCAGTCTTACTACCGCCTATAGCGGTGTGCTAAGATTTGCGCATCAAGTTTTTGGCTCCGTTGCCGGGGAACACAGTCGTGTGAGTTGATGTAGAGGGAGACAAGAGAGAGTAGTTCTTCCAGTGTGTATAGCCGCTTTATTATTTTTTGTTTGCTTGTTAATTATATATTGTTTGTTATTATTCCTTCCTCTTCTATTTTTAAGTTTTAGGCAAGTTTAATCCAAGTTGTTTTATCAGTCTGTGTAAACTTCCTTGCAAAGAATTTCAGTTTTGTTTTATCTGCTTTAATTATTAAAAATGTCGTCATGGGATATTTCTCCTAGCACTTACGACAAGATGGTTTATTATATAGACCAAATGAAGGAGTTAAATGCTAGGCAGTGTAGGAACGTTGTTTGCTTGTTGTGTCGAGGAGAGGGTCATGAATTGAAGGACTGTCCTAGTCTTTTCAATCCTGACCGCGGCTCGTCCACTCATGACAACATTGTCCCTACCACTCATTCTTTACCCGTGGAGGCAATCGTGCCCTCTATCCCCGAGTTTATCTCGTGCATGGACTCCTCACTCCCTGTTTATGGCTTCACTCCTAGTGATGATGATCACTCATCTGTTGGCCAACAAGGAGAGGATTTCGAACTTATGGATGCACCTGAGTGGGATGAGGAAAGTATTCTTTCCATTGGGGAGGCATTAGCAGATCTTTTTGCGGAGGAACCAAATCTTTTTGTTCCTCCAGTTTCTTTGCAAGATTTTTCTACACACATTCTTTATGATCCTATCGAAGTGAAGGAGTGGGGTGATGCTTCTGACTCAGAGGATGCTCCAAAGTGGGATGAGGAGTTTGTTTTCCCCGAAGGGGAGAATGAATACTTTGAACATGATGGTGCACCTCGGTGGGATGAGGAGGATACTCTCTCTGGTGAGGAGGTTTGCACTTCCTCATGGGACGAGGAGGTCCAACTCACCACCGAGGCCCTTGAGTTCTTGGGTTCCCCTCGCTATGATACATATGATGATGATAGCGATCTATCCTTGGATCTTGCTGGGAGTGAGACCGGGACCACTCCCCCGATTTTTGATTGTTTAAGTCATTCCTCTCTTTTATTTCTTGAACCCCCTTCTTCATCTGAGCCTGTGCAGGTTGAATCTTCACAGGTACTTTAGGAGGACTTGGAGCATTTTGCTCAAGTCAATGAGGAGCGTAACCTCATATGTGAGTAGGTTGACCCCTCCTCCATAGTGGAAACCCCACTCATTACCTTTTCCTCCTGCCACCTCGACGAAGACGACACCTTGCTGGGCAAGGATAGTTTTGGTGAGTTGAGTGAGGATTCCTCCTCTTCTTACTTTTTATTCCCTCTACCTGTGACGAGCAGGTATTATTTATATTCGGGTAGAGGCGTGATTGTTCTATCACCGTATCGGTACCCGCTACCGACACGCATATTAGAACAGTTACCTGTGCATTTTCTTTTTCATAGACCCATTAGCTAGAACTGTTTTAAATTTGAATAAGTCGTGTTGGAAGACAATAACCCCAGTAGTTATCTTACCTTTCTTGCAATGTTAGTTTATCTAGTTTGTTTAGTTAGCTTTACTTTATTCTAGTTTGTATATTTTCTTTTGTTTTTGCGGAGCTCACCCATGCAGGTTCTTTTTCTAGTTGGGGATGTTGCAGCTTTGTCTTGGATTTCTAGCGTCTTTTGGTATGCTCATTTGCTGAGCATTGGGTACTCTCTTCCCCTAGCTCTTTTCTGAATTTCATAACTATATATTGTGTGTATTGTCTAGTTTAAGTCCGGGAGAGAGCAGTTTTGTGTGCCCACTCACGTGCATTTTTGCAGAGCGTGCTAGAAGTATTTTATTTTCAGTTATATTATATGTTCATTTTCATCGCACGCCACTGCACCCACATGAGCGTGTACTTAGCCGTAGGCGCGTTACGAGTTCAACTCATTTCTTTTGTGTGATTGTGAAAATCTCTGTGCTGGCTTAGGATTGTGAGACGGAGTAAAATGTTGACTCTCATAGTGCCCCTAGTCAAGCGCTTGCGTCTCGCATAGAAATTTGTGTAGAATTAATTTTTCCTTATGCTTGTAGTTTTATATTTTTCTATTTGCGTAAATATTGTTTATTCTACTCAGAAGTGGTGAATCCGGTATGAATCAAACGGTAGCGTAGGGATGTGTGTAGACGTTTGCTAGATTCGTATTGCTCGAGTCGGGAGGAAGGATTGTCTTTCTCGGTGGCTAAGAACTTGCCCCAAGCGACTCTTGAAGCATTGGCATAGGTTAGTTCAATGCGTGAGAATGACGTAGGCCATCATTTTGGCCAGGTTGAGCTTTGTGTACCATTCCTATCATTTATTCCTTGCTAGCCCCTTTTGTGCCTGCCCCGTCCTTTGATTCAGCTCCACCGCTTTCTCACCAAAGCCAAAAAGCCGATCCTAGTCGCATGCCCAAAGCTGATCTTTAGCTATTTTCATATTTGTTTTGGGGGGGGGGGGGGTGTTGATGTGGTAATGTTAATTTGGAAATGTGGATGTACTTGCTGAAAATAGTTAAAAAGAAAAAAAAACTGAAAATAAAAAAAAATGAAAAGAAGAGAAAAAGAAAAGAAAAATGAAAAAAGAAATGAGCCTAATTGAAAATCTTTGTGAGAAATATTTTGGGAGTAGGCGGTGCACACACCCATGTTTTCAAGTTCAAGTCTGGGGGTGTGGTGCACCCGCGCGTATTGTGGCAGCTTGGTTAGCTTTGTTGCAGTAACTCAATTGGGTTGCGTGCGTAAGCTTTCATGTTTATCATTGTATATCCCACTGAAACCCAAGCCCTGTCTTATACCTAAAGTCCTCCTGATTCGTGCATTGAATCAAACTAGTGCCGTGGAGAGAGTGCGAACGGGCAAGCTTATGGTCACCGACATTGATGGATTTCTTTGGAGGTTGTCCTGAGCCCCGATCTTTGGCAATGCTCACCTTAGCGATCGGTTTACTTTCTTCCTACGCGTGACCGAATGATTCACCGCGATTCAGATTCTGAGTAATAATAATATATAGATACGCTCTTAGAAAAATGTAAACTTTTATGCATAATTAAATATTTCTTCTACTGAATTTTTAAAACTCACAAAAAATACTCAAACTTAGGTTCCAATTTTTTGAACCTTTAAAATAAGGAAAGCCCCCCTTATTTATAGGAAAAAAGAGGGTTGCATTTAGCAAAAAAATCAAATATTTAGGACATAATGGGAAACAACTGGAGGTTCTAGAAGGAGAGTGTGCTGAACAGCTTGCTGGAAGGAGAGCTGGCGGGTTGGGGTGCGAATAGCAGCTAGCGGGTTGGGGGTGCGAATATCTGGATTTAATCCAGCAAAAATAGAGCTTCTTGGATTCGATCCCGCGCCACTAGAGAGGCTAGCCAAATCTAGTCCACTGGAGCAACCGCGCCAATCTATAAAAATAAGAACATATTTGTATATATTACATATACTAATATGTTAATACAATAAGTTTTAAGTAGACGGGAAGGGAAAAGCGACATCACGTCTCGTCGATCGACGGGAAGGGATATCGATCGGGACTTAGGATTAGGGAGGAGCTGATCGACGGGATGGGAAGAAGAAAAATTGACAGCCCATCCCGTCGATCGACGGGAAGGGCTTAAGAAAAAAGTATAAGTTGTAAAATTGTCGGGATCAACACCCCGTCCCATCGATCGACGAGATGGGATGCCGATCGACGGGTTTGAAGCTGATGTTGAAACCAGTAACCCAGATTCAGCGTTCGAAAGGGGGATGCGGCTAGCCCTTACTTGATCCAAGCTAAGACCCTTGACTGATCGCTAAGAACTGAGAAACCTTGCCCTTGGAGAACACCTAAGTCCACTAACGGACCCCTTAAGCTGCAACGTGGAGGTCCCACCACATACCCCGGAGCTCTCAAGGAACTTCCACTCCCAAGCAAATGCTGAGCCTGGGAACCTTGGAGGGCACTAAAAACGAAATATCGAATTCTAATATCAAATTCTAATATCAAATTCTAATTCCGTCCAAACGAACGGACCCTAATAGTTCTTGATACAAAATCTTTAATTCTTCGCTAGGATATTGAAGCTCTTGAATTAGAAATAAATTGAGTTTGATCGGGAAACCAATAGTTAGTATAAAAAAATCCAACTCTTAATCAAAGTTGTGGTCGACCCCATTACAAAAATCAGAGAGAGAAGTAAATCGTAAGAGAACTCAATTTAAAATCACAATAAAAAGGCAAACGAGAAATCCATAAATGCCGAGGCCTCTCCGAGCGAGGTCTCCCTGACTGACCTTCCTGCGCAATGGGAGACCAGTGAACTGATCGAAGAGGTCGTCAGGACCTCCTCCCTGCCAGTGTCGATTAACCATTGGAACTTTGGTCTCGGCCAAAGGCACAAGGACGAGGCAGGCGAGTACCTGCTATACTGGAACCCCGAGGTCAACAAGGCCTCCATCTCCACCCTCCTTCCCTCTTGGGTGGAGCAGGTGACAGTGAACGGACATGCATTCTCACTCTCCTTCAGGCTTTACGGCCGTGAGGATGCCTCGGTTTACAAGGCTGAGACCGCGAGGACCTTGGCGTATGAAAGCACGCGAGCCCAGCTTCGTTCCCTGGAGCTCGCCCATATGATGGGTCGGCGATGTCTTCAGCTGGAGTGCCATAACGAGGAGCTCATCATCGCCTACAAGAATTCCGCTGCCGAGATCATGAGCCTAAAAGATAGGTTGCTCGCCTCTGATGAGCCTCTCTCTGGCCACCAGGATGGAGTGGTAAGTCTTCGAGCTCTCGCTTCCATCCTCTTCTAACAACGATTCTATGGCTTACCATCTATCTTCTTTACAGGATGCCAAGACCGTCGGGGAGCTTCGTGCTCGCATCTCCAGCCTGGAAAACGAGGTTGCCATGTTGAAAACTTACAACCACGAGTTGACCTGTACCGCCATCCCACCATCCCCTCACCGCCTGAAGGATGATCAGCGAACCAGGGAGGAAGAATGCCGCGAAGCCTCCATCACCGCGGTGCGGTACATCTTTCGAGCCATGCAGGGAGCCGGCTTGCTATCTGCCTAAGACGCTGACCTGACGATCGAGGATGTGGTCCCGGAGCTGTTCATGGCAGCCCCGCCACCAGCGGACAGCGAGGACGAGCTGTCCGTCGGTGAACATTAGAAAAACTTGTATTTTTACTTTCTGTATTTTTGGCTGGCGAGGACGCCGCAACATATGTAACTGACTTTAATGAAATAGAAATGACAATTTTGCCCACCTGTTTGTTGTATTATCGCCTTCTATGTATGCTACTTTTTCCTCGCACTTATATTACTACTTTTTTGCCATTTTATTCTCCGTGCTCGCGTCCGCCTACCACGTAGTCACCCAACTTTGGCTCAGAACGCGTACTCACCATATCAGTTCTCGCCTTTTTTGTCTATCTTAAGGTCGCGTGTTTTAGGGTCAACCCTTCGAGTCTCCATCTCGCGGGGAGTGAGCCTTCACCCTTTTGACTTCGGCGAGCGAGATCCCTACATGGCCTCTCACCCTATTCCCAGGGATTTTGAGTGATCCTTTTCACTCCCCTCTTACACTATCCAGTGTTCGGCCTGCCTGTCCGAGATGGTCACTGCTCTTCCCCTTCTATATTTTTGCAAGGGCCCTGTCTTGCAGGAAGCCTTCTGCCCCTAGCACGCGGGGTGAGCTCTCTCCCTCTTCCTTTGTCGTGCGAGGTCATCCTTTCTCACCGAGCGAGATGACCCTTTTCTGGTAACCCTGCCAGCCTCTCTAGAGATCAACATGACCCACCGTCTATGAGAGCCCGACAGCGGAATCAATCTGGGGCATTCCAGCACCAAAGAACTTGTTAACCTGCCAGCCTCTCCAGAGATCAACCTGACCCACCGTCTATGAGAGCCCGACAGCGGAATCGATCTGGGGCATTCCAGCACCAAAGAACTTGTAACCCTGTCAACCTCTCCAGAGATCAACATGACCACCGTCTATGAGAGCCCGGAAGCGGAATTGATCTGGGGCATTCCAACACCAAAGAACTTATTAACCTGCCAGCCTCTTCAGAGATCAACCTGACCCACCGTCTATGAGAGCCCGACAGCGGAATCGATCTGGGGCATTCCAGCATCAAAGAACTTGTAACCCTGCCAGCATCTCCAGAGATCAACCTGACCCACCGTCTATGAGAGCCCGACAGCGGAATCGATCTAGGGCATTCCAGCACCAAAGAACTTGTAACCCTGCCAGCCTCTCCAGAGATCAACCCGACCCACCGTCTATGAGAGCCCGGCAGCAGAATCGATCTGGGGCATTCCAGCACCGAAGAACTTGTAACCCTGCTAGCCTCTCCAGAGATCAACCTGACCCACCATCTATGAGATCCTGACAGCGGAATCGATCTGGGGCATTCCAACACCAAAGAACTTGTAGCCCTGCCAGCCTCTCCAGAGATCAACCTGACCCACCATCTATGAGAGCCCGGAAGCAGAATAGATCTGGGGCATTCCAGCACCAAAGAACTTGTAACCCTGCCAGCCTCTCCAGAGATCAACCTGACCCACCGTCTATGAGAGCCCGGCAGCGAAATCGATCTGGGGCATTCCAGCACCAAAGAACTTGTAACCCTGCCAGCCTCTCCAGAGATCAACCTGACCCACAGTCTATGAGAGCCTGTCAGCGGAATCGATCTGGGGCATTCCAGCACCGAAGAACTTGTAACCCTGCCAGCCTCTCTAGAGATTAACCTGACCCACCGTCTATGAGAGCCCGACAGCGGAATCGATCTGGGGCATTCCAGCACCAAAGAACTTGTAACCCTGTCAGCCTCTCCAGAGATCAACCTGACCTACCGTCTATGAGAGCCCGACAGCGGAATCGATCTGGGGCATTCCAGCACCAAAGAACTTGTAACCATGCCAGCCTCTCCAGAGATTAACCTGGCCCACCGTCTATGAGAGCCCATCAGCGGAATCGATCTAGGGCATTCTAGAACCAAAGAACTTGTAACCCTGCCAGCCTCTCCAGAGATCAACCTGACCCACCGTCTATGAGATCCCGTCAGCAGTATCGATCTGGGGCATTCCAGCACCAAAGAACTTGTAACCCTGCCAGCCTCTCCATAGATCAACCTGACCCACCATCTATGAGAGCCCGACAGCGGAATCGATCTGGGGCATTCTAGCACCAAAGAACTTGTAACCATGCTCAGAAGTGAGCATACCGGAAGAATTAGCGTGCACGTGGGGCATTCTAGCACCAAAGAACTGTGAATCGATCTGGGGCATCCACTATAACAAAACGGCAATTCCTAGACTGCCCCCCCCCCCAGGACTACATGGAGTCTCACTCCCCCCTCTACCTCCTTCCTCTCCTAGGAGAATCTGAACAACGGGCCATCTGAGTCCAACACCCTTCGTGCCTTCACCTGCATCTCATCAAACGCCTTCTTAAAGATAACGTTGACCGAGCTCCCGTTATCCACGAGGATCCGAGAAACGGTGAAGTTCTCGATCGCTGTCTGAATGACCAGCGCATCGCAGAACGGGTCTTCATGACCCGAATATCCTTCTGAGTGAATAAGATCTTCTATGCTGGGGGTGGGGTTAGGGATGTCGAAGCTATGCTACGACGGTACATGGTATGGAAGCTGGCCTTGCGGGTCGCCTCAATCCCTACCCCCCCCCCCCTCATGGATCACCCCGATCCCCCCTCGGTCCCCCACATTGGCCCGGTCTTTGCACCTCTCGTCCTCCTCGTCCTGAGACAGGAACTCCTTGATCCTCACCGTCTACTTCTCCCGCGGCGTCGGTTCCCTGGCTCCCTTCATCTCTAGAAATTCTGGGTAGGTGGTCGTTGCGTGACACTCCTCATCATGGAAGTCACAATAAGGCAACGCCACCTACCTCCTCTCGGCCTCCGCCCCCTATTCCCCCTTCTTCTTCCTGCTCCCACTACTGCTCCTGCCACTTCTCTCCTTCCTATTCCTCCTATTCCTCGAATGATTGTCATGGCCTGCTGAGGCGGGGGAGACATCTGCCTCGGACCTTTCCTCCATCCCAACTGGCGGGGTCTTCCCTGACCCCCATGGAAGTTACCCCCTCCCGGGGCGTAACCCCTCCCTTGAACCTGTGCTCCTCCTCCTTGATGCCTCCACCCCACCTCCGGGGCCCTGGGCTCTTATCTTCTCCACACTTCCTGTTGCTTGACTTCCGGCTCACTGAGCTTTGCTAGCCTCTTAGTGAGCTCTGGATTAGCCTCCTCTCCCTCTATCTCCTCTGCCACCCTCTCTATCAACTCCTCGTAGGAGACGGGGGCCTTCCTCTTCAAGCTCATCTTCAAAAAACTCTTCCTCAGCCCTACCGTGAAGGCGAGCTGGAGGGCAAACCCTGGCATCTTCTGGGTAAGCAGAACCTTCTCCTGGAATCTGTCCGCATAGCGGGCCAGTGACTCCCCCGGTTCTTGCTTGACCTTGAAGAGCGACTCGGCATCCCTCTTCCTTTTCTTCGAAGTCAAGAAACGCAACAAGAAGCCTCGACGCAAGTCCTCAAACTGGTAGATCGACCCGGCTGGGAGTTGATGGAACCAGTCCCTAGCCTTCTCCTTTAGAGTGACGGCGAAGAGCCAACACTTGAAAGCATCTGACATCGGGCGGATGGAGACCGAGTCCTCGAACGACTGCAAGTGCTGGACAGGGTCATCCTTTCCGTAGTAGTAGACCCTATCCCACTCCCTGAGCCCTTCTGGGACTGGTGCGGAAAGCACCAGCTCGCAAAAAGGACTGCTCCCGCTCGCGGTCCTCTCCTGCTCGACTTGTCCCACCACTTCTCTCGCAGGACTCGAGCTCACCAGAGCCGCGCTTGCTGGGGCCACGCTTGTCAGGGATGCACTCGCCGGAACAGCGCTCGTTGGAACTGCGCTCGCCGGGACTGGACCTGCCGGTGTGGCGTTCGCTGGGCTGGCAAAGAGCTCTCGCCTGAAGATATCTCGCCCTGCTCCTGCTACCTCCTTCCCTGCCCTTCCGCCCGGGGCACACTCGTCGACCCCAGAGGGGGGAGCAACTGAGGTGCTGGGGTCGCGAACTCGCTTCGCACCAAGGTGAAGGCGAGATCGATGCTCTCGAGGACCTCTCTCTTAAAGTCCGCGAACATCCCCAATGTCACTGTCGGCTGCAAGCCGCTAAACTCATCGCCCTGCTCTTCATCTCCCGCCATGTTGCTTCCTTGAAACTTTCTTGCACAAGTTGTTGTCCATGCTCACCGCACCAAAAATGTTGGAATCGGGATTCGGTCCAACGAGGAGTTCGGACCCCAAAGATGGGTGCAACCCACACTTACTGATCCCTCGAAACATCCTGACCGAAGACTAGGAACTAAGACCCTTGGCGACAGTGTGGAGGTCCCACCACACACCCCGAAGATCGTAGAGCGCTTCCCCTCCTAAGCCAAGAACTGAAGCTGGGCACCTTGGAGAGCTTTGAGAGCTAACCAAAGATGACCTGAGGAGAGAGAAGCCAAGAAGAAGTCCCCTCCAAAGGTGCCCTTAGGGTCCATTTATAGATTTTCTGAACTGATCTGCTAATAGCGGGGTTCCGCCTTTTGGTTTTACTAAACGCACCCCAAATTGGCCTGCTAACAGCCAAACTCCGCTATTTTGAAGGGCTGCTGGCAGCCCACCAAGGGCAGAAGGGTAATTTCACCTCCTTAGCCCCTGGGCAAGTGGCCTGCAAGAGCTCCACTCCTGGCACTCCTCGCAAGTCTCCCAGTGAGTACCGCCCGCGAACCCTCCTTAGGCGAGCGGCCCATGAAGGCTATGCTCTCCTACCTTCTGGCGACCACCAACCAAGTCCAAGCCTTACCAGCTCCTCTGCGAGGTCACCCTGGTTCGCCTCCCTCAGCTCTCGCGACTTCTTAGTGGCGAGATGACTATTTCCAGCCTAGGTCACACATCTTCGAGCCTTACCCCCTTGGGCGAACACGGGGTTATACACTGCTGCTCCTACTTCTTTGTTCTTGTGGGCATTCAGGAGCAATGTGCCCTGGTTTGTTGCAAGTGAAGCAGATAATCTCCTTCTTTGGAGTTTTATCATATCTGGGCCTTGAGCCCCTTTCTCTTCTACTTGAATCTTCTGTCTTGACCCATTTCTTGAATCTCCTTGCTAGGAGACTGAACATTTCATCTTCAGGAGTGGAGGGCTCTCCTTCAGTAGCTTTCAGAGCAAGGCTCCTTTGGATAGGAGCTGGAGTTGTCTCCCTTTCCTCTTATTCAGCCCTGTTTTTCAAAAGCATCTCATATGACTTAAGATTTCCTTGCAAAGCCTTAGTTGAGATTTCTCCGTGGCATTTGGACACTCTGATTGCCTAGATCCATGAATCCCATGAGCTAGGGAAGCACATGAGGATTTTATCATTAATTTTAGTCAAGGATATCTCCTTGTCCAAGCCTCTGAGCTCATTAATGATAATGTTGAATCTGTCATACATATCAGCAATTATTTCTTCAGCTTTCTTCTGAAAGTTCTCATACTGGGATATAAGAAGGGACTTCCTTTCCTTTCTTTCATCAGCACTTCCTTCTACAAGTCTGGAAAGTGACTCCCAGATTTCTTTAGCTGATTGACAATTAGCAACTTTCTGGAAAATGTCATCTGACATTGTGGAGACCAGAATATTCATAGCTTTGGCATCACATGCCTTTTGCTTTTTCTCTGTTTCAGTCCACTCTACCCTGGGCACAGGTTCCTGAGTTGAATTCTCACTGACATCTTTCTTCTATGGAGTTGGTGGACCTGAAATAATGACATCAAAGATGTCTTCATCAATAGAGTTCAAGTAAAGTTTTATTCTGGCCTTTCAGAGTGTAACCTTATTCAGGTTACACACTGGAGGTCTTGTTTAGGCATAATCCTTAGAACTCATTTTCTTTATAAAATATATTTGAAAAAAAAATAAGAGTAGGAGGCCTTTTTGATCAAGGTGTTAACCTCTTAATGATCAACCTCCCTCTGATATCAATTGAAAGTGCATGGTGTGCCTCTGAGAATCCTCTAGGGGGGGGTGAATAGAGATTTAAATATTTTTTCTATCATAATTGTACAGACAATAAAACTTACTAAGGTGTTATGCACTCAAACCAAAACCACAGGCAGAATAAATGAAATAATGATTGCTGAAAGTAAATGTTGAGAAAGTAAATGGGACAGCACAGAAAAGCACAACACAGACACAAGGAATTTTATAGAGGTTCCCCAAAATATGGGTACTCCTCTCTTCTACCACGTGGTAAGAATGCACCACATGTGCCTGAGTCTTTTGATAAGGAGACTCTTAGAACCAAAGATCTTTTGATAAGGAGATCTTGAACCACATATCTTTTAATAAGGAGATCTTGAACCACAGATCTTTTGATAAGGAGATCTTGAACCACTGAATCCTTTGGAAGAGGGATTCTTAATACTCTTTTACAGTTGAGAAAAAGGTGAAGGAAAGAAGGAAGAAGTAATGAGAAGAATTCTGCTATCAGAATTCTGATGAAGCCTTCTGCTTCAATTTTCTCTTTTATGGATCTGCTAAAGATGAACCTCTGCTTTTGATAGAGATGATATGCAGAGGTTATGAGCTTCAGATCCTATCTCTTTCTTCTATTGAAATCTGGTTGTTGTATGATATTTGATGAAGAGCAGCCTTCTGTTTTTCACTGTACTGAGAGAGAGTTCTTGGTGTTAACGGTCTTTTGGGGTTCAGGAGGAAGAAGAAGAAGTAGAACCCTAATCGACAAAATATAGAATATGTGTTGAATTGTATGATGTCTTCTCTCTAATCTTCTTATTTATTGTCCATCCTTTAATTTGAATTTGTTTCCTCTTTAAGAGTGTGCTGAAAATGTATTTGCCTGGACAATTTCTCTTCCTTTCCTCATTTGTTCTCGACCTGTCTGCCAACTGTCTTGATCCTTTCCAAGAAAGCTTTTGTAGTCTTCTTTATTGCTCCTTTCTATTCTTGGCAATAAATGAGCCATTGTAGAACGGTCTTCAGTATTGTGGGCCTTGAGAGAGAGTTCCAAAATTACAGCTGAAAAGGTTTCCTTTTCAGACTGTATTCGAAGTTGCGTCGATTTCTCTTTCTCTCTTATCGATGCACCTTCGAGTTCTTGTAAAAGAAGCTTCGAATTCATTCTTGCTCTGATTGAACTCTGTTGTCTTCATTGCGTCGATTATTATCGACATAACCATCTAGTGGAAGGCTTGGCTCTGAACTTCATCATCTATGTCAAATTATAGTCGACGTTGCGTCGACTTCAGATGGCTTTGACAGATTCTTTCTTCTGCGTTGAGTTGAAGTCAAAGTTGCGTCGACTTATAGTGATACTTCGATATGTCCATTTCCTCTACGTCGACATACTTTCAACGTTGCGTCGACTTGATCTACTTCGATAGAAAGTTGAGTTGCTTGGACTTCTAGTCTAAGTTGCATCGACATGAATTCGATGTTGCATCGATTTCTATTCAACGCAATTGTTGACTTAACCCAAATTCTGCTTGTCTTGATCTGGTCTTGTCACCCTAAGTTGAGTGAGATATCCTAAGACATCTAATGACCTTATTACCCTCACTATACAATGAGTAATTAAAACCTAAGAGATAAAACCACTTTAGATAAATTGTTAAGTTAAATCTAAGTAGTTTTTCCCAACACCTCGCCCTCGGGACTCACTCGCCGCGAGTCGGCGAGCCTCTACCCGATTCGCATATGCCTGATTCTCCATTTTACCCTTCGGCAAACACGGGGTTGTCCAGTTTCACTTAGCTTCGTTGCAATCTTTCAACACTAGAAGTTTGTGAGTCTTGAAGGAATAGTCCATCTTAAGAATGTAGATTGTTAACGCCAAGTTTTGATTGCTACAAACTTCACTAGCGGAATAAGAGAAGATAGCATTTCAAGGATGATTATATATTGTCTAGATTGCTCCAAGGCTAAGAGGATAAGTAAACAAGGAGAGTAGTGAACTAACTCTTTGGGGTATACATGGATGTTTGCCAGGTTATATATATATATATGCAATTTTCGTAATCAAGAAAGTCGGTGTAAGGTGTTAGGAATTTTCTCAGACTTTTGAGTTAATTGAAGGAGATAACTACTTAATACACAACCTAAGGAGCGGTTGTGTTTTACTTAATGCAAAGTGCGATGTAATTTGTTTACAAATTTACAAGGAACATGTGCAAATTTGCCCTCAAAGGATCTAAATTTGAAGCATCATACAATTAAGGGTAGGTGTTGTATAATCTCCTTGACAAAGAAAATTTTTAAATGCCATTGTGAGAATTTGAAAATAACAGGAATTTTTATTTCCAAAAAACTAAGTATTACAAGAGTATTGTCTCCTTTATATAGACTAGGAGGGAAACAGTAAAATACAAATATACGATGTGGGACTAAATACAAATACACAATACTCAAGAGAGCTGGGCGGTCAGGGCGATCAACAATATTGAGACCGCAGCGACCTCTGCGATCTGGAGTGAGATTCGGCGGTCACACGACAGGAGAAAGGTCGTGTGACAGAGGAGACCATCGGACGGTTAGATCGTTGTGGCGAACATTCCCCCATAATAGAGAGACCGGGAGGGCCAGACCGCTTCTCTTCTTAAGACGCGCTCTGGTATATCCGAGATAAATTGGCAGTCTGGAGCATGGAGACCGCTGAGACCGCTGGCTCTAGATCGCTTGGAGAGACGGAATGATGCTGACCTTTATGAGACGCGATCTCGCATGCTTGAGGAGAACAGGCGGTCTGATTCTGGGAGACCGCACAGACTGCGGCTATCAAACAGTTGTCTGATAGGGCTGGAGATCGCCGACCTTTATCTTGCACAATCTCGCATATCTGAGGAGCATCAGTCTGATTCTGAGAGACCGCACCGACCGCTGGCTTCAGATCGCGCGGCTTCAAACCTTCGAGACCGCTTGGGTTCAACACTCCCCCGCAAGCTGGAGCATATATATCAATCATGCCTAGCTTGTTACACACATCGGAGAAGGATGAAGATATAGGTTTGGTGAAGATATCAGCCAGCTCTTTATCCGAAGTAACGAAGGGAGTGCAGATTTGTTTCTTCAAGATTTCTTTCCTGATGAAATGACAGTCCACTTCAATGTGTTTGGTTCTCTCATGAAAGACTGGGTTCTGAGATATATAGATTGCAGCTTTGTTGTCACAGAACATTGGTAAAGGATGATTGTAAACTTCTCCTAAGTCAAGAAGGAGAGTTCGTAACCACTTTAACTCGCATGTAGTTTGGGCCATGCTCCTGTACTCGGCCTCAGCACTTGATCTGGAAACTACTGCTTGTTTCTTGCTCTTCCAGTTCACCAGATTTCCTCCCACGAAGGTACAGAACCCAGATGTGGATTTCCTGTCCCCTTTATCATCAGCGTAGCTAGCATCTGAGTAGGCTTCTATCTTGAGATGGTTGTTCCTTTGAAACAGAAGTCCCTTTCCTGGAGATCCCTTAACGTATTCTAATATTTTTAAAGCAGCTTGAAGATGACATTCCTTCGGAGCTTGCATGAATTGTCTGACCTTTCCAACAGCATAGCAGATATCAGGTCTTGTTACAGTTAGGTAGATGAGCTTGCCTACAAGACGACGATATCTAGTGCTATCAAGTAGAGGAGGAGAGTTATCAGTCCAGAGTTTGTCGTCTCCAATTGCCATTGGATACTTAGCAGGTTTAGAACCCAGAAGACCTGTTTCCTTTAGAAGGTCAATAGCATACTTCCGTTGTGAGAGAACAATGGAGCTATGCTTCCTTGAGATTTCAATGCCCAGAAAGTACTTGGGAGTCCCCATATCTTTGGTCACAAAGTGTTGGAGAAGATGTTTCTTTGTAAGGGAGACACCTTCAACGTCATCACCTGTGAGAAGGATGTCATCAACGCATACAGCCAGAATAACCATTCCATGAGATGTCTTACGAATGAAGAGAGAGTGATCCGCAGAACTACGGACAAATCCAATGATCTTGATAACTTCGTTAAATTTTTCGAACCAGGTGCGAGGACTTTGCTTAAGACCATAGATGGCCTTCTGTAGCTTACATACACGAGTCTCCCCCGGAGCAACATACCCTGGAGGTTGCTCCATGAAAACAACCTCTTGAAGGTCACCGTAGAGAAAAGCATTCTTGACATCCAATTGAGAGAGTTGCCAACCTTTGTTGACGGCCACAGAGAAGAGGACCCTGATGGTCGTAAGACGAGCGACGGGTGATAAAGTGTCAAAGAAGTCTACTCCATATGTCTGAGTAAATCCTTTGGCAACCAAGCGAGCTTTGTAGCGGTCAACAGAGCCATCAGCATGATATTTTATCACAAAGTCCAATCTACACCCAACAACATCTATCCCAATTGGTGGAGGAACAAGAGTCCAAGTGCCACGGTCCTGAAGGGTGGAGATTTCATCATCCATGGCAGCCTTCCACTGTGGGATGGCAAGAGCTTCCTGATAATTGGTTGGGGTGGCTGTATCTGTAATAGCAATAGCAAATGCCCTAGCAGAGGGGGTAAGTTGAGCATAAGTTACAACATCATGAATAGAATGTTGCGTACATGAGCGAACTCCCTTTCGAAGAGCAATAGGAAGGTCTTCAGTAGTGACTGTATCTGCAGGAGAGTCATCATCGGAAGAAGATAGTGCTGGCCCAAGAGTTGGGAGAGAAGGCCCTGGAGTAGGAGGACAGGTGGAAGGAGATGTTGGAGGTGGTGGAAGGAAAGGAAGAAAAGGAGGAGATGGGAGAGTAGGTGGTGGTGATGGAGAGTAAATCAGCGGTGTTGTCAAACTAGGCGTAGGAGGCAGCGAGGTGGAAGAGGTAGAAAAGTATGGAACATTTTCAAAGAAGGTGACATCAGCGGAAACACATTGTTTGCGAAGAAGAGGGTCATAGCACCGGTACCCTTTCTGAGTTGGAGAATAACCAACAAAGATGCATTTAACTGCCCGAGGAGAGAGTTTGTCGCGACCTGGGGAAGGAATGTGGACAAACGCAGTACAACCGAACACCTTGAGAGCTAAGGAGAAGGGTTGTGAAGTGGGATAGAGTATAGAGAAGGGGGTGGAGCCTTGAAGAAGGGTGGAGGGAATGCGGTTAATGAGATAGCAGGAGATGAGGATGGCATGACCCCAATAGGTTTTGGGCATATTCATCTGGAAGAGTAAGGTGCGAGCCATGTCGAGGAGGTGTCGATTCTTACGTTCCGCTATCCCATTTTGTTGAGAAGTATAAGGACAACTAGTCTGATGTATAAGACCATGGTTCATGCAAAACTCAGAAAATTGATGAGAAACATACTCTTTAGTATTATCAGTGCGAATAGCCTTGATAGATACTCCAAACTGAGTGGAAATTTCATTATAGAAAGTTTTAAAAACAGAAAAAAGATCTGAGCGTTCTTTTAACAGATACACCCAAGTACATCGAGAGTAGTCATCAATAAAGGTAACAAAATACAAACTACTCCCACCTACAGTCTTGGTAGGAGAAGGACCCCAGATGTCCGAGTGGAGGAGATCAAAGGGACGAGTCGAGCTACGTCCATGTTTGGCAGGATAGGAAGCCCGATGGTGCTTTCCTAGTTGACAAGCTTCACAGTTGAGAGGAGAGGTATCTCTGGTGAGGTGAGGTAGAAGTTGATACAGCAGCCGAGGTGGAGGATGACCAAGACGGAGGTGCCATTGATGGAGAGAATCTGAGACGGTAGAGGCAGAGTGAGCAGCAAGAACGTCAAGGAAGTAGAGGCCTCCACTCTCAGTCTCAGTAGCAACTATCTCCTTCGTATGAAGATCCTGAAAATAACAGTTAGTCGAGAGTAAACATAATAGAGCATTGTAATTGTTGAGAGAGAGTCTTGACTGATAGTAAGTTGCATGGAAAATTAGGCACATAAAGAGTGTTCTGAAGAGAGATAGTCGGAGTGACTTGAACTATGCCAGTCCCACACACATGTGAGGGGGAACCATCAGCGGTGAGAACCGGAGGTAAATTCTTGTGCTCTAGTAATTGGGAGAAAAGTTGAGGGTTCCCTGTCATATGATTTGTTGCACCAGAATCAATAAGCCATTTACCTTCAATAACCACGTGCACGCTACCTGAGGAGGTAGCAACAGAAGTAGACGGTGATCTAATATCTGGTGAAGAGGCGGCAGCAAGAGGGAAAAGGTGAGGATGCTTGAGATAGAAACGATCAATTGGGTGACCCTTCCGACCACAATGAGAATAGATGTGTCGCGGAGGTCCACGACCACCAAGAGAACCACCACGACCACCAGGGTGACCACGTTCAGCCCGGTGAGCAAAGTTCTCTAGAGGAGGGGAAGACAACAAGGGTCGTTGGAGAAGGGAGGTAACAGCAGAGACCCGAGCAGCGGTGACATCAAGAGTTGGAGACTCAGCTTCTCCAAGGATTTGTTGTCGTATCATATCATAAGACTCCGGAAGACGGAGAAGGTAACACACAACCAGGAGCTCTTGGAAGTGTTTATGTTGTTCAGTGAGATCAGCAGAGAAGGGGCGATGTTGAAGGAGTTCAGCCCCAAGGGCCTGAACTGCTTGATATGTTGTGGTAGGATCCATGGTTGGGCGGGCAAAGAGATCAGCATACAAGGTGTAAATGTGGGACGTTTTGGCGCCTTTGGAGTAAAGGGCCGCAAGATGCTGCCATGCTGCCTTGACTGTCTCATCATGACGAATGATAGGAAGACACTCATCAGAGAGACTGTTAGCAAGCCAGGTGCGGACCATAGCATCGCTAGCATCCCAATCATCAAAGGTAGCAGATCCTGTGGGAGGGGGATCATCGGTGAGATGGTGGCGTTTGCGTTGAGAGCGTAAGAGAAAGGTGAAGGAGACACTCCAATCAGGATAATTAGCTCCAGTGAGCTTGGATGTTGTGCCAAGGTTGCCCGAGGAAGAGGTAGAAATAGCCACAGGAGTGGGCGGGGATGGAGGGGGGTGTGGGGTAGCATTCACAGAAGGGGTACCCATGAGAGAGATCGCGCGGTCTCGCGGATATAAGGGAGATCACGCGAACTAGAGGAGGAAGAGAGGAGATCGCACAGAGTGTGCAGTCAGAAGAAAATGAGACCGGTCGAAGAGATCGCTACCTCTGATACCATGTGAGAATTTGAAAATAATAGGAATTTTTATTTCCAAAAAACTAAGTATTACAAGAGTATTGCCTCCTTTATATAGACTAGGAGGGAAACAGTAAAATATGATGTGGGACTAAATACAAATACACAATACTCAAGAGAGCTGGGCGGTCAGGGCGATCAACAATATTGAGACCGCAGCGACCTCTGCGATCTGGAGTGAGATTCGGCGGTCACACGACAGGAGAAAGGTCGTGTGACAAAGGAGACCGTCGGACGGTTAGATCATTGTGGCAAACATTCCCCCATAATGGAGAGACCGGGATGGCCAGACCGCTTCTCTTCATAAGATGCGCTCTGGTATATCCGAGATAAATCGGCAGTCTGGAGCATGGAGACCGCTGAGACCGCTAGCTCTAGACCGCTTGGAGAGACGGAATGATGCTGACCTTTATGAGACGCGATCTCGCATGCTTGAGGAGAACAGGTGGTCTGATTCTGGGAGACCGCACAGACCGCGGTTATCAAACAGTTGTCTGATAGGGCTGGAGATCGCCGACCTTTATCTTGCACAATCTCGCATATCTGAGGAGCGGCGGTCTGATTCTGAGAGACCGCACAGACCGCTGGCTTCAGATCGCGCGGCTTCAAACCTTCGAGACCGCTTGGGTTCAACAGCCATGATGTAGTAACTCAATTATTGTAACTAATAATTATTGAGTGTGTTGTCGGTTAATGAATTTGATTAGGTAATATTTTGTTGATCGCAAGAGAAAATCGACATGAATTGTGAATTCGGTGCAAGTCTAAGTAGGATCTAGATCAAACAAAAGTAGGGCTTGATTTAGGTACTCATGTTCTAAAGGAGGATGAGGTGATGATAATCTCATGAAAAGTGTGGTATCATAGATTTACCTTATTCATGATCCTGAGACGATGATTCATAATATCATCGGGACAAATTGTTAAACATCACGGGCCGAACAAATTTGGACTGTTGGAATCATTGGAAACATAAAGTTAATAAGTTTAAAATCCTTGAGGCAATAACATCATGTTTGGGAATTTGTAGATTTAAATGGGATAATTATTGGGAACAGTGCCCTGCAATATTCCTGATTTGAAGAAGTGTTCAGCTCAATGATAAATGCAAGTTGTATTTAACATTCCATCTAGTTTATGCTTGCAGAGATCGACAATATGTCATGTACTTTAATGACTTCACGAAGTACTATATCGTCGAGAAGAATAGGAGACATCGTCGACAAAGTATGCTTGTCATCATGATATTGAGTAAAGCAAACTCAGAAGGAAGATCATCGAGCTCAGAAGGAAGATCGTCGAGCTCAGAAGGAAGATCGACGACCGCTGAGATTTGGCGTGTTCGTCAAGCACAGAAGGAAGATCGTCGAGCTCAGAAGGAAGATCGACGACCGATGAGATTTGGTGTGTTCGTCGAGCGCAGAAGCAAGATCGTCGAACTCGGAAGGAAGATCGTCGACCGCTCAGACTCGGCAAGATCGTCGAACGAAGAATGCAGATCATCGAACGAAGGATGGCAAGTTCGTCGATCGCAGAATGCTGTTTGTCGAACGCAGAGAAGATGCAGTATCGTCGACTTCACTAAAGTGGTTGTGTCGTCGAGAAAGAACAAACATCGTCGTAAAGAACGCATGTCGTCGAGAGAACAATATGATCACGATGACATGATGCAAGAAGGAAGATCGCGACGACATAGTCAGAGATAGCTTGTCGTTGTAATGATGCAAATATCTTCAAGACAGGATTCAAATCTTGCGGACGTGTTGTCAGCAATTAATGTCGCCGCCTGATTGTCTAATCAGCGCGTGCTCTTAAGGAAGGGAGCGTCTGACACTTAAGGCGCTTTTTCAGAAGACCGTTGGGGACCTCGCAGTCTTATAAAAGAGATAAGAGGTTGCCCTAACACGGTATCAATCAATCGATCAAAAAGAGAGAAAAAGAAGAACGAGGAAGAATCCCGCCGCTACACTTCAATAGAATAGTATTCTCGGCGGAGAAGAACAAGATCAAGTAGAGAGCAAGCATCAAGTGCTCTCTGAAGAATCAGTCATCATCATCGACTGAAAAGTAGCCGATCAACACCAGGCAAAAGTAGTAAAGGCTGAAGAAGATCCAGTGCTGAATCTCCAAATCAAGAAGAATCTTCTTCAACCTAAAGAAGCCAATCTTCATCGGGCTGAAGTTGCCAATCTTCATCGTAACAGTTATTTCTACTGTATTTTCTTGTAAGATTTGCGGGCCATCTTGTCTAGCTTGAGGGCTAGAGAGTTGTGAGGCTTGAGGGCCAGGGCAGTGCACTTGCGAGTGCGATTTGTCGAGCTTGAGGGCTCGGGGGCAGTAGGGGCTTGCGGGCCTAGGCTGTTGGGACTTGCGGGTCCATGTTGTAGGGCTTGAGGGCCTGAGTGTCGAGCTTGCGGGCTCGGGGGCAGTAGGGGCAGTAGGGGCTTGCGGGCCTAGGCTGTTGGGACTTGCGGGTCCGTGTTGTAGGTCTTGAGGGCCTGAGTGTCGAGCTTGCGGGCTCGGGGGCAGTAGGGGCTTGCGGGCCTAGGCTGTTGGGACTTGCGGGTCCGAATTGTAAGGCTTGAGGGCCTGAAGATTTGGCGGCATTTGCCGAGCCTAGCACACTGCTAGGTAGGCGCAGAGAGAGAGAGGACTACTCAAGACAACCGGTCTTGAGGAACCTCTATAGATCGTTATGTGTTTTTCTATGGTTTGTTCTTTACTTTACGTATCTGTTAATCAAGAATCAGGATCATCTAAAAAGGGGATAATATAATTTGAAAAACCTATTCACCCCCCCCCCCCCTAGGTGATAAAGTAGGCACCCCATAAACAACAATAATGTCATGGCAAGTGAGGTGGTGTGATTGCGGAAATTGATTATTATGCAAATTAGAAGTCAAGAGAGGTGAAAATTCACGATGCAAAAGGAAGAGCTTGTCAGAGCCATCCAAACAAGTCGACACAACGTTGACTACAATTTGACGCAGAAGTTAAGAGATCAAGTCCAATGCTTCAACTCGACGGGTACGTCGATAAGGTATCGACGTAACGTCGACATCTGAGTTCAGCCAAAGCTAATAAGAAATTTGAAGTTACGTCGATAAGAACTCAGAGGTGCGTCGATGTGAGGATTGATGAAGTCGACGCAACGTCGAATACAGTCAGTAAAAGGAAGTTTTTCCAGCTGTCCTTTTGGGTTCTTTTCAGAAGGACCACCAGGCTAGAGACAGTTCTCCAATCGCTCGTTTGTTGCCAAGAATAGAATGAAGCATTCCAGGACACAGCAAATCATTTTTGGAAGCTATTCAAAATGGATTGACGGTTCGAGAACAAAAGAACAAAGGAAAATATATGAATTCCTTTTCAGGACAAGCCAAAAGGAGAAAGGTTTTTGAAAATACAATCAAACACGATAAGTATGCAGAAACAAGAGAAGAACAACAACAGAAAGAAGAATAGTGATTACATTATTCTGTCTGTCGATTAGGGTCTTCATCTTCTTCCTCCTCAAACCCTAAGAGACAGATTTACAGAAGAGCACTCTCTGCACAGGAATATAATCTGCTGCTTCTTCTTCATTATCATATAGCAGCAGAACAACAACTAGTGTTGAGAGAAAAAGGATCAAGCAAAACAACCCTTGCAAATCATCACTATCATAAGCAATGGTTCATCAAATCAAATCCTGTGAAAGAAAGTCAGAAACATCAACAAAGCTTCTGAAGATTTCTGAGAACATAATTCTCTCCTTCTCCTTCTCACTTTCTTCTTCTTATTTCCTTCACTTGTATAGAGTTTTAAGAATCCATCTTCCAAAGAATTCAGTGGTTCAAGATCTCCTTATCAAAAAATCTGAGTGGTTCAAGATCTCCTTAACAAAAGATCTGAGTGGTTCAAGATCTCCTTATCAAAAGATCTTTGGTTCTAAGAGTCTCCTTATCAAAAGACTTAGGCATAGGTTGTGCGATCCTACCAGGGAGGTAGAAGAGAGGACTACCCATATTTTGGGGAACCTCTCTAAAAATCTTGTGCCTTCTGTGCTGTGCATTTTCTGTGTTGTCCAATTTATAGCTTGCTATTTTCCTGCTTTATATTTACAGCACTTATTTATTCTGTGTGGGTTTTGTTCAGTGCATAATACCTTAGTACTTTTATTGTATGCATAGTTAGGGTAAAAATATTTAAATCTCTATTCACCCCCCCCCCCCTGTAGAGAATTCTCAGAGGCACACTGTACACTTTCAATTGGTATCAGGGGGAGGTTAATCATTAAAAGGTTAACACCTTGAGAAAAAGACCTCCTACTCTCATTTATTCATTTTAAAATTAATTAAAACTATTTTTAAAGAAGATGAGTTCTAAGAATTATGCAACAATAAGACCTCTAGTGTGTAATCTGAACAAGTTTGTATTCTGGAAGGCCAGAATAAAATTGTATATGAACTCTATTGATGAGGACATCTTTGATGTTATCTTAACAGGTCCTCCAGCCCCATACAAGAAAGATGTCAGTGGAGCTTCAACATAGGAACCTATACCCAGGGCTGAGTGGACAGAGAAGAAGCAGAAGGCATGTGATGCCAAAGCTATGAACATTCTGGTATCCACCATGTCAGATGACATCTTTCAGAAGATAGCTGACTACCAATCAGCCAAAGAGATATGGGAGTCTCTTTACAGAATGGTAAAAGGAAGTTCTGATGAAAGAAAGGATAGGAAGTCCCTTCTCATATCCCAATATGAGAACTTTCAAAAGAAAGCTGATGAAAATGTTGCTAAAATGTATGACAGATTCGGCATCATTATTAATGAGCTAAGGAGTCTGGACAAGGAAATTTCCTTGATAGAGATCAATAATAAGATCCTAATATGCTTCCCTAGCTCATGGAATTCAAGGATCTGGGCCATCAGAGAGTCCAGATGCCATAGAGAAACAATCTCTACTGATGCTTTGTTAGGAAAGCTCAAGTCATATGAAATGCTGCTGAAAAGCAGAGCTGAAATAGAGGCAAAGGAGACAACCCCAACTCCTACTCAAAGGAACCTTGCTCTGAAAGCTACTGAAAGAGAGCCCTCCACTCCTGAAGATGAGATGTTCAGTCTCCTAGCAAGGAGATTCAGAAAATGGGTCAAGACAGAAGACTCAAGGAGAAGATAGAGGAGATCAAAGCCCAGATATGATAAGACTCCAAAGAAGGAGATAATCTGCTTCTCCTGCAACAAGTCAGGGCACATAGCCCCTGAGTGCCCATGGGAACAAAGGGATAGGAGTAGCAACAAGGATGAGAAGAAGAAGAAATCTTTCAGGAAGAAAGACCAGAAGAAGGGCAAGGGGTTCATTGCTGAAACCTGGAGTGACTCTGAAGCAGAGTTAAGCTCATCTTCATCTGAGAGTGATGAAGAAGCAGAAGCTAAAGCAGCCTGCATGATGGCACTAGGGATATCATCAGATGATGAAGAATAACAGGTATCTCTGTTTAATGATTTTGATTTCAATGCTGATGAATTTAAAAATTGTTGTAAAAAATTTTGTAATGATCATATTAAGTTACAAAAAGAAATAGACACTGCTAGGTTAGAACTAGAAAACCTAAAGGAAGATGAACTATATTTAAGAAATCAAGACTTAGTAAAAGAGATTCATAATAAGGAATCAGAATTAGCTGAAGTAAGAAAAGAAAACTTAGAATTAAAAGAAGAGCTAACAAAGGCAAAAGCCTTTGAGGACTCTCTCAATGGGAGGAGTCAAAAGCTCAAAAATATTACAAAAAATCTCTCCATGAGATTTAAGCACCTAGTTCTAGGAGCAAACCCATGCACTAGCATAGAAGTCCCTAGGAAACCTGCCTGGAAAAATCCAGTTAGATTCATTAGACCTAGTGACTATCAATCTAGTGAAGGTAGGGCAAAACCTAAGGATCAGAATATTAATCATCTAGATAAAACAACTGTAGTTAATCACATAAATCCAAACGAAGAAAAGAAATCCCTAGGAAAAAGTAATTCAAAGAAAGTAATCAACAACAACCAAAAGGCTAAAGCCAAAACTAGAGTAATAAAACACTTTGCTGATCTTTTATATTTAGGTACATTTTATACACACTTTCAGCATCAAGATAATAAATTTAAATCTAAAAACCCCATTTTTTGTCATCCTAAAGGATATCATGAAAGACCCTTCTAATCTTTCATCGAACCTTACAATGGTAAAAGCAAAGGGCCCAAGGTAACTTGGGTTCCTTCTAATGTTTGAGTTAGTTGTGCAGAAGTAGGTAGGATCCGTCCTAGGAGATAATGGAAGGGGAAGGAAGAACTATAGTCTAATAAAGACCCAAATCCAACAGGGGAGTGATTTCTACTTTAAATCTTCATCTTATCTTCTTTAGATTATAAAAATAATAGTATAAATACTATTTTCAATAAAAATCATTGCTGGGAAAAATAGCAAGAACTTTCTAAGAAAATAGAACTATTCATTCAGAGTTTCGTTGAATGGAATTTGACATACCGTCTAATTCTACTTGACTCCTGCTCCGAAAGTAATATGCCATTGTTAATTCAGAGTTGCATCGAATTGAATTCGACGTACCGTCTAATTCTATTTGATGCTAGCTTCGAGAGCCATCTAAATCAGACAATTCGAATAGCTTTTGATGCAATGTCGACTTCATATCGACAGATGCGTCAAAATAATAGTCGCTCGTCAAATTCAAAGATGTGTTGAGTTGTAATCAACGCAACGTCGACATGACAGTGCACGCAGTTTTACTTCTGGAAGCTGCTTAGACACATTTTGGCGCGATGTCTATTAATCTTTTTGACGGTGCTTCAGATAAAACCCTAAGTTGCGACGAATCATCTTCTTTTAAGCAACTTTAGCTTCGAATTATTTACGCTTTCGAATTCTCTTCTCTTTGCTCTCGTGCTCTCCCCTTCTCCAGTTCTCTCGTGTTCTTCCTCTCTGTATCTCTCTCTTTCGTGTTCTTTTGCAGGTACCTCAGAGTCAATGACACCTCCTAAGATCAACTCTGGTTTCGATGTGGATGTCAACTCCTTTAATGCTGCTGCTGAAAGTTTCAAATCCATTATTGGCTTGTTTCAAGATGCTGGATTAACAAACTGATATCCACAAGGTGTAAGATTCTGGATGTCAAGTTGACAGAGTTAAAAGAGAATATTCATATAGGATCTGATGACACCCTCTAAGGAAAATTTCTGAGCATGATATCAGCATAACAGAGGAATTACTAAACCAGACATATGATCTTCCAACTGGGAGTGACTCAGATGAGTTGACAGAGGATGAAATCAAGAAAGCACTAGTGATTATGCAGTTCAAGAAAGTTAAAGCTGTCAATCTAAAGAAATTTGACTTTGGAGAAGAATATAGATTTCTTGCAGACATTTTTGGGAAGGTGCTGCTCTGCAAAATTTCTGCCCATGATGCCATCCCAAAGCAGCTGCTGCAGATAATGGGAGTGTTAGTACTGAATAAAAAGATCAATTGGGGGAGATGTCTTCTAAAGTTAAAAGGGCATAAGTATTCTCATAAGGAGAATGCACATATGAGGATAATGAGCCAGCTACTATTTCAACACTATTCTGGTGTATGCAAATCAAAAGGAGTGCCCATTCCTCCTGGGAAAATGATCAACATTGGGATCTTTTCCAAGTGGACCAAGCAGATCCTAAAGTCTGGTCAAGCTGTACCTTCTCCTCCTCCTCCAACTCCATGGGACATAGTCCCAGAACTCCCAAGGGATGACATGCCAGCACAGGATCCTGCAGCAACACAACAAGCTAACATTTCAGAAGATTTTCCTACTCAGAATATCCATTCCACCCAATCCACTGCAGTTCTAGAGCAAATACCTCACATTCCTCTCCAACCACAGTAACAACCATCCACCCTACCTCCAGAAAATTAGTTTGTTCCACCTCCACCACCAGCTTATATGTCTCCAGAAACCTACAAATCTCTTTCCCTTGCCTACCAAGATCCTCCTGATCTGAATGAGAACCTCACACCTCCACCTCCACCTACCTCTACCTCGCATTCTACACCCCCAATTGACATTGAACAAGTAATTGCAAAGGCAGTAGGTCTGGCTTCCAGCACCTTTGCTGACCTAATGGCCACTAAATCCAGAAGGTTTAATAAAAGTACTCTCAGATGGAAAGTGAGATACTTGATTCAAGAGGGTCCCTCATGGCTCTCAAGGAATTTGTGTCCTCCTCCATGGTCACTAAAGAGTTCTAAACCTCTCTTATCAGCAAGGTTAAGAAGGGGGAGAACATTCAGGAAGAGGAAAGGTCAGTTCTAGAAAAGAATGACCAGGTGAAGGATAAGGATGAGGAAAATCCTGACAAGCTCACTGTATTTCAATCAGTAAGGACAAAGTCTCGGGAAGCAGCTGGAGAATTGCCTACAGAAAATCAGGGGGAATTGCCTGCAGTAAATCTGGGGGAGCTTCCATCAACTCGGGGGGAGCTCCTAGAAGATGAATAGATAATGAATGAAGTGACAATGATGGCTAAGGAGGCTACCCTAAATGCTGAGGAGAATGCTCAATCTCAGGGGGAGCTTCCTAAAGATGATGAAATCAGTAAAGAGGCTGATAGGAATCTTGAAGAAGATTAAGAACCTCTTGCATTTGCTGCAAGGAAGGTAATACCAAAAGTATTTTCAAGGAAAAGGAAAACTCCTGATAAGGAGCATTGAAATTCAGGTATTTTATCAAATAGATATGGTGAACAATATATTTACTTGACAATGAATGAAATGGCATGTGATTTTGTTTTATCATATCATATTGTCTATAAATGTCTTGTTTGTATTTGTATTTGTATTTATGCCAAAGTTTGTGTAAAATCACTTTAAAATAAACTGTAAAATTTGTTAAGAAAAATATGGGAGATTGTTGGGAAAAACCCTTTTTGATTTAACTTAACAAATTAACTATAAGTTATTTTACTTCTTAGTTTTATTACCCACATTGTATAGTAAGGGTAATCTAGTCATTAGATGTCTTAGGATGTCACACTCAACTTAGAGTATCAAGGACTAGTCAAAGCAATCACAAACAAGTTCAGTTAAGACTTGCGTCGAATGGAAGTCGACGCAACTTCGACTTGATAACGACACAACGTTGAGTTAATGTCAAAGCAGATCATTCAGTTTGTCGAAGTATATTTCAAGTCAATGGAATGTCGAAAGGGACTCGATGCATAAGGAAGAGCTTGTCAGAGCCATCCAAACAAGTCGACGCAACGTTAACTCCAATTCAACGCAGAAGTTAAGAGACCAAGTCCAATGCTTCAACTCGATGGGTACGTCGATAAGGTATCGACGTAACATCAACATCTGAGTTCAGCCAAAGCTAAGAAGAAATTTGAAGCTACGTCGATAAGAACTCAGAGGTGCGTCGACATAAAGATTGATGAAGTCGACGCAGCGTCAACTATAGTCAGAAAAAGGAAGCTTTTCCAGCTGTTCTTTTGGGTTCTTTTCAGAAGGATCATCGGGCTATAGACAGTTCTCCAATGACTCATTTGTTGCAAAGAATAGAATGAAGCATTCCAGGACACAACAAAACATTTTGGAAGTCATTCAAAATGGATTGACGGGTCGAGAACAAAAGAAGAAAGGAATAGGTGAATTCCTTTTCAGGACAAGCCAAAAGGAGAAAGGTTTTTGAAAATACAATCATACACGATAAGTATGCAAAAACAAGAGAAGAACAACAATAGAAAGAAGAATAGTGATTATATTATTCTGTCTGTCGATTAGGGTCTTCATCTTCTTCCTCCTCAAACCCTAAAAGACAGATTTACAGAAGAGCACTCTCTGCACAGGAATATAATTTGTTGCTTCTTCTTCATTATCGTATAGCAGCAGAATAACAACTAGTGTTGGGAGAAAAAAGATCAAGCAAAACAACACTTGCAAATCATCACTATCATAAGCAAGGGTTCATCAAATCAGATCTAGTGAAAGAAAGCCAGAAGCATCAACAAAGCTTCTGAAGAATTCTGAGAACAGAATTCTCTCCTTCTCCTTGTCACTTTCGTCTTCTTATTTCCTTCATTTGTACAGAGTTTTAAGAATCCCTCTTCCAAAGGATTCAGTGGTTCAAGATTTCCTTATCAAAAGATCTGAGTGGGTCAAGATCTTCTTAACAAAAGATCTGAGTGGTTCAAGATCTCCTTATCAAAAGATCTTTGGTTCTAAGAGTCTCCTTATCAAAAGACTCGGCCATAGGTTATGCAATCCTACCAGGGAGGTAGAAGAGATGACTACCCATATTTTGGGGAACCTCTATAAAAATCTTGTGTCTTCTGTGTTGTGCATTTTCTGTGTTGTCCCATTTATAGCTTGTTGTTTTCCTGCTTTATATTTACATCACTTATTTATTCTGTGTGGGTTTTGTTCAGTGCATAATACCTTAGTATTTTTATTATATGCATAGTTAAAATATTTATGTTGAAAATGTTGAAGTATGAAGTTGGCGGTCAGGGAGGTGACCGCGCGGTCTGGTCTAACCGCGCGGTCTGGTCTAACCGCACGATCTTGCGGTCTCCTCTGCGGTCTGACCTATTCGGTCTAGCCGCAGTCTATTCGGCCTGACCGCCGTTCATTCTGACCAAGGTCTGGTTCGTGTGACCGCGTGGCAAGCTAATTTCAGTAAGGTGAGGTCCCGCGGTCTGGTTCGTGTGACAGTGTGGCGAGCTGTTGTTCTGTGCTGTGCGGGTTAAGGTGTTGATCGCACAGGGTTATTATTTTGGTATCCGGCAGTCCGGTTTGGCGACTGTCCGGGTTCTTGGTGGTGCGCGCTGACTAAGGTTTTCTTAGTCGCGCGGTCTCCCTTTTGTGTTCGCATTAGCTGGTCCCTTGGCGATCTGCTGATGTATGTGGACACTGGTGTTGGTCAACTTAATGGGCTGTTGCCTTAGTCGACATGGCTGTGTTTGCGGTCTCTGGAGGAGGTCTCGTATATGCAAACACTGGTGGTGGGCGTCATGACCATACAGGATGTCATGATCGCGCGGCTTCTTGGAGGAGTGGCAATCTCCTAGTCAGGATTGAAGTCGGCGAGCTCACTAAGCGCAGAGTGATCTTCTGCTGACCGCGTGGGTTGACCGATATTAGGTCACGCTGTCAGGGGGTGACTCTATCTCATAGGGTGATGACTGGATCTGGTCCCATGCCTATAAATAGGAGTCACTATAGCAGCAAAATCATCGCACCAAGTGTAAGCTGAACTCGTGCCTAGAACTTGCGGTCTCATTTTTGTGACCGCCCGGTTTGCTGATTGAATTTCCTTTGTGCAGCTTCTGTGGATTGTGTGGATAGCAGCGGTCACCTCTTCTTCTAAAGTGTTCGAGCGGTCTTGCGGCTTGCAGTGTGGGTTGCTGGAGTTCGGGAGAATCAGTGGAGTTCGGGAGGTCGTGGTTTTTTAGTTGGTGTTGTTCAAGTCACCGGCAGTCTGTTCACACGGTCTCCTTTTCTAGTCGCGCGAACACCCAGGTCGCGCGGTCAAGCGGTCTCTGTGTTCAGACCGCTAGTTATCTTTCTTCAGCACTGTATTTTCCTTTTGGTTTTGTGTACTGTCGAAATCATGTCTCGCCATGTATACCTCGCTCTGTAATGAAGATTTCTGTCGTTATTAATAAAGATTGCTTTGTTTCATGTCCTTCTGGTTGTTGGCTGTAACTTTAAGTTGTACGATTCTTGCTCACACCTAGATCTATGGAAAATATCACATGGTATCAGAGGGAGGTTGGAGTGGATAAAGCAGTGAACAACTTAAAATTGCCATCGCCTTTGTGAAGAAGGAACCAGTGGTAGAGCCATGGAAGCAGGTTTTGCAAGAGGTCTTGGAATTGAGATGCTCACATCGACTAACTTTAAGAAGTGGAAGTCGTGCATGCAGAGTTATCTTCTGGGCGAGGACCTCTGGGAGGTTGGTGGAGGAGATAGTATGCAGGAATTTGTCCCAGTTGGGGATAATGGTCATGAGGTGAGAAATTGGAGGAGGATTAATGCGAAAGCAGAGTACACTCTGAAAAAGGCAATATCACATGACCTATTCGATCACATCTTAGGGTGTGGATCAGCTGCCAAGATCTGTAGAGCCCTGGATGGGCTGTTTAACAAGAAGAATGTAGCGAGGCTACAGTTCCTGGAAAATGAACTGGCTAGGTCGGCTTAGGGAGATCTGTCTATCTCTACGTTCTTCCTGAAGATGAAGAACATGTGCGCTGAGATTTCAGCACTGGATCCTGATGAGCCAATTTCTGAGGCAAAGCTGAAGAGACACATCATTCGCGGCTTACGGAAGGAGTATGTGGCTTTTGTGAGGTCGGTGCAGGGTTGGGCAAATCAGTCGTCTCTGCTGGAGCTGGAAAATCTGATTGCATCGCAGGAGAGCTTGGCAAGGCAGATGGCGGGGGTATTAGTGTTTGGGGGAGAAGGCGAGGTTCTCTTCACAGGGAAGAAGAAGATTTGGGATAAAAAGAAGAAGGCCGCTGGAGACAATGGGCCTTCAACTTCTGGACAACAGGAGAGGGGCTATGCTCCCAAGGCTGAAGGGAAGAAGAAGGGAGAAGGACCCAAATGCTTTAGATGCGGAAAGCTTGGTCACATCAGGAAGGACTGCTGGGTGAATCTTCAGCCAGGGCATGTTGCTGCAGGGAAGGAGGAAGCTGAGGCCAGGCAAAATGATGGAGGATGGGGAGGAGCCTTCTCGGCTTCTGTCGGAGCTGCGGCTCCTATCAACTATCAGGAGGACTGGATCGTGGACTCGGGGTGTGTTCATCACCTCACCGGGGATGAGTCGAAGCTTTCTTCAGCGCAGCCTTACTCAGGTACTGATGCTATCATAACTGCTGATGATATTGTGCATACTGTCGAGAAGGTGGGGGTTGTTTCCTTGGGCAGTGATAGGGGGCCACTAATGTTGAAGAGTGTCTATCATGTGCCCGGAATGAGGAAAAACCTCTTCTCCGTGACCAACATTGTTGACGCTGGGTATCACGTTCTGTTCGGTCCAACAGAAGTGAGGTTTCTATGAAACATTGAGGCGGTAAAGGCCGATGTCGTTCATTTCAGGAGAAGGGCAAAAGACTTGTTTGTTTTATTGACAAGTTCTTATGTTGACAAGATGATGACAAATGATAGTGTCGTTATATGGCACGAGATGTTGGTGCATGTAGGGATGGATAAGCTGAAGGCTATGGTAATAAAAGGTCTAGTCAAGGGCATGCCTAGTTTATATTCCTACGGTGATGGTCATGTTTGCGCGGGATGTCAGTTCGGCAAGTCTCATCGACTACCGTTTGATAAGTCACAGACGAGGAGTAGTGTGTCGTTGGAGTGTATCCACGGTGACTTGATGGGACCGACTGCTACCCCAAGCCTCGGAGGCAGCAGGTATATGCTGGTGTTGATCGATGATTACACCAGATATGTCTGGGTTTATTTCCTGAAGGAGAAGGCGGACGTGTTTGCCAAGTTTGTGGAGTTCAAGGAGCTAGTGGAGGGTCGGCTAGGCCTGCGGATAAAAAAGCTGAGAACTGATAACGGGGGGGAGTTCACTTCTGGTGAGTTCTCTAGTTTTTGCAGGAAGGCGGGCAACCAGAGGGAGCTTACTTGTGTGCATACTCCACAACAAAATGGAGTTGCAGAGCGAAAGAGCCGTCATCTGACGGAGACCTTCAAGTGTTGGCTGTATGCCAAGAGTATCCCAAGGTCCTTCTGGGCGGAGGGAATGTCTTGTGCTGACTACGTCATTAACAGGATGCCTCTCAGTCCCATCAACATGTTGACCCCGCATGAGATGATGTTCAAGGAAAAGCAAAGCATGGCGCACCTTCGGGTGTTTGGTTCCACCTGCTATGTGCACGTTCCAGATGCGCTTCGGACGAAGCTAGATGCAAAGGCAAGGAAGCTAGTCTTTGTGGGATATGATGATCGGAAGAAGGGCTGGAAGTGCATAGACCCAGAGACGCGGAGATTTGTTGTATCTCGCGATGTCGTGTTTGACGAGGTGACGTCCTACAAGGGAAGTTCTGGTGTTGAGTTACCAGAATGCAGGGTGGAGGAGCCGGAGAAAGCTGTGGAAAATCTTCAGTTGGAGCTGCCTTTGTCACCAGGTGGTCCATCCATTTCTAGTTCTGAGATGGAGGCTTCTGGATCAGGAAGCAGGGGGAGCGATGCTCCTAGTATGTCTGGAAGGGGAGTTAAGGAAGAAGCAGCTAAGGATAATGCGAATCAGTGGAAGGTGTTGAGGAGATCGAAGCGAACGATCATTGCCCCTGATCGTTATACAGGAGGAAACATGGTGAGCTTTGTCTCATGTTTCTTTGCTGGCCCCCTGGAAGAGCGTGAGCCGTCGAGCTTTGATAAGGCAAAAGGCATGAAGCAATGGGACATAGCTATGGAAGAAGAGATGGCGGCTCTTGAGAAGAATGAGACTTGGTCTCTGGTGCCCAGGCCCAAGGGAATTACCCCTGTGACATGCAAATGGGTCAATAAGCTCAAGAAGAAGGCAGACGGCAGTATCGAGCGACACAAGGCTCGCCTTGTGGCTCGTGGATTCTCGCAGTAATATGGTGAAGATTATGAAGATACATTTAGTCCGGTGGCGAAGATGACTTCAGTTCGGTTCATTATTGCCTTTGCGGCTTTCATTGGGTGGGAGATTTGGCAACTCGACGTAAAGAATGCCTTCTTGTACCGCGAGATTGACAAGGATATCTTCATGGTCCAACCGCCAGGTTTCGTATCTGAAGATTTTCCGGACTATGTCTGTAATCTGAAGAAGGCCCTGTATGGGTTGAAGCAAGTGTCGAGGGCGTGGTATGGGAAGATTGCAGAATATCTCTTATTCTGTGGATTCAGTGCTTCAGACTCTGACTCAAGCTTGTTTGTCAAGAAGAACGGGGAGCTTCAACTCATCGCGCTGCTTTACGTCGACGATATGATCGTGACGGGGAATTCGAAGGAGGAGGTAGCAAAGCTTCGGGCTGAACTATCTATCAGGTTTGAGATGAAGGATTTAGGTGAACTCCACCATTTCCTTGGACTCAAAGTGCAGAGGAAGGAAAGTGGAGTGCTGGTGTCCCAGGCTGGATATGCGGAGCGAATCATGGAGCGATTCAGCATGAAGGAAGGGAAATGCATTTCTACACCTCTAGAGAATTCCACGAAACTTCTGAAGGATGAGGGGAGGATTTTGGAAGATCCGATTGTGTTTCGGGCTCTAGTTGGTAGCTTGATTTATCTGACGATCACTAGGCCGGATATTGCGTATGTAGTTGGCAGGGTGAGTCGTTATATGGCGGAACCACGGATGCCTCATCTACTAGCGGCCAAGAATATTTTGAAGTATGTCAAGGCGACTTCGGATATGGGTCTCCTATACAGGAGGGATGCGGGCTTCGAGGTGCATGGGTACATGGATGCTGATTACGGGAGTGATTCGGATGATCGGAAGTCGACGTCTGGATTCGTCTTCATGGCGGGCCCTACGGCTATATCATGGTGCAGCAAGAAGCAGGATTCCGTGTCTGTTGGTAGATAAGGCTTCGGCTTGGCAGCTCAAGAAGCCATCTGGCTTAGGAGGTTGGTGGGAGACGTCCATATGGAGGTTCAGGGTCCAACTCTGCTCCGCGGTGACCAGCATGGCTCACGGGCGTGACTTAGTAAAATATCAGTTAGACGGGTTCCCGATCTCTTAGACGTGCACCCGATCATTTAGACAAGGTACACGGGCGTGACCATCATGGGTCATGGGCGTGACTTAGTAAAATATCGGTTAGACGAGTTCCCGGTCACCTAGACGTACAGTGGATCATTTAGATAAGGTACACGGGAGTGACCTCCATGGAACACGGGTATGTACTTCATGTAACTATTCTAGATGGCGGCAGTTGATCCCGGGATGCTGGATTAAGTTGACATGCCCTTGGTCACGGGGCGTGACCGAGGGCGTGTACTAGGATTCTTCATAAAATTTATAGAGTGGACGCATGGCAATATTAGTCCCTTTATGCATGCCTTTTCATTAAATCCTGCAGCTAAGAAGTGACATTGGCCACTAAAAGAAGGACACATGGCATTGGTTGTCCTTCTCAAGGCATATGAAATGCCTTTCCATTAACTCCAAGGCTGTTGTGAAATGACACCAGCCACTAGGAGGAGGACACATGGTCTTGGATTGTCTTCCAGAAGCATGGGTAATGCTTTCCCATGACTTCCAAAGCCATGGTAGAAACCCTTAATGGAAAACCATATTCCAAAATCTCTCCACTCTCTCATTTTCTCCTCACCTCCTTCCATACACCCAAGCGGATAGCCATCACCTTTTTACTAAAGAAACTAGGCTTAGGAACTACATTTGAAGCAAGCTCTCCAGAGACAACAACCACCATGCTACCAAGGAGACAAACCCAGTCCATGGCCTTGAATGAAGTGAGCTTTCTCCACATCTCCCTTGGTGTTAGTTTCCTAGATCTAACTAGGCGATACATCGAGCTCAATGGAGCTTTATTTGAGAGCAAGCCATGGAGAAATGGCTGAAATCCATGTTCCCATTCGCTATTCTAGCCATCTCAGGCCGCCGGACCGCCACTCGTTGATGCACTTCAAAAAGAGCAAGGTGGTGGAGGTGTTGGTTGGTCGTGGATGGGTTTAGGTGGCCTTAGAGGAGAGATTTATTAGGTTCCAAGTTAGGCAAATCACGGCCCTTGGCTGGAGGAAGAAGACGAATAGCTACCCTTTGATCTACTTTAAGATCTGTGCATACTTGTTATTAGTAGGCCAAACAGAATCTGTCTTGTTTACACAGTCAGGTTCAAGTCAATTTTTAGGCATGATACACTTAGATCTGAACCTTGAGCTCAACATGAAAGTTGTGGCCCTTGAAAAGACCTTTCCAAAATGGGATGACACATTTACTGGGGTGCACTTTAGCTTTTTACTTCTAATTTTGAAAATGCTATGTCACAATTCAACTATAGCTTAAATAACATTTTTTGTTAAACTAGATTAACTAGGTTCAAGCAGCTTTTTAGGCATGTACCAGCCAGATCCAGTCCTTGGGCTCAACCTGAAAGTTGAATCCCTTGAAAAAACCATTCTAGAATGGGGTGGAACAAAACTTGAGGTGGACTATAACTCTATGAATTATATATTTAGTAAACAATGACACATACCTTAGTACCACCATGATTTGTGTATTTTTCTAAGAATATTGATATGATGCTTATGAAATTTAGCACGTACATGCTAGATGACATTATGGACACCTCCATTAAGTTTCAAAAAATTTGGAATTGAATTTGTTATAGTTTAGTGGATAATTTCATATTGATTAAAGGTGCCATATATAATGAATATGATGTCCAATGGGGCTTTAATTTTGGTGGCATGCATGTAATGTTATTTATGTCTTCTAGTAAAAAATTCAGTGGATTTGGATTTGGTTTCATCACTAAATTTACTACATGATCGAGGTCGCTCTAGGAGGTTGTATGTGTGACGGATACCTTAGGCAAAATTTGTGAATTGTATAACCTTCTGATTTCAATTGTATCCAAGGCTTTTATTATAATTCTAATATGATGTTGGAGATGTTTGATCGAGATATTGGGGCAAATCATATTAGTGTACCTAAACATATCACTGATCTCACAAGTAATCCTTAGGATCATAGGTAGATACACCCATATTTTAGACACCTCACTTCCCTAGAGTTGATCCCTAGGGTTTTAGGGTAATGCTAACTCAGTGACAATGGTGAGGGTGTATGTTGATGTAGTTTTGAAGGATATGATTATATCCTGGACGTATTACCTTGAGGGCTTGTTTTGAAGTCCTTGAGTGCTGGTTAGCACACAGTTATATTTGGTAAATTCTTATCACATTAAGGACTTGGATGGAATTCCTTGGGTGTTGGTTAACACGGGTTTATACAATGATTATATCATAGTGTGTTATAGTAAGGACTTGGTTGGAATTCCTTGGTTGCTAGTTAGCACAAGTTTGTTCATGGGAATCACATGGGTGTAATGTCATACATCGTTGCATATTGATCCTGGTGGATAGGATTACTTGTGGCGAGTCTGTGGGCTTACCGATCGTCACACCGTTGGAAGCTGCCAGATAGACTCTAGGCTAGATAGGAAGTGGTCTCGTGGACTTCTTTCCATGATGACCCTTTCGGTAGCCATTAAGACTCAGATGGTTTTAGAAAGCAAAAGTATGCAGGTTCTCTGTTGTTTGGTTCTTAGTGTCGAGGCGTACATAGGCCTTGGTCTGGTAGTGTGCATACCCACATAGTAGTGGAGAAGCCCATTCCACTGCCCCCATCTGGCCACGACGGGTGGTGCCCAAGAGGTTAGCTACCCTCAAAAAGTGGGAATTAAACGTCTATGTCGACATAGCAAATCAGACTGCGTGAGTAAATCATGGGTGAGTCATAACACATTCATACATTACATTGCATTGCACCGCATAGAGACCCTCATCAGATAAATTTATATGAGCACTTTTATATGAATAGTTACTTATTATTGTGAAAGACCCTTAACTTAAAATTTTGTATGACATTTTTATAAGTTAAGTTCAATTCAGTTATTTATTACTTTGCTTTAATGCTCTCTTTATTACATGTATGTACGATTTGATGTGTATACCTGCTCTCTTACTATACTTCTATATTAATTCTCTTTACAATGACTACGAGTACTTGGATACTTATACAACAACTGCTAGATTATAAACACCAATATATCACTTGCTTTTACATTACTTATTACTGATTTTATTATAGCCCCTTTTTCCCTCATTCCGACCGGTGCCTAAGAGTCGTTGGTGGAGATGATGTGAAATCACTTAGTCTTTTTGACTAATGGTTGTCGTACCACATATTTTAGGAGCACACCCAGCAGCAGCAGTAGCACACCACGTAAGAGGACAGGCATGTCAGGGAGACATGGACTGATACATCGACGCAACCTTTACCATCTCTTCCTTATGTTATTGATGTGAAATTTTGAGAGTTCTTGAAGTAGACTCTCTTTACATTTGTAATTTGATATATTCAGGAGCTAGTGTCACTTCCTATTTTATTTATATATTTTGTGGACTATTATACTTTTATGTGGATCATGGACTCTTGTATTTAATTCATTGATGGGTTGATATGCGATATTTGAAAATAGCCGGCAGGATAGGCGTCTTGTGGTGGTGGTTAGCCTGAGTGCTGGCACTACCGCAAGGTGGCTGTTCTGGGCATAGGACCCCCCTCGGACGTATCCAATTCCCGAAGTGGGTGGGGTTCTTACACAAGCCGTCATCTTCTCTACTGCAAGGCATTGTACGATAACACCCTTGTTACTGGAAGAGCGGAGGTCGCACGACAATGAATTGAATTCGCAAATCAGTTGGCGGAGGCGAGAGTTGAGTCTGCTGAGACTGCTTGAAAGCTGAGCACGACTGATGAGTGTCTTATGGTGGAGGTTAGCCTGAGTGCTGGCACTACCGCAAGGCGGTTGTTCTGGGCATTGGACTCCCCTCGGCCGTGTCCAATTCCCGGAGGGGGTGGGGGTCTTACACAAGCCATCATCTTCTCTACTACAAGGCATTGTACGATAACACCCTTGTTGCTGGAAGAGCGGAGGCCGCACAACAATGAATTAAATCCGCAAATCAGTTGGCAGAGGCGAGAGCGGAGTCTGCTGAGACCGCTTGAAAGCTGACCACGATTAAAGAAGAGATCTCCCAGCTGTGTTAAGCCAAGGCATCGCAAAATGTGATTGAGGTAAATTTGCCTCGCTTCCAGTTAGAATTTTGCTCGCGACTTTGTCGAGGAGGACTAACTTAGTATATTTAAATTTTGCCAGTCTGTCGAGGTCCTTACGGTGACCCAGAACTCGCTTCTGGATCAAAGGGATTAGGGGCTGCATGACGAGATGGAGGCGTTGAATCTCAAGATTTCTGCAGCTCGGTCACAGGCCAATACCTCGCAAGAGTCGGGAACCTCGTCAAAAGTAGAACCCCTTCAGTACTCGCGTGTCGACATCCGCTCGATCGATCGCATATTCATACGTGATGGCGGTAACTTGATTTTTGTGAGTTTGATCTAGATCTGGAGCACATATTCATACGAAATGGTGGTAATGCTTGGTGATTACTGGTTCGGCGAGTTTGATCTAGATCTGGAGGGCGATGACAGCCAGTACTTAGGCTTATCTTCTAACAGTGGTGTCTCGATTGATGGATCAAGAGGCGATGATTCTCCTCGGCGCGGTTTGGCCTCACCCTCAGGCAGCGCGTCTTTGCACCTGCGTCAATCTGATGCCAAGTTTTCGGGCGACGCTGAGTAATCGGTTGGCATGGGCAAGGAGAGATGTTTTGGGCGAGGTCCCTTTTTGAGTGACCTCCCTTTTGTTCTTTTCTTCTGATAGTTTGGTTTGATTTTTTGATGAAAAAAAAATGTCTGTCTCTTGCTTGCATTCGTTGTATATTCCTCTAAACACCTTTATCGAGGCTGGAGGATTCATCTAGGATCATAGGATGAAGAGAGTGAGAGTGCATAGGCTCATGGGATTAAGAGTGAGAGAGCGCTTAGGCTCATAAGATGGAGAGAGCAAGAGCACTTAGGCTCATAGGTTGAAGAGAGTGAGAGAATTTAAGCTCATAGGATGAAGAGAATGAGAATGCTTAGACTCATTGGATGAAGAAAGTGAGAGAGCGCTTAGGCTCATAGTACTAAGAGAGTGAGAGCGCTTAGGCTCATATAATGAAGAGAGTGAGAGAGCTTAGGATCATACGATGAAGATAGTGCTACTCTTTGATGCGTCATTTCTCAAGGGGTCCATGACCAACCAGAGGCTTAGACTTAGGTCGACTTATACAGTAAAGGTTTATAGTGGTGATGCTCGAAGGGTCAATGGCCAGCCCAAAGGTATAGGCTTAGGTTGACTCACACACTCGAGGCTTAAAGCGGCGATGCTCGAGGGGTCAACGAATAGCACAAAGGCCTAAAATTAGGTTGACGCATGCACTCGAGGCTTAAAGCGGCGATGCTCGAGGGGTCAACAGTCAGCCCAAAGGCCTGGGCTTAGGTTAACTAACACACTCGAGGTTTAAAGAGGTGATACTTGAGGGGTCAACTGTAAGACTCCATTTTTTTTTTGCTTTGTTACCGGGTCTTATGCCCAGAACCGCCGCTTTGCGGTGACACCAACGCTCGGGAAGGTCGCCACTACAAAACGCCGATCCTGCCGGCAATATCAATCACAGAAAATGAAGATTACAAGTGAACATAAAGAGTTCATGTCCGTTGGACATGTGTGTCACATCCCTTTGTTTGAGAATAACAAATCCCATATTGTATTTGATCTTGCTTGTCGTGTGTTTATAGTGTGCAGGAACTATAGGTGCAATACTCCACAGGTAGAAAGCAGCTTGAAACCAAATTTCTAAACTAGAGCACTACCACCAGCGCTAGGAGCTACCGCAGGCGCTAGTAGCTACCGCCTGGCGCTATCTCCAGATCGTGAACAACGCCACGCCACGATAGTTTCGTAACTGTCTCTACACGAATGTTACCGCAGGCGTTAGGAACTAGCGCAGACGCTACCTTGAAGCTCTATAAATTGAAGCTTTCTCTCACATTTTGGAAGTTAATCCCAGAGAAAATACAAGTGCCAAAATTCCATTGTTGTTACTCTGCCTAAAAGTCTTCTCCCACTCAAAGCTAAAGAAAATTTCTGGAGAAGGAAGCCATCACGCTGCATCCAAAGAACGATCGCTTCAACCTCGCTTATGCTACAGCGGTCCTTCATCATCAACTCAAGAAAATCTCATAGAGGGAGTTTTTATTTGTATTATTTCTTTATTGTGAATCTTTATAGGTAAATCGCCTTGTGTTGGCGACTAGGTCCTTGCGCGGCTTAGGAGGAATTTGCCATGTGTGTTGGAGACTAGGTCTAGGTGATTAGATCTAGGGGTGCTCAAGGCCATATCCGGGGAAGGATTGGCTAGAGCGCCTTGAGGACATATCCGGGGAAGGATAGGCTAAAGTCAACCGGTTCGTGGGGATACGAGTTGGTATAGAAAAGAAAAAGTTATTTACATTTGTACGTCTCCGATTTCCAGCGATATTGAAATCAAATTTATGTAAACACCTTTTTTATATAATACAATCATGTCTCTATTTGTGTTTACTTGATTTCTTTCATTTGGCGTTAATTTCAATATTGCAAATTATTTTCAGCTAAATTGTTATTTAACTCTCATTTTTTAAAAACAATTTAATAAATTGCTTAAACTTATAAAAAGATTTTTATTCCCTTATTCACCCCCCCCCCCTCTAAGGGCGCCTATCGATCCAACAATTTCCACATCACATGACATATAAATCTCAGAATAATAGAGGTCCACACATAGTAACTGAATAAAAGATAGCAATAATAAGGGCTCCTGCCCAATACATCATATCCTCAATACAAGATCTCTCGCTGAAGCAACTACTAAAAATCGCTCACAAATCCTGACACTAGTGCTCCTGTGCTAGACTATCCCGCCTCCATCTGCACCGGCCTCTGGTGCTAATGCGTCTCCTCGGTCCCCTAAAATGATAAGATCCACCGACCGTTAGTCAAAAGACTAAGCCAATCCCCCACCCCTCCCCCAGTGACTTCTAGGCCCCGAGCGGGAAGAATGAAGCGGAGGACAGCAAGGGGTACAAACAGGCAGATGTCGGTGAACCTAATGTAAGATCCCCTTCCGGGACTCGGCCTTATCGGGAGATCTTACCGCACACCATCGCCAATACATGACTCTGAGACGACTAATGTAGGATCAAAAGAATGACCATCACAAACACTCCTCTCATTGCTCACCCCGAGGCCATATATTAACGATGGTGCTAAGCGATTTCTACTTGTAATCCGGAAGCGTGGTGGTTTAGTAGTAGTACGATCTACCAGGACTAATTAGCTAATAGGGTATAAACAACCATTTTCATAGCATAACATGTGGTAGACTATAATTGTTTAATAGGCTCGAGCTATTATTTAAGATATCAGATGAATCATAATTCATAAGGCTAAGGCGCAGCGATTTAGTATAACAGAGAGTAAAGTTGTATATATTATATATTGCTACCCGGTCGATTTCCCAAATGGTAATAAGTGGAGCATAAGCTTAGTAAGGTTATAAGGGCCTATCTAGCATTTACCAAAAAGGGTATAATATTTGCAGTGATACAAGTAACACATAATAATAAACCACAATGAATCTCAAGACATAAATAATTAAATTGTGTCTTAACATAAGGTACCTCGATGGCCATAGCCGAAGTTATCATCCTGGATCCATCCCATTGCCTATCTGTATCTTTAACCTGTAACTCAAGTATGATGTCAAGGCATAAAAATAACCAACGAGGAGGTTATGCGTAAAAGTGATTGGGTCGTGGCAGTCTTCCCACAACCACCGCCTACGTACTCCGTATCAACCTGCATACAGCCTCAGACCCACGTAGTTCTTTGATTGTCGCACGGGTTGCCAGGAACCAGGCCGTCCTCGATGCGGGTTGCCTTAGAGTAACACTCGAAGACCATCCTAAATTTTCCAAAGGCAACAACTATCCCCGAAGGGATGTATTTTCTCGAAGGGGCAACATTTTATTCCTGAAGGAATATATTTCTTGAAGGGGCAACATTTTTATTATCATAACAATGATTCATATTCCGTGTGAATAACATGAAATGAATATGCTCTTATAATGACATTATTCCAAGCTTATAGCGTATGCAGGATTTAGAATTTAGTGCATTTTTATAAATCAGCAGAAGCCTCCAATAAGTCATCGGCCAATGATCAAGTAATTCATTACGAGAGAGAGAGAGAGCAAGAGTATAATATGTAAGAGACTTGCCACCACCTCCTAGGCTCGGCAAGATAAGCTTCATGGCCTCTTTGATGTCAATATTAAATTCACTGGTAAATTAGCTACGTCCAGCATAATTTCATTATGGGTCCAAGAGACGAACACCACTCTCAAGGGCCTGAACAACCGAATATATACATGCCGCTGCTTCTAAATGAAGGCAGGAAATGCAGATTTGGCAACAATAAAACAGGGACTTGACCTATCAAACGAACTCCAAAAATTACGTGCAAGTACAATCTGGAAAGGTAGAAACATTACCTACATTATTGTTGAAGGGTTCGAGATCCGACAACAACTTCTAAAAGCTTAAATAATGAAAATAGTAGCTGCTGCAGTTTATAGTATAAGCAGGAATTGTTATTTTGGCAGCAGTAAAACATGGATTTGACCTATCAAACGAACTCCAAAAATTACGTGCAAGTACAATCTGGAAAGGTAACAACATTACCTACATTATTGTTGAAGGGTTTGAGAACCTACAACAACTATCTAAAGGCCTAATACTGAAAACAGTAGACTGCAGCCTTGTATGAGGGCGGGTTTTATTTAATAGCAGTCCAAAACAGCTCCCAACACGTATGCCACTCGTTTCTTTCCAAACTAGAGGTGTATATGCAGCACACCTATGAACCCATGTATATAAGTGAGGTTTTCAAGTGTTCTTTATGTATTGTGCAAGTCCCAACCAGCCCCAACAAGTGCAGCACCGCAAGTATGGATTTCCAAGTGTGTGCAAGCCTAAAATCAGCCCAACTCCAAGTGCCTCATTACTAATTATTGATCCAATGATGAAATGGCAGCACCTATGAATTTCACATGCACCCAAATATGTAAATCCCCAAGTGTTTTGCAAGTCTTAAATCAGCCCAACTCCAAGTGCCTCATTACTAATTATTGATCAAAAGATGAAATGGCATATCTCGATGTGTGTAGACAGTCACATGCAATTATAAACTACAACATTCTTAAGTGTAATGAGAGCTCCAAACTTCTTACTGACGGCAGAACATGGGGAAGGAATTGTGAAACTGAGTAACAAAGCTCTCCATCTACTGTCTATTGGTTCTCATTGTTCTGAAATCAATAGAGTACATTCTGCCCCTCAATCTTTCCATAGAAGAAAGACTAGCGTTGATTTAATTGAATTAAGAAGCATTTGGAAATCAGTATCCATAGGTGAGAAAGACTAGCAATGATTTTAAGAAACATTTGGCTAGCTTGAACTTTTTTTTTTTTTGATACGTTAAATTAATAGTTATCCTTGTTCCAAGCAACTATTGATTTTCTTGCATCATTTCATTCACATTAGCCCTCTCCTTTTATATCTATCCGTCTGGGGGTCTACAATTGAGAGTTCTATCTCTATAATGAAGGTTATAGAAACCACCCGAGCCATTCTTTGTGTGAATGAAATCATGTATTAAGGCTTCGTTTGGCAAAGTTTATTTGCTCTGGTGAGTTGGGGACAAAGACGCCGCTAAGATGAATTTCCAAGGATTCATGCCAAGTTTTCAGTGGATCACCACACGACTCTCAATTTTTTGTTTTAAGAAGGCATAAGACATGGAGATTGAGCAACCGGAACCACCAACAATCCCATAGATCTCCCTCATGCATTCAAATGTCATTGAACATAATAAAAGAAAGCTTGGTTAGAGTTTACCCAAACAGAAATAAAGATTGGTCGGTCGGGCTTCCTGGGATCAAATCACGAGCCATCTTTGCTGTGTCGTGAGAGGAAAAGAAAAAAAAGGGAAAGGTCGGTCCTTGACCTAGCCGAGAGGTGCAGCAGCCGGCCTCTTCCTCTGCCAAGAGAGGTGCGAAAAAGGAAGAAGGCCCGATCAAGGAGGAGGTTCTCCCTAGGCGGCGAAGGAGAGAGGGGAGTAGCGAAGGAGGAAGAAACTCAGAGATGAGGGAGGTCGATCCTGTGTTAAGAGCATCGAAGCCCTTCGTGGAGATCGCCCAGCTTCGTTGCTTCCGCCCCATTGTTGTGATTTCCGCCTCCTGCACAACCAACAACCCCTTTAATTTGGCCGGCCATTAATCTCTCTCTCTCTCTCTCTCTCTCTCTCTTTCTCTATTTCTTTTTATTATCAAAGGCTGGTCAAACCTCTCTCTCTCTCTCTCTCTCTTTCTTTTTATTTTGTTTTAAAAAAAACTTATATATTTGCATATCTACCTATATATATATTGATACATGTATATATATATAGATGTGTTATTTTACTATAGGTTGAGTTACATTTTTTTATTACAGATTTGGCTATACGTGTATTTTAAATTTATAATTATATATTTAAATATATATTTTATACATACACTTACATATAAGTAATTCCCATACATACAAGTATACATGGCGAGTATATGTGTAATGAATGTCTAGGACACATATTTTTACAATATACATTTGTATAAACATATACATATATATGTATTATTTTGTACATATTGGTGTATTCATATGTACATATGTATATGATTGTAATATAGGTTGAAATACATACACACATAAAATGTCACAGAATATTATCTCTTTGAATATGCACAAGATATTTAACTCCTGAATATGCGTAGGGGAGAATGTACGCAAGGAGCTGCTACGACCGCAACAGTCATATTAAACCAAAGAACCCGATTAAGGTGGATTTGAATTTATTTAAGTAAATAATTACTCGGTTCGCCGCGCGACTAAATACGACCCATGGTCAAGCTCTTCAAAGGCTCACAAGACTCTTAGGCCCCTAGTGCCAAAATTGGGATGTTACAAATCCAATAAGACAAAGAACAATTTTCGTCCCCGAAAATGCGAATGGGGCATGGGGTTTCAAAATTTTAGATATAAATGATCACTTGTTCCACCCATGTCTCTCAACTCATTCAAAATCATAGATTCAGATTCAAGTCCTTTCATCTCCAAGCATCAGACAAGTTCGGCTTTTCTTAAGAAGTTTTTTTTTTACATAAGACTTATTGTGGTGAAGAGTTTTACCCAAACCCAGAATTTGTTCTAAGATAAATCAAGTGTATAAGAGATCCTAACGCAATCAAGAGTATAACGGTTATTAACTTGAAATCACAATCAAAAGTACACGGGCCTAAGATTACAGTCACAATCACAAGTAATATCTTAAGTGAATATAGGTAAAGAGGTATAGTCACACAACAAATGAAGAGCAGCATGTAATATAAAGAAAACCTTAAATTATATGAATGTCTATGTAGACATAAGTTAAGGGGTCCGCCTAAACGTCCTGATCATATGAAAAGTCTCATACCGATCCATATGATAGAGGGTATGATATGTATGTCATGATTATGTATATGTGAACAATAGCAGAGCAAGGTATATAAAAGCATAAAGAAAACCTTAACTTATATGAATGTCTCAGGTAGACATATAAGTTAAGGGGTCCGCCTGAACGTCCTGATCATATGAAAAACCCCATAAATAATTCATATGATAGAGGGTATGATATGCTCAACGTATGCTTGATATGTCATGCTTATGCAATGCAATGGTGCAATTCTCGCACACAACTCTGTACATACAGACCTTTTGTAGTTCCCTCTGTTCGAGTGTGTCAACTCAGGTACCCAGTTGAGGCAAACAGGGCAGTGGACCGGGCTGTCCACTTCTAGGCTTGTGTAACACCACCCAACCTAGACCTTACGTACGCCCATAAGAACACACAGGGTATCCGCATACTATCTGGTAAGCACCACCTCTAGCCCTCTATTCGAGTCTCCGCTCAGGTACCCAGTTGAGGCAAACAGGGCAGTGGACCGGGCTGTCCACTTCTAGGCCAGTATGACACCTCCCAGCCTAGACCTTACGTACGCCCCTAAGAACACACAGGGTATCCGCGTACTATCTGGTAAGCACCACCTCTAGCCCTCTATTCGAGTCTCCGCTCAGGTACCCAGTTGAGGCAAACAGGGCAGTGGACCGGGTTGTCCACTTCTAGGCCAGTATGACACCTCCCAGCCTAAACCTTACGTATGCCCCTAAGAACACACAGGGTATCCACGTACTACTTGATACAATAATGCCTCTAAGTGAAACACCAAGCTCTCGGCTCGGAGGACCCGACCAGTCCTTTCTTATGCTTCGAGCCTACCATTCGCAGGACTATCACAGTCCTTCCTTATAACCCGAGCCTACCCCTCGCAGGACTAACCCAGTCCTTAATGTAACTATCAACCGAGCCTCCAGCTCGCAGGACTAACCCATCCTGAGCCAACGTACGTTCGTCGGTGTGACGGCCAGACCGTACCGGAGACCCGCCACAAATTTCCTTCATAGTTTTCCATATACCGAACATCAAGTTCAATAAATATTTATTTCCATAAAAAGTTCAACGAGCGCAACCCTCCTTTGAATATCAAAGATGTGCCCCTTTGTCAAGCCAATGTTGTCTGACCCCTAGGTGGCAACATTATCTTAGTACCGAGTTATTCATGTCCAGGATAGCTTGTTCTTACCTGCCCTCGTACTCCACATAGGAGCGAGATTATAAATCATAGAGGTCGCAAATAATCTAATCTTTTCTAAATTTTAGTTGGCCTAAATATTTAGGGGTCGACCTTGAACTTCCCGAGGGTTACCCTATGAGGGGCTTGCAACGGTACTGGGAGGTGTGATGGGGTGACATCCCAAACCTCCGCTTCCCAGGGTATTTAGTATTATTGGTAATCTACACTTATTAGTTTCTCACGACCTCTATGGTTACTCTTATCTGTGATAACATCAGACTGTTCTCCCTGCATTTTATAACTATATGCTCCCTATGATCATCATATACGATCGAATGAGAATCCTCAGTTGTTACATACTAAATTTGATGTTCTAATCAGTGTGAACTATTCTTCATAGATCTTTAAAAATTCGAACATTCAATGATCATCGTGTATCATTATAAACTACAAGGATCTTTAACTTCCCGATGTTAGCGTCTTCAAGGCTTGAGTGATTATAATATTTTCTCACTATAATTCCAATTTTGGAATATGAACTCCCAAAGGTCATTATTATAAGATCACCGAAGAATTTAGAGGCATAAACCTAAAATTTTCAAATGAATATTTGTCCTCTAAATGTATTTATCGTAATTATTGGGCTAATGACACTTGGATTATGAGTATTATCCATTTCCCAAAATATATTTTCTAAAAATTACTATGGGATCCGAACATCAAAACTATTTTCTGAATGATTTTCATTAACCATTATCGTTGAATAGTCTTCTTAATAATCCAAATCACCCTCTAATACAGATTGCAATCTTTGTGAACACCATAATCATGGAGTTCTCTAATAATGTCGTGATTCTAAAACCGATCATGATACATGCCTGTTCATTTGATCTTTTTAATCCTTTAGGGGTCTACTATTAGTTTTCCTTAATTAGATCATTTTCTAAGTTTGGGAAAATTTCTAAAAAGTTTTACTAAAATGTCTCTGTTGTTCAAAGGGAATTAAATCTCTTTATTGACAATCGATCTCCTTAGAGACTTATCTTTCCTTATTTCCTCCACTAGGGAACACCATCCTCATTCAAACTTGATTTATGAAAAAAAAATTCCATAATTATTCTAGGACTTGCAAATGGGAATCTCGTCTATGCAAAAGTCCAATTGATCTAATGCAATCATATAAAACTTATTTCATGATTCAGACCATAATGTCTTGGAATAAACCTACGAGCTATGGTAATACATGTGATAGTAATGAGGTAAACCTCAAAACTATGAGTTATAATTTGTGTTTTAACATCTAACCTAAGGCATATAAGGTAGTTTTCAGCCTTATTTTTCCTTGGGCCAAATTCAAAGTTTGATTTCCCAACCATCTTCTATGTGGTTAATAACGAGTTCTAGATAACTGATTTTCTAGTGTAAATCCACTAAATTTTGATTTTTGAGGAACATTTGATGATTTACTTATGAACAATCATCTTGTTTAATGCCCTTTAAGTATGCTAATATGGAATTACTTAAGCTATTACATGAAATTTATCCATTATAGTTCTCATTTACTCGAATCACCTTAGTGAAGTCCTAATTTTGATGAAGTAGGTGAAATTTTATCAAACTGAGAGGGAGATATGTCATCCCCAATAAGACAAAGAGGAATAGGTCTAGGGTAGAGTTGTGTCAAAACATTGTCTTGATAATTAAACGGTCCACCACTGCTTCCGCTGAAGTGGTTCCCCGGAACCACTCATTTAAAATAGACTGGACATATGAGAATTTCTGTTTTTAGCACTAGCTGAAGGATCGTTTAGCCTCTAATACCCTTTGTAAGATCCCCCTTCCGGGACTCGGCCTTATCGGGAGATCTTACCTCACACCATCGCCAATACATGACTCCGAGATGACTAACGTAGGATCAAAAGAATGACCATCACAAACACTCCTCTCATTGCTCACCCCGAGGCCATATATTAACGATGGTGCTAAGCGATTTCTACTTGTAATCCGTAAGCGTGGTGGTTTAGTAGTAGTACGATCTACCAGGACTAATTTGCTAATAGGGTATAAACAACCATTTTCGTAGCATAACATGTGGTAGACTATAATTGTTTAATAGGCTCGAGCTATTATTTAAGATATCAGATGAATCATAATTCATAAGGCTAAGGCGCAGCGATTTAGTATAACAGAGAGTAAAGTTGTATATATTATATATTGCTACCCGGTCGATTTCCCAAATGGTAATAAGTGGAGCATAAGCTTAGTTTGGTTATAAGGGTCTATCTAGCATTTACCAATAAGGTATAATATTTGCAGCGATACATGTAACACATAATAATAAACCACAATGAATCTCAAGACATAAATAATTAAATTGTGTCTTAACATAAGGTACCTCGATGGCCATAGCCGAAGTTATCATCCTGGATCCATCCCATTGCCTATCCGTATCCTTAACCTGTAACTCAAGTATGATGTCAAGGCATAAAAATAACCAACGAGGAGGTTATGTCTAAAAGTGATTGGGTCGTGGCAGTATTCCCACGACCACCGCCTACGTACTCTGTATCAACCTGCATACGGCCTCAAACCCACGTAGTTCTTTGATTGTCGCACGGGTTGCCAGGAACTAGGCCGTCCTCGATGTGGGTTGCCTTAGATTAACACTCGAAGGCCATCCTAAATTTTCCAAAGGCAGCAACTATCCCCGAAGGGATGTATTTTCTCGAAGGGGCAACATTTTATTCCCGAAGGAATATATTTCTCGAAGGGGCAACATTTTTATTATCATAACAATGATTCATATTCCGTGTGAATAACATGAAATGAATATGCTCTTATAATGACAATATTCCAAGCTTATAGCGTATGCAGGATTTAGAATTTAGTGCATTTTTATAAATCAGCAGAAGCCTCCAATAAGTCATCGGCCAATGATCAAGTAATTAATTACGAGAGAGAGAGCAAGAGTATAATATGTAAGAGACTTGCCACCACCTCCTAGGCTCGGCAAGATAAGCTTCATGGCCTCTTTGATGTCAATATTAAATTCACTGGTAAATTAGCTACGTCCAGCATAATTTCATTATGGGTCCAAGAGACGAACACCACTCTCAAGGGCCTGAACAACCGAATATATACATGCCGCTTCTTCTAAATGAAGGCAGGAAATGCAGATTTGGCAACAATAAAACAGGGATTTGACCTATCAAACGAACTCCAAAAATTACGTGCAAGTACAATCTGGAAAGGTAAAAACATTACCTACATTATTGTTGAAGGGTTTGAGATCCGACAACAACTTCTAAAAGCTTAAATAATGAAAACAGTAGCTGCTGCAGTTTATAGTATAAGCAGGAATTGTTATTTTGGCAGCAGTAAAACATGGATTTGACCTATCAAACGAACTCCAAAAATTACGTGCAAGTGCAATCTGGAAAGGTAAAAACATTACCTACATTATTGTTGAAGGGTTCGAGATCTGACAACAACTTCTAAAATCTTAAATAATGAAAACAGTAGCTGCTGCAGTTTATAGTATAAGCAGGAATTGTTATTTTGGCAGCAGTAAAACATGGATTTGACCTATCAAACGAACTCCAAAAATTACGTGCAAGTACAATATGGAAAGGTAACAACATTACCTACATTATTGTTGAAGGGTTTGAGAACCTACAACAACTATCTAAAGGCCTAATACTGAAAACAGTAGACTACAGCCTTGTATGAGGGCAGGTTTTAATTAATAGCAATCCAAAACAGCCCCCAACACGTATGCCACTCGTTTCTTTCCAAACTAGAGGTGTATATGCAGCACACCTATGAACCCATGTATATAAGTGAGGTTTTCAAGTGTTCTTTATGTATTGTGCAAGTCCCAACCAGCCCCAACAAGTGCAGCACCGCAAGTATGGATTTCCAAGTGTGTGCAAGCCTAAAATCAGCCCAACTCCAAGTGCCTCATTACTAATTATTGATCCAATGATGAAATGGCAGCACCTATGAATTTCACATGCACCCAAATATGTAAATCCCCAAGTGTTTTGCAAGTCTTAAATCAGCCCAACTCCAAGTGCCTCATTACTAATTATTGATCAAAAGATGAAATGGCATATCTCGATGTGTGTAGACAGTCACATGCAATTATAAACTACAACATTCTTAAGTGTAATGAGAGCTCCAAACTTCTTACTGACGGCAGAACATGGGGAAGGAATTGTGAAACTGAGTAACAAAGCTCTCCATCTACTGTCTATTGGTTCTCATTGTTCTGAAATCAATAGAGTACATTCTGCCCCTCAATCTTTCCATAGAAGAAAGACTAGCGTTGATTTAATTGAATTAAAAAGCATTTGTAAATCAGTATCCATAGGTGAGAAAGACTAGCAATGATTTTAATAAACATTTGGCTAGCTTGAACGTTTTTTTTTTATACGTTAAATTAATAGTTATCCTTGTTCCAAGCAACTATTGATTTTCTTGCATCATTTCATTCACATTAGCCCTCTCCTTCTATATCTATCCATCTGGGGGTCTACAATTGAGAGTTCTATCTCTATAATGAAGGTTATAGAAACCACCCGAGCCTTTCTTTGTGTGAATGAAATCATGTATTAAGGCTTCGTTTGGCAAAGTTTATTTGCTCTGGTGAGTTGGGGACAAAGACGCCGCTAAGATGAATTTCCAAGGATTCATGCCAAGTTTTCAGTGGATCACCACACGGCTCTCAAATTTTTGTTTTAAGAAGGCTTAAGACATAGAGATTGAGCAACCGGAACCACCAACAATCCCATAGATCTCCCTCATGCATTCAAATATCATTGAACATAATAAAAGAAAGCTTGGTTAGAGTTTACTCAAACAGAAATAAAGATTGGTCGGTCGGGCTTCCTGGGATCAAATCACGAGCCATCTTTGCTGTGTCGTGAGAGGAAAAGAAAAAAAAGGGAAAGGTCGGTCCTTGACCTAGCCGAGAGGTGCAGCAGCCGGCCTCTTCCTCTGCCAAGAGAGGTGCGAAAAAGGAAGAAGGCCCAATCAAGGAGGAGGTTCTCCCTGGGCGGCAAAGGAGAGAGGGGAGTAGCGAAGGAGGAAGAAACTCAGAGATGAGGGAGGCCGATCCTGTGTTAAGAGCATCGAAGCCCTTCGTGGAGATCGCCCAGCTTCGTTGCTTCCGCCCCATTGTTGTGATTTCCGCCTCCTGCACAACCAACAACCCCTTTAATTTGGCCGGCCATTAATCTCTCTCTCTCTCTTTCTCTATTTCTTTTTATTATCAAAGGCTGGTCAAACCTCTCTCTCTCTCTCTTTTTATTTTGTTTTAAAAAAAACTTATATATTTGCATATCTACCTATATATATATATATATATATTGATACATGTATATATATATGTGTGTTATTTTACTATAGGTTGAGTTACATTTTTTTATTACAGATTTGGCTATACGTGTATGTTTAAATTTATAATTATATATTTAAATATATATTTTATACATACACTTACATATAAGTAATTCCCATACATACAAGTATACATGGCGAGTATATGTGTAATGAATGTCTAGGACACATATTTTTGCAATATACATTTGTATAAACATATACATATATATATGTATTATTTTGTACATATTGGTGTATTCATATGTACATATGATTGTAATATAGGTTGAAATACATACACACATAAAATGTCACAGAATATTATCTCTTTGAATATGCACAAGATATTTAACTCCTGAATATGCGTAGGGGAGAATGTACGCAAGGAGCTGTTGCGACCGCGACAGTCATATTAAACCAAAGAACCCGATTAAGGTGGATTTGAATTTATTTAAGTAAATAATTACTCGGTTCGCCGCGCGACTAAATACGACCCATGGTCAAGCTCTTCAAAGGTTCACAAGACTCCTAGGCCCCTAGTGCCAAAATTGGGATGTTACACCTAATCTACAGGAAATGTCTACCACTACGCAGTATATACTACAGTGAGTAAAGCAGTAATGAGTAAAGCAGCAATAAGTAAAACAGTAATAAGTAAAAGTAAATAAAGAAGAGTAACCTTGATTTATAGGAATGCTCATACAAACCTATAGACCAAGAGGTCGTTTAGCAGGGCCTATCGTATAAAAAGTCCCATACCGATTTATACGATATGGGTTATGCAATGCTTTTGTCATGACATGCAGAGTTATGCAGTTTAATGCTATGTTCACACAAGTGCAACTCACACACTTCGACTTTATGCGCACAAACCTTTAGTTCCCCCTTTTTGGAGCTAGTAAAACACCCAGGATACTCCCGTAGTGGCACACAGAAGCGGTGGGTTGATCTTCGCCCACCTCTAGGTTGGTATCTGCACTACCTAACCTAGACCTATCATATGCCTCAATGCTAAGAACACAACAGCGGTGCTCCTGCGTACTCTTACTGGCTAGTCCACCAGACTTTTCCTTGGCAAAGTGTTAACCACACTTACCGAGCCAAAGTACTGACGTCGGTGCGATGACCGTCAATACTAAAGACCCACCACCTTTATGCACATACATTTATGAATACTATACATATATCTCTAAGCCATAGTCTCTCCGGGCTAACCCGCCCGTCACCATAACCTTCCGAGCCACCGGCTCGCCGGACTAACCCGTCCGTACCTACAACCACCGAGCCTACTGCTCGTAAGACCAAACCAATGAACTACTCGTAACAACGGGGGGTGGGTAAGTGTATTATTTAGTTAATCTTGTACAGTAACTTACTCCTACAGTTTATGGTTAATCTTGGACTTCCTGAGGTCTACCCTGTGAGGGGCTTGGAGCGGTACTAGGAGGTACGATGAAATGATAGCCCAAACTGCCCTTTCCAAGACACTTATTTTTATTGATGTCTACCCCTGAACATACCCCTCTTACCATTTCACTTGAGTTAACCCTAATTGTTTTATGACCCTCCAAGGGAAAGGTGATCTTTCGTCAATCCCGAGCACAACCTTGCCCCTTAGCTTATCGGGCACACTCAACATATAGACTCCTATTGGTGACCTAAAATCTCCTCAACCAGATTAAGTACACCATCTTCCTCCCATTCTCACCTAATGGTCTACAAGTTACTCCAGTTTTACTATACGCAGACCAAATGAGATATATGAGGTGTATGAGAGAAGGTACTCCAAACAATCATCCAAAAGACCCAAAATTATTATTGGGGGTGTGTTATAATATTTTAACACCATCTCCAGAAATTCATAATTTTTCTACTTTATTTGGTATTTATTACAATTTCTACTAAATTAGGGAACCTATGATTTTGTACATCATGTATGGTTTTCTGATAAGTTATGGCCTCATTAAAATTTGTACAACTATATAACAATAAAATAACAGCCATATATGAATTTCACAAACTTCCAGAAATATTTTGACCTCCAATTAAAATATTAACTAATTAATCAAATTCAAGGATTTAAAAAGAAAGTACTAGAAATTCTTATTCAAAAATTCCAAGAAAATTAGCTGGTGTCCAAAATGATCAGAAAAGTTCACTGAAGGAGTCCCAGAATTTTTTAAATCCATTTGACCATATAATTCTATTATTTAAACAAATCAGTTTAAGGGCACTTTGTGAAGGAGACCTTACATACATTACTCCAAAATTTATACTAAAATTAACAAATCAAATACTTGCCCTAAAAAGTCCTCTGTTCAAATTTCATGATTTTCCAGTGAGTATTAAACCCATAATTAATTTTCATACAACTATGGCAAACATTGGGGGTTGTGAATGAAGTACTGTATATAACACTGCAAAATCCTTAGTAAAATTATCAGAAAATAATATCATCAACATAAAGTCACTGCCAAAGTTTCATAAACATACTAGGCTATATGAGCATGTAATCCTTCTAGTAAGAAGGTGCCCTAAATGACTCTTAAATAATTCAGAGAGACAAAATGTCTCTAAGAATTACAAATAAATTACCTAGGGCTTAGTACCACCCTATAAACCTCTCTACCAAATTTCAAGTCAATCCAAGGTCATATGACCCTATGTCCTTCAATGGGTACAAAAGACAACCCTAAGGTTTGAACTAGGGTCTTAGGGCATATCCACCCCAAATTTTTGGAGGAAGTATTTTATGTGATGTTAAATCAGTGGCCAAGATTTCATCACTTTTGGATGACATTTGACCACTTAACCCAACAAGTGCACTTTTGACCAAAAATCCCTTAGTTTGACCAAACTTGGGTTAATTAGTTACCCAACCAAATCAATCCCAAATGGGATTAAATTTTTACCAGAGTCATGTTATGACCTTAAGGACCTCCCACCAAAATTTGGTAGGGTTTGGAAGTCACTTGGCCCAAAAATTAATTCATGTATGAATTATTACATGTTTATAAAAACCATACAAAAAGTTCCTCCAAAAATTCTAATTTTTGGATATGTTAAGGGTGTGGGTAAATGTAGAATATGTTCCAAATTTCAGAACATTTGGATGGCTGGTTTAGTGGGGGCACACAAATCAAGATCTGGTCAACCCTTTGTACATGTTGCACCATTTTGAGTGTTGAGGTCAGCCCAGTGGTCCAAATTTGATGAAATAAATTTTAAATAAAACTAGACTTCATGGCCTACAACTATCATGAAGACCACTTCTTCTAAATCAGAGCCCAAGTATGTTAAATAATTAAAACCAAATTTGCATACTAAATCATATAAATAAAACATTTATTATGGAATAACAATAAGCTTGGTCTGCGAATAGTGGATCACACAGATCCAAGGGCCCATGGCCTTCATCCCCAAATAACGGACGGCTCACAGCAGCCCGTCCTAGGGGCTTTTGCGGGCTAACATCCCGGCCACCCTCACATCTCCTCGACCGACAAGTGTCACCACCACCTTTGTCGAGGTGGTGGCCGGCGATAGGGGGTCCTTTGCCGGTCGGTGGTGGCCAGAGTGGGGGTTTCGGGGAGGGGAAAGGAGCTCGAAATTGAGCCCCTTGTGATGCTTGATTCGAGACCGATTTGGCTCGAATCAAGCCCCAAATCGAGGTAGATCTAGCACTAGGGGAGGAGAAGAGGATCGGACCTGTGTGGTGTCCTGAGGCCGCATATTCTGGCGAGTCTCCATGGCCGGATTTGAAGCTTTTGGTGTCATGCCTTTCCTGGTTTCTAGTGCCCGATTCCTCCTCGAAAGTTAGGGGGTTTTCTCCCCTCTGATAACTGATGGTGGTAAGGGGTTTCAATTTGAGGTTTGGGGGCTTTATTCCCGAAAGCCATTAATGTCCATTAAGGTGAAATTTCGGTTTTGCTTGGGGGAGGTGAATGGGGCCTTAATGGGGGAGATTGGAGGTTTCTTCTTCCTCCCCATTAATCCCCCCTCTTTCTCTCCCTTTCCATTTGGGGGGAACTTTCACCTTCTCTCTCCTAGTCATCATTTACTGAAATTCAGTGGCAAATTGAGTAATTCTCAACCTCATCGGTTAGTGGGTCACCTCAATTGGGTCTAGCCCAATTGGATTGGGCTTGATTAGGTCAAAATAGGTCATTTTGACCTAAATTTAGGGTGGAGTTGACTTTGGTCAATTTGACCATTTGGGTTGACCCTAATGGGTGGATAGTGACCCATTGGCCTCCCCTAAGGGTTAGGAAGGTCTATGTAGGGTCAATTTGGCAAGAGGGGGGCAATTGACCCTTAATAGGCCAGTTTAACCAAAACAGGGCTATAGTTGAATTTTGGTCAAATTGGTCAAATTGGTGGCCCCATGATGGGGCTTTTTGGTCCTTTGGGTTCCTAATATCCTTATAAGGGTAGGGGCAAGGTCAATTTGACATGGTAGAGGCCAATTGACTATGCTTAGGCTACTTTGACTATTTTAGGGCTAGGGTTGACTTTGGTCAACTTGGCCACTTTGGTTGACCCCAAGGGGTCCTTGGTGCTCTAAGGGACCCCTTAATGGGTTAGGGATGTTATGGTGGGGTCAAAGGGTCAAGGTGAGGCCCTATCGTCCAACCCTAGGCTTGGTAACTAGAAATTGCTATTTGCAGACCACTGTGGTTTTCCTCCTTCTTGCCTAAGCTCGCATGGTCTTTTGTGCTTCCTATGGTTTTGTCATGACCTAGTCATAACAAAACCATCTTAGAGGTCTAGTTGTTTGAGGGATGTTACATCAACGACCATGCCAAAGGCCTCGTCTTAGCTTGACTCACACACTCGACTCTTAAATCGACGATGCTCTAAGGTCAATGACCAGCCCAAAGGCATGTGCTTAGGTGACTCCTACATTTGAGTCTTAAAGAGATGATGCTCGAGGGTCAAAGACTAGTTCAATGGTCTAGACTTAGGTTGACTCATGCACTCGAGGCTTAATGCGGTGATACTCGAGGGGTCAATGGCCGACCCAAAGGTCGGGACTTAGGTTGACTCTCACATTTGAGGCTTAATGCAGCGATGCTCGAGGGTTTAATGTTTAGCACAATGACATGGGCTTAGGTTAACTCTCATATTCGTGGCATAATGCAGTGATGGTCGATGGGTCAACGACCAGCCCAAAGGCCTGAGCTTAGGTTGACTCACACACTCGACTCTTAAAGCAGAGATGCTCGAGGGGTTAACAGCTACCCCAAAGGTTGGGCTTAGTTTGACTCACGCACTCGAGGCTTAAAGTGGCGATGCTTGAGGGGTCAACGGTCAGCTCAAAGGCATATACATTGGTTGGGTCATGCACTCAAGGCTTAATGCAGCATTGCTCGAGGGGTCAATGATCATCCCAAAGACCTGGACTTAGGTTGACTCTCGCATTCGAGGCTTAGTGCAACGATGCTCGAGGGGTCAATGGCGAGCCCAAAAGCCTGGTCTTAGGTTGATTCTTGCATTTGAGGCTTAATGCAGCGATGCTCGAGGGGTCAACGACCACCCCCAAAGACTAGTTTAGATTGACTTACACACTCGAGGATTAAAGCACTAATGCTCGAGGGGTCAACAGCCAGCCCAAATGTAACATCACCCAAACGACTAGATCCCTAAGACGGTTTTGTCATGACTAGGTCATGACAAGACCCTAGGATGCGCGAAGAGAACATAAGAGCTTAGGCTCGAGGCAAAAAAAATCACCACGGTCTGCGGATAGTAATTATCAATTACCAGGCTTAGGGTTGGCCTTAGGGCATCACCGTGACCCATGACCCCACCATGACATGACTAAACCAGTAAGAGGGGTCCCCTCGTAACACCCCAATTATCCAACCGTAGAAAGAAAGGGGTGTAATGAATGCAGCGCTAGCGCCGGCGCTCGCGGCTAGCGCTGGCGTTAGTGGTGGTTTAACCAAACCGTCGAGACGTGATTCATGTCGTCGAGAAGAGTATTTGACATTGAGACACTAGCGTTGGCGCTGGTGCTAGCTGTTGTCTCAACGAACCGCTGAGACGAACACCAAACCACTGAAATGAATACCAAACCGCTGAGGCAAACTGTACACCGTTGAGATGCTAGCGCAAGGCGCTACCACTAGCATCAGCAGTGGCTGCCGAACCAGTGAGTGTTACGCCTTTGAGATGTTAGCGTTGGCGCTAGCACTATTGTCGACGGTAGCGCAACTGACGGGAGGCGGACAGGACTCGTTTTGGTGGCCAAATTCATGGCCAAGGGAGTCCAAAAGTCCTCACAATTGATGAGGATTAATCCCCCCTATCAATTAGAGGAATATTAAGAGGTTTTCCAACTCTTAAGGAGGGTAAATGTGGTGACCTTTGGGGATGGCCGAAATTTTCACCATGAATGGTGTTAATGGAGGAATCCCAAGCTTCATCTCTTCCCCAACCAGAATTGGTTCTATAAAAGGGCTCAGGGGTGAAGAGAATGAGTTTCTCCCACTTTTCTAGAAGAATTTTCCTATCTAAGTACCTACCGGCATGGCACCCAAGAGCTCTCAACCAACCATGGCGGACCGGCGATCGACACGGGTATAAGCCACAATTCAGGTCCTCTCCTCTCATCTATTTTTTAGTGGGTAGATCTCCTCATTTTGGCCGCTAGATTTTGGGGCCAATTGGCCTTGGATTGGCATGGTCATAAGCTTGTGTTCAAGCTTTTCTTCTCTTGTTCAAATTCCTGATTCCGGACGCCTCCGGCCGGCCAACCACCGTACATCGCCGGCCGCCACCTCAACGGAGGTGGTGGAGGCATTGACTGACCGGGAAAGCATCTAGGTGGCCGGGAAATCACTTCCCAAGTGGGAACAGGATGGGCCAATCATGGTCGTCGGCTGATTGGAGAAGATGAACCGATGCCCTCCATTTAGATAGATTAATAATTTTGTGATTTATTAACGTCATATTTTCCCCTACAAATGCATGTTTTTAAAACTCAAATTTGAACCCCTTAGATGTCGTTTTAGGAAAAGTGGCCAGAACAAAAGTTGTAGATCTTTGGGTCTAGTTTAAGTTAAAATTAATTTTAGCCGATTTGGCTCACTGGTTTGACTGCAGCACTCAAAATGGTGTAACCTGTGCATAGGGTTGACCAGAGATTGATTTGAGTGCCCCCACTAATTCGGACATCCAAATGCTATGAAATTTGGAGCCTAGTCTAGATTTATCCTCACCCTCAACATATCCAAAAATGGAAATTTTTGGAGAAACTTTTTCTATAGTTTTTGCAGAAATTTAGTAATTCATGTATCAATTAATTTTAGAGTATAGAGACCTCTAAACCCCTCCAATTTTTGGTGGGTGATTCTTAGGGTCATGACATGACTCTGGTAAAAATTTCATCCCGTTTGGGATTGAATCGGTAGGGTAATTAAGTAACCCAAACTTGGTCAAACTATGGTATTTTAGATCAAAAGTGCACTTGATGGATTTGGGAGATCAACCCTCATCCAATTGTTGTGAAACTTTGACCACTGACTTGATGTCATATAAAATACTCTCACAAGTGTTTTTTGGGTGGTTTGGGGTGGATGTGCCCTAGAACCCCGATTCAAACCGTAGGGTTGTATATTGAACCTATTGAAGGTCATAGAGTCATATGTCATCGGATTGACTTGGAACTTGGTAGAGAGTTTCATGGGATGGAAATAAGCCCAAGATAATTTATCTGAATTTTTTAGGAACATTTATCTTCTCTGAATTAGTTAAGAACTAATTAGGGTACTTTCTTATATTAAGAATTTACATAATCATAATACCTTGGATGTTCATGAAATTTTGGCAGTAATCTTATATGGATGATATCATTCTCTGATAATTTTGTTATGAATTTGGGATTGATATATATAGTACTTCATTCATATCCCCAATATTTACCCTTGTGGTAAGAAAATTAATTTATGGGTTTTATGCTCACTGAAAAATCATGAAACTTGGTCAGATCACTTTTCAGGGCAAGAATATGATTTGTAAATTTTGGTATAATTTTTGGAGGAGTTTTTATATGGTTCTCTTCTCAAAGTGTCATATGATTTGTTTATTTAAATAAAGGATTTATATGGTCAACTGAATCTGGAAAATTATGAAACTCAACCAGTGAACTTTTATTATCACCCTAGATATCTGTTAATTTTCTTGTGATTTTGAATGGGGATTTTTGGTACTTCCTTTGTAAATTCTTGAATTTGATAAATTAGTCAATATTTTATTTGGAGGTCAAAACCTTTCTGAAAAATTATGAAATTCATATGTGACTATTATTTTGATAAGATATAGTTGCACAAATTTTATTATGGTCATATCTTATGAGAAAACCATACTTGGTGTTCAAAGTCATGGGTTCCTTGATTTTGGGAAAATTATAATAAATGTCAAATAAATTAGAAAAATTGTGAATTTCTGGAGATAGTCTTAAAATGTCATAGCACGCCCCCGATAATAATCTTGGGTCATTTGGGTAATTATTTGGAGTACCTTTTCTCATGCACCTCATGTAGTTCACATGGTCTGTGTATAGTGAAAAGGTTGAAAAAGTATAAACATGTAGATTTTGCAGGGTGATTAAGATGTATGGTTAATTAGGAGGCAAGAGTGTGCTTGGGGTTGTCGAAAGATCGTCATTCCCTTGGAGTGGAATATAAAACACTTATGGCTAATAAGTGTAATGGTGAGAGGGGTAGGTTTATGGGTAGTTATCAATAATAGTAAGTGCCTTGGAAATGGAGCTTTGGGGTGTCATCCCATCATAGATCCTAGTACCGCTGCGAGCCCCTCACAGGGTAGTCCTCGGGAAGTCCATGGTTAACCCAAAGTTGTATGAATAATTTGTGCAAGATTAACTTAATAATACACTCGCTCGCATTTCGTTGATGCGGGCGTTACTTGGTTTGGTCAGACAAGCAGTAGGCTCGAAGGTTGTAGTTGCGGGCAGGTTTGTCCAGCGAGCAGGTGGCTCGGAAGGTTACGGTGACGGGCAGGTTAGCCCGGGGAGCTTATGGCTCGGAGGTATATAGTAATCATATTTGCATGTGTATAAAGGTGGTGGGTCTTCGGTATTGATGGTCGTTCATACCAGCGTTGATACGTTGACTCGGCAAATGTGGATTTGCACTTAACCAAGAAAGTCTGGTGGTCCAGCCAGTAAGAGTACGCAGGCGCTCCGCGGTTTTGCGTTGAGGTGTACGATAGGTCTAGGTTAAGTAATGTGAATACCAACCTAGAGGTGGGCGAGTCCCAACCCATCGCTTCTGTTTGCCACTACAGGGTATCCTGGGAGTCTTGCTATCTTCAAAAAGGGGGAACTAAAGGTCTGTGCTCATAGAGTCGAAGTGTGTGAGTTGCACTTGTGTGATCATAACATTACCCAGCATAACTCTGCATGTCATGGCATAAGCATTGCATTTCAACCCCTACCCCTAACGTATAAATTGGTTATGAGACTTTTTATACGATAGGTCTTGCTAAACGACCCCTTGTTCTATAGGTTTGTATGGGCATTCCTATAAATCAATGGTTACTTTTCTACTTTATACTTGTTTTTACTTGCTTACTTTACTTGTTCTTTACCTTGTTTTATTTACTGCTTCACATATATAAATACCTGTGTAGTGATAGATACTCATGTAGCTAAGGCATGTCACCTGCTTTGTTTTATACCCCTTGCTGTCCTCCACTTCATCCTCTCACTCGGTGCCTAGGGCCACTGGAGGATGGATAGAGGGAAACGAGGCTTAGTCTTTTTGACTAACGGTCGGTGAACCATATCATTTTAGGGGATCGAGGAGACGCAGCACCACCAGAGGCCGCTGCAGATGGAGGTGGGTCAGTCTAGCACGGGAGCACCAGTTTCAGGATCCGTGAGTGTCTTCGAGTAGATTTTGCTTTCGCGAGTGATTTGTAGTGAGGACATGATGTAGTGGGTATGAGCCATTTATATTGCTATCTTTTATTTCAGTTATTATCTGTGGACATCTCTATTTTATGATATCAATATAACATGTGATTTGTGGATTTGTCTTCATTTATACTTCTCTTTTTTGTGATCGATATTGCCGGGAGGATCAGCGCTTTGTAGTGGCGACCTTCCCGTGTGTTGGTGTCACCGCAAAGCGACAGTTCTGGGCATAAGACCCGGTTTGTTGAAAAAAATGGGGTCTTACACAAAGGCCTAGGCTTAGGCTGACTCACGCACTCGAGGCCTAAAGTGACGATGTTCGAGGGGTCAACAACTAGCCCAAAGACCTGAGCTTAGGTTGACTCGCACATTCAAGTCTTAATGTAGCGATGCTCAAGGGGTCAACGACCAGCTCAAAGGCCTGAGCTTTGGTTGACTCATGCACTCACGGCTTAAAGAGGCGATGCTTGAGGGGTCAACGACCATACCAAAGGCTTAGGCTTAGGTTGACTCAGGCACTCGAGGCTTAAATCGGTCTGGTATCTCGTCGAACCTTTTAGATGATGAATTCATCCTCCTTTTATAAACTAACAGGTGGGCAAGAAGGATGAGCCTTGGGGGCTAGTCGACCAACTTACAATGGGGGGAGCTGTCGTAGACGTGATTGAAAGGGTGTGGTCTTATGAGAACTCACTATACCCAATGCATCATCCCCTTACTCGGTCGAAGGTCCTGAATGGGGAGGTGAATATTCATGATTTAGAACGTTCGCGGCGATCATGCGCTCTTCGACTTATTTATCCCAGCACAAAATCGAGTCAGAACCAGCTTGTTTAGAGAAACGTGAAGATTGTATTGAATGTAATATCACAAAAATTAGAGGGGTACCCGTTACAAGTCTCATGCTCGATGCTCGTCCTGAGTCGTCGGCTCAGGGATAGAACCTTTTCATGTCATCCCCGCTCCATGTGTTTTCGAGTGCCTCGCCTTCTTGATTTTGCAGGCGGTAACCTCTGGTCTTCAGAGCTTCTAGGATTACGAATGGTCTTTCCCAATTAGAATTGAGTTTCCCCATCATCGTCGATCTGGTGGCGGCGGCGACCTTCTTCAATACCAGGTCGCCTTTTTCGAATTGCTTATTTCAGATGCTCTTGTTGAAGTACTTAGCCATCCTCCTCTTGACTTGCCATGACGAGGTCCCGAAGCTCTTCTACAGAATAAGATTCCTTTAGATCCTCGTCATTTTCGAGCCGCCACTCTTCGTTTCCCTCTTCGTCCGCAACCACTCTTGGACGGAGTTTCTCCGGTGGACGAATTTGAAGTGGTTCTGAGTGCCTATAGGACAGAGGGGAGTTGCTCCATCCAATTGTCTCGCAGATTCTCAACCATCTTTTTAAAGAGAATAAACTTGTTGGCGGCCTACACCTGGTCGTTGCTTCGGGGATGATGCACCGAGGTGAAGCGCAGGTTGGTCCCTATATGTCTGCATAATTCTTCTATCTTGACGTAGGCGAACTGAGATCCATTGTCCATGACAATGGCCTGGGGTATACCGAACTGGCATACGATATCTCCCCATAGGAAATTTCTCACCACCTAAGATGTAGTTTTTGTTGAGTTTTCCTTAGGGGTAGACACATCGGATGTGCACAGCAGAATATTCAAGAACAACCCAAAAGAGATATAATAGGATCTTGCTCAAATCATGAATCAAGAAATTGAAACAATAAATCAGAATACCTGTGCATAATCGAGTAGAGACTCAATCAGACTACTCAATAAATTGCTTTGCTTGAATCGGAATCCTATTCTGAGTCATCTTCCATGTTCTGCATCTTTGTCGAGATCAACGACTAGGTCTGATGGAGTTAGCGCAAAAGTAGATATGCGCCTCTACAGAATTCCACACATGCGAAGGAGAATCTGGGTCAGAGAAGGAATGCCCTCAGTGTCTCCACAAATTACTAGATTTGCCTAATGGAGAGGCGACGATGATGACGACGGCCAGACGGGTCTTCTGGAATAGGCGGCGGGATCTCAGGAACGCTTCCGTATCGATCTCCAAAATGGGGCTTATAAAATTACCTAATCGTCTAGCTATTTATACCCAGGGACATAAAAGCTGGTGACAGCTTTCGTTATCCGCAGACCCAGATTTAATAGAGTGTACAATGAATATCGTCGGGATGACCCTATCGTCGAGACAATATCGACGATATCGTCATGACGATCTATGTCGTCAAGATTACCCATATCGTCGAGACAATCTCGACAATATCACGTAGCATCTCGATGATCCATATCATCATGATGACTGAAATATCGTCGAGAGAGTCTCGACGATATCGTCGTGAAAATTCATATTGTCGAGACAATCTCGACGACATTAATCATCTAATCGATATTCATAATATTGACTTGATGATCCCGACGACAAACATCTGTCATGGCGACATTCACAATGTCATCTATAAGTCTTCTTGACATGCTCCATACAATATTCATAATATCTAAGGAGCATTTCCCGAACCAATTCAACTCCAATTAGTCATTGGATTAGTCCTTTCACTCATATCCAATATGGGAAAGACCAACACAATCCTTCCTCCAATTTCTGCAAATGCTCTTATGTACGACCCTATAGGCTCATATCGCGTTGGCAGCGAAACTAACTGCTTGATTACTTCTGGATCACAGTAGAAACTCCAACAGTTTTTGCCAAGGCTTTTGCCTCTATCCACTTTATGAAGTAGTCAATCATCATAAGGAAGAATTGACGTTGTCCACTGGAAGGGGGAAAGGGCCTTATCATGTCCATTCCTTATCTGGATAATGGCCAGGGGGTGATGCCCTTAGTTGTTGGGCCAACAATAGCTGCAACGAAGCGAAGAGCTGGAACTTCTGACATCTCTGAGCGAAATTCTCACCATCCTTTTGAATGGTCGGTCAGAGGTATCCTTGCCATATGATCCTCTTCTCTAGCGTATGACTCGTTGAGTGGATGCCGCACTCGCCAGACTGTATTACTTCTCAAGAATCATGCACCAAGTAGCTAGTATTTATTACTTTGATAGTCACCTTGCATATATGGAAAAAGCAAGAGAGGCCCATCAACTCTGTAGTGTAACAAGAGATCTATAGAAAGGAGATGAGAAGAGTTCAGTTGAAAGAGGAAAATAAACCCCTAAGTAGGGCTAGAAGAAAAAGCTTGCCGACTCTACATGTTGCCTGCAAATCACCTGGAACTTCACAAATATGGAACCATAGGGATTTCTCTAGCCGACAGCTTGGATATCTGCAGACTTCTTCATCGCTGGAAACCTAAACCAGTGAGAGCTTTTGTCGCCAAGAGGGGAAGGGAAATGAGAACTCAACATGGCTCGCTGCAGGGATGATCAGCTTGCAGATCTCGACGAGGAACCAAAAGCGAGCTTGCAGATCTCAGCGGGGAGCCAACTTCGACGAGCTTGCAGTTCTCAAAGGAGGGAAAATGAGAACGATGCCGTTCTCGAAGGGGCTTGTTGGTGCTCCAAGTGTCAGCCTCAAAACGATATAAAATACCCTTTAAGACCGGCGGTTTTAAAACGGAGGTATACCAAATGCTTTACACAATTTCCTATACATCTCAGTTCCCATCAGAATGGAGTCCCGATGGCTTCTCAAACAAGATAATTTTTTCCAACAGAATTCCGTTTCCAAATTCCCGTTCATGGCCAATCAGTAGGGTATGCGTGACATACATTTTTTAAGCAAGAGACCGTAGAGAGGGGAAGTCTCCAGAAGTTCTCCTAAGAGATTCAAATATCCGTCCAAATGTTGGTCCCAAAAAATCTGCCTCAAATAGGGAAATTTTTTTGAACCGGGTAGCGTGCCCTCCTGTAGGAACGGGTTTAAAAGACGTATTTCAAAAATTAGGTGGGCCCACTCTCGTCTTCTCCTCTCGACGTAATTTGTCCTCTCGACGGCTAGACGGCTCCACGGGACGAGGGAGCTTTAACCTATGCGACGGCCACATTTTCCCTTCTGCGGCCTCCCTCCTCGCCGGCGAAGTCACATCTCTGGACGGTGTGAAAGACATTGATGTCGGCTTCCTCGGCCTTCCTCCTTGTCGACGAAGTCACGCCTCTCGACGGAGAAAGCCATTGTTGCCGACACCCGTGACTTCAGAGCAGTAACGGGAGGTTTGTTTTCTTCCACTGAAACTATGTATAGATGTATCTGCCATTTATGTCTAGTTTTTAATTGGGCAAGTGTTTTTCAAGATCGAGCGTTTACAGAGCATTCTCGCCCACAACATATCCTTGGAAAAAGGTTCCATTGAGCAGGGGAGTACTGAAATGGGGTTCAACAGTGGCGAAATGGATAAAGGCAGCGATGTAAGTCTGCACCAACTGTTATTTAAAGTACAACTGTATTTATACAAATCATTAGAACTGTATATGGATCTAATGTGTTATATAATTTGCTACAATTCAAAAATGAAAATCATACTTTCCCTGTTGTCCATTCAGAGGAAGAGGCATATGCTTTGTATTGTGATTATGCACACAAAACCGGATTTAGTGTTCGTAAAGAACACCTTATTTATTGGACTCATGCTAGAATTATCAAAATGCGTGAATATACCTGCTCCAGGACCGGAAAGAAGCACACAAAACTGTCACCAATTAAATATCGTAAATTAGACACTCGAACCAGTTGTCTAGCTTGCTGTCATTTTAGAACTGATAAAAATGCTCAGAATTGGACGGTTGTTAAGTTTGTGGAGGAGCATAATCACCCTCTTGCAGTGGAGAAAGAGAGGCATTTGCTAAGGTCAAATTGGAAGGTATCAGAACTACAGGGCAATCTTATAAAAAATATGACAGAGGCTGATATAAAAACCGTTCAAGCGTACAATTTCCTGTCTGAAGAAGTTGGGGGTTTTGAAAATGTCAATTTCAGCAAGGTTGATGCCTATAACTATGTCCAATGAGCTAAAAAAGCTTTAATTGAAAATGGTGACTTGATCAGTTAGTTTGCTAAATATGCTACAAACCAGACAACTTGAGGATAATATGTTCTCATATGAAGTCCAGACAGATGAACTAAATAGGTTGACTAGTTTTTTTGGATGGATGGGCGCGGTAAGATTGACTACGATTGTTACGGTGATGTTATTATTTTTTATACTACTTACAGATTAAATAAATACAATTTGGCGTGCGCTCTATTCATTGTTGTTAACAATTATTGGCAGAGTGTTTACGTCGGTTGCACTTTCATTGCAGAGGAGACCATTGATTCTTTTTGTTGAGTTTTTGAGACATTTCTTAAGTTCGTTGGTGGGAAACAACCCATAACTATTTTCACTGACCAAGATCAGGTTATGGCGGTTGCTATTGAGTGTGTTTTCACCACCAGCCGACATCGGTTGTGTCAATGGCACATCTCCAAGAAAGTCCTTCTAAAGTTCATTGTTTTAACCATGACAAAGGTGTTCGAGGTTTATTCTACCAATGCATGAGCCAATGTGACTGTGAATTCGAGTTTGATCACTATTGGAATGAGATGATGTTGAAAGGAAGCTTACAGGACAATAGATGGTTGAGGGACCTATATGCAGTTTAGAGGAAGTGGTCAACTGCCTACAATAAGGATGTATTGGATCTCAGCATTTTTTTGACTCAAAGGAGCGAATCTGCAAACCATGGATTGCATGGTTGTTCCAAGGCAATCAGCTCTATTGTAGAGTGCTTCATCGGTTTGGAGAAACTATTTTCGACGTGGCGGAGAGTTGAGTTCGATGAAGATTTTAAGTGCACACAAGGTAGCGTTTGTTTAAAATATAAAGGTTCCAGCATACTGAAGCAGGCTTCAAAGATTTACACCAAAAAAATGTTTTCTATCTTCGAGAAATCATTCATGGAGGGGGCTGTTGGGGTTAGCATAGTCGATGAGATGAGATACGAGGATGATAGTATCTCATACGTGACCTCACTTGGTGACGAAGATCAAGACGGTAAAAGATGGTTTGTAAACTTCAATGGTAGTACATGCGCAGTAGAATGTTCTTGCCGAGGATTTGAAACCAAAGGTATTCTATGTAAACACGTTTTGCGGATATTCATTCATAGAAATGTAAAGCAGATTCCCGCCCAATATTTACTCAAACGATTCACTTTGAATGCTAAGAAAGGTATTTACCTTCCATGCACACCTTCAATGGCCCAATGCGAATCAAATGTGGTTTTCAGGAACCATTTAACGAAGTTTACATATGACTTAGCCCTCCAAATTGAGAGCTGCCAACCGGCAAGGGAACTTGTTATGACTTCCATGAATGATTTGGCTCGGAGGGTTGAAGTTATGGTGATTGGGGATGACCATGTGAACGTAAAAAATGACACAAAATTAAGGGACCCGCCGACAAAGCGACCAAAAGGCGTTTCGAACGCATGGCCTAAAGCACATTGGAAAAAAAAAACAACAAAATTCCAAGTATTGTATTTCCTATCTCAAATTTATCCAAGACCTTGATTTTTATTTTATCATAGCAAGTTAATAAAGCTTAATATTTCAATTGTAGGAAAGAAAGTTGCAGCGAAGAAAAGAACAGTTCCGACGCACAATTTCCTCGATTCTGTTCTTGCGCACCAAACAACTCCATCGGCCAATCCTACAGCTTTTGATCCCCAAGAAGACTTTGAGTTGGATTTGTCATTTAATTTTTCGAGCATCCCAGATATTTTCAAACCATGAAACGAAGCATGTTTTGTAATTTTTTTTTTTGGGGATGTTCAAAGTAGAACTAATCTTAATGATATGATGTATGAATTGATTGAGCTCAACCTGCATCTCTACTCATTTCATTCAGACGTCTGTAGATAGATTCATCATTTTGTTCACGTCTATATGTACATATCTACTCTTTTTATTTTGTTCGCACCAGCATGTTGGCGCTGCTTCCTGCATCTATTCTTTTTATTATTTTGCGAAAGAGCTAAAGGAAGCAGCATTAAGGAAACATTGTGGATGCCATAATCTAAAGCAGCTGGTTTAGCATCAGCCTCCAATACTGTTGTTAATGCCACCAAGCACAAAATCATTGCTGCTGTGTTTTCCTTACATCCATCATTTTGTCACTACTCTGAATAACACACTTGTGTGTTGTGCTACTGTAACAATGAATTTCATCACGAAAACACGATGAAATATGCAATAATTGGAGTAAACGAATGCACCAGTGCTTGTAACTTAATTGAAAAGGGGGCCATAGCACAATGAAATTCTGAAACTAATATTCAAGTGCAATAATGAATCTTTAATAATGATACAAGAACATGGCACAATGGAAGTGCAGTAATTAAGCAGAAAATAATTTGTCATCATTAGAAATAATTATGTCAGCAAATGTCCGAAAGATGGCGCTTGCTATTTCCACGCGAAATCGTGGCATCTCCTTGTACCACTCCTTTTTTTCTTTCCAGGAAAATGACTTGGTCGACAACGCCGCCTCCATGAATTTCATCACGAAAATGCCGCAATCGTCCCCGTTATCTTGCTTTGGCAAATCAGGAACTTCGTTAATAGGTCAGTTGATAATATTTGCTGGCAATGCTTCCATGGCCTCCTCATATAAAGTCCTTACCTGCATGATACCTAAGAAGTTAGAAATCACATAAACTAAACGTTCATATGGGAGTGTGATGGTCACTAGTGTGAGTGTACCAAATTCCAAAGGGCAGAACGATGATGGCCACTTCTAGGCTGAGAATCATAGAACTCCCAGGACTGTTCCTTCAAGCGGCCGACAAGCAATGTCCAATGGGACGACATATGACAGGGCATAAGTATTACATCAGATGCCGCGAAACTGGATAATGTTATGTGGCTCAACAAGTCCTTGCTATTTGGAACCTTGTCGATCTTATAATACTGCATGATTAACAGATGAAAATACTATCAATGTCCAGAGCTATCAATGTCCTACTCCACATGCTAGGATCAAATTTTAAAGGTTTAAAAGGAAGAAGCTGCGTTAAAGTACGTACTGCATGATTAGGTGAAACGTATAAGAAACGTTTCATTCCTCGTGATGACCTTTCCTGCTTCGACCCAAGGAACACATCTATAAGCCTTCCCCGGAACTTGAACCGAACATGTTTTTTTTGCGGGGCTTTCCACGATAATGATTTCGGTATGTTGGGTGGAAGAGGGAGTGGTGGGGGACACTTTAGGCTGGGGTGTGAATGGTGTGGGTGATGGTGTACGACGATGGGATTGAGAAATGCCCGCTTGCAACTTCTTAAACCAACTTTCGCAAAATGACTTCAAAGAGCCCTCGACCTTACCAACTTCTTCTCGTATAAAAACATGGAGCCGAGATTCCATTAAGCTCCAAACTTCATCTCCATTTCCTCTCTTCTCCTTCTTCTCCCAACCCTCCTAAACAATCTCTTCTCAGTTTTCCTAACAACCTTTCTCTTTATTTCCTCAAACTTCATTTTGTCCTTCTCCTTCTCAATATCCTCAAAATTCGAGTCCTCAACATCCATTTTCTTCCTGGCATCCGTAGCATTCTTCATACCTCTTCCCTTCCTCTTACTTGGCTTCACATCTTCAAAATCAGAGTCCTCCTCCTCTGACCCTAGGAGTTGTTTCTCTTCCTCCTCTACACTGCTAAACTTGTATCTAACCTACAAGATATAACAAAACGTAGTACATTTGTAAAGACAAAAGGATGGGTGTAAATAAATAAACCTGATTGGGTTTCATCAGCTCACTCCGCAAGTCCAAACAAAACTTCGCATTATACCTCAATTTGTCTGACCATCGACAAATTCTGGGCCGAGCCAGGAAGTGTACTACTCTTTGTACATTGGTGTGCTCAAAGAACCACACCTACAACAACACATGTTAGTTTAAAATTTATATTTGATAAAACATTAACTCGAATATAAACGAAATTCTTACCAATAATACAGTCGAGCAGCCTTCGAAGTAGCCTAAACATGTGTCCTCCTCTCGGACTGCGTTGGCACGACTCAGGCAGTCTAGCTGTGTATGCAAGAAAGCATGAATAGCCTTGGGCCAGTTGTACTCTCTTAATGCACCCAGACCATCCTCCAACATGCCCAGACAATTTGGGATCCTTATAGTCTCCAGAGGGAAGAAAAAAACAATCAACAAATACCTAATCAGTGTACTCACTCGCCGATGCTCCAGATCCGGGGACCATTCCTCATTTACAAGAATGCGCATCTCATTGAGCAAGTCCATGTGGGAAAGCTCCATACAAGGGAGTCTAGAAAAAGAAAACTCCCGACCACGATTTGGTAGCCCAAATATCATGGCTACTTCATTAACTGAAATTTTCAGGTAATATGGACCTATTGGGAAACACCTCTCGTCCCTTCTATATAGCTTCACAAGGACATACATCAGAGGTATGTTCTGCGGCAATGAGGGCATGGAGAATAAAGTCAAAACATTTGCTTCCCTCAGAATATGTTTGGAATCATCCGAAATCACATCGAGGAGGGACGGGCATTCACAACAAACGTCGAAACAACACAACGACAACTCAAGTATTTGCTGCCAGACATCTGAGTACAACAAAAGAAATACAGTTGTATGCAAAGTTGTAAATACAGTTGTACTTACAATTGTAATAACAGATGAAAATACAGTTGGATACAAAGTTGTAAATACAGTAGTATGCACAGTTGTAAACACAAACCTCGGTTTACTGCTCTGAAGCGGCGGGAGAAAGGATTAGCAGGTACTTGGAGTAACAGGTAAGAAGATGGTCGGAGTTAGGAAGAGCGTCGCGGGTGCCGACAACAATGGCTTTCTCCGTCGAGAGGTGTGACTTCGCCGACGAGGAGGAAGGCCGAGGAAGCCGGCAACAATGTCTTTCACACCGTCCAGAGATGTGACTTCGCCGGCGAGGAGGGAGGCCGCGGAAGGGAAAATGTGGTCGTCGCCTAGGTTAAAGCTCCCTCGTCCCGTGGAGCCGTCGAGCCGTCGAGAGGAAAAATTACGTCGAGAGGAGAAGGCGAGAGTGGGCCCGGCTAATTTTTGAAATAAGTCGTTTAAACCCGTTCCTACAGGAGGGCACGCTACCCGGGTTAAAAAATTTGGCGATTGTTATCCGCACTACAGTTTTGGCTATCCGCACTCTTTTTGTATGAGTTATTACGTGCCTTTTAGAAATATGTCTTGTACATGTATTTTTAGGAAAAGTGATCAACACGAAAGTTGTAGATCTCATCGAGATATACAACTTTCGTGTTGAACACTTTTCCTAAAAATACACGCACAAGACATATTATCTTTCTGATTGAAACATGTGCGTTAATATAACAATTTTTTGGAAATACTCATTGTACATGCATTTTTAGGAAAAGTGTTCAACACAAAAGTTGTAGATCTCGACTTGATTTACAACTTTCGTGTTGAACACTTTTTCTAAAAATGCATCTACAAGACACATTTCCAAAAGACGCGTAATAACTCGTACAAAAAAAATGCGGATAGCCAAAACTGTAGTGCGAATAACAATCGCCAAAAATTTTCCCTCAAATAGGTCCCAAGTGTAGATGCTCGCTGTCTCCGATTCTGCAGCTGTAGTCTCGGATAAAGTCGTTCATTAATGACAATGCGGCGAGCCACAGGCTGAGGTCACCCTACGCTGAACACTCCAGTGAGACCTTCTATCTGTGTAGCGGCCTCATGGTGTTTTATTAGCTTGGGCGAATCTCTAGTCACGGCCCCCACAGTCGAAGCCTATTTGTCCTCTGAAGATGTCTGAACTCTGAACTATTCTTCCTTCTTCAGTAAAGCAGCGGAGTAGCGACTGAGAGAGAGCGGAGAGCGGGAGAGAGAGAGAGAGAGGAGAAACCAATCAGCTAGCTACATTTGCGTAGCTTGGGAAAAAGAGCACTTTTGCCCACAATGGCACGCCTCGACTGAGTCGCTCGGGCCTGTGCTTGCGTGGGCTTCGCTCCAATTCCATTTACAGGCCTGAGAAAGAAAGGGAATCGCCTTCGTTGATTCGCACCAACTCCCCTCATTGTAAATTTTTCGGGCATGGCGTCATGGAGGGGATAAGGAGATAACGCAGGCAGAAGCTGGGCGCACAGCGCACTAAAGTTATAAACAGAACGAAGAAAGTAGAACAGCTACCTTTATTTATCTCCCCCTCCTAAGAAGGCGAAGAAGTCCTCTTTTTTGTTAGCTCGGGCGGCAGGAAGATGCGGGGCGAGGAGGATTGAGTTTTTTCTGGTGCGACGAGGAGGAAAAGAGTGACGCTTTCCATCTGTTTCTACGCAAAGAAGAGGGCGGCGAGTACTCGATTCCAAGTATATGTTTCCTTTCAACATTTTAATTTCTTTTGTATTTTATAATCTCCTTGGACTTGGGGATTGTTTTAAAGCTTCCATTGATCGACATAAAGCTTCTTTCACTACTCACCTTCAAATATACACTCACTTGTAGAGAAGAGGACGACAGAATGGAAACTGAAGTTGGAAAGAGAGAAGATGAATTACCTCAACTGCTTGATTTGATTTCAAATGAGAAAGACTGGTTTAAGGGTGATGTAGGAGGAGGGGGGAACATCTTAGGAACTTCGGAGGAGGAGAAGCTAGAGCTGACTCTTGCTCCTCCGGGAGGAGAAGGCAGAGAGAAACTAGAAAAGCTATCTTCTGCTCTCTCGTCCACCCGCTTCTCTAAAATCCCCAACTCTCTTTACAAAAATACTGTTGTTGGAACTCAACCAGTGTTCTTCGACTCGGCTAAGCCCAATGCAGAAGGTTTGAATATCGAATACTTTTTTACTTATTTATTTCTTTCCGTCATCTCAAATTGTTGTTTATTATCTCTCCATTTCTGCAGGGTTTCAGCAGGAGAATTTCATGCCTTTCCCACTGCCGGTCACGGCTGGCTTTGGAAATGAATCATCACTAGAAGCAAGTAGGAGGATGGATCAGAGCCATGAGAGAGGAGTGCATTCTGCTCCCGAAGATGGAGTTCTGGTGAAGAACAGATCTCAGATAAGGCAATGTTAAATGCCTTTCCTTGCCATCTTCATATAGATTCTGAAATATTCATAATATTGAATTTGTTAAGTTTTGATTATGTTTTTTCTGATTTTCTAAAGTAGTATTTCAGCACATTTATTTCCCTATATTTTGGGTAGCCTACCAGTCTGTTTTAAATATCAAGGGTAGCATTTTTCTCTCTATTGTTTCCCATCTCCATCTCACCTTTGCCCGCAGTAGCTCAATGTCGCAGTTCTCTCTTTCTCACTTGAGCAAATCCAACATCCTTTCGTTCATAATTTGTTCGTGCTGAGCTCTTAGAGGGAGCCTCTCCCTTGAAACTATCGATTTGATTCAAATCGGTGGTATCAAAGGTATCTTTCCTATCTCTATTCCTTCATATGGTCGCCCAGTATCTATTCACTCGTGCAAACAACCATCTTACAACTACCTCCACTCATCACACGACGCCCTCCATATCTGAATGTCATACTGCCACATCCTACATTCCTACTACACAATCCTACTGCTGCATCCTACTACACAATCTTACTGCTGCATCCTACTACACAATCCTACCGCTATCATCATTATCCCATGATGATCACCTTACCAAATATATAAAATCAATAATAAGAAATTTGAACATGGAAAAGGTGGGTCCTTCTTTCACTTGTGTTTTGCTTATAACAAAAGTTGAGTTGGGATCGATCGAACAATCCTTCCCTTTCCTTACATGCTCACCTTCAATGGGCGCAAATTCATGTGCTCAGTAGTCTGCCACTCAAGGACGAAAGAGTACAAAGGGGCTACAAGTATAACAAAGCTAAATTTAACAATTTTCATTCATTCAATCAACTTATTACAACATGACATTTTCTAACATATTTATAGGTTTTTAGAGCCACTAATGGAGATTGCATGAGTTTAATAATGAGTAGAAGTTAAGTTTGAATAGAGAAGTTAAAGATATAATGAAGAAATCATCGAAACAATACATGCTCCTTGGGCAAAGGAGGCGTGGGTGGATGGATCTAGGAGAGAGAAAATGAAATTTAAGAGGAAGGGATCAACTCTGTATGGAAGAGGGAAAATGAGGTTGGAACAAGTTTTCTGCCACGTGGTTTGGGTTGGTGGATCTGCGCTTAATTTGCTTAGAATCTATATGCTAGTAATTTACAATAAAAGAGGAAAGTAAAAGTACATGAACTATGGCCCAAAACACATAAGACTTGTATAAGTAAAATTAGTGGTGAGCTTATAACATGCTTGACAAAAATACATAAATAAATAGAAAATATAGATTGTGATTGACGATGTTGATATTGCTTCCGCGGCTTTACTCATGCTATCTTGTAAGAAAATCACGTGCGATGGGGTTGGTATACAAAGACAAGTAATTTGGAAGAGGTGCCCATCTTAGGGCTGATTTTGAGTCGAGTCCGAGCGGTTCGGGTTCGGCTCGAAATCAAAATTTTCAAATCGACGAGTCGAAATTTACTCAAAATCGAAATTATTTCGAGTCTAGTCGGCTTGCCTCGACTCGAAATGGCTCGATTCCGAGCCGGCTCGAAATGGAATCGAATTGGCTCGAAATTGAACAATTTTTCCCTTTATTCCGAGTCGTCTTGAAATTGAGTAAATGAAGTCTTCTAAGACATTAATCCTTTAGTTTAGGTTTAAATTTTAGTGTTTTTAATTTTAAAATAATAATATATTAATAAGTACACAATGTTTTATTCAATTCGAACTGATTCGAATCATATATCAAGCAATTCAGAGCAGACTCAAAATTGACTCGAAATGTGAATCGAATCAATTGTACTTGATTCCGTTTCAATTCAATATTCGAGCGATTTTTGAGCGATTTTTCAGTTTCGAATAATATGCTCAACGTCAATCCCAATGACCCTACTGCTCATGACCTTTAATTCGATACTAACTCAATCCAATCCGTCCACAACCCTACTCTCAACGCCAAACTTGTGTCGAGAATAGTTGTGCACTTCTGCAAAAATTGAATCCAGTTAGATTGCAATGCACTAAGCTTCTCCAGAGATTTTATAAATTTGAGGCCTTATTCAGAATACATAATAAACTCTCTAACAAGTACATAATCTCTCCACATAGAGATTGGATTAGTACATAAACTCTCCATTGTAGGTTGAATATTCTTAATGATTCGTATTCGACTTACCACTAAAGAACACAATGAAGTGACTTGCTATTGCTTGTATCGACTCCAAAGATTTTACATAACTCAAAAACATTATTGTTATCAGGAAATTTCAACTGGTAGTCTAGATAGGGTACTTGAGTTCAATGAAATTTGCTCCTTTTGATGCTGTTCACCCGGAAGATCGCGGCATCAAATTGTCTTAAAGAGACCGCACGGTCTAACATATGAGACCGATTTAATTAGACCGCGCGGCCTGGATAACAAGATCGTCTTATGAATCTCGTCATTCTGATTCGACAATCAGTCCTAAGCTCGCACGGTCTGATTTCACTTCTTCGCATAACAGGTAACCCTCTCACCTCTGTCTAACTTCTCATAAATTCCGGGCAGCCCGTATTTTCAAAAGCTACCCGTCTGGGCAGCCCCACGTCTATAAATTGGGGGGTAGAGCTCCCTAGAAAAGGACTTTTGGAGGGGGGGGGGGGTAAAGAGAAAAAGAGGGTGATTGCTGGAGCAAAGCGGTCTCAATTTTCAGCTCGCTCTATCTCACTTAATTTCGGTCTGTTCCAAACCTCTTTTTAGTCACTAACCTTTTCTTTTGCAAGAACATTTTTCACAGCCAAGGACCGAGTAGCTGGCAATCCACAGTCCCATTCTCGTTTTCGAAGCACGAGTCGCGGAGAAGGCATTTCTTGCATCAACAGAACGAAACACGCGACCTTCAGATTTGAATTTACCGGTGAAGTATAGCGGTCTAAATATGTCAGACCGAGAGTTGAGAAACCAGACCGATGCAGGTCGCGCGACATCAAATGATTTGGAAATACGTTTTGAGCGAGCCCTCGAGCAAACCCGTCAAGAGTTCGCTCGAGTACAGCTCCAGACCGCACAGCAGATGGAAGCGATGGGGAAAGCTCTCGAGCTAATCTCTCAGCGATTGGCTCCTCAAGCTGTTGAGGCCGCAACACCTGCAGTCATTCAACCAACTTGAGGACAGGTTTTTGACCGCACAGTTCTCGAACCTGTCGCGCCCCTGCGATCGCAAGGAGTCGAGCTTGCTGCTCGGCAGGAATTTTTTCAGGCCGCTGCCCGGGGAAGTCCTGCCCGGGCCTTGAATTTTCAAGAAAATGTCGCTCCTCGCTCTGTCGACTTACTGGAAGAACCATCTCCGTTCGTAGAACAAGTTAGGTGGGAACCTGTTCCGATAGGTTTCAGAGAGCCCAGGCTTCCAGTATACACCGGAAGGGATGATCCAATCTCTCATCTGCAGGCTTTCGAAGTTGCAGTATCGATGAGGACCTTGTCTGAGGCTCTTCGCTGTAAGTTGTTTGTAACCTCTCTCGGAGGTGAGGCTAGAGAATGGTTCTTTAACCTCCCTGCCAGGACTGTTGCCAACTTTGCGGACCTAAGGAGAGAATTTCTCTTAAGATTCGCCACTTCGAGAAAGCGGAAGAGTGGACCCGCAGCTCTTTTCAAAATCAAACAAGGAGAAACTGAGACAATAACTCATTTCGTCGCTCGATTTCAAGAAGAATTCTTAAGTATCCATGATGTTGGCCCCGTCCTCCATCAAGTCGCATTCATTAATGCCTTACGAGAAGGCCCTTTGAAGTTAAAAGTCACCACCAAGGAGCCGAATTCTTACCAAGAATTAATTTCAACTGTGAATAGGTTTATTGAGGGTGAAATCTGCAACCCAGAATACGTCTCGTACCTCTCCAGTATGGCTTACCAGGGTGGAAACAACTCTTCTTCTTCTTCGAACCCTCAACAACATCAGAAGACAACCCGCCAAGAGTATCAACCTCATGTCTCCCGAGGCAGGAATTTTCGTCATCATCGCCCGAGCAACAACCATCAACAACTCACCCAATGGCAGCAACCAGCTCAGGCTCAGCCGTTAGCCTGTCTCCCTCTCCTACCCCTTCCCACTAATCAACCTAGACAACTTTTTAACAATTCGCAAGAATGTTTTGCAGATCTACCTCTTCCAATTTCAGAGATTTTGGAAATTATTGAAAGACAACCCTTCTTCAAAAGACCAGCCCCCATGAAGACCAACATCAAATTCCGAAATCAAAGCCTCTATTGCGAGTTTCATAAAGAGAGAGGGCACCAGACTGAAAATTGTAGGGCGCTCAGATTCTTGATTGAAAAACTCCTCAAGGAAGGGAAACTCCAAGATCTAATCAACAAAAAAGTTGAAGATCAGTCGAAGAAGGCAAAAATCGTTGCTGAGGTCGGTTGGGAGTGCCAGGAGGTAGAAGATGCCGGTCTTTTTGGCAGTCTCCACATCGGTTGTGAATGTGTGGAGGCAGACAATGAAGGGGAAAATGGTCTGCTCTTCTGCATCCATGGAGGTGCTGGACTTGAATCTTCCAAAAAGTCTAGCATGGCAAGAATCTTCAGGGATGAAGTCTCTGTTGCCTCTGCCTCTGCTCCAACCCCAGAAGTGGTCATCTTCAGCAAGGAAGACCTTCCACCCCACGGGAATCCTTTTAACGATGCACTTGTCATCAAGGTTGTGATAGAGAACTTCACAGTCGAGAGGGTTCTAGTGGATACTGGGAGCTCCGTGAACTTATTGTTCAAACCTACCTTCGAGGCTCTGAAAACTGGGAAGCAGATGCTTCCTACTGAAGGCCCTCTTTATGGCTTCTCAGGAGAAAAAAAGGAGGTCGAAGGAAGAGTTTCACTAACCGTGATGATGGGGGGATCATCAAACAAGCTGAGTTCGTTGTAGTAGATGCACCTAGCAGCTACTACGCCATTTTTGGCAGACCTATCCTTAATCAGTATAGGGCAATAGTTTCAACTTTTCACCTCGCACTAAAATTCTCTGCCCAGGGAAAGCAGTTCAGGGTTAGGAGTGATCTAAGCTAGCCCGAGAATGCTATGTCAGGACAGTTAGCTTCATTGACATAGGTCCTCAGTTGGGAGTCAAAGAGAAAGTGCTGGTGCCATTGTGTTCCGAATAAAGGGATCGCAGTACTTAATTTTGAGTTTGTTTGTTAACCAACAATAATTCTCTTTTGTTCTTAACCAATAAACCCCTTTAAGCATTTTCGGAACTAAAGTTTGTAAGTAAATATGCGTCAATAAAATACGTCTTTGCCTTCATCCCTTTTTATCTGTCATTACCTCATTTAGCTTAGATTGATTCCAAGTCAATTATTTCTTGTCTTATCATTTGTTCTAAAAAACGCTGGTTACCTACTCTCTGATACACTCAGGTCAGAAATGGAAATTTCAGAAGAATTCATCTTAAAAGATCATGAAGTTAAAGATAAAAATAGAGCTGAGGAACTCATTTAGAACCAGCGCAAAGTATCCAGCTTATTCCAATAAAAGGAGATGAGAACAAAACACTCTCAATTAACGCCGAACTTTCCGAAATCGAAAAAGAAGAGTTGATAACTTGCTTATTCAGAAATCTAGATATATTCGCTTGGTCCGCAAATGACATGCCAGCAATGGATCCTGATATAGCCTGTCATCATTTAAACATAGATCCAACTTTTAAACCAGTTCAGCAGAAGAAACGAGCAGTAGCAGATACTCTAGCCGAACCAATTGGAGAAGAAGTCCAAAAGCTTCTCAAAGCTGGTTTCATCCAGGAAGTACAATACCCTGACTGGGTCTCAAACGTAGTTATGGTAAAAAAGCCCAGCGGCAAGTGGAGAATGTGTGTAGACTTCACCAAGCTCAATAAAGTCTGTCCAAAGGATTGTTATCCTTTACCCCGCATAGATTCTCTGGTTGATTCAGCAGTTGGATTTCACTACATGAGCTTCCTAGATGCATTCTCGGGTTATCATCAGATCAGAATGCATAAACTAGATATACCTCACACCTCTTTTATAACAAACAATGAATGTTTTTGTTATAAAGTAATGCCTTTTGGTTTAAAGAATGCAGGAGCAACCTATCAGAGAATGATGGATTTCGTATTCAAGAAACAGAAATGCAGAAATCTCGAAGTATATGTGGATGACCTTCTTATCAAAAGTAAACAGTTTTCAGTTCACTTAGAAGACCTTGAAGAAACCTTCTCAACACTCTGAGTGTTCAATATGAGGCTAAACCCGCTGAAATGTGTTTTTGGCGCTAACAAGGGTAAGTTCTTAGGACATCTTTTGACTCCAGATGGCCTTGAACCTAATCCAGATAAGGTTAAGACAATTCTTGAAATGGCACCGCCAAGGTCGCCAAAAGAGGTTCAGCAGTTGGGAGGTAGAATGGCAGGGTTAAGCCGATTTATATCTCGATCAGGAGATAAAAGTGCTCCCCTTCTTCAGAATTCTCAGGAAAGCCTCCAGGTTCGAATGGACAGAAGAATGTGATTCAACATTCACCCAGCTGAAGAAACAACTAACATCGATCCCTCTCCTCCAAAGCCCCCGTGAGGGTGAAAATTTATTTTTTTATTTAGGTGTTGGAGCCGATGCAATTAACTCAGTTTTAGCAAGGGAAGAAAAGAAGAAACAATTTTCAGTTTACTACGTCAGTAGAATCCTGAAAAATGCGGAAACCAGGTATTCGATATTAGAAAAGCTTGCTTTAGCACTTATCATTTCAGCTAGGAAGCTCAGACCTTATTTTCAAGCTCATTCAATTCAAGTAGTAACAGATCTACCCCTGAAGAATGTGCTAGAAAAGCCAGAACACTCAGGCAGGTTTGCTAAATGGGCTATCGAGTTAAGTGAATTCAATATCTCATATGTTCCTCGAACAGCCATAAAAGCACAGGTATTAGCTGATTTCTTAATTGATACAATGAATAATGAATCTGAGGATGATATCGGAAAACCTATACCTTGGATAATTTATGTCGATGGGGCTTCAGGAAAAAATTCTTCAGGAGCAGGGGTAATCTTGGTTAACCCAAATGGAGTTAGAATAAATCAAGCTTTGAAATTTCATTTTTCAGTCACCAATAACCAGGCAGAATATGAAGCTCTCTTAGCAGGATTTCGTTTCGCCAAAGAATTAGGTATCGAAGATATCGAGGTCAAAACAGATTCATTAGTAATGGCGTCTCAAGTAAACAACACCTATGAAACTAGAGAACCAGTCTTGAAGAAATATCAGAAGATGGTAAAGCAAGAGATCGGAAAGTTCAAGAGTTTCACTATCCAACATATCCCTCGATCAGAAAATTCAGATGCAAATCACTTAGCTAAATTCGGGTTATCATCAGGAGGAATCACATCAGATCTCTTCCATCCAGCAATTGAGGAAGAGTCAGTAATGCAGATCGATCATAAAAGTTCCTGGATGGATCCCTTTATGCTATATCTTTCATCAGGAGAATTCCATACTAGTGTAAAAGATAAAAAAAGGTTCAGATTAAAAGCGGCTTACTATTATCTGATCTTAAGTATCTTATATCGAAAAACTTTTTTAGCTCCTTTATCTAGGTGCATCTCAGAAGAAGAAGTTCCGATTGTTCTCAGAGAAGTACACTCAGGTGAGTGTGGTAGTCATTCAGGTGCACGGACTCTAGAAAAAAGGATTTTGAGGCAGGGATATTTTTGGCCCAAGATAAGGAAAGATGCAGCTAACTACGCTAAGAAGTGCATTCAATGTCAGAAATTTGCTCCGCTCCAGCATCAGCCTGCCCAGCAGTTGAAGTCCATCATGACTCCCTAGCCGTTCGCAGTATGGGGAATGGATCTTCTAGGACCTTTTCCCACTGCAAGTGGACAAAGGCGTTTTATTCTGGTTATGATAGATTACTTCAGCAAATGGATTGAAGCAAAAACTTTAGCTAAAACAACTACCCAGATAGTAAAAAATTTTATCTGGGGAGAAATTATCTGCAGGCATGGGATTCCCATGACCATAATAACAGACAACGGGCCTCAGTTTAACAATTCAGAAATGATTAACTATTGTGATGAAATAGAAATTGAGCTTCGATTTGCATCAGTCCATCATCCAAGGAGCAATGGGCAGGTAGAAGCAACTAATAAATGTATTCTAAATCTTCTCAAGAAAAAGGTAGAAAATATCAGGGGCAATTGGGCAGAACAACTCCCGGCAGTTCTCTGGACTCTTAGTACTACCCCAACAAGTGCGACTGGTGAAACCCCCTTCAAATTATCTCATGGTTCGGAAGCTTTAATTCCAATCGAGCTTGAGGTAAAAAGTCCCAGGGTCTTATTGGCTCAGCAAAACAAGGATACCTGGATAGGAGATAATAATGAAGATCTCAAACATAGCCTCGACTTAATTGAAGAATTAAGAGACGAAGCTATAATAAGGCAAGAAGAGATAAAAAGAAGAATGGCGAGATATTTCGATAAAAATATAAGAATCAAAGAATTCACTACTGGATATCTGGTTTTAACGAAGGTAGATGCAGCAGCTAGATCCAGCTCAGTCGGAAAATTAAACCCAAATTGGGCAGGTCCTTATATCATAAAAGAAGTATTGAAAATGGGGCTTATCGCCTCAGCACTTATGACGGAAATGAGATAGCAAATGCCTGGAGTGGAGATGATTTGAAACGTTTTTTCTCTTAAAACAGGCTTCTCATTATTCTCTCTCTACCTCTCTTAGCAATGTATTCATCTCAACGGTTACTAGACGAAAGTTATTGACTTTCCTAGTTTTTTCCATGTATATTTTTATATGGGATCGAAATGAATCAAAACAAATAAACTTAAAGACATGCCAAAGCAGATATCGTCGGATCATACATGAACCCCCATGGATTGACGCTGAGCGTAACACCTACATTGACCACGGATTGCGAGGAGATTTCGCTTCCGTGCAGCAGTAGCTCACCAATCTCATTTGAGAGGGTTCTATATGATATCCCGGATCTTGGGCGATATGTGAGCACACCACTGCATCAAGGGAGGTCTTGGTGAATGCCACCTATGTCGTGCCTTCAGATAGTGGCAACAGGCCATCACAGCCTGCTACACTCGAATACTATTTGGTTGTCCTTTCTTACAAATAACCATTAAAAGACAATATAGATGGCACTCTCCTTAACCCTGGCCAAAATGTCACTTCATATATTTCTTACCGCGGCCTGGTGTTAACATTTTCGAAGCACCTCGGAACTTGAAAATGTGTGGGGATTATGTTTACCCGGAAGATCGCGACATCAAATTGTCTTAAAGAGACCGCACGGTCTAACATATGAGACCGATTTAATTAGACCGCGCGGCCTGACTAACAAGATCGTCTTATGAATCTCGTCATTCTGATTCGACAATCAGTCCTAAGCTCGCACGGTCTGATTTCACTTCTTCGCATAACAGGTAACCCTCTCACCTCTGTCTAACTTCTCATAAATTCCGGGCAGCCCGTATTTTCAAAAGCTACCCGTCTGGGCAGCCCCACGTCTATAAATAGGGGGATAGGGCTCCCTAGAAAAGGACTTTTGGAGGGGAGGGGGGGGGGGGGGGGGGGGTAAAGAGAAAAAGAGGGTGATTGCTTGTGTTGAAATAGCCCATGTGTTTGGCCCATTTAGTGGCCCAGTTACTTCTCTTCTATATCTCTTTAGTCCCACATTGTGTATATGTTTTCTCTCTCTCTTCTCTCACCTATAAATATGTACTCTCTCTTTGTATACAAAAAATATACATAATACAACAGATTCTTCTACAAGTTTCGTCCTGTTCTACATGGTATCAGAGCGAACGGTCTCTCCCGTATTCTAACCGCCCGCCTCTTTTTTTATACGACAGCCTGTGCGGTCTATCTTTTCCAAGATCGCAGCTCGCAGCCCGCTCCCCTGCGAGGATCGCCCCCCCTCTCTCTGCTCTTCGTCGCTCTTTATAGGCTTCGCAGCCTGTGGGCCCCTCCGTTGCTGATCTCGCAGCCCGCCCCGTCTAATCTCACCGATCTGCAGAGCTCTCCCGGTCTCGCTGGCGACCTCCCTGCCGTTTTCACAGACCGCCCGGGCTATCTTGATCGCAGCGGTCTCTTCTTCTGCCGGTCTCCTCCGGCTCGCTGCGGTCTCAAGCCGTGCTGCTCTGCTTGTGCTCTGTTTAGCCCGCTGCCAGCTTCTCGTGCGATCTCCTCCGCTCGCCGAGACTCAGCCCGCTAATCTCCAGCTCTCTAGCCGCAGCTCTCTAGCCGCAGCTTTCTCTGCCGACAGCAACCTTCAAGCTGCTGCGACCTCCAGCCGCTGCGACCTCCACCCGCGGCGAACTCTCGACAGTGACCTCCAAGCCGCAGTTCTCAGGCCGCCGGTCTCATCCCGCTGGTCGCCAGATCGCCTCTCTCAGGCCGCCAGATCGCAACTCTCAGTTCGCCGCTCTCTCTCGCACGGTCTGTCCTCCTGCGGTCTGTCTCCAGTCCAAGCGGCCTCCAGCTCGTGCGACCTCCAGCTCGTGCGACCTCCAGCTCGTGCGACCTCCAGCTCATGCGACCTCCTTCCGTCTGCCAGCTGCTGCCCAAGCTTTCCTCTGGAGATCTCGCAGACCGCCCGAGCCCTCCTCTGCGATCTCTCCTCTGCGATCTCGCAGCGGTCTCCTACTCACTGCTCTCCCTACGGCTTCTCTAGCCGCGGTCTCCCAGCTCGCCAGCGGTCTTACTTCTGCTCGCCAACGATCCCCTACCTGCAGTGCTCGTCTATCCGCAGTCCTCAAGCAGTTCTAGCCGCAATTCTGGTCGCCCAGCCCTCTGCTCTGCTGGTTACTCCCTGGTGCTTGTTTCTCCATGGCTTTGTCTCCTTCCCGGACCCCAGGCTTGGTTGTGTCTATTTCTGGTGGTGGCATCTCTTGCCTCCTTCATAGCTCTTCGTGGATTCTGGATTCCGGGGCCAGCCACCACATTACTTCGCAAGCACCTTCACAATACTTGGCCTCCGAACATCCTCCGTTCATTATTGTGGCAAATGGTGCTTCTACTCCCGTTGCTGGCTCTGCCGATCTCACTCTGTCACCCTCACTTACTCTTCGTTCAGTTCTTCATGTTCCGGGCTCCTCCTTCAATCTCTTATCTATTAGCCGTCTCACCCAAGATTTGGATTGTTGTGTCTCATTCACCTCTACTTCATGTATTGTGCAGGATCGACAGACGCGGCGCATCATCTGCAAAGGGCATCTCTCGAACGGACTCTATCTCCTCGATACCTCTCCCACCGTTCTTCTCTCCTCTATCAGCACTATTGAGTGGCACCGCCGTCTTGGTCACGCTCCTCTACAAATACTCCGCAAAGCTCTTCCCGACGTCTCTCTCCATGAGTTTACCTGTGAGTCGTGTATCTATGCCAAACATCATCATTCTACGTTCACCCCCCATCCCACTCGAAGTGTTGCTCCCCTTGCTTTGGTTCACTCTGATATTTGGGGTCCCTACAAAATCGCCAGTGTTTTTGGCTATCGTTACTTTGTTACCTTCGTTGATGACTACTCACGGGTGACATGGTTGTACCTCCTTCGTGACCGCTCTGAGTTGTCTGGTGTTCTTCGAAACTTCATCATCGAAACTCGCAACCAATTTTCCACTACTCTTAAAACTCTCCGTACCGACAATGCCCGCGAATATACTGGTCATACAGTCACTCACTTATGTGCTGAGTTTGGGATAATTCATCAAACCTCTTGTCCATATACCCCCAACAGAATGGCGTTGCTGAACGCAAGAATCGTCACCTGCTTGAGGTCACCCGCTCTCTCATGCTCCAAATGAACGTCCCCAAACAATATTGGAATTTCGCGGTCTCTACCGCCTGCACTCTCATCAACCGCATGCCTTCTTCTCGTCTCAACTTTGCATCCCCCTTCAGTCTCTTTTTTCCTTCTACGACTCCGTTCTCCATCGCTCCTCGCGTGTTTGGCTGCGTATGCTACGCTCATCGCCTTGGTCCGTTCTCTGACAAACTTGATCCCCGTGCCACCAAATATATGTTTGTTGGTTACTCCCGGACTCAGAAGGGCTATCTCTGCTTCTCTCCCCAGGATCGCAAGCTTCTTACGACTGCTGATGTTACCTTCCTTGAAGATCAACCCTATTTTTCCCAACAAGCGGACTGTCCTCTTCCGCTACCTCCTCTTCCGCGGCCTGTTATTCCGGTTACTTCACCCCTTCCTCCGCTCTCTCCAACGCCCGTCTCCTCCCCGCCCGTCCCCTCCATACCAGTCTCTCCCATCCCTCTTCTACCTCCCTCCCAGAAACCACCTATCACTCGTGTGTACACTCGTCGTCCTCTGTCCTCCACTGCCCTACGGGAGGTGCCCTCCTCTGATGATGACTCGCGGCCTGCCGATCCGACTTCTTCCTCTACTGCACATCCAATGGCACACTCTGTCTCTCTTCACCGCCTCTCTTCGGGTCTTCGCCAACTTGCTACTTCTCTTTCCTCCATTTCTATTCCTAACTCTGTGCAGGAGGCTCTTCGACATCCTGGCTGGCGTGCCGCCATGGAAGAAGAAATGGCTGCGTTGTGGGCAAACCAGACTTGGCAGCTGGTGGATCTTCCCCCTGGCCAGAAAACTGTTGGTTGCAAATGGGTCTTTGTCATCAAGCATGCTGCGAATGGGACCATTGACCGCTTAAAAGCTCGCCTAGTGGCTCGCGGCTACACCCAGCAACAAGGGTTGGACTACGACGAAACCTTCTCTCCCGTCGCCAAACTGAACACAGTACGGGTTCTTTTATCTGTTGCCGTGCACCGCCAATGGCCCTTACATCAAATGGATATTAAGAACGCCTTCTTAAACGGTGATCTCACTGAAACGGTGTACATGCAGCAGCCGCCCGGGTTTGAGACCACGGGGGAGTCTAGGACCCCGAAAGTCTGTCATCTTTTGCGGTCTCTCTATGGTCTCAAACAGTCTCCTCGAGCATGGTTCGACAAGCTCAGCAAGGTCCTTCGTGAAGCAGGGTTTACTCGGAGCTCGGCTGACTTCTCCCTGTTTACTCGCCACCAGGCAACATGCACCGTTCTCCTTCTAGTCTATGTGGATGATATCATTATCACAGGCAACGACTCAAAAGGAATTCAGGCGATCAAACAACAACTCAGCTCCGTGTTCCAAACGAAAGACCTGGGGAACCTTCATTACTTCCTGGGCTTGGAAGTAGCCAGGCGACCAGACGGCCTTGTTCTATCTCAGAGAAAGTATTGCCTTGATCTTCTTCATGATGCAGGCTACTCCGGCTGCAAACCCATCAATACTCCAATGGACGCAAATCACAAGATTTGTGCTCAGTCCTCTGACTCTGATCTCTTGCTTCAGAACCCGGAGTACTATCGCCGTCTGGTAGGAAAATTGATCTATCTGACTGTTACAAGACCAGATATCTCCTTCGCTGTCGGTATTGGCAGCCGTTACATGCACGCCCCTCGTTCCTCTCATCTTCAGGCTGTGGAACGGATTCTATGATATCTAAAACGGCTCCTGGTCAAGGCTTGGTATACAAGACCTCATCCTCAACTCCAACACTGGTGGCATACTCTGATGCTGACTGTGCCGGCTCTCTGGATGATCGTCGGTCAACCAGTGGCTTCTGTACGTACTTCGGAGGACATTTGATTACCTGACGTTGCAAGAAACAAGCAGTAGTTGCGCGCTCCTCAACAGAAGCAGAATACAGGGCAATGACATCTGTGGTATCTGAACTTACATGGCTTGAAAGTCTTCTCACGGATCTTGGGGTAAAACTTCCTGCTCCTGCTCTTCTACTTTGCGACAGTCAGGCTGCTATACATATTGCCAAGAACCCAGTCTTCCACGAAAGAACCAAGCATATCGAGGTCGACTGCCACTTTATCCGGGAGAATGTACAAATGAAGAAGATCGAGCTAAAGCATGTCCCTGGTACTGAACAAGTCGCGGATGTCCTCACAAAGGCACTGTCCAGTACCCTCTTCTATCAATGCTTATCCAAGCTTGGCGCATATGATTTGTACGCTCCAGCTTGCGGGGGAGTGTTGAAATAGCCCATGTGTTTGGCCCATTTAGTGGCTCAGTTACTTCTCGTCTATATCTCTTTAGTCCCACATTGTGTATATGTTTTCTCTCTCTCTTCTCTCACCTATAAATATGTACTCTCTCTTTGTATACAAAAAATATACATAATACAACAGATTCTTCTACAAGTTTCGTCCTGTTCTACAGCTGGAGCAAAGCGGTCTCAATTTTCAGCTCGCTCTATCTCACTTAATTTCGGTCTGTTCCAAACCTCTTTTTAGTCACTAACCTTTTCTTTTGCAAGAACATTTTTCACAGCCAAGGACCGAGTAGCTGGCAATCCACAGTCCCATTCTCGTTTTCGAAGCACGAGTCGCGGAGAAGGCATTTCTTGCATCAACAGATACATTAAGGGCCTGTTTAGGGCGACAGTGGTGCTCGTGAACGCAGTCTGGTCATGAATGTAGTTGCGTTGTTTGGAGATATTGTGTTTTTAGTGCAGTCGTAAACGTGAACGCAGATTTATTTATTTGAGGGCATAAAACTGTTGTGGCTGTGGATCTCAAATTGCGATGAAAATAAGAACATGCAAAATATGATATTCAAATAATTCAACCAAACATTAAAATGCTCAACATAAATTTTAAAATGTTCAAAATAACATCATATCATCCAGAACCCTAAACATAGATCCCCCAAAAATTATATCCTACAAACAACATTCAACAATCAAAGAAACAATATTGAATTTATCCAGTCAAAGTTCCAAAATGAGTTCATAAAGATAATCTAACTATTTTAGATGGACAAAAATTACTCGGGCTAGAAAGCAAATGTATTGTACTAAAAATGAAGATTTAATTCTAACATTGAATGTGTGAAAACACTCACACATATCAAAACATTATACAAATACTCAAATGAGCCATAATGTAATGATCATGTTATATATAATGGCAACATCAAACTCCACCTGCTCGTTGACATGATCATGTCTTTCTGTAGCATCAAACTTCAATCTCAGGTGAGGCATATAATTTTCATCAAAAGTTACATCTCTAATCAGGGGCGGATCCATGAATTTCAATAGGGGGGGGGGGAGGCAAAAGAGGCGGAGAGATGGTCAGCAAGGCCGGTAGAACATGGGTCAGTGGAGTTATGACGGGTCGCGGCGGTGGTTCGGCCGGTGGAGAACTGTGGGCCGACTGATGGGTCCACACGGTTTCCCAAATGGGGTTAGGGCTCGATGGAACGAGCAGCGGGCGGCTCGAGGAGAAACGACAGGCGTGATGAGGGTAGATGACCCGAGGCTCGAAAAAAGGACGCTCTTCCCCGTGTGGTCAGCAAGGACGACACACACGAGTGATTGAGCGGATTCGATGGGCAAGGATCTCGTGAGGAGCGAGCAAGCGCCGAAAAGGGAGATTGATGGAGGCTTCAGCTGTGGCTGGGGACGACGGGACGACGACAGGACGAAAACAAAACGACGAGCATTGTTGCTTTCCCTTAACAAGTGCATCGTTTACCAAATAGATGTCTTCGTCGACGGCGATAGGGATTGTGGAGGCGCTGTTGACGACAGATGCAAGGAACGGACGCATCAGTCGTGCTGGGAGGCGTCGGCCTGCTTGCTGGAGGTGAAGCAAATGTTGTGCTCGTCTATTGTCGTAGAGGTCGCTGCTCGCTTGCGGAAACCGAAGAAGCGGGGCGGATCAAAATGGAAGTAGCTTCGTTGAAGGGGGGCCCATCATCGTCTTCCTCTCGTCAAAAAATTTGAAGGTCTCCATTTATCGGAGTCGTTTCTCCCTCATCCGGCCACCGTTTTTGACGTGTAAGCAAGTTTGCAGATGTCGGATGTCAGACTCATGTCGGTTTGGGTTTTTTATGTCGGATGTCGGATTGCGGGGGATATATCGGAGACATTTCAAAATGTCGGATTGTAATATTATACATATATATGTATCATATATCATAATATTTTTTTAATTAGATGGTACTTATTTTATTTAATGAAGTATACACTAAAATTCATATTAGAAAATGAAACTACTTACAAGCGTTTAATCAATTTGTAATAAATAAGAAATGTTGCATACTTTCAAAATGCCGAAGTGTAACCAAAGGAGAGTTGCGAAGAAGACGAGAGCCCAGAGCGTCGTGAGGAGGACGTGAGGGAGATGAGGAGTCGTCGCGAGGGGCAAATGTAGTATAACTATATAAGTATATAATAAAAACTGATTTAATTATAAAATTTAATAAAATAACTTATTAATTTCTAATTGCCGTCATAACCCGCCGTAACGGGTCGACATGTCCGACATGTCGGCCGCAATACTGGAAAACGCCAGTTTCGTGATATGTGGCGGTAACGTGTCGATTCCCCCTCAAAAATGACATGTCGGCCATGTCGAACATGTCGGCCGACATCTACAAGCTTGCGTGTAAGTAGTCAAAATTTATTATCTCGGCGAGAGGAATCCAATTTCACTAATGATTTTGCAAAATTCTTGGGTGGGCCTAGGCACCCGCTGGCCCCCCTAGATCCGCCCATGTCTCTAATAACTTTAGATTCAGTAGACCAAATTTTATATCCCTTTACCCAAGCGCCATAACCAAGAAAAATCCCCTTTTTTGTCCAAGCTTCTATCTTGCCCTCATTAACACGATAGTAAACAGGAAACCAAATATTTTAAAAGACGAATAATCAATCGGCTTACCAGACCTTACCTCGAAGGTGGTTTTGCAGTCAGTATCAATTGCAAGATAATGATTCACCAAATAACAGGCTGAATTAACAGCCTTAGCCTAGAAGTCCCTTCATAATCCGATATTAAAGAACATGAAAATAACTCTCTAATAAAGTCATGTTCATGCGTTTAGCTATTCCGTTTTGCCATGGAGTCTCTCTGAATGTGCGGTGTCTTGCGATGCCTTCATCTTTGCATAATTCATCAAATTTGGTTGAACAAAATTCCATGTCATTGCAAGCTTGCAGACGCTTGAGTTTATTCTCATTTTGATTCTCAACCAGGACCTTCCATTACCGCTCTTGTGCTTCAACATGTATACCTAGATCTTCATACAGCTGTTTGCCTTCGCTTTGCTCAAACCACGGGCCAGATGAATAGATCCCAAACGAACATGCAACCATCCTATGATACCAATTTGTTAGGGGATCGAGAAAAAAGTGAAAATAAACAACACAGAAAACACAAGATTTACGTGGGCCTCCCAAGATGGCTATGTCCACAGGAAATAACAGGTCGTTTCACTAGATGAAGAACATAGACGGTTACAAGAGAGGGGATGCTTGAATTTCATGTGTACCCAAACCCTAGAATAGGAGTTTTATAAACAATTTCGTACAATACAAAATTCCCAAAATACCCCTGAAAAATGTATAGAAAAAATTTCGGCCAAGAGCACGGCCTCGGCCCCTGTGGTTTGTCTTCAAGTGCGGAGTTAACTGATGCGCGGGTGTGACATAATGATGTGCTTGGGAAATGCCATACATGTTTTGATTTGAGACATATAAATAACAATCTCAAATTGCTAGGGAGTGCAAGATGCAGTTAATGCACCTCTCTAATGAGTATGCAGGATGCACATAATGCATCTCTTTGATCGATTTGGATGGAGTCAATGAAGCATTTGCATGGGAACAGGACGTTGAGGAAGCTCTGCGAGGGCCGATCGTGAACGATCTGGACGAGATCAATGAAGCAGTTGCATGGGAGCAGTGTCAAGGAGATCAAAATGAGAAAAAACACAACAACTTGGCGATCGAACATGATTGGAGGTGCACTAGTGACTCCTGTGACGGAGGGCTGGTTGTCAATGAGGAAGCACAAAAATATCTATAGACAAGGAAGCGCATTAATATCTTTCGATGAGGAAAAACAAGGAAGTAACGAGAGTGTTGGTGCTAAAAATGCACTCCACGAATCTCACGCTTTGAAAAGAGGGAGGAAGGGGCAAAACCAAGAGCGGTTGGCCACTCTGAGATCGAGATGGAGGAGCTGGAGAGAACACGGGAAGATGTCGCAAGCGGCGAGGCCAGACTTCCCGTAACTGTAACTCATTGTTGCGTCGAAATATGAGTTCCCACTCCTTTTTCACTCCTTAGAACGACAAAACTTTCCTTATTTAGGTTAGCGCTATTGTTGGGCGATAATAAGATATCGCCTGACGGTAGTAAGCTTGAATTCCCATCTCTCGTTTCCCTCCTAATCGTGTGATGACATGTTGCTATAACAGGGCCATCGTCGGGCGATAGTGGGCCATCGCTGGGTTGTAGCAAACTTGAATTTCCCGCTCGTCTTCTCTCCAAGCTGCGTTGGCATGCGTTGTTGCCATAATAAGAGTTTCAAGCTATCGCCGAGTGGTAGTGGATATTGCCAGCTCTACCATCATTCTTGAGCTATTTATGGCAACCTCCAAATTTATCAAGACTCTGACTGAAAGTCGTCATACGTTGTGGTAGCTGCTATCGCTGACGGTAGGCTGAAAAGTTGGCCTTCGATTCATCGTTTTAGCTTGCTACTTACTGTAGCTTCCAAAACTTGTATCCTATGCCATTCCTGAACCTGCACACTATGAGAACACATGTAAAGATAGATCAAATACTTATTAAGATTTGTTATTCTCAAACCAAGAATTTGTCGAATATGATGTGTCGACCCATACTCCAATAGGTGGGTCATCTCCCATCATGACAACCATCCGTCCTTCCCCGATATTTACGAATGGGCATCACAACCAACATCCACCAACACCGAATATTCCATCCACACATGACATCACATTGTCCTTCATGCACCCTAAACCCTAATACAATATCCCAAAGCTCAATCTCCGCCCTTCTTCAGCTTCTACAATCAAAACATTCTGAAACATATTGAAATATCACTTTATCAGGGATGTTACGAATGACATGACAACATCCACTGACTCAGAGGAATAACACTTTGAGGGGTAAGCAAGTTTGATGAGGACACCCCCGTCCTCCAGAATGGTGTATCGACAATTTCGGATGGACCTCCCCTTCCTTCTATGCCATAACATTGCACACATTGTCCCCATTGTGAACAACAACCTCATCCACATTCAATTGATCGGGTGCCCTTATGACGGCCTAACTATGCCATCCTAACGACAAACCTCGCATGAGTTCAACGGCCGTGAGACTTCTTTTGTTGAGCTTCCATCTGCTCATTGAATACATCATCCCCAACATCACCTCCAACAGCATATAATGCAAAAGCCAAGCATGTTGTTTGATGACGCCTATACCGACAACTCATGACCAGCACGAGCCATGGTTCACCTTGAGTTTATGGGAAATTTTCAGTGAATGTGTACGATGCGTACCTTTTATATTGGCACCTAGGAAGCACCTGTACGGGTATGAGTACCAGGTACGATACGTATCTGGTACGAAGGTACGACAAAATTAAAAAGATAAGGATACAGGTGCGGCGGGATACATTGCATTAAATATAATAAATATATATGTATAATCTCACAAATGTAATTAAAAGTCCTCAAAATAATAAAATATCAAGCATAATTACATAAATCACCAGTTGAAGTACAAATTCATAGTTAATGCAATATAATATGAAGTTCTCAAACAAAAAATATTCATAATCATTTCAAATTTAAGGATGTTTATCAGTCATTTTCTTCCACTTCTTCCCCATTATTGGAGATTAACGCATCTTCAACTTCTGGTTCGCCTGGTTAGCAAAATATTAAACATAGAAATTTCATGTTGAACAAGTAAAAACAGTACCAATTTGAAATATATAATCTTTAAATATATAGTAAAAAAACAAAATAATAAAATTTAAATCAAATTCTTTATAGTTTTAAACGAAAAAAACACATAAATCTGAAGTACATTTGTTACTATAATAAATAAGCATCGCTAGTTGAATTTCTGGGTCACAATTTTTCTTTTCTAAAAGACACGCAGAAGTCTTTTGTTTACTTCAGAAAACATACTCTTATTACAATATGCAGAACAATCTACCAAGTCCAAGTGTATCTACAGACTAGAATAACAAGTGTATCCATGAGTATCAGGTACGTACCGGTATTGGATATGTATCTGGTATGAGTATGTGACCCTCAAGGAAGTATCGGTGCTTCAATAGTATCATATAATGGAAAGTGTTTTAAGGGTAGGTTATGAAATAGAATATCAAAGTAAGCGTTTTCTTATATCTACTGTTCCCCTATCTCCTTCTCACCTCTAGCCTCGAATGCTCATACTCGCACATCTTTCCTGGACAGAGAACAACCACAGTCCTTTGAGCTAATTTTCTGTTAAGCTCTTAGAAGAGGCCGCTCCGTTGACCTTGTATCAGTTTGTCTCGCATCATCTTGAGATTCTTCTTTGGTATCAAGCTGACATGAATTTACCTTTTCTATGAACTTCTACCTGTAGCCTATATAGTCAAAGTTTCTAAATATATGATTTGCTATATTAATGTTCTTTTGGCTCCCTTCTTAGATTGCAAGTACCTCAACTACTATCCAAGTTGTTCTAAGTTAGTTGGATTACATTTAATCTGAATACTCTCAAAATTTCTTTTATAGAATGACCTCTTCTCCAGTTGTTGGGTGGCCTCCTGTTCGTTCATTTCGAAAGAATATCGCTATCAGTTCATCCAAGATATCGGATGTGTTGCAGAATGCAGCGACTCTGGAGAACAGATTGAGTTCTGAAACCTCAAATAAGGGTTTTTTTGTGAAGATAAATGTGGATGGTATCCCTATTGGAAGGAAACTGAACCTTAATGCCTATGACAACTATAAGATGCTTTCCTCAGTAGTGGAAGAACTCTTCTGTGGCCTTCTTTCTGGTAAATGAACTCCCTTTATGTGACCTTTTTTTGTCTCTGTTAGCCCTGCAAAACACATTTTTTATAATGGAAATGAATTGTAAAGCAAATCCACTTTATTTTTTGAACATCAAATACTTTGGATAAAGTTTTCAGAAGCGCAGTTGCCACTTTGTGAGCAAAGTCATTTTATTTTACAGTTTCCTGTACTGGGATGGGTGAAGATGCAAAAGGGGCATTCACAGGCCTGCTGGATGGAAGCGGTGAATATACTTTAGTGTATGAAGACAATGAAGGAGATAGAATGTTGGTTGGTGATGTTCCTTGGGAGTAAGATCTCTATCCGTCTTTCATAAAACATTTGAATTCAAGCAATTTTGTACGCTGGTGAAGCAGGAGGGCGCTGTTCATTTTCTAGCATGGTTAGTAATCAAGCATACATTATGATTTGTGAATTAGAACATGAAGCCTAATAAAATTGGTTGTCGTTTGTGTAAATTTCGGAGAATTTGATTTCAGGCCAAGAAGATCTATAATGTCAATGATTTTATGTTGACAAAATTAGTTCTAAAAAAGATAATGAGCAAAGAAACGATTTTCATATAGTTTTTTTTTTTAATTTGAAAATTCTATAATCCAATACCACGAGATTTGCTTTGGCACATAGTGAGGAGGTATTATTGAGATTATTATGGTACTTGTGATGGAGCATTAACTTGTATTAAAGTAGTTGGCGAATGACCATGGAATTTTAAATTATTTTCGGTTTACAATCAAAGGTCAACATTGAGTTCATATCCTTTTGGTTAGTCCTAAAGATACTTATAAAATATATCCGATGTGAGGTATCTTATGTATGCTTTTTTTTAACCCTGTTATATATCTATAATCTATAGTGTTAAGTGAAAATTAGAATAATGAAGATATTTTTAGGATATAAAAGACCTCAAATTAGTAGAAGAAATATCAAGTGCACTTTATCAATCTATCTTGTTAAAAGATAACGTCTATCTGCCCGAATTCTGCAATACCCGCTATCACCGGTGAATTCGACATGTGCCCCCACTTGTTTGATCTCACTAACCCATGAAAGAACTCGCCAACCGTCCAAAGGATTCACCGAACATTCTTAAGGACTCGCCAACCTCAAGCATGGTCTCGCCAGTCATAAAAAAGAACTCGCCTACGATACTAGCAAACTCGCTAACCCTCTTCTATTTCCTATACTTGGTATTTTTTCTTCATTTCCCCTATTTTGTAAGTAGGCACCCATCTTTTTAGAGGGTGCCCGCGGGCAGGCTCCCCGTTCTCTATAAATAGTGTATGAACAGTAGCCAGAAGCTATCAGAATCTGTGCTGGAGCCTTCATAGTATTCGCAAACCCCAAAACTGTGTCTGCGAATACTCATTTGAAGTGTCCGAGAGACCCGTAAACTGGATGTAATTTGGACTTTTAATCAATACTACATGCACAACTAAAGGTTCACATTGTGGGACACTTGATCTCTTTGTCCTTAGTATCCCTTTTTCTTGCTCAAATACTTATAAGTCGTAGTAACCTTCCACTCATAGTAGTCCCTAATCATTTCATTTTTCGTGGGAGTGGGGTATAACAATTTCTACCCCTTCAGAACGAACATACCGAGCTTCTGATTAGAATGGTAGGTGAACAATGTGTTATAATGGATAGACGAGACACAACTTGGATGTCGCCGGAATGCTCTCACGACAACCCCAAAGGAACGATCAGCAAAAGCGAGTTCAACATGTTGACTGCGGTTACTTAACTTTCAGAACAAGTCGAGTCCCACACAAGATGTGCAACGACCTTGGCATTTGCCCACCTGCTTTTCCAACCGCACCAGTCCTGGCCTCTGCGCTCTTTGAATTTCGAAAAAATTGCAAACCCTATGGTAAAGAAGAAGAAGAAACTTCTCCTTTCTTTGATGCACTCCAATGAGAGCCTGTCTCAGTTGGATTCAAAGAACCTCGTCTTTCGCGGTTCACCGAGTGAGAAGATCCAGTCCACCACCTGCAGGCCTTCGAGTCTGCAATTTTTCTATGAATCCTCTCTGACGGCATTTGCTACAAGTTGTTGTCCATGACCTTCGACGGAAAAGCTAGAGTTTGGTTTTATAAGTTATCCTCCCGTTCCATCAACTTTTTAGAGAGATTTGGAGGGAATTATTCTGAGGTTTGCAACCTCAATGAAACGGAAGAGTGACCCACAAGCGCTCTTTCAGATCAAGCAAGTGGTATCTGAAACTCTCGTTCATTACATTGATAGATTCCAGGAAGTGATCCTTAGAATCCATGACGTCAATCCCGTTATGTACCAAGTCGCTCTAATATGTGGAATGTAGGAAGGACTTTTCAAATTCGAAGTTAGCAAAAGTATTCAGCCTAAATTCGAAGTTAGCCTATCTGAAAAGGAAGAGTTATAGTATTCTCACACAGGACAATTTTTCTAAATGTCAATTTTCATTAATAATTCAAGAAAGCAAAAGTACAAATTTAGGAGCAATAGACAGTGTTGGTCAAAGTGTCTTACTTTGTATATTCTTTATTCTCTCTAATCATGGGGCATAAAGGCGCTTCTGAAAATATCTTCAAAATATCCTTTTTAAAATCATCAAAGAGGATTAATAAAAGTCATGAAAAAAATTAAATCAGGACATGTAAACTTTTAAATATCCTTCATAATCCAGCCTATGTAGTTCACTTCACGCCCCATAGTATAATCTGCACACAAATCTCATTAATAGGCCTTATGTTTCATATTTTATTAGCTTTGTAAGGTATATTATTGTTGAGCTTATTAGCATTATTGCATTATTAGTATTATTTCTTGTAAGGTGGTTTAGCCCCACATTGTTGGTCCGTTGTTATGTCTCTCTTGTAACCCTTTATATAAACCCGCTATGGATGAATAAAAGTGTATTTCACTTTTCCCTTTCATCATGGTATCAGAGCCGTAGGGTTTCTCCCACGGGCTATTGTTTCCGATCCGCCTATCTTCTCGCGCTTCTGCATTCACCCCTTACGTCGTCGATCGCTCACAGCGACCCTTCCGCCAGCAACAGCCCGCGCGTCTTCCGCCAGCGACAAGCCGCGCGTCTTCCGCCAGCGACAGCCCGTGCGTCAACGCCTATTCTGTCACCACCTCTTCTGTGTCAGCACCTCGTCCGCGGCGACAACTTTCTTCCGCCAGCAGGAGCCGCTCCCTTCCACCAGCCGCAACACCTCCTTCCGCCAGCAACAGCTGCTCCTCTTGGCACCAGAAATGCGGCCCTAATCTGATGGAATTTCCGGTGTCGCTCTATCTTGGAGGATCCTGCATGACCTTGTCACTCTATGAGGCAATCCTAGTTTCTATCTAGGTATTTGTCGTGTTCCTCCCATGACTCCTTGATTTCTATTCTTGGAACATCATGTCGGGGACGGACGACTCTACCACTCTCTCTTCCGGTGCCGACGTTTCCTCAGCCACTATGTTGTCTAGTGGCTCCACTTGGACCGGTCTTGACCACAATACTTCTCAAATCACGACAATACGTCTGGACGGCTCCAATTTTCTTTCGTGGTCTCGGGCTATTACTTTAGCCTTGAAGAGCCGGCGGTTGTTCAGTTATGTTCAGGGCACTACTCTGGCACCTGCCCAGGGTTCTCCTGACTGGGTGCAGTGGGAATTTGAGAATTCCTTCGTTATGTCTTGGCTGACTAACTCCATGATTGACTCTATTACAAGGAATTATCTCTTTTTAGAGACCGCCACAGATATTTGGAAGAGTGTCGAGGCCACTTACTCCTGCGGGGCAACGCTGCCCAGATTTATCAGCTACGGCGGAAGATCTTTCTCCTTCGTCAGAGTGATCGCCCTCCCTCCATCTACTACCTAGAGTTCACTCAGCTGTATCAAGAGTATGATCATTTCGACTCTCTCACTCTCGTGTCTTCTGCGAATGAGCTCCTTGTTCGAGCTCGTGAAAACAGGAACCGAGTTTTTGAGTTTCTTCATGGTCTGCATCGGGACTTCGATCAGATCATTGGGCGCTCCCCTTTGCCCTCTCTTCCGGAGGTTTTCAGTCCTGTTCAGCAAGAATTTGATAGGCGACAGACATGGACTTCCGACACTTCTCCAGAAGGTTCTGCCTTGGCTGTTCAGTTTGACAGTAGAGACCCTCAAGATTTCAGGCCCAAGTCCCTTGACAAAGATCATTTGCTCTGTGATTACTGCGGGAAGTCCCGTCATACTCGGGCCACTTGTTTTCGTCTCTATGGCTTTCCCGCACCCCGTGGGGGTTCTGTACTGCATGGCGGTTGTGGTTACGGTCGCTCTCAAGGTCGCTCTACTCAGTCCCGCTCTGCTCACCAGTCTGATGCATCAGAGGAGACACCACCTCTCCCTGTCCAGCCTGCACCTCCTCTGGCTCTATCTGTTGATGAGATCCATGCCTTCTGCCGCTTGATGCTGGGCTAGTTTGTGGAGTCTTCCGTGTCCTCGTCTTTGTATGCTCATTAGTGGTTTTCAGGTTTTTATAATGCATCTTCTCGTTCCTCTACTCGCTGGATTATTGATTCTAGAGCAACGGATCATATGACTGGCTCTCCAGGTTTTGTGTCTTACCTTCCTTTGTCTGGTAGGGACAAGGTGAACATTGCAGATGGTTCCTTATATCTGATTGCTGGGAAAAGAACCATCTCCTACTCCTCTCTCAATCTTTCTTCTGTCCTTCATGTACCCAAATTTACTCGCAACCTTCTCTCCATTAGTCATTTGACCAACTCTATGAATTGCTCTGTGACATTTTTTCCCCTCGTCTTGTGTTTTTCAGGACATGAAGACAGGAACGGTGATTGGCTCTGATAATCTGGTGGATGGGCTCTACGCTTTTGATTCTTCCACTCCTGCTTCCCCTCCTCAGGCTCTTCATGTTGATCAGGCGGGCACTTTGAAATTTTGGCATTGTCGCCTTGGACATCCCTCTATTATGTCTATGAAACGTTTATTCCCTACTTTACCGACTGTCTTAGTTGATAATTTTCATTGTGATGCTTGTGAACTTGGGAAACATCATCGTACTTCTTTTAATCATGTTTCTTCTCCTAGTTCTGTACCTTTTCATCTTATACACAGTGATGTTTGGGGGCCTTGCCCTGTTGCTTCTATTTTTTGTTGTCGTTGGTTTGTAACTTTCATTGACTGTTTCTCCCTCACAACATGGGTATACCTAATGAAGACTAAAGATGAAGTTTTCCCTTTATTTCAGCGTTTTCCCAAAATGGTTTCTACGCAATTTGATGTCTCTATCAAAATTCTTCGGACTGATAATGGTCGCGATTACATTGATTCTCAATTTGAACACTATCTTGCTCATCATGGCATTATCCACCAAACATTTTGCATTTACTCCTCTCCTCAAAATGGGGTGACTGAACACAAGAATCGCCACCTTTTGGAAGTTGCCCGATGTCTTCTTCTCCAAATGCACCTTCCCAAGTATTATTGGGGGGATGCCTTCTGCCACTATTAAAATCCTTCGTAGTGATAATGGTCGGGAGTATGTCAACGCTCCCTTGGAGGACTATCTTGCTGCTCATGACATTCTTCATCAAACCTCGTGTGTTTACTCTCCATCTCAGAACGGAGTCGCTGAACGAAAGAACTTTCACCTCTTGGAGGTGGCTCGTTGCTTACTCTTCATTATGAACCTCCCAAAATACTACTGGGGCGATCCAATTCTCACGGCTGCCTATCTCATTAATCACATGCCCTCTTCAGTTCTGGGATATCAAGCCCCCTTACTATCTTAGAGGTCACACCGACCTCTCTACCACCCAAAACTTTTGGTAGAGTTTGCCCTCTCACATACACTCTCCGGGCAGGTCCAAGCTTGACCCTCGGACCCTTAAATGTGTGTTCATTGGCTATTCACCCACTCAGAAGGGGTATAAATGTTATCATCCCCTGACTAAACGGATTTTTGTCACGACGAATATCACGTTTCGTGAATCTGAACCTTATTATGTGCCCTCATTTCAGGGGGAGCCCACACATACGGATGAAGTGAGCTCACATATTTTACCCTTACCAATTCCTCCTTCATATTCTTTACCTACTGCTGAGACTCCCAATCAGGGGGAGCCTCTTTATAAAGAACATGAGTTACAGGTGTACACCAGACGGGGTAGAGCTAACACACATGCTCATCCCACGCCACCAACGCAAATGCCAGCTTCGTTAACGGATTCTTCTGAACATCCCATTGCCCTTCAAAAAGGTATCAGATCTTGCACCCAACATCCACTATCTCATTATGTTTCCTATGAGGCTCTAACTTCTTCCTATAAAGCTTTCGTCCCCTCTCATGCCTTTGTCTTAATTCCGTCCACATAGCAGGAGGCTCTTTGGCAACAACAGTGGAAAGAGGCTATGATTGAAGAAATGAATGGGTTGGAAAAGAATTGTACCTGGGACCTAACTCATCTTCCGTATGGAAAGAAGGTCGGTTGTAAGTGGGTGTTCACCGTGAAGCAGAACTCTGAAGGTTTGGTTGAACGATTCAAAGCAAGGTTGGTGGCATGGGGGTATACTCAAACCTTGGGGATTGATTATCAAGACACTTTTTCCCCCGTCGCAAAAATGAACTCTATACGAGTTTTGTTATCATGTGTTGCGTGCAAAGGTTAGGACCTTATCCAATTGGATGTGAAGAATGCTTTCCTTCATGAGAACTTAGATGAAGAGGTATATATGTCTTTCCCTCCAGGTTTCCCCCTTCCGAATCTGAAAGGAAAGTGTGCCGGTTTAAAAAGGCACTTTACGGTTTGAAGCAATCTTCGAGGGCTTGGTTTGGTCGGTTCCACGACGTCATGATTTCTCTTGGATACAAACAAAATCACATTGATCATACTTTGTTTATTAAACGGAGAGCAAATCTGTTTATGTTGATGACATCGTCATAACAGGAGATGATATTGAAGAAGTCAAAGCTTTGAAGGTGAATTTGGCGAGAAAGTTTGAAGTAAAAGATCTGGGAAAACTTAAGTATTTTTTGGGAATTGAGGTAGCAAGATCTAAACAGGGTATCTTCATCTCCCAGAGAAAATACACCCTTGATTTGCTGGAACAATTTGGTAAGAGTGGTTGTAGACCTGCTGATACACTTATGGAGGTGAATCATAATCTTGGAAAAGATGATGGTGACCCTATTGAAGACGTGGCTGGCTATCAACGCCTTGTTGGAAGATTAATCTATCTATTCCATATTCGTCCCGACATAGCTTATGTTGTTGAAGTTGTTAGCCTATATATGCATTCCCCAAAGACGAGACATCTCGATGTTGTTCACCGAATCTTGAGGTATTTGAAGACTTCATTAGGAAGGGGGATCTTGTTCACTCCCAATACAGATTTGAAGATTGAAGTTCTTACTGATGCTGATTGGGTTGGTTCCGCTGGAGACAAACGATCCACATCAGGGCATTGCTCATTTGTTGGTGGGAACTTAGTCACTTGGAGAAGTAAAAAGCAATATGTCGTCTCAAGGTCCAACGTAGAAGCTGAATTTAGAGCTATAACTCATGGCATATGTGAAGGATTATGGATACGCTCCTTGATGTTGTGACCAGGGTTTAAATGAGTCTAGTCCTATCCGATTGTACTGTGACAACAAGGCTGCAATCAGTATTGCCAACAACCCCGTTCAGCATGACCGCACCAAGCATATCGAGGTGGGCAGACACTTCATTAAGGAGAAAATCGAGAAGAAGATTATCTGCATTCCTTTTGTTCCCTCAGAGGGACAATTAGCTGATATCCTAACTAAGAGTCTTGGGGGAAATATCTTTTGTGTTTGTATTGACAAGTTGGGTATGAGAAATATAATATGCTCAACTTGAGGGAGAGTGTTAGAACGTATACCTATATTCCGTCGCCGTTACGTTCCATTATTACGATGTATTCTCCCCTATATAATGGGGACCCTTCTATTGAACATAGGATAATTTTAGCCCTAATTAACAGAAAGGATCTCCACCTCCTCAACACAACTTGGGCTCCGACCCCCTAAGCTCCACTACAAGCTACTCCACCTGAAACTAGAAACACACGAGTGGAAAACGAAGGTCAACATGAGGTTGACCAACACAACGTAACGACCCCCCCCCCCCCCCCCCCCCCCCCCCCCCCGCCCATCCCAACGGACTCTGGGGCTTCACACAACATGCCTAAATCCAGACCAGCACGTCGGATTACTAATGCAATTTCATGTCAGGGACGCACTCAATCGATCCGGTGTTTCGTAATGAACCAATGGAATCACACACCGCTGCCAATTAGTGGCGGGTGACCCTCCAATGCAAGTAAAAATAGAAAACTACACCGGGGTTGCAATCCCATGCCCTGGCGGAGTCCTCGCTCTCTACCGTGTAGCAGGAGAGGGACTCTACGTGCAGATCACACTAACATACGCCGGGGTCGCAATCTCACGCCCTAGCGGAGTCCCTATCCTCAACCGAAACGACGTGAGGGGACTCATTGCACAAAAAATACTAAAATGCACAAATAACGGTCCTAAGACCGGGAAAGAGATCGTTACCCTCGGCGCGCGTCTCAGAGGCATTGCAAACGATCGCAACGACGATCTCTCCATAATTTGAGCTTCCAAACAGATTTCCGCAACGTTTCTTGACAAGCTCATACTCGGCAAATGGTTCCTCGGCAACCTTCGAACAAGAGGAGATCTCGACAAGAAAATCACAGATGGCCTTCTTCCTCCCTTCCCTGGCCGATAACACAAGGGGAAACTCGCTCGGCAACCCCACTACAACAGAGGTTCATCCCTAGCTATCCCTTTCCAAGATCTCACGACAAGGAGAGGCTCCACCTTCCACTTGGTCGGCAGAGAGGGGCTCGAAAACCACCATAACAACAACCTAGAGACAGCTTTCGGCAGAGGTTGTGTCGGCAAGGAGATTCATGGCAATCTCCTGGGAGGAAAGCACTCTAAGCACGCAACTCTCCTTCATACCCTGCTATCTGCACACCCTGCTCATCTGCACACCCTGCTAGACGCAGCCCAAACTCAAATTTAATTTAATTTCGAAATAAAAGCTTAGGTTGCTACAAAATATAACTATTGTCAAGGATTAAGTGGGAAGGGGTAGACTCAATGTAACATGGATGAAAGTTTGTTCAAGGTGATTTGCATAGTTTAGATTTAACAACTCAGAAACACTTGACCTAAATGATTTGAAAATGATGAATCATTGAGCCGACTCTAAATTTTTGTGATAAAGCTTTTGATGTTGATGATGACATTAACAACTGTCAACTTTAAAAAAAAACAATTTCTATATAAAAACTGTTTCTTTTGATGCCATGTTCAAAGAAATATTTGGTAACTGAAACTAAGCAGTATGTTAGATGTCAAATAATTGTCGAAATCTAGTGAACCAAAGGGTGGCCAAAAGTTCTACTTGATCCACCCGTGGTTAAGCCTATTATTGAGCCCTGTGGGTGAGGTTAATTCACTCTTATTTTTGCAGAAGGATGATCATTTTTTCATCTATTTAGTGTAGGATTGAATGCAATATTTTTACACTGAATTCTTATCTTGTTATAAATATGCAGCATGTTTGTTTCTACTGCAAAGAGATTGAGGGTTATGAAGAATTCAGAGCTTTCTACCTTATTTGTAAGCTCATAGATTTCACTACACTTTACTTTTCTTTTTTTGCTATTCTTTTTTTCGCATTGCCTTCAGCTTGGAGCTGTGAAACGGCTCTCCTGACTTTTTTCGCATTGCCTTCAGCTTGGAGCTGTGAACAGAAAGAGAGCAGATGAGTGCTGAGCTGAATACCGCAAGGATTTGAATTGTGTGGTTTCTTACATAGGCTTTGTTTGGGGTTTAGAATTTTAGGATTTCTAGAAGACCGTTAGCCAAATAGATTTGAATTGTGTAAATGTTGGTAAACTCAAGATCAAAGTTTGAGTCATGGGTGAAGTGATATTTTGGGTATTGATTCATTAACTGTTTTTAGCCGTGAATAGTGATATTTTGTGGCTTGTAATTGCTAATGTCGGCTGCTTTTAAAGATGGTATGGCTGTTTGCATCCGTTGAAGAAAGAATTTCAATAAAAAAGAGTGAAAATCTTGTATAAGAAGTTAAATTAGTGTGTTTGTTTTGGTATTTCCTCCTGTATTCGTCCGCAGTCTTTATTTATTTTTCTTACTTCTCATTATTTTTTTCTTGTTTCGAAAACCTGAGAATGAGTAATGAGATTTCGTTTTTTTCTCCACTGGAAGAAAGGTTTTTTGTCAGAAGTTAGAGAAATTATATGATATTCCACAAATTGGTGTTAGAGGATCACATTCCGAAAGTTTACATTGGGGCAAATATCGCTATCATGACTCATGAAGATGAATTACGATCACCGGAGCATTCAGTTGCGGGCACTGTTAAGCGTACAAGTGTTGTGGTAATGACGCATCTTTCCTTTCTTGGCCGACATTTTTTTGGAGACCGCTCAATTTGTGGCTCCTTTTGGAATTCCTCAAATTTCAGCAATTATGAAGGAGCATTGATGATAGAATATTTTTTCTCCCACGCTGATGGAGGAGGATTTCTTGGAAGGGATCTTTGATCTCCTTCCATTGTTGCTGCCAGCCTATTTTGGAGATGACTCCAAATTTGGCATCCCCATTATTCTGGTATTGATGAAGGATTTTTTTTTGGAAGAAATTGATCTCCTTCCATTATTGAGCCGACCCATCCTCCTTACCCTCTTAGGGTTTCCTCCTCCTTAAATAGGTGTGGCCGACCACCTTTGAGAGAGTGCAAAGCAACAGATTTTCTTCGGTGGTTCAGCGGATATCGGTCGACATTTGGCCATCGCCTAGACGGCTTCTTCTTCGGAGTTTTTCTTTCAGTCGACTTCTTCTCTCGCCGTCGAAATTGTTTTCTCGTCGCAACGTGTATGACCGGACCTTGGAGGACTCGAGATTTTCATCATATTCTCGATCTATTCTTCTCCTCCATTTTAGTCGTATTGTATGTTTGAGAAATTAATAGTAAATTTATCTCTGCCTGCACAGTGAACGTACCCAATTTTGGGGAACCATTTTACATCTGGTGTTCTTGATTGCGGTGCTTGCTTTTATTTTTCTCTAATTTTTTGTGCTTACCGCTCTTCGTTATTTTGGTCGTTAGAAAAATATTTTGGAACAGGATTTTTCATCTGCACTCGGATCTTGTTTTCATAACAAGTGTTATCAAAGCGAGGTTCCATCGGCGACTATTTGGACGTTCTGTTTCGAGTTGGGTCACCGATAGGTGACGACATCGGTCCGCTCCCTATCTTCCCAATTTTGATCCGTGAATTTATCTGGTCGCCTCGGTCTCAGTGTAGATTTCCTCTGTTTGATTTTATGGTCATGTTATTTCTATGTTTGTTTTCGTATAACTCTTATTTTGAGTTATCTTTCCTGGTCAAGAACTTCATTTGTGAATACAGTTTGGTCATCCCCTATTACCTAAGCTCTTTCCTTGTTACTCCTCATTTTACATGAGCTTAGAGTGTGTCTAATCAAAATTTTCTGATTAGTTCTCATAGTGGTTCATTTTTCCCATGCCGGGGTCAGTTTGTTTGCATTCATTGTTGATGTGTCTGCATTTATCAATTTCTCTCCCGCGCGCACATCAAAGGCCAGAAGCCTTGACGGGTTCAGTTATTTTGCTACGGGAGACCACCACTGGAAGTGGAGCATTTGTTTTTAGCTCCAGGTGGAGCGTTTTTTGAGTCAGCCACGTCAGTCCAGTTGGTGTGCTACTCAGAATCAGAGAAGTTTCTTTCTTATGATCCGTTCTTGGCCGAAGTTCAGTCTATTCCTTTGGCTTTGGATCTTGATGATCGTTAGGGCATCTTGGAGTTATCTCATCCAGGTGGAGCATGTCATGGAAGATGCGTCAAGGTGGAGATTGTTGTGGTAATGACGCATCTTCCCTTTCTTGGCCGACGTCTTTTTTGGAGACCGCTCAATTCGTGGCTCCTTCCTTTGGAATTCCCCAAATTCCAGCAATTATGGAGGAGCATTGGTGGCAAAATATTTTTCCTTCCCCGCTGATGGAGGAGGATTTCTTGGAAGGGATCTATGAATGGAACAAGAAGCCTATTGAAGGAGTTTGCACCTGTAGAAGATGGACCCAAAGTTAAATATGGAGGATCTGACAGAGGTGTAGTCAAGGGCTACGGTAAGATCACAAATGGCAGTATCATTATCACAAGGGTAGCTTATGTGGAAGGGTTACAACATAACCTTATAAGCATAAGTCAGCTATGTGACTTGGGATATGCTGTTTCTTTCCACAAGGATAAGTGCCTGATCAAGGACTGTGAGAATGAATCCATTCTAACAAGCACTAGGAGTGGAAATATTTATTGTCTAAATTTCAATTGCATTAGGAAAAATGATCATGTATATCTTGTAGCAAATGATGGAGTGTTTGCTTGTGTAAAGTGGCATAAGAGACTAGCCCACATTAACTACAAGTCTCTCAAGAAATTAATGACAGAGACTTGGTAAGAGATGCTCCTAAGCTGGATTGTTTAGAGATGAGTCCTTGTCATGCATGACAAATGGGCAAGCAAACAATAACTTCATTTAGAAGCATACAGGACAAAGAATCCACTAGGTGCTTATACCTACTGTACATGGACTTATTTGGTCCCATGACAGTGCACATCCTAGGAGGAATGGCTTATACATTGGTTATTGTAGATGATGATTTGCATGGGTGTTCTTTTTGAAACACAAGTCTGATACTCTAAGTTCATTCAGGAATTTTGTCAAACAAATTCAGAATGAAGTAAACAACTCAATGGTCAAAATCAGAAGTGATCATGGAACTAAATTTCAGTCTGGGTCAATGATCAAATTCTGTGAAGAAGAAGGTATCCTACAAGAGTTTTCTTCTCCCAGAACTCTCCAACAAAATGGGGTGGCTGAAAGAAAAAAATAGAACACTTATTGAAGTTGGTAGAAGCATGCTAAGTGACTCCTCACTCCCAGAATACCTTTGGACTGAGACAGTTAACACTGCATGTCATGTGCAAAATAGAGCACTCATCAATAAGAACCATAATAAGACTCCTTATGAGCTAATTAAGGGTAAGAAGCCAACACTAGCTTACTTCAAAATCATTGGAAGTAAATGCTATGTGCTGAAAAATAGTAAGCATTATATCACCAAATTCTCTGAAAAGAGCTATGAAGGTGTCTTTGTAGGATATAGCAAGCACATCAAGGCCTACAGAGTCTTCAATAAGAATGCTTTTACAATTGAGGAGTCTGTCCATATTATTTTTGATGAGAGCAACATGCTGCATAATCCTCTTCTAGTTCATCCAATACAGGAATTAAAGAAAGATTAGAGAACCTCAAAATCAAAGAAGAAGAACTAGTTGAGAAGAATAAGTCCTCCACAATGGACTTTATTCCAGAATCAGTAGAAGAGTCTACTAAGGAGCCAAATCCCCTAAATGAGAACCATGAAGTAGGAGCTGAAGAAGTTGTTGAAACCAGAGAACCTGCAAGAGTAATGTGTAAGACCCACCTCCCCCTTACTGGGAGGGTTACCCGGGTCTTATGCCCAGAACCGCCGCCTTACGGATGATACCAACGTACGGGTTAGTCGCCACCGCAAGACGCCAATTCTGCCGGCTATTACGATCATTTAACTTTAGGCCAATAGAGAAAAGAATATGAAACTGAAATAACAAGTCCACATCACAAATGTTATAAAGAAACAGATAGTCCAACATGAGTACAAAATAGAGAGAAGGGCTTATGCCCGATACATAATCAAATGAATAAAGTAAGTAAACTCTCTCTCTCTCTCTCACTACAACTCTATGCGGAAGCTAAACACTCATATCATCAAGCACATGTCTCGTAGTGGAAGTAATGCGCGACATCTGCTCCTTAGGTCCTGCCTCCTCTTCTAGCGGGGGCTCCATCACCTCTGGCACCTACGGTCACAACCGACCGTTAGTCATAAAGTCTAAGCTGATTTTGTCCCTGCCTCCCCCCGCGACTCCTAGGCACCGAGCGGGAGGAAGGAAGCGGAGGACAACAAAGTGTAATAATCAAAGCAGGTGACAAGGGGATCTACGCTAGCATATGTATATGTATAGCAATGTACTACTCTAGCAATATAAACAGGTAAGCAGTAAAAAGCAGTACAGAAGTAAGCAAGTAAGCAGTGCGCGCAAGTATAGTATGCAAGTAAAGTAATCTACCATACATAAGTATCTTAACTTATACGAATGCCCATACAAACTTATAAGTTAAGATTTCCGGGAATATAACTTATCATATAAAAGAGCCCGTACTAATTTATATGATAAGGTTCTGCATTTAATTTTCTATGGTATATGAATGTTATGGTATGCATGTTATGAAATGATTCACACAAGTGCAACTCATCCAAACGACTCTGTGATCACATACCTTTAGTTCCCAATTTTTGGAGCTAGCTTCAATCTCTGGTACCGCCGTTGTGGCCACGACAGCAGTGGAGCGGGCACCTCCACTTCCTAGGCGGGTATACACACTACCAGGCCTAGACCCTTCGTACACCTTTGTACACGTCCTAGATGCACTCTAGAGTCTTGTGTACTCTTTGCTAGAATCCACCAGTCTTTGAGGTCGGGTGTGCGTTTTCGGGGATCGTCCTCCAGACCGCAATATAAACAACCTACTGGCCCCTCAAACCCTCACACCCGCCTAAGTAAATGTACTGCCATCAGTGTGACGACCGGTCCAGTACCGAAGACCCGCCACTAATTTGTTTCTATTCACATGCAAGTTATCATAACCCAAGCCTCCAGCTCGCAGGATAACCCGTCCTGATATACAACTTCCCGAGCCTCCAGCTCGCAGGACTAACCCGTCCTTATATACAACTTCCCGAGCCTCTAGCTCGCAGGACTAACCCGTCCTGATAAACAACTTCCCATCCCTTGACTCGGGATGGAGTTTATCGTATCTCTTATCCATTTAGTTAGACTACTCATGTCTAATTATTGTTATACTTAGAAGTTTAGGGTGAATCTTGGACTTCCCGAGGTTTACCCGGTGAAGAGCTCGCAGCGGTACTAGGGAATGTGATGGGCTGAAACCCAAATGCCCATTTCCAAGACATTTACTTTTATTGGTGGCTACCTTTTCTAAAGACCCACTCTCCTCATTACTCTTTATGACTTAGATGTTTTATGACTAAACCTTCACCCTATTTCTAAGCAAACGTTCTCTTGAATGATGCTCAACACTTAAGATCTCCCATCCTCTAAATGCTGTGGGCCTTATGTAACTCACATTATCCCTAATCACACTCTAAAGATATGACATGAACACCTCAACATGCTGTGTGATTACTATGCCCTCATAATGTACTCCATGCCCCTTTATGTATAGTGCGACACAAATCTAAATTATTCCCTAAACCATAGTAGTAATGTACTCCAAAAGTTCCATCACTTCTAGGGGCTAATATAAATGATATGTTACTGTTATAATCCAAATTTCACTGATTTTCTAAGTGATCATGATGGCCAAATCATCACATTAAGTTTTTACTAATCACAGACCAAAATGAGATTGATCTAGATTTGATTCCTATGATACAATCTTGACCATATCAAGTCCAAATGAGTTCCAATTTTTACCATAGGTTCATAATGGATAAATTAAGGGTTGACCAGAGTTTTGACATATTTCAAATAAATTTGACTTCTATTTAAAATCAATTATTCAATTGACATCATCTAAATTACAAAGGAGGTACCTTGTCAGTAAGTTGAATCTTGCTAATAAAATTTTCAGAGATAATAGATGACATAATAACATGATTTCCAGAATTCCATAATTTTTCAGAGGATTTATAATCATAAATTTCATTTAACATGAAAGGAATGAAAATATGATTTTACACATCAAATACTAGTTTATGTCTTCCAAAAATTCTGAGAAAATTACTATGGCACTTTAGTGACCTAAAAACATCATATCCAAAGTTTCATAATTTTCCAGGAATGTTTCACCGTATATATTTCATAAAATAAGAAGTGTGGCAAACTGATTATATGGAATTTTACCATGCATAAGTAAATCAGGAAAAGCAAAAGGCACTATGTTGACCCTGAAGAGCAAGAAGCTAAAAGGAGGAAAATGGAAGAAATCAAAAGAAATCCAAACTTTGAAGAATGAAACTCTTGCTCTAGGGATATCATTCTAAACACCTGGAACCTGTTTCAACAAGGAAAGCATGATATGGGCACCTTCTACAGCTCAGAAGAATGACAAAAATATGAAGTGTGTGAAGCTAGTAGGAGGGATTATTGGAACAAGATCAAAGTGGGAGATACATCAGTACCTGCACATGCACCTCTCAGATATCACCACAAGCCCTATAACTACTTTGAAAGACAAAAGCAGAAATAGGATGAAGCTGAGCAGTCAAAGAAAGCAAGACCTTCTGGAAAAGGCAAGAATGTTCAAAAGGATTGAAAAGAAGAAGGATTCTAAAAATCACTTGCACTCCTATGCTTTACATTTTTGTATCTGATATATATTGTTAATGTATTGGATTGTTATTAATCTATGCAGTGATCAAATGCCTAATTTTTTGTAAATCATTATTTGTTAGAAAGGCCAATCTATACTTGTAAGTTCTGGCTTCTTCAAATAGGGGGAGATTGTTGGGTATTGTGCATACAATATCTCTAGATTTGAAGAAGGAACACACGTATAGATAAGCTAAGTTGTTTTCCATGTTATGTTTAAGTTCATGTTATGATAGATACATCAAAGCTACATCATCAGTATATCGACGATAAAATTAATAAAAATTCACCAAGAAAAATATCGTTGAAACAATTCCGACGATATCGTCTTGAAGAAAACTTAGCGTTGATAAAGCTAAGTTTAGATGTCAACGATATCGTCTTGAAGAAGATGTATATAGATTTGAAAAGTTTAAGAAAGCTTATCATGGATACAACTAAGTTCAGATGCCGACGACATTGTCTTGAATAAAACTTATCGTTGATAAAGCTAAGATCAGATGTCGACGATATCTTCTTAAAGAAGAGGTGTGGTCGTGAAGTTAAAAGACAGAACTCATTAAGTTAACAGAAAAGTTCATGAAGAAAGGTTCATCGGTTTGAAGATCTTATATCGTCTAGAAGATCAAGACGATATCGTCTTGAAGAAAGGCTGTCTGTCAGATGAATAAGGTCCAAATGAAAGTAACATCTCGACGATGTCATCTAGAAGGAGTAATATCATTCTGATTAAGTAGAGACGTGAAGAAGAAAATATATCGACGATATCGTCGTGAAGTATATATGTCGTATACACTGATCAAGACGACATCGTCTTGAAGGATTAATATCGTCTTGACATAGTGCAAATCATCATTTAATGCGCAGACTTTCTTGGAAATGAATAATCAGGGAATAGGCACGCCGCCTATCTTGCGCATAAACCAAGGAGCAATAAATTATATATTCTCTAAAGAATATATTCGTTACTCAGTGTTTGAGAAAGAAATTTACTATTTCTATATTCTGCAAGTTCCAAGAACGGCTAGTAATCATGATAAAAAACTGCCAATTCTGCAACACATTTTAAAACGAGAAATTGATTGTGACATAATCAATAAAGGGGTTTTATGCAAAATTGCAGAGGATATAAAAGGAGATAATTTTATCTACAAAGCACAATCTTTCAGTATTCTCTCGAGTATTATTCTCATACATATTCCTGAAGAGAGAAAGAAAAGAATCAAAGAAAAACAAGAAGTCTTCATTGTTGTTGTGTCGTGAAGTTCAATAGAGGATTCTAAAGAAAGACTTATTGATCCACAAGATCTTTGGGCCTATTGCTACAAGAAGAAGAAGATCTGTAATTCAAGTTTTCAATTTCTGAAGTCTTCTTTTCTACAACAACATCTTTGAATTACTTTGTAGGGCTCCTTGTGAGTCTGAGCTGTAGGATCTAGTGATATATCTGAGTTGGTAGGGTTCTTGGTGAACCTGAGTTGTGGTAGGATCTTGTTAAAGATCTGAGTGTGTAGGACTTATAAAGTCTGATCTTTGAAGGGTTCTGTGTGAACCTGAGTTGTAAGATCTGATTATAGTGAAAAGATCTAAGTTGGAGAAGTTGCCTAGTCTAGCATACTGCTAGATAGGTGGGGGGACATCGGACTACCTCTAGACACATTGTCTAGTTGGAAACCACTATAAATCATTGTGTGTTTTTTGTGATATTTGTGTGCTGTGATTGATACACCTTTAAAGTAGTAAACAAATTGAAAACACCTAATCACCCCCTCTAGGTGTAGTTTATAGACAACTCATAATCTTTCAAGATCTAATTCTTATTCTTTACTGAGTCTATCATTGTAAAAACCACTATAAACACATAGGATTTACTTGTAGATCTGAGAGTAAGTCTTGTGTTATAAAAGACTAAGGTAGGAACTCTGTGTGAGTTCTGAGTTTTGGAGGAGTTTGGCCTTATCAAGCACATTGCTTGAAAGGTGTTGGGACAGTGGACTACATCTTGACACATTGTCTAGAGGGAACCACTATAAATCTTTGTGTGCTTTGATGTGATTGTTTGATGTGCCCTTTAATTTTAAAAAGACGTCACAAATCACCTATCACACTATTCCCCCCTCACCTCTAGGTGTGATCCTTGTCATTCCTTAAGAATAACAAAGACCTTTAAGTGTTGAAACCAGAGAATTGGTCTCAACGATCGAAAGGGAGATGCAGCTAACCCTTACTTGACCCGAGCTAGACCCTTGAACAGTGACTAAGAGCCGAAGAACCTTACCTTTGAATAACACCTACGTCCACAAGCAGACCCCTTAAGTTGCAGCGTGGAGCTCCCACCACATACCCGGAAGCTCACAAGGAACTTCCCCTCCCAAGCCAATGTTGAGCCTGGGCACCTTGGAGGGCACTAAGGATCACCTCACCGTCCACCTTCGATGACAGGGGGAGGGGAGGGGTAGTGCTTGCTCACAACACACACGCGAGGGAGGGGGGTACCAACAACCCTTCCCAAGGTGCCCATGGGGGTCTATTTATAGACTTCCCAAAAATTGGGCTGCGGATAGCCAAAAATCTACTATCCGCAGCCCAACAACTAACCAGAACGACCGAAATAGGAGGGGGGGGGGGGGCGAGTGGAGCTCGAGACGTCCACTCGCCCCCCCCCCCCCCCCCCCCCCCTCGCCGAGGGTCAGATGGATGGATCAGGGTCCACCACCTGTGCTGGGCGAGTGGACCATAGGGCCACTCGCCCAGCTGCCCTGGCGAGTGGACCTAGGGTCCACTCGCCCCGGGTGAGTGGACCACAGGTCCACTCGCCTGCTGGCCTGGGGGTGAGTGGACCTTGAGTCCACTCGCTCCCCGCCTTGGGCGAGTGGACCCGAGGTCCACTCGCCCCCTTGCCCGGGCGAGTGGACCGATGGTCCACTCGCCCGGGGCCTTGGGCCAGTGGACCCAAGGTCTATTCACCCAAGAAAGCTTGCCCCCCCCCCCCCCCGACTTTCTTTTTTCGGTCCTTGATGATCTCCGATAGTTTGGTCCGCTTCGTCACGGTCACCCCTTCTACCACGACCTCATCCGCGTCGGGTCACACCGACACGGAAAATATGAGGGTTGTACATTAAGATCTTCAAATCTATAGTTGAAAGTAGTTAAACTTAAAAATTAAGAAATTTAGACGTGATGGAGGAGGAGAATATACTGCAATAATTTATAAGAAATTTTGTGTCTCTGACTTGAAATCACCGCTCCTTACTCACCCCAGTCAAATGGTGTTGATGAGTGGAAGAATGTAACATTAATAGAAATATTAAACTTGTGCAACTTACAAATGACATGTCTACCTCATATTGGGGAGAAGCGGTTTAAACTGTAAATCACATTCTGAATAAATTGCCTCACTCTAAGCTCACTTCTACACCTTATGAGTTATGACATAAACATCATTGTAGATATGATACTATAAAGACTTGGAGTTGTATTGTTTATGTGTGAATAGAGGACCTTAAAAAGCTTAAGGTGAGACATAGAGCTACAACCTGTGTATATCTAGATAGTGCATAAGATAGTGTAGCTGATAGGTTTCTAGATTTATCCACTAATACAGTAATGAAGTCTAGAGATGCTGCAGTTTTTGAAAATAAATTTATCAAACATTAAGACTTTTACGTATCTGTGTCTTCTGACATGATTACACAATCTACTGTAGAACTGGAAGATGGACCCTCCAACACTGCTACGGTTTCATTAGATGTTGAACATTTTCCTTTTTTAAGAGTGTCTACGAGAGAAAGAATCCATAAGGACTTTGGTGAGAACTTTGTCACCTACCACTTAGAAGATGATTCATTCTCTTATCAAGAAGCAATGAGATCTAGAAATTCTTTAATGTGGGAAGAAGCTATAGATGATGAAATGAACTCGCTGCTACAAAATAGCACTTGACATCTAGTTGACCTACCTAAATAAGTTAAAGTCATAGTCTGCAAGCAAGTGTTAAAGAATAAATTAAATAGTGACGGGTCAGTAGCAATATTCAAATCACGTTTAGTAGCTACAAGTTATAAAAACAAGTGAGAATAAACTATTTTGATGTTTATTCACTTGTGTATCACATGTCAACTATAAGACTTCTTCTTGCTTTGGCGTCCATCGAGAACTTTATAGTTCATCAGATGGATGTACAGACAACCTTCTTGAATGAAGACCTTATTAAATAAATCTATATGACACAACCATATGGATATGTTCAGAAAATTTTAAAATATAAGATGTGCAAACTGAATAAATCATTCTATAAGTTTAAATAAGTGCTTAAGATGTGGCACCTTAAAATTTATAAAGTGTTAAAGAGGAATGAATATCAATTCAGTTATTCAGATAAATTCCTTTATCACTGCTCTGTATCGAACAAAGCCGACATCATATGTCTCTATGTTGATGATATGTTGATTCTTGGGTTGGATCTTTCTGTAGTGAGTGATATAAAATCCACTATTGCAACAGAATTTAACATGAAAGACCTTGGTCCTGTTGATACCCTTCTAGGTATGAAAGTTAGCGTCGATAAGCATGGTGTTACCCTTAATCAAAATCATTACATTAAGCAACTTCTTTCTACCCAGGGATATAAAGATTGTAGGCTATTAAGACATATTTTGATCACAATTTCAAGTTGAGTTCAAATGTAAAGACCAGTTTTGATCAAGTAAAATACTATATGATAATTGGTAGTCTTATGTAACACCCCACTTTTCCCAAATAAAGGCTGAAGAGAAGTACTGTTAGGATTCATCGAAATGTCTCGAGTGGTCTTGACGAATTGGACTTATTCGATGAAATGTGACAAAGTACTCTCGACGAATCATCGAATGATCTCGACGAATCGTCAAATGATATTGACGAATCGTCGAATAGTTTCAGCTAGTATCGACGAACTCTGGTTCTGGTTTAGTTTCAACGAATTGTCGAAATACTCGAGTGGTCTCGGCGAATCGTCAAAGTGTCTCGATGAATCGTTGAAGTTTCTCGATGAATTCGTCGAAACATCTCGATGAATTCGTCGAAACATCTCGATGAAAACTTTTGTCTCGACAAATTATCGGAAGGACTCGACGAATGCAAACAAAGCGATGAATTTTACCTGTTTCGATTTTGACGAAAACGTAAGTACTGATCCTTCATCGCAGCTATCCAAATCCACTTGAAATGACGATCCAACGGCTGTCATGATTTTGAAATCCTTTATAGAGGTTTGGGAGATAACTTTAGGTTTATTTCTACCTTTACACTTTCTCCCTAAACGTAAGAAAACTGAGAGCTCAAAGAAGAAGAAGAAGGCATCTTCCGCCATTGATGGAGCTCCGAAGCTCCGAATCACGAGACGTTTCCAGATCAACGGAGAGCAGCCCGGTGCGGTTCTTTCCATCCGATTGAAATCTCGGATTCATGGCGCTGAAGAGAGCGGGAAGGGTAACGATCCTTCCTCCCGGTCTTATGACGTGTTTGGTCCTTTCATTCTTTTTCTATGCATATTAAGGTTGTCTCTTTCACTAATTAGTTAAGTGTAGGACTTCCTATAGTTCTTCGGAACTCCAGGTAGATTGTTTCTGTCCCCGACATTATTTGCATATAGAAATTTGGTAGACGAACAGATTTAGGGATCTTATGTGAAGCCTACCCGTGGACGTTAGCCCGGATCGGTGATGCTTGATTGTGATATGCATTTAGGATAAGCCTAAAATGCGTACCAGAGAATGACTTCGTAAGAAATGGCATCATAATGCGGGACTTGAGATTTAGGTGTCTTTTGGAGAGCCTAACGGAAGCCCCGTGCTTGGAATGTGGTTGAATGCAAACCCTCACCACGTGATTTGAAGTGGAGCGGTCTTGTACTTCCTTCATTGGATTATGTATGCAAAGTCTAAGTCCTCTTGGGGGATTAGGTGTGTAGCCATCATTTTGTGTAGCACTTTAATGTGTTAAACCCTTACGGGTCGAGGCGAAGCTGTACCCGCGTCGTGCAGTATGATCACGACGATTAGAGCATGGGCAAAGCTGAACCGAACCCATTTCCCTGCAGATCGGTGAGAGGTGCTAACCTCTTGTACACCGTGTGATCATGGGAGAGGTCGTGGATGGTGCTTACCTAGACCCACCAAAAGCTCTATTTTCTACCTAAGATTGTGTTGCTTAGGGTGAAGTGTTTGTGGATTGATGTTGTGTAACATCCCAATTTTGGCACTAGGGGCCTAGGAGTCTTGTGAACCTTTGAAGAGCTTGACCAAGGGTCGTATTTAGTCGCGCGGCGAACCGAGTAATTATTTACTTAAATAAATTCAAATCCACCTTAATCGGGTTCTTTGGTTTAATATGACTGTCGCGGTCGCAGCAGCTCCTTGCGTACATTCTCCCCTACGCATATTCAGGAGTTAAATATCTTGTGCATATTCAAAGAGATAATATTCTGTGACATTTTATGTGTGTATGTATTTCAACCTATATTACAATCATATACATATGTACATATGAATACACCAATATGTACAAAATAATACATATATATATGTATATGTTTATACAAATGTATATTGCAAAAATATGTGTCCTAGACATTCATTACACATATACTCGCCATGTATACTTGTATGTATTGGAGTTACTTATATGTAAGTGTATGTATAAAATATATATTTAAATATATAATTATAAATTTAAACATACACGTATAGCCAAATCTGTAATAAAAAAAATGTAACTCAACCTATAGTAAAATAACACATATATATACATGTATCTATATATAGGTAGATATGCAAATATATAAGTTATTTTTTAAACATAATAAAAAGAAATAGAGAAAGAGAGAGAGAGAGATTAATGGCCGGTCAAATTAAAGGGGTTGTTGGTTGTGCAGGAGGCGGAAATCACAACAATGGGGCGGAGGCAACGAAGCTGGGCGATCTCCACGAAGGGCTTCGATGCTCTTAACACAGGATCGGCCTCCCTCATCTCGGAGCTTCTTCCTCCTTCGCTACTCCCCTCTCTCCTTCGCCGCCCAGGGAGAACCTCCTCCTTGATCGGGCCTTCTTCCTTTTTCGCACCTCTCTTGGCAAAGGAAGAGGTCGGCTGCTGCACCTCTCGGCTAGGTCAAGGACCGACCTTTCCCTTTTTTTTCTTCCTCTCACAGCACAGCAAAGATGGCTCGTGATTTGATCCCAGGAAGCCCGACCGACCAATCTTTATTTCTATTTGGGTAAACTCTAACCAAGCTTTCTTTTATTATGTTCAATGATATTTGAATGCATGAGGGAGATCTATGGGATTGTTGGTGGTTCCGGTTGCTCAATCTCCATGTCTTAAGCCTTCTTAAAAAAAAAATTGAGAGTCGTGTGGTGATCCACTGAAAACTTGGCATGAATCCTTGGAAATTCATCTTAGCGGCGTCTTTGTCCCCAACTCACCAGAGCAAATAAACTTTGCCAAACGAAGCCTTAATACATGATTTCATTCACACAAAGAAAGGCTCGGGTGGTTTCTATAACCTTCAATATAGAGATAGAACTCTCAATTGTAGACCCCCAGACGGATAGATATAGAAGGAGAGGGCTAATGTGAATGAAATGATGCAAGAAAATCAATAGTTGCTTGGAACAAGGATAACTATTAATTTAACATATAAAAAAAAGTTCAAGCTAGCCAAATGTTTCTTAAAATCATTGCTAGTCTTTCTCACCTATGGATACTGATTTCCAAATGCTTCTTAATTCAATTAAATCAACGCTAGTCTTTCTTCTATGGAAAGATTGAGGGGCAGAATGTACTCTATTGATTTCAGAACAATGAGAACCAATAGACAGTAGATGGAGAGCTTTGTTACTCAGTTTCACAATTCCTTCCCCATGTTCTGCCGTCAGTAAGAAGTTTGGAGCTCTCATTACACTTAAGAATGTTGTAGTTTATAATTGCATGTGAATGTCTACACACATTGAGATATGCCATTTCATCTTTGGATCAATAATTAGTAATGAGGCACCTGGAGTTGGGCTGATTTTAGGATTGCACACACTTGGAAATCCATACTTGCGGTGCTGTACTTGTTGGGGCTGGTTGGGACTTGCACAATACATAAAGAACACTTGAAAACCTCACTTATATACATGGGCTCATAGGTGTGCTGCATATACACCTCTAGTTTGGAAAGAAACGAGTGGCATGCGTGTTGGGGGCTGTTTGGGACTGCTTTTAAATAAAACCTGCCCTTATACAAGGCTGCAGTCTACTGTTTTCAGTATTAGGCCTTTAGATAGTTGTTGTAGGTTCTCAAACCCTTCAACAATAATGTAGGTAATATTTTCATCTTTTCAGATTGTACTTGCACGTAATTTTTGGAGTTCGTTTGATAGGTCAAATCCATGTTTTACTGCTGCCAAAATAACAATTCCTGCTTATACTATAAACTGCAGCAGCTACTGTTTTCATTATTTAAGCTTTTAAAGGTTGTTGTAGGTTCTCAAACCCTTCAACAATAATGTAGGTAATGTTTTTTCCTTTCTAGATTGTACTTACACCCAATTTTTGGAGTTCGTTTGATAGGTCAAATCCCTGTTTTATTGTTGCCAAATCTGCATTTCCTGCCTTCATTTAGAAGCAGCGGCATGTATATATTCGGTTGTTCAGGCCCTTGAGAGTGGTGTTCATCTCTTGGACCCATAATGAAATTATGCTGGACGTAGCTAATTTACCAGTGAATTTAATATTGACATCAAAGAGGCCATGAAGCTTATCTTGCCGAGCCTAGGAGGTGGTGGCAAGTCTCTTAAATATTATACTCTTGCTCTCTCTCTCTCGTAATGAATTACTTGATCATTGTCCGATGACTTATTGGAGGCTTTTGCTGATTTATAAAAATGCACTAAATTCTAAATCCTGCATACGCTATAAGCTTGGAATAATGTCATTATAAGAGCATATTCGTTTCATGTTATTCACACGGAATATGAATCATTGTTATGATAATAAAAATGTTGCCCCTTCGAGAAATATATTCCTTCGGGAATAAAATGTTGCCCCTTCGAGAAAATACATCCCTTCGGGGATAGTTGTTGCCTTTGGAAAATTTAGGATGGCCTTCGCGTGTTACTCTAGGACAACCCGCATCGAGGACGGCCTGGTTCCTGGCAACCCGTGCGACAATCAAAGAACTACGTGGGTCTGAGGCCGTATGCAGGTTGATACGGAGTACGTAGGCGGTGGTCGTGGGAAGACTGCCACGACCCAATCACTTTTACACATAACCTCCTTGTTGGTTATTTTTATGCCTTGACATCATACTTGAGTTACAGGTTAAGGATACGGATAGGCAATGAGATGGATCCAGGATGATAACTTCGGCTATGGCCATCGAGCTACCTTATGTTAAGACACAATTTAATTATTTATGTCTTAAGATTCATTGTGGTTTATTATTATGTGTTACATGTATCGCTGCAAATATTATACCCTTATTGGTAAATGCTAGTAGGCCCTACGAGATAACCTTTATTTAAGTTACAATTATCATCATGGGCAGTGCGGCCCCCACTTATGCATTGCAACTTCGTAGTGTTATATACAATTGATATCGAAGGACAATCAGTTATGTAACAGTCTTGTTATATGATTTAACCACTACAAACTTTCGTAAATGCTAGCATCTCTTCAATTATAGTACACTGGATGGGAAAAAGCTAGATAGGCCATTGTAACCTTACTAAGCTCATGCTCCATGATAGTACATTATTTATTGTTATTTTTATATAATATTTTAGTAGTAATTAATTAGTTTTTATATAATTTTAGTTTCATGTATGTCTAATTCACTTTGTTTTGTGTTTTCAGGTAATCTGGGGCTGTTAAATGAAATTTCAAGCTCATAAGAGTAATCAGGAGAATATTTGGAGAATTTCAGCCGAAATCGCAAAGTACATGCCCTTGGTCACGGGCGTGACCAAGGGCGTGACTTTATGTCGCGGCCGTGAACCAGCCCCGTGTATTCCAGTTGAAGATGTTAGCCGTCACGTCAGATTAAAATTACACGCCCTCTGACACGGGCGTGACAGAGGGCGTGACCTCAATGTCACGGGCGTGACTTTCCCGAAATGCATTCATTTCAGCCAGCAATCAATTCCCGCCGTTTCTAGCTTACACGCCCTCGGTCACGGGCGTGACCGAGGCCGTGACTCTTCTGCAACCGCCAGATTAACTCCAGATCGCAGCGTTTCCCGCCGTTTCCAGACCCGTTCAAGACACGCCCTTGGTCACGGGCGTGACCGAGGCCGTGACCCGCCATGCAATTGATTTTTGGCGGTTTCTCTTCCTCAACGTTCCCGGGCTTTCAATACGCAGTTACGCAGCTTACACGCCCTTGGTCACGGGCGTGACCAAGGGCGTGACTCACCAATTTTCTGCCTATAAAAGCCAGCTGCTGCCAAAGTGATGGGCATCCAGTCCATGCTTCGATTGGATCATTTCTAGTATAGTTTTCCTGCATTTTTAGTGTAACTTTATTTTATGTCTTGTCCTTTTATTTCCTATTTTAGATTTACTTTCCCAGCAATTGTAATTCTTCTTTCTTAGTTATAAAGTGTTCTTTTTCTTTAATCATGAGTAGCTAATTTTGTAGCATTTGATCGGATGAATTCCTAAGCTTTTATATTTCATAATCTTTTATTCATTGTTTGGATTTTGAAAACTAAGATTTACCGTTGATTTGCAATTTTTGGTTTCATATTTCTAGGGTATGATAATCAAGTTTGATCCATATTTTAGTGTATCGAGAGATCCTTAAATACGGTAGATCGCTCATCGGTAGAAAGAATTATTCGCACTCCTCGAGAGAGGGTGTCGCAAATCTTCCGGATTGGAGTCAAATCCAATAGTGGGGCTCACATCATAAAGCAAGCTTAGGGGTTTCGACTGGCCGAGGGGTCTTAATCGATCAACCTAAGGTTAGGTGGTAGTTCTCTCGAAAGAGGTTCTATCATATTTTGGGAACCTCCACGGTCAAGTTTGTCTAAATTGATTTCTTCCGAATTCTAGATTTATGAAATATTTTACTTAAGAAGGATTCCCGATCAAATGTTTTTCTTCTTTTAATTATTTACAAAACTCTATTTTACTTTCGATAAAATAATATTAATTTGCGTAAGTAGAAGTAATCAACAGACCCGTGGAATACGACACTTGATATTTATTTGTTTTAAATATCCTATGCTATGACCGATAGGTACTCTTGCCTATAGTTCGTAGAATTTGGAGAAATTTTATATCCTAAATTTTAGCTATCACTCCACTTATTACCATTTGGGAAATCGGTCGGGTAGCAATATATAATATATACAACTTTACTCTCTGTTATACTAAATCGCTGCGCCTTAGCCTTATGAATTATGATTCATCTGATATCTTTAATAATAGCTCGAGCCTATTAAATAATTATAGTCTACCACATGTTATGCTACGAAAATAGTTGTTTATATCCTATTAGCTAATTAGTCCTGGTAGATCGTACTACTGCTAAACCACCACGCTTCCGGATTACAAGTAGAAATCGCTTAGCACCATCGTTAATATATGGCCTCGGTGTGAGCAATGAGAGGAGTGTTTGTGATGGTCATTCTTTTGATCCTACGTTAGTCGTCTCGGAGTCATGTATTGGCGATGGTGTGCGGTAAGATATCCCGATAAGGCCGAGTCCCGGAAGGGGGATCTTACATGTTGTGTTAGCCTCATGCGGTTGCTTAGGCGGTTGTGGGAATCCTCCGGGTGAACCCAACCAATATCATGTGCATACCCAGGTTCCCCTTATTTTGTTGCTCAACCTAGAAGATTGATTGTGCTTGAAACCTCACCCTGTGTAGTGTAGTTGCACTTTCTTTATTTGATTACATATTGCATGTATGGCTTGCTTTCAAGATTAGCGGTGACACGCCCCTGAGCCGGCTAGATGGTCGGGCGTGGGATCCTTACACGGTTTGTGGTCAGCTCATAGCTGACCCTCGTTTACCTCTTATTGGATGTTGGTGCAGGTGCTGGTGAGCCAAGTGGAAAGTAACGGTCAGAAGCCATATGCTGTGTTGGCCCTTGAAGGCCAACCTCTCTTTTACTGCTTTCCTTATATTACCGGTCTGCGTGCCGAAGTATGTTTTGAGTTAAAGACATTGTATGAATGTAAGACCTTAAGTTCGTAACTCTTTATTATTTCATTCCTGAGATAATGGACAATTCTGAAAGTAATAATATTTAATGCTTCCGCTTACGTTGTGATACTCTCGTGTAGTTTATTTTTGTTATCATCTTATTAACGTCTAGATACTGTGATCAATATAACGTGGGGTCCCGGCCGGACCTACTGTCATATAGTTTGTACTGGCAGGATTTTACAATTTGGTATTGGACTTTAGGAGTCGATCCGTACTTTAGTGAATTCGAGGCCGAATTCCTTTTAAGGGGTGGTGTGCACGTGATGTGCATTCAACTAAAATGATAAAAACTAATAAGAATGTCCACTTAGGAATGAAAAACGTGCTTGTTTGCGGAACCTGAGCGTTCCTTGTTTGTTTGTTGCTATGTTTTCAGTCACTAAAATTATGTATTGCACGATTATAGGTGACTAGGAGTGGTGCGGGGCAGTCTCGACCCCGTAACACTGCTGAAAGTAGTGCATCCACTGAGGTACCAATGACCACTCCTTATGCTGAGATGATTAAATTAGTCATTGAAGTGGTCTTCGCGATGATTAATAATCAGCCAGGATGTGGTACACAACCTACTACTCCTACTCCTGATGTGGCCCCGATGCCTGTTGCTACTGTGGAACTGAGAGAGGAACCCACGGTAGAGCCCAGGGTGGAACATAGAGCCGAATATGTAGATGTGGGACGAGCGCATGACCAGCAATTGAAGCACTTTCTAAGCTTCAATCCTCTAAACTTCTCGGGGACCGAACCCCCAACAGAAGCAGAAGATTGGCTGTCAAGAGTATAGAAAACTCTGAGGGCTATAACAACTGAAGAGGTGATGATGGTCACCTTAGCCACTTTCCCTCTGAATGGAGAGGCGGCGCTTTGGTGGGAAGAACTTGAAGCACACAAGTTGGCCGGCAGAGATATCACTGATGTCTCGATGGCAGAGTTTTTTGAACTGTTCCTCCAGACGACTACATGCATGAGTTTACCAAACTGATTCACTATGCGGGAGCTTTGGTGTAAGACGAGGAGGCAAAGGCGAATAAGTTCTACGAAAGACTCCGAGATGAGTTATGGCTGCTTCTAGCAGGCCCAATGACGTTTGGCTTTCATGTTCTGGTGCAAACGACCAAATCATTAGAATTGGATATGCAGAGAGTACAACCCGCGAAAGGCCTCAACACAAAGAAGCCATAGTTTCATGCGAAGACCTCTCAATCAAAGCCTGAGTTTAGAAGAAACAAGAGGAAGTCCAGGTTCGCGGAACCAGCTTCCTCTAGCATATCGGGAGCAAATGCTACACAGGGTCCTATTACGTGTTTCACATGTGGAAAAGTGGGACACAAAGCCCGAGCATGTCGAAGTGGTCCCCCAAAGGCAGAAAACTGAGCAGCGGACTATGCTCGTGCGGTGGGTCCATCTTATGATGAGAAAGGCAAAGCTGCGGAGTCTTCTGCTTCCCAGCAACCTCCGACCTAGCCGAGAGTCTACTCGCTTGGCCAGCAAGAAGTCATCAGACATAATGATGTTGTCACATGTATGAATTATAATTTAGCTTGTATAACTTGACGTGATTTATACTTGGTGTGAGATTATACATTTGTTGTTATGCAATTAAGCTCTGTCCTAATTTTCAACTATCTAGCGAGAGCTCTTTTCGATACTGGAGCATCGCACTCCTTCTTGTCTAAGGACTTTGTGGTGCGAATTGGAGTACCGTCTACTCTGGTGAAGGATAGATTGGAGGTAGTGCTGCCCAATGGATCTCGCATGAGCGCGGATAGGTTGAGTCATGTAAAGGTGCTGATATGGAATCAAGATTTCGACTTGGAAGCGTCATTACTACCACTAGCTGAGTTTGACGAAATCTTTGGCATGTATTGGCTCTCGAAGCAGCGAGCATGCATAAATTGCTGGATATGAACGTAAGTCACTTAATATCATCAGTAGACATGAGTTTAAACATGAAATGGACCACCCTCTCATGTTTGCTTTGATTGTTCTAAATTCACCTAGTTCGGTGCTTAGTGACACATTAACACCCGAGGTAAGTGACCTCCTACAAGATTTCAAGGATGTTTGTCCAGAAGAGTTGCCAGCTGATCTACCACCATTAAGAAATATTCAACATGCAATTGACCTCATTCCTGGATCTACACTCCCAAACCTACCCCATTATCGGATGAGTCCTACTGAGCATGCTGAGCTTAAACGTCAGGTCGATGACCTCTTGAGTCGAGGCTTCATTAGAGATAGTATGTCCCCTTGTGCAGTTCCTGCCCTTCTTACCCCAAAGAAGGATGGAACATAGCGCATGTGCGTTGACAGCCGTATGATAAGTAAAATTACAATTAAATATAGATTTCCCATACCAAGACTTGATGATATGTTAGATATGATGTCAGGAGCAACCACCTTCTCGAAGATTGATCTTCGAAGCGGATACCACCAGATTCGCATGCGAGAAAGTGATGAGTAGATGACAGACTTTAAAACAAAAGAAGGATTATTTGAGTGGTTAGTCATGCCTTTCGGGTTAATTAATGCCCTAAGCACATTTATGCGATTCATGACCCATATTCTTCAACCTCATATTGGAAAATTTCTTGTCGTATATTTTGATGATATCTTAATTTTTAGCAAATCGAAGGATGATCACCTTTCCCATCTTCAACAAGTATTTGAGATTCTACGACGAGAACAGCTTTATGTGCACCTAAAAAATGTTCATTTATGACCTCATCGACTATATTTTTAGGATTTGTTGTGTCAAGTGAAGGAGTCTCTGCAGACCCTGAAAAGATACGAGCCATTCAAGCGTGACCAGTACCATCATCTATTCATGAAGTTCGTAGTTTTCATGGATTAGCGACATTCTATCGTAGATTTATTCGAGGGTTTAGCACTATAATGACACCTATCACTCAATGTCTCCAAAAGGGTGAGTTTAGATGTAATACATCAGCCTCCAAGGCCTTCCTAGAGATTAAGAATTGCTTATCAAGACCCCCTATTCTGAGACCCCCAGATTTTAACAAGGTTTTTGAAATATCATGTGATGCTTCAGGAGGTGGCATTGGTGGCGTCCTAAAGCAAGAAGGTCATCCTATCACATTCTTTAGCGAAAAACTAAATGTGGCTCGACAAAAGTATTCAACATATGATAAAGAATTTTATGTTATTATCCAGTCACTTCGACATTGGAGACATTATCTTCTCTTTAAAGAATTTGTGTTATATTCTGACCATGAGGCACTAAAATATATAAACTCACAAAAGAAGCTTAGCTCTCGACAAGCTAAGTGGATTCAATTTTTACAAGAGTACACATTTGTCCTTAAGTATACATCGGGTGCTGAGAACAAAGTGGCTGATGCGCTTAGTCGAGTATGTACTACTATGAGGATCATGAGCACTACAGTAACTGGGTTTGATAAGATGAAGAATGATTATACTAATTGCAAGGAATTTTGTCATATTTATGCATCTTTTGATGTCGAGTCTCAAAGTCCTCACAATGAGTACCAAATAAGAGATGGCTACCTATTTCGAGGAACACATCTTTGTATTCCTGATTCCTCACTTTGTGATTTTCTTATTGAGGAAATGCATGCCGGAGGAGGTGCTGGTCATTTTGGCCAAGACAAGACCATTGCTATCGTCGAGGATAGATTCTTTTGGCCTAGCCTTAAGCGCGATGTTACTCGTATTGTTGGGCGATGTCGCATTTGTCAATTGGCAAAATGTGGGCGACCCATGGTTGGTTCATATACCCCCTTACCCATACCCTACAGACCTTGGGAGGATATTAGTATGGACTCTGTGTTAGGGTTGCCCCGCACAACACATCGCCATGACTCCATATTCGTTGTCGTTGATAGGTTCTCTAAAATGTCCCATTTCATTCCATGTCATAAAACATCTGATGCCTCCTATATTGCCTCACTTTTCATGAAGGAAGTAGTCCGTCTACATGGATTACCAAAAACTATTGTTTCTGATAGGGATGTGCGCTTTGTTAGCTACTTTTGGAAAACTCTATGGAAGAAATTAGGAACTAAGCTAGATTTTTCTACTGCATACCACCCTCAAACTGACGGTCAAACAGAAATTGTCAATCGTAGTCTTGGAGACCTTCTTAGAAACTTAATTGCTGAACATTCTACTACTTGAGATTTAGTTCTACATATTGTTGAGTTTGCTTATAATAGTTCTGTTAATAGATCCACGAGTATGTCACTTTTCAAATTGTTACAGGATATGACCCAAGAAAGCCGGTTGATCTCATTGATTTACCTGCCACTTATAGGACATCATCATTTGCATCATCATTTGCCGAGCACATACATGAGTTACATAAAGAGATTCGACAAAAACTTACATTAAAATATGAAAGCTATAAGAAATCAACTGATCGACATAGGCACCCTATTGAATTTGTAGTCGGGGACATGGTGCTTGTGAAGGTAAGGCCAGAAAGAATGCCCTCGGGCACTCTTAAGAAGCTAACCAGTAAAAGAGTTGGTCCATACAAAATCATTAAGAAAATTAATAATAATGCTTTTGAATTAGATATACCTGCAAATGCTGGTTATTCATCAGTATTCAATGTTGCTGATCTAATTAAGTATTATGGCTTCGATGTGGATACTCCTATTAGTACTAACATGCAGGAACTAGCTGGTAGTCAATTACCAACCCCTTCCTCGAGACGTCTGAGGTCTCATCGGCCGGCGCAAATACTCGATAAGCAGGTGATCTGTTCAGTTGATGGTGTTACCCAACGCTTTCTTGTTCGTTGGAAAGGTCTATCCCAAATTGATGATTCCTGAATTACCATAGAAGAACTGCAGCAGTTGGATTCAGAACTCCTATGGGCTTACTTAGAATTCTTTAAAGCCTGGGGGAGCTAATGCAGGACAAGTTAAAACAAGACAGTGGAGAAGTTGACGTCAACAATCAACCTTTAAACTAAATCTATATTTCTATTGTATTATGTATTTTATTTCGAGCATACTTATGAGCTCACTTGCATTTTAAGCCTTATGTATTTTTGGGCTATTACTTATGTAGTTTTGGGCTTTATGCATTGTAGGATATATTATCGAACTTGAGCAAGCCAAGCCCAATACCATCCAAACCCAACATAACTTAGCCCATATATGAAATCATCCATTTTCACATATAAACCATTTTATTTCTTCATATCATGAATGGCCACCATAAACCACCCCCTTTTCACACATAAACTACTTTATTTTCTTCATGTCATTAATAGCTACCACAAACCACCCCCTTTCCACATGTAAGCCACCTCATTTTCTTCCTTATTCAAACATGTGACTAAAGACCCTCATGATGAAAGGCCACCATAAACTTCTCCCTTTACACACATAAACCACTTTATTTTCTTCATGCCTTTAATAGCCTCCACAAACCACCCCGTTTTCACATGTAAGCCACCTCATTTTCTTCCTCATTCAAACATGCGACTAAAGACCACCATAATGATGGTACAACCTCCAACCAAATTTATGGACTCCAAAGTCATCCCCTCCTCATCTTTCATGGCTCTCAAGATCTATAAATAGACAAGAATGCTCATGTTGTAATCATCCTTTGAATGAATGAAAGTTGTAAGTGTTAGCTTTTGCTACATTGTTCCCATTATGCTCTTTCCCCTCTGAGTGAAGGACTACTGAGAGTGAGAGTGTGCGGCCCTTGAAGAAGGACTTTCAAGGAAGGAGTAGGCAACGGCCCGGCGAAGGACTGCCGGATCGGTACTAGCTCGAGGTTATCCCATCAACCAAGAAAATACAAAATTAGTTCAACTATGGTATTACTATTTCAAAGCATTATTATTTTGTTCTACGTGCTTGTTAAGACTAGACACTATCGGTTAGCAACTCCTCGCATGACACGTAATTGTTGACGATTTCACTTCCGGCTTGCTAGTTGTCTTTAAGCTAGTTTCCGCCTAGCTCAAGTTTTTAACGTAAATGAACGTCGAATCTCGAAAATACCTCATATTCCATCTTAAATTATCTCATAATCATCTTAGCCTACATCACTAACTGCTAACCGCAAGCACCATTTTGAGGATTGGCTATCTGCAAACAATATTTCTATTTGCACACCAATATGTTTTGATTTTTTTTAATATTTAGAGATGTGGTACTTCATCAAATGACAAAAGAAACATGGAACATTATCAAAATGCATAAAATTTATCAAAACAAGATTGCAAAAACATCATAGAACTTTTGATTCCTTTATAAATCTTCTATGAGTCATTCTCTTCAACTTTTTCACCTGTATAAATGAAAAAGAATTTGTTAAATAAACATAAAAGTACCATTAATTAGGAATAAGATATTTTGAAAGTAAAAATTAGGTACCTCCTTTCTTTCAACATCATGCAATTGCACCATCCCGATTGAAGTTTGTGTGGTTAAGCATTGATAACATTTATATTAATTCTCTTTCTCTTAGCATTCCACAGCTGAAAAGATTGATTGACTCAGATCATTCACTTCAATACATGCAAACACCTCAGAACCACACCAGCTGAATGAAATATAAGAATATAACCATCAGAAAACCCAATTGCGTAAAAGAAATAAAGAGCACGAGCACCAAAATCAATGCAGAAAACTGAGAAACAAGCTTGTTGGGGAAATGATTTATCTTAACCCCTAGAAATGAGTAGAAAATGAGTTCTCAAAGTAAGATAATTAGTTTAAGTAAATATGCGTCGAATTGTAATCGATGCAACGTCGAAGTGTAGTCGACGTATCTCTCATACTGAGTCGAAGTAATTCTAAACAGAATTCGACGTAACCAAAGTCGACGTAACTCTGATTTCTAGTCGACGCACCCAGTAAAGTCGACGCACCTCTGTTGACGCTCTTTCCATATTTTCTTCTCGACGTCTAGCCAGGCTGATATCGACGCTTACGTCGAATTGTAATCGACGCACGTTGATTTCTGTGACAGATTCAAAAACTGCCAGATCTCTTTCCTTCTTTCTGAAGATCTGAATTTTATAGAATTATATTATTCTTTTCTAGCCGCTCTGAATCAATCTTTCCTTCTAAATGATTCTTGGCTAATTTGATTAAGATTATTATGGACATTATTTGAAAATAGAATGGTCTTTTTCCTTCTACAGATATAATGATTATGGAAATTTTTTACTCTTACTATTTCTCTGACTGTTAATTGATTATTCTCCTATAGCAATAGTTTGAATAAACAGAGCTATAAATACACAAGGAGGTCGGCAAAGAAAAAGAATAAGTGATCCACTCCATCCATTTGAAAAAGAGGAAAAGCTCCCAAGTGAAAAGTGAGAAAGCTGAGAAAAGTGAAAGAGTGTTGCAGCAAAGAAAAAGCCTTCTTCTTCTCCTCCTTCTAAAAACCATATTGCTGCCATTTCTGAAAGCTCTCACTGAAAGAGCAAAAGGCCTACAATCTCCTTCTCACTATAGAAGAGAGATTTCAAATTCACTATACTTGTGCTTCTAATCTTCTTGCTAGGAAGAAGATTCTTTCTTGCTTTAATTGTTTTTCTTCTACTTCTTCTTCTTATTCTTATTTTATTTTCAAATTGTGTAAAAGAGTTTTTAGAATCTCTCTTCAAAAAATTCAGTTGTAGTGGTTCTAAGAGTCTCCTTATCAAAAGACTCAGGCTGGTTCTAAGAGTCTCCTTATCAAAAGACTCAGTGCAAGATAGTGAATTCCTACCAAGGGGTAGAAGAGTGGACTACCCAAAGTTTGGGGAACCACTATATTTCTTTGTGTTGTGCTGTGATTTTCTTTTTGCTATTTCTTTTGCTTAATTCTTGTTGGTGTGTGGGAAGCTTAAATCTATGAATATTACACATATATATATTTATTTACTTTGCACCAAAATATTTTTAAATTTCTATTCACCCCCCCCCCCCCCTCTAGAGAATTCTAGTGAGGCTAACTGTGCACTTTCAATTGGTATCAGAGGGAGGTTGATCAAAAAGGGGTAACTCCTTGATCAAAAAGATCCTACCTCATATATATATTTTAAAAAAAAAATTTTATGGCACAAATCAAAGATTATGCTTCCACCAGACCACCAATTTGCAACCTTGAAAAGTTTGCACTTTGGAAAACAAGAATTATGATCTATATGAATTCTATAGATGAAGATTTGTTTAATGTTATTTTGACAGGTCCTCCCAAGCCCTATAAAAAGGACTCAAGTGGTAAAGTGACTCAAACACTTGTCCCAAGGGCTGAGTGGACAGTTGAAGAGAAGAAGGCAGGAACAAGTGATGCAAAAGCTGTGAACATTCTTGTCTCAACCCTCTCAGATGAAATCTTTCAAAAGGTTGTTGACTGTGAATCAGCCAAAGAAATCTGGGAGGCTCTTACAAAGATAGTAGAAGGAAGTGCTGGTGAAAGGAAAGATAGAAAGGCTCTATTGATCTCCCAATATGAGAACTTTCAAAAGAAGCATGAAGAAAGCATATCTGAGATGTATGACAGATTCAGTCTGATCATCAATCAATTAAGGAGCTTGGATAGAGATATCTCTCTCACAGAGATCAATGACAAATTATTAATGAGCCTCCCAAGTTCATGGGACTCAAGAATATGGGCAATAAGGGATACTAGAGGACAAAAGGAAATCTCAACAGATGCCCTCTTAGGAAAACTCAAATCCTATGAGCAACTACTGAAAACCAGAGAAGGGAAGGAAAGAAGGGAAAACACTCCAACCTCCTCAAAAGATAGAAACATTGCATTAAAAGCAACAGAAGAGGAAACCCCTGTTACTGAAGAAGAATTATTCAGCCTCCTGGCCAGAAGATTCAAGAAATAGGTCAGGAAAGATGGGTCTAGAAGGAGAGACTCAAAACCAAGGTATGATAAGACTCCTACTAAAGAAATTATTTGTTACTCCTGCAGGAAAACTGGACATATTGCTCCAGAATGTTCAGAGAATGCTGAGAAAAAGAAAGATCTGAAAAAGAAAGATCTCAAGAGGAAGGAGAAGAAGAAAGAAAGAGGCTTCATTGCAGAAGCTTGGAGTGAAACAAACTCTGAAGACATCACCTTATCTAAAAGTGACAATGAAGAGTCTAAGCAAGAAGACCTATGCTTAATTGCTCTTGGAAGCTCAGAAAAAGAATGTGTTGCTGAATCATGGAGTGAAACAGGTTCAGAAGGAATCATCTCTTCTGAAGATGAAAAAGAAGATAACCTTATTCTCATAGAGGAATCTGAGGATAAGGATGAGGTAAGCATTTTTGATGAAATAGATTTTCTATGTGGTGATTTCAAAAGTGATTTTAAAGGACTATGTTTAGATCAACTAAAAGCAAAACAAGAAATTAAGAATCTAAAAGAACAAATCAATATGAGAAAAATAGAGGATACATGTTCAAAAATTATGAACTAAGGTGTGAAATCTATAAAACAGAAAAGGAAATACAAAGTGCTAAAATAGAAAATCAACTCCTTAAGAATAAGGTTTCCCAGGCAAAAGATTTTGAAGAATCTATAAAAGTCAGAAGCCAAACACTTAAAGAAATCATTGAAAAACAAACAATCAGACATAAGAATCTGGGGCTTGGGGCTGATCCTTCAACCAGTTCAATACCATCTACCAAACTTGCTTGGATGAGCCCTGTTAAATTTACTAAACCCATAAATCAACAAACTTAGAAGAAGACTCACAGAATAAATAAGAAGACTTCACCTTCAAGGAGATAGACAATTTTGATGAAACATCATACTATTCAGATGAAGACTCTCAAACTCCTCCTAAGAAGGCTACTAAGCCAAAAGAAACAATTCATAAAAAAAATCTCCAACCAGAAAAAGGGAAGAATAAAATCTGTGAAGACACAATTACGTCGACTTCATATCGCCGTATGAATGATTGTACGTCGAATTCTACTCGACGCAATCTCTTAGATGCTTCGACTTCAAATCGACGCATGAATAAAATTACGTCGACTTACAATCGACGCAACTACTTCCATGCATCGATTCCAGATCAACGCAATCTAGAGAAAGCGCTGAATACATATCGACGCAACTTTCAACATACGTCGAATAGATATCGACGCATAAAACCTCAGAACAACTTAAATACAGGACATATCTATCCTTCAAAAATTGTCTATCTTAAACCCCATTCAGGACCCATTCATCCTGATCAAAATCTCTATCCTAATCAAAACTTTTATCCTAATCAAAATTTCTATCCTAATCAAAACTGTTATCATAATCAACATCTCCATCCCTCTCTAAACTCAAATTCCCATAATCTAAAGACAATCAGGTGTTATATCTGTAATAAAACTGGCCACATTGCCAAACAATGTTGGCACAATCATTCCAATTTTCTATAAAATTAGTCCAAGACTGACTTAGAAAACCTTAGGAAGAAATAATCACTCAAGAAAAACTTAGAATTTACAAGACAAAATAAAAGTCACGTCGATTTCTAAATCGACGCATCGTCGATAGGAAACCCTAACATCTCAATTCAGACTGTACCAACGCATACATTGACTTCCACTCGACGCAACGTCAACTTCATGAAAAAGAGCGGCAATACTAAAATATTTTCGGTCACATCTACTGTAGTACCGAATAAACCTCGAGTTGTGTCTCGTCTCGACATTTCACCTGACTTAAATAAACTCTTCAGTTAGAAATCTGCACACTCTCTACATCTCTCATCCTTCTCACTTCTTAGTCCAGCCATCACTTCTTCTCTCTCTCACTGACCAAAATGGCTCCCAAGATCAACTCTGGTTTCGATATTGATCTTGACTCTTTTCAAGCCGCCGCCGAAAACTACAAGAGCTTCATAGCTCTTTTCACTGAAGCCGGTCTAAACAAACTCATTTCAACAAGATGCAAACTCCTGGAAATAGAACTCACTGAGTTGATGAATCATGTTCAGATATCTGAACAAGGAGAGATCACAGGAACAATCCATGAAACACTTGTCTCAATCTCTGCAGAACATCTTAGGGATACCTTTGATCTTCCATCAGGTACACACCAACACTATCCTTGTTCAAATCAAAAGGAAAGCAAATTATTTTCTAAGAATAGCTAAATGAATCTCCATCATCATTCCCTTATCAGGTAATGAACCTGTGGAACTCACTCCTGAGGAAATCAAAAACTTATTAATCACCATGAAATTCTCCAGAGATAGACCAACCAACCTGAAGAAAATAGACTTCTCTGATGAATATAGGCTCTTGGCAGACATAGTAGGAAAAATACTACTATGCAAAATCTCTGCCCATGATGCAGTGCCCAAGCAGCAACTAAACATTATGGGGGCCCTTGTGCTGAAAAAGAAGATAGACTGGGGCAGCTGCTTACTGAAGATGTGAAAGAAATCGTTGTCTACCTAAATCACCTAGAAGGGGGGGGGTGCCCAAGCAGACCCGCTTTTGGCGTCATTGAGCTTGACGAAATCGGGAAGAAGAACAGTGATTTCTCGATGGAGACGAAGAGACGAGAAGGGTTTTCACGAAAGGGACGCGTGGAATCACGTGTTTTCAATATTTATATATATATATAAATTGGGCGCGTACCTGATTTCACGGATGGCTCTTCGGATCCAATAAATTGTATTTAATAATAAGATTTCACGGGAGACGTGTCCGAGAAGAGAAATATTTTGACATGTGAAATCCCGTGAAACTTCATGAAATTTTCTGATTTATCCAGTGAAATCCCGTGCAATTTCATGAAATTCCAACAGTCCTGTCTTCAAGATTCCTTGTTAAGCATTCCAAGTTCCATTTTGAAGAAATTGAACTTGGTCTCATCCAGAGGCTTTGTAAAAATATCTGCAATTTGCTTGTCAGTATTAACATATAACAAATTTATATCCTTACTCTCAACATATTCCCAGATGAAGTGGTAGCGAAGCTCGATGTGCTTTGTTCTGTTGTGAGAGACTGAATTATTTGCTATGGCAATAGCACTTGAGGAGTCACAGAACATGGGGATTTCTGTGAGCTTTAAGTTATAGTCCTCAAGCTTATTCTTTATCCACAAGAGTTGTGCACAGCAACTGCCGGCAGAGATATACTCTGATTCAGCAGTTGATATTGCAACACAATTTTGCTTCTTGCTACTCCATGAAACAAGCCTTTTTCCCAAGAATTGGCAAGTTCCTGAAGTACTCTTTCTATCATCTTTGCTACCTACAAAATCAGCATCTGAAAAACCAATTAGTTCAAAGTCATTGCTTCTTGGGTACCATAAGCCGATATTTGGTGTACCCTTAAGGTATCTCAAAATCCTCTTTGCAGCGGCATAATGAGATTCCTTACAGTTCACCTGATACCTGGCACAAACACATGTTGAAAACATTATATCAGGCCTACTAGCAGTAAGGTAGAGCAAGGACACAATTATGCTTCTGTACTTAGTTTCATCAAAAGGTTTCCCTTTCTCATCCTTGTCCAGAGACATGCTTGAGCCCATTGGAGTCCTCATAGAGGTTGCACTCTCCATTCCAAATTTCTTAAGGAACTCTTTGGTGAACTTCGTCTGAGAGATGAAAATTCCATCTTCAGATTGGTGCACTTGGAGTCCTAAGAAATATTTCAGCTCTCCCATACTGCTCATTTCAAACTTACCATGCATCAAGTTAGAAAACTTTTTGCAAAGTTTGTCATCTGTAGAGCCAAAAATAATATCATCGACATAGATTTGCACAAGAAAAATCTCGCCTTTCACTTCCCTAAGAAATAATGTCTTATCTATTGTTCCTCTTGTGGATTTGTTCTCAAGAAGGAACTTAGACAATGTCTCATACCAGGCTCGGGGTGCCTGTTTGAGACCATACAAAGCTTTATGTAAATAATATACATGATCAGGAAAGTTAGGATCTGCAAAACCTGGAGGCTGAGCTACATATACTTCCTCTTTAAGGTCTCCATTCAGGAAGGCTGACTTCACATCCATCTGGAAAACCTTAAAGCCCTTATATGCAGCATAGGCCAGAAATAATCTGATGGCTTCAAGTCTTGCTACTGGTGCAAAGGTCTGATCAAAATCAATCCCTTCTTCTTGCCTGTATCCTTGTGCAACCACTCTTGCTTTGTTCTTTGTAATGATGCCCTTTTCATCAAGCTTGTTCCGGTAGACCCATTTGGTTCCAATCACATTTTGTCCTTTGGGTCTTGGTACTAACTCCCAAACTTTACATCTCTTGAATTGGTCGAGCTCTTCTTGCATAGCAAGGATCCAAGATGGATCGGTGTTTGCTTCTTCAAACTTCTTCGGCTCAATCTGTGAGAGAAAACTTAAATGTAAGACTTCGTTAGTTGTACCTCTTCTCGTTAGAACTCTGCTTGAAGGATCTCCGATAATCTGATCAGCTGGATGATCTCTTGAATATCTGACTCCCAGGTTACTTGCATTTTCAGGAGCAACTTGAGGTTCAGCCACCTCTGGAACATCTTCTTCTTCATGAACTTCTTGTTCATCTTCAGAGTGATATGAGATCTCTTCTGCCAACTTTGGTGCATCATCTGTGGTATTTACTCCATCTTCCATAGTGAGTTCCTTTAGCTTTTCACCTGCATCTTCAATGAACACACTAGACGAGTTGCTATGCAGCAGGCTCGTCTCATCAAATACAACATGGACTGTTTCTTCTACCACCAGAGTTTTCTTATTAAAAATCTTATATGCCTTACTATGGCTACTATATCCTACGAAAATACCTTCAAAACATTTTTCACTAAACTTGGTTGTAGGATGTTTCCCATTGTTAAGTACATAGCATTTACTGCCAAAAATTCAAAAATATGAAATCTTTGGTTTTCTGCCCTTTAAAATCTCATATGGGGTCTTACGATGGTTCTTATTGATGAGTGCTCTGTTTTGCACATGGCAAGCTGTGTTGATAGCTTCTGCCCAGAAATATTCTGGAAGAGCAGAATCACTCAATATAGACCTGTCAGCTTCTATGAGGGTTCTATTCTTTCTCTCGACTTCTCCATTTTGTTATGGAGTACGTGGAGAGAAAAACTCATGGGAGATACCTTGACTTTCACAAAACTCTGTCATGGCCCCAGACTAAAATTCTGTTCCATGGTCACTTCTGATTTTGACCACTGAACAGTCAAGTTCATTCTGAATAAGCTTGACAAATGTAGTGAATATGCCAAAGGTTTCTGACTTAAGTTATAGAAAGAACACCCATGCAAACCGGGAATAGTCATCAACAATAACCAAGGTGTAAGCTTTCCCACCTAAGCTTCTAACTGACATTGGACCAAATAAATCCATATGAAGCAGATGAAGACATCTGGTAGAATTATTGCCAATTATGCTCTTAAAGCTAGCCTTTATTTGCTTACCCATTTGGTAAGCATGGCAAGGGCTTTCTTTAATGCATTTAACTTTAGGGGCATCCCTTACCAAGTTGTGAGAAAATAACATAGATATAGTTTTGAAATTAATATGTGCTAGTCTCTTGTGACATTGGTCACAAAGAGATGCACTATCTTTGGCAACAAAACACACTGGGGTAGAAGACTGTAAACATATAAAATCCAAACAGTATATACCACTACTCCTAGAGCCTGTTAAAATAGTTTCCGCAGACACAGACATCTTTATCAGGCATTTATCTCTAAAGAACTCAACGGAGTAGCCTTTGTCACACAGTTGGCTTATGCTAATCAGATTGTATTTCAATCCTTTCACATGAGCTACACGTGTGAAAATGACTGAGCCGTTAGTTATTGAACCATAGCCTATAATAATACCTCGTTCAGATCCGCCAAACTTTACTTTAGGCCCGTTCTCAACTGGAACATAATCCTGAAGTAATCTTCTTCTCCCGGTCATATGCCGAGAGCAACCACTGTCCAAATACCAGATAGGAATTTTGTCGGCCTTTGGACATTCCTGCAAGCATGATCAATACCCCTTAGGAGCCCAAACATTTTTGGGCCCTTGGTTCCTTGTTAGTGGAACACCACTTGGAACATTAACTTTGCAAGTGGTCGGTCTTGCACTGTTAACTCGTGGAGTTCTTGGCACAGTATGATTGAACCAACAATCTATGGCAAAATGACCAATTTTGCCACAACACCAGCATTCAAATCTATTGTATCTCCTCTTTGTGTTCTGCTGAGCCTTTTGAACGGGTGGCTTTGCAGGAGGAGCAACCTTGGAGGTAGAAGCCTCGTTGGTGCAACATACACAATTCTTAGGCACAATAGGCTTGACCTGCGGTGCCTTCTTAACATTTGATCCATGAACGAATGGTCCATGATGCTTCAATTGAACTTCCTCATAAGGAGCCTTGAGGGAGCTAGATCCAAAGTTTCTGGGTCTGGTCCACACTGAGTTCACCTTGGCAGGCTCAACATGGGTTGGTCTGCTGAAGTGACCATAAATTCTCTCAAAATCATAGGTGTTTGTAGGAAGAATCACCTTCTTGAAAGTTGGAGCACACTGTGGACCCTTACCCTTTGCTTTAGCAGCTCTTCTTTTGGCTGACTTACTTAGGCTCTTTTCAGCAACATGGCCCAAACCACTACTACCAGAACCAGCAGTGAAAGTGTCTATGATAGGCAAAACTGTCTTGGGCTTAGAGAAGTTCATTGTGATCTTCTTTTCAGCCTCAAGCTGTTTTGTAAAATCATTGATAATTTCACTCTTCTGAATGCCTGCTGAAGTGGCCTCAGAGAGAGCAATCTTCAAGGATAAGATTTCATCCCTGAGTAGGTTAGATTCTTCAATCTCCTTTCTCAGGTTTGATTCTTGATTCTTTAGGGATTGAATCTCCTTTGATTGAGTTTTAACAAGCTTTCGACACTCATTAAACCCCTTCAACATTTCCTCATACTTAGCAGTCAACTCAGAATCCTCTTCCGAGTAGTAGTTTTCATTTACATCAGATGTCATCTCTGAACATGAAAGAGGTGTAGAAGATAATACCTGACCGGTGAAAGGAACAATATCTTTGTCATCATCTGACATGACCATTAGACTGTAGAAGCAGTCTTTTGTGAGACCTTTTCCTCTATATTGACCAAATTGGTCTTCTGTATCAGGTTGAGCCATCAGTCCAAAGAATGCCTCTTCATCTGAGTTAGACTCATTTGAGTCATTATCACTCAGAGCTTTGGACTTCTTGGCAACAAAACTCTTCTCCTCTTTCTTCTTTCCTTTGAAGGACTTCTTTTCTTCTTTTCTTGAAGATTCCTTCTTCTTGTCTGGGCAATCAGCTATCATGTGCCCTGGCTTTTTACCACAATAACAAACAGGTTCAGTATAATCGTGTTTTTTCGGTTTAGAACCATACCTGTCGTTTCTGTCACGGTGTGATCTCCTGTGATCTCTTGAGGAAGATGAGCCTTTTCTCATTTGTCTCCTCTTGCTAAGCAACTTTTTGAATTGCTTGGAGAGGAGGGAAAATTCTCCTTCAGATAGTTCTGATTCTTCAGAAGTGTTTTCAGCTTTATCCTCAGAAGACTCATCCCTCACAGGGGACAGAGCCCTGCTTCTCCGGGAGCTTTTAGCCTTTAGAGCAATGGTCTTCTCCTTGCTAGAGCTCCTACTGCTTTCCTCTTCTGACTTCCTGATATTCAACTTCAGCTCATGGGAGAGCAGCTTCCCATACAGAATTTGTGGCTCCGTAGTAGCCAACTTACCATATTCTCTGATAGCTATCACCCTGGGGTCCCATTCCTTAGACAGGGATCTAAGGAATTTATCGTTTAGTTCACCCACGGTGAATTCTCTTCCATAGTTTCTCAGACCATTTACAATCTTGAAGAATTTCTCGTAGGTGTCAGAAATTGTGTCTTTGCCTTGTTGCTTGAAGGCTTCGTATTCTTGGTTCAGCAAAGACTTCCTGTCATCTCGAACTTCTTCAGTACCTTCCATCAAAACCACAATAGAATCCCACATCTCTTTTGCAGACTTGCAGTGAATCAGATTTTGTAGCATTGAATCATCAATTGCACCTGCTATGATGTGCTTTGCTTTCTTGTCCAGAGTGACAAGTGCAATTTCATCCTTTGTCATGTCCATCAGTTTCTTTGGCACTTGTTTGGTGGCATCAATGGTAGAAGCAACCATGGGAATATGGGGACCTTCCTTAACTATCTGGGAGATTCGGGGATCATTTGCTTCCATATAGAAGATAACTCTTTCTTTCCACAAGGGGAAATTCTCCTTAGTGCAAACTGGGAGCTTGGAGGAAAACCTTTCCATGCCTCTGTCCATAGATAGAGATCTTGACAACGTAGAAGGATCTTTAATCTAGGTGTTAACCTCTTAAAGATAACCTAGCTTTGATACCAATTGAAAGAAATCGCTGTCTACCTAAATCACCTAGAAGGGGGGGGTGAATAGGTGATCTCTACTGCGATTGCGGAATAAAAATTTAGCACACACACAACAATAAATATCACAGCACAGAGACACAAGATTTATAGAGGTTCCCCAAAGGTGGGTACTCCTCTCTCCCGCTCCGCCTATCTAGCACTTCGGGCTAGCGTCGGCAACTTCACCAAAACTCAGATTTATTAACAAATCCTACACTCAGAGATAACGGCTCCTACAAACTCGGAGAACAACCTCTCCTACAAACTCAGAGTAAACAACTCCTACAACTCGGAGTAAACAACTCCTACAAAATAACTCAGAGTAAAAACTCCTTTAAATAAAGTTTGAAATGAAACTTCTCTGGAATCTCAATAGAGATTAACTTCAGATCTGGAGAGACTGAATCTTCTTCTTCCTTTAGAGTGAAAGCTTGGATCTTCAAGGATTAGGAAGAATAAAGAATCGGCAAACCTGATCTGAGTAGGCCCTTTGATTAATTTGAAAAGATCTTCAATATAGAGAGCAGCAACTAGATCAAAGGCCTTCTTATCTGAGAAATCTCTAGCAACACTGAAGAACGAATCTTGAGCGGCGCAGACTTTAGATCTCAGAAACTTGTTCAGCAAGAGAGAAAGAAACGGCTAGCTTCTTTTTAACAATCGGGTGATTTCTTGAGTTTGCCCTAAAAATAAAAGATTATTTATAGGGAGACCTCCAACGGCTCGGGCGACAAACAAGGAGAGATCACCACGTGTACTGTACATGGCGGCCAACCCTAAATTTTAAAAACGAAACATAAATTTGAAATTCGTCTGTCCGTCATTCGTCGAGACTTTACGTGAACATTCGACGAATTGACTTGGCCATTGAAAAATACTGATCAAAGCTTGAAAACTGTCTTCTGTTTTCATTCGTCGGGAGTTCTCGAGAACATTCGACGAATTGACTTAGCCGCACATTTTCCTTCACAAGTCTGCCTTTTTGACTTCTGTCTGCGTTCGTCGATATTCGTCGGGAGTTCATGAGAACATTCGACGAATAGACTTAGCTGCAGAAATTTCTTATTTAAACTAGAAATTTGGCTTCTGTCTGGATTCGTCGAGATTCATCGGAACTTTACGAGACATCTCAACGAATTGACTTAGCAAAAATTTCTTTTCTCCTGAAAACCTGCTCCACTCCTCAAACTTGAAAACCTTCAGTTATGAGTATATGAAGTACACCCCAATAGAGAGATTACACATGGACCAACACTTTGTTCTACACAATGAGGGATTACATTGTCTAGAACTGTGTTTGGTGATCCATTGCAACCTGACTTTGGTGTGCACTTAGCATTAAGACCTGTCATAACACATCTAAACAGAAATCATCAAATACATCCTCAATTCAATTTAGTTCACTAGGGGACATCTTCAAATCCAGGTAATTGTGGATACAATACCCAACAAGATGATAGGCCACAAATATTCTCACAAAGAGAATGCCTACATGAGGATCATGAGTCAGGTACTCCTTCACTCCTTCCCTGACATATGTAGGTCAAAAGGAATTCCCATTCCTCCTGAAAAAAGGATGTCCATAGCCCTCTTCTCAAAATGGACCAGGCAAATCCCCAAGCCTGGCTCCATTCTTGAAAGGACTCCCTCTCCTCCTAATTCTCCCGTGCATCCATCTTCCCCTCCTCCTCAACAAACAAACGTCTCTTCCCTACCAACATCATCCACACCAATAGTCTCCACTACCCTCACACCTCCTACCTTAACTACATCTTCACATACACCAATTCAAATCACTACCTCTTCCTCCTCCTACTATCACATCCTCTCTACCTACATCATCTCACATACCTCACATATCAACAATCACTTCTCCACCTTTATCCCCTCCACCATTATCTCCTTCACCAACACAACCTAAACCATCTCCATCCACTAAAACTCTCATCACTCAGTGTATCTAGTCAGCAGCCCAAAGATTTCAAGAAATGCTAGATGGACACTGCCTTCAAATTCACTCCTCTATCAGGCACATGCAAACCCAGTTGGATGGGGTAAATGCCTCTGTGCAAGTACTCAAAACCTCTGTGTACAACCCGTATTCGCCGAGTGGGCCCCTCAAGCCAAGTGGCGAGACCTGGGTCAGCTCGATCATTCGCCCCGCCTAGGAGGTGGAAGTACCCCCGGTTTGGTGGGGGTAAGGTGCAAAAGAGAAGGAGCTAGGCGAGTGGTGCTCTCACGGACCACTCGCCTGGAGGCGTGGGCACTCGCCCAGCTAGGCGGATGCCCAGCAAGTGGTGCCCTCACGGACCACTCGCCCAGGATGATTTAAGGAGGAAATGACCCTGATACCCCTGGTGGGCTGCATATAGCCCTTCAGAACAGCGGAGTTAGGCTGTTAGCAGACCAATTTGGGGTGCTGCTAGTAAAATTAAAAGGAGGATTCATGTTATTTGCAGACCAGCCTAGAAAAATCTATAAATAGACCCTTAAGGGCACCTTGGAGGGGATCCGATTTTAGAGAATCCTCTCCTCCAGGCTAGTTTTTGGTCGGCTGCTAGTGCCCTCCAAGGTGCCCGGTTGAGCTCTGGTTTGGGAGGGGAAGCTCTCTAAGATCTTTCGGGTGTGTGGCGGGACCTCCTCGCTTCAGCCTTGGGTCTATTCACATTCTCACATCCACCGTCAAGAGAGTCTAGTGAGGGAGAAGTAAGCACCGGCTACACCCCCAGTGGGTCCGAACTCAAGAGACCTGTTGCAGGTTTCAACACTCTGTGTCTTCATCTAAGGTTACTAAATCATTCTTAACCTCCTTGGCTAAGAAGGTCAAGAAGGGGGAGAAGTTAGATGAAGAACAGCTGTCCAGCCACAAATCTCACTCACACAAATCCTCTCCAACATCAAAATCTGATAGTCTTGCTCTGCATAAGACCATTGGGAATAAAATAGTACCCGAGCTACATACTACAGAACAGCTAATAGATGTACTTTCTATAGCAAGAGAGGCTGAACAACAAGTAGCTCTCTTACAAGGGGAGGCAAGTAGAGTAGAGAAAGAAGTTGAACAAGAAGCTGAAGAAGCAGAAAAAGAAAGTACAAAGGAAGTTCTATCTCAGGGGGAGCAGACTGCTTTGACTCAGGGAGAGCTGAATGAACATATTGCTACTGAGAAGGAACAACTCACCTCTATAAAAAGACCTGATCTCTCTTTAGTATTCTCTAGGAAGAGAAAAACTCCTCCTACTCCTCCTGAATGATATGTTGAACAATTTTAAGCAGAGCTCTATTTTTAATACCTAAGTACTACTTGATCTGTTTTAAGCAGAGCTCTATTTTTAATACCTAAGTACTGCTTGATCTGTACAAAAAGTCTGTTATATGATTTCTTTCTCCATTATCTTCTGATTACCTAATATATCTCTTTTCTATAAATATGCTTTGATGTGATTTCTCTATGAATAGGGTTAAGACAAATAGGGGGAGATTGTTGGGGAAATGATTTATCTTAACCCCTAGAAATGAGTAGAAAATGAGTTCTCAGAGTAAGATAATTAGTTTAAGTAAATATGCGTCGAATAGTAATCGACGCAACGTCGAAGTGTAGTCGACGTATCTCTCATACTGAGTCGAAGTAATTCTAAACAGAATTCGACATAACCAAAGTCGACGTAACTCTGATTTCTAGTCGACGCACCCAGTAAAGTCGACGCACCACTGTCGACGCTCTTTCCATATTTTCTTCTAGACGTCTAGCCAGGCTGAAATCGACGCTTACGTCGAATAGTAATCGACGCACGTTGATTTCTGTGACAGATTCAAAAACACGTCAGATCTCTTTCCTTCTTTCTGAAGATCTGAATTTTATGGAATTATATTATTCCTTTCTAGCCGTTCTGAATCAATCTTTCCTTCTAAATGATTCTTGGCTAATTTGATTAAGATTATTATGGACATTATTTGAAAATAGAATGATCTTTTTCCTTCTACAGATATAATGATTATGGAAACTTTTCACTCTTACTATTTCTCTGACTACTAATTGATTATTCTCCTATAGCAATAGTTTGAATAAACAGAGCTATAAATACACAAGGAGGTCGGCAAAGAAAAAGAATAAGTGATCCACTCCATCCATTTGAAAAAGAGGAAAAGCTCCCAAGTGAAAAGTGAGAAAGCTGAGAAAAGTGAAAGAGTGCTGCAGCAAAGAAAAAGCCTTCTTCTTCTCCTCCTTCTAAAAACCATACTGCTGCCATTTCTGAAAGCTCTCACTGAAAGAGCAAAAGGCCTACAATCTCCTTCTCACTATAGAAGAGAGATTTCAAATTCACTATACTTGTGCTTCTAATCTTCTTGCTAGGAAGAAGATTCTTTCTTGCTTTAATTATTTTTCTTCTTCTTATTCTTATTTCATTTTCAAATTGTGTAAAAGAGTTTTTAGAATCTCTCTTCAAAAAATTCAGTTGTAGTGGTTCTAAGAGTCTCCTTATCAAAAGACTCAGGCTGGTTCTAAGAGTCTCCTTATCAAAAGACTCAGTGCAAGATAGTGAATTCCTACCAAGGGGGTAGAAGAGTGGACTACCCAAAGTTTGGGGAACCACTATATTTTTTTGTGTTGTGCTGTGATTTTCTTTTTGCTATTTCTTTTGCTTAATTCTTGTTGGTGTGTGGGAAGCTTAAATCTGTGAATATTACACATATATATTTATTTACTTTGCACCAAAATATTATTAAATCTCTATTCACCCCCCCCCCCTCTAGAGAATTCTAGTGAGGCTAACTGTGCACTTTCAAAGCTTTGTATTAGTAATCCACAATAAATGGCAGGGAAGCAGAAAGAGACGCTCACCACGGTGCCCTTCTCTGGCTGCAACAAGAAGCACGTCGAATCCAGACTACTTCTTTCTCATGGTGCCCTCCATATCGGTGTACTTCAGCAGATCCGCTATGATATCAAGATGGCCCTTCTCCGTCCCGCCAAAAGCGACAGGATTCGGCCGAGCACCTTGATTCATCGGAGAAGACAGTTGAGGCCAGTCGCTGGATTCGCCAGAGAAGACAGTCGGGGCAACGTGCAACTGATCACTGGAGTTGCTGGAGATTAATGGTTGTCAGATATCTGGAACGAGCGACGAGATTAGTGAGGGAGCGGGAGTTTCGTGAGAGAGGAAGGAACGACGTTTCATGACCTAGCAGTGCGAGTAAAGAGTGCGATTAGAATAAAAAACCCCATAAAATTACTTTGATTTGCAATGTAAATAACCATATTTACAGTGCGGTTAACAACACCCAAAGAATAAGTTACCTTTAACTTTGTCAAATGAATGAAACAAGATAAAAAGTAAATAACTCTATTTTGGATATTATTTGAAATCAGAATTCATTCTTTCCTTCTACAGAAATAAACATTATGGAAACATTTTTTCTTTCTATTCTCTCAAACTGCTAATTGATTATTCTCCTATAGTATTATGTTGAATTAACAGAGCTATAAATAAAGAGGAGGTCGGCAGAAAATAGAAAAGAGTGATCTACCACACACATTTGAAATAGAGGAAAAACTCCCAAGAGAAAAGAGAGAAATTGAGAAAAAGCTCTGCAGCAACATTCAAGCACTTCTTCTTCTTCTGCTTCTGAAGTCATACTGCTGCAAAATCTGATAGCTCTCACAAAGAGAGAAAGGCTGCAAATCTTCTTCTCTCTATAGAAGAAAGATTCAATTCACTTCTTGTGCTTCCAATCTTCTTGCTGGGAAGAAGATTCTTTCTTGTTTTTATTTCTTCTCCTTTCTTTCTTTCTCACTTAAACATTGTAAAAGAGTTTTTAGAATCTCTCTCCAAAAAATTCAGTGTACTGGTTCTAAGAGTCTCCTTGTCAAAAGACTCAGTTGGTTCTAAGAGTCTCCTTGTCAAAAGACTCAGGGTGGTTCTAAGAGTCTCCTTATCAAAAGACTCAGTGCAAGATAGTGAATTCCTACCAAGGGGGTAGAAGAGTGGACTACCCAAAGTTTGGGGAACCACTATATTTTTTGTGTTGTGCTGTGATTTATTTTCTTGCATTTACTTTATTTTCTTGCTTAATTCTTGTTGGTGTGTGGGAAGCTCTAATCTGTGATCATACACATATATATTAACTTTGCACAAAATAATTTTTAAATCTCTATTCACCCCCCCCCCCCCCCTCTAGAGAATTCTAGTGAGGTTAATTGTGCACTTTCAATTGGTATCAGAGGGAGGTTGATCTAAAAAGGATAACTCCTTGATCAAAAAGATCCTACCTCTCATATATATATATTTTTCAAAACTATTTTATCATATGGCACAAATCAAAGATTATGCTTCCACCAGACCTCCAATGTGCAATCTTGAAAAGTTTGCAGTTTGGAAAACAAGAATTAGAATTTATATGAATTCCATTGATGCTGACTTGTTTAATATTACTATGACAGGTCCCCCAAAGCCTTATAGAAAGGATGCAAATGGCAATGTCACACAAACACTTGTTCCAAGATCTGAGTGGACAGAAGATGAAAAGAAGGCAAGAACATATGATCTAAAGGCCATGAACATACTTGTCTCAACTCTCTCAGATGACATTTTTCAAAAGGTTGTTGACTGTGAATCATCCAAAGAAATTTGGGATGCTCTCACAAAGATGGTGGAAGGAAGTGCTGATGAAAAGAAAGATAAAAAGGCTCTATTGATTTCTCAATATGAGAACTTCCAAAAGAAGGCTGAAGAAAGCATCTCTGAAATGTATGACAGATTCAGTCTGATCATCAATCAACTAAGAGACTTGGACAGAGAAATCTCTCTCACTGAGATTAATGACAAATTGCTAATGAGTCTCCCTAGTTCATGGGACTCAAGAATATGGGCAATAAGAGACACAAGAGGACAAAAAGAGATTTCAACAGATGCTCTCTTAGGAAAACTCAGATCCTATGAGCAATTGCTGAAAACTAGAGAAGAGAAGGAAAGAAGAGAAAACACTCCAATTTCCTCAAAAGGCAGGAACATTGCTCTAAAGGCAACAGAAGGAGGAACCCCTGTCACTGAAGAAGAACTATTCAGTTTCTTGGCCAGAAGATTTAAGAAATGGGTCAAGACAGATGGATCAAAAAGGAGGGAGTCAAAACCAAGGTATGACAAAACCCCCACTAAAGAAATTATTTGCTATTCTTGCAGGAAACCTGGACATATTGCCCCAGAATGTCCAGAGAATGCTGAAACAGAAAAGGATCTGAAAAAGAAAGATCTGAAGAAAAGGGGGAAGAAGAAAGAAAGAGGCTTCATTGCAGAAGTCTGGAGTGAAACAAACTCTGAGGATAGTTCATCCTCTAAGAGTGACAATGAAGAATCTAGGCAAGAAGACCTATGCTTAATGGCCTTTGAAGACTCAAAGAATGATGATAAATCATGGAGTGAAACAGGATCAGAAGAAAGTATATCTTCTGAAGATGAAAAAGAAAAGAACCTCATTCTCATAGAGGAATCTGAGGATGAGGATGAGGATGAGGTAAGCATGTTTGATGAAATAGATTTTCAAAGTGATAACTTTAGAAATGATTTTATGAGAATGTATCTAGATCAACTAAAATCAACAAAAGAAATTAAAGATCTAAAAGAACAAATCAATGTAGCTAAAAACCAGAGAAACACAGAAATTAAATCCTTTAAAGATTATGAATCAATAGCTAGCAGAATAGAAAAGGAAATAGAAAGGGCTAGAATAGAAAATCAGTTCCTTAAGGATAAAGTAACCCAGACAAAAGCCTTTGAAGAATCAATAAAAATGAGAAGCCAAACTCTTGAAGAGATCGCTGAAAAACAAACAATAAGACACAAGAATCTTGGGCTAGGGGCTGATCCCTCAATCAGCCTAATTCCATCCAACAAACCTGCTTGGATGAGCCTTGTAAAATTCACTAAACCTGTCAAATTAGACAACCAAGAAAAAGAATCACAACATAAGAAAGAACACCTCTCCAAGGAAATTGATGATACATCATATTATTCAGCTGATGACTCACAAACTTCATCTGAAGAGATAACTAAACCAAGAGAAACAACTCATAAAGAAGTAAAAACAGAAAAAGGAATAGTAAAAATCTATGAAGATTCAGTTGCGTCGACTTCATATCGACGCATGCATAATAGTGTGTCGACATCTACTCAACGCAACCTCTCAGATGTATCGATCTCTTCTCGACGCTTAAACAAAAGTACGTTGACTTCCAATCGACGCAACTCTTTTTACGCGTCGAAATCAGATCGAAGCCACCTGGAGAAAGCGTCGAATAGAAATCAACGCGACTATCAACATGCGTCGAATCGATATCGACGCACACATATTCAGAGCAACGTAAATGTCTTCCCTTCAAAAATCTCTCATCTAAACCCCTATTCAGGACCCATTCATCCTGATCAAAATTTCTACTCTAAACAATATTCCTATCCCAATCAACACTTCTATCCTTCTCTAAAATCAAATCCTTACAACTCTAAGACAATCAAATGCTATATATGTAACAAACCCGGCCACCTTGCCAAACAATATTGGCATAATCAATCAAATTATATGTAAAAGAAAATCAGTCCAAAATTGACTTAGAAACCTTTAGGAATAGGAAGAGACAAAAAGAAATAAGCACATAGAGCTGTTCTGAAAAATTAAAAGTCACGTCGACTTATAATCGACGCACCGTCGACGACTCAGATCAATAGGCATAATCGACGCATACGTCGACTATTATCGACGCGTACGTCGACTAGAAATCTCTTCATCCCAAAGCAGACTATATCGACGCTCACGACGAATCCCACTCGACGTAACGTCGACTTCATAAAAACGAGCGGCAAGGCTGAATCATTTTCAGTCACATCCACTGAAGTACCTAATAAGCCTCGAATTGAGTCCTGTTTCGACGCTTCACCTGACTTAAATAGACTCTTCAGTTAGAAACCTTCACGACCTCTGCATCTTTTATTCTCCTTGCTCCTCCGTCCAACCGTCTCTTTCTCTCTCTTTCCCACTGATCTACAATGGCTCCAAAGATAAATTCTGGGTTCGACATTGACCTTGAGTCCTTCCAGGCTGCCGCAGAAAACTACAAGAGCATCATTGCTCTCTTCACAGAAGCTGGATTAGACAAACTCATCTCCACAAGATGCAAGCTACTGGAAACAGAGCTCACAGAGCTGCTGACTCATGTTCAGATATCTGAACAAGGAGAAATCTAGGGAACACTATATGAGACACCTGTCTCAATCTCAGCAGAACATGTTAGGGGCACCTTTGATCTTTCATCAGGTATATCCTAATATCATCCTTATTTAAATGAAAAAGGGGAAGAAAATAAGTTTGAGAAGAATGACTAAATAAGTCTTAATTATCCCCCTATTAGGTGATGAATCCATTGACCTCACACCTGATGAAATCAAGCATGTGCTCTCCACCATGAAATTCTCAAAAGACAGACCAATCCATCTGAAAAAGATAGACTTTTCAGATGAGTACAGATTGCTGGCAGATATAGTAGGGAAGATACTGCTATGCAAGATTTCAGCCCATGATGCAGTGCCCAAACAGCAGCTGAACATCATGGGGGCCCTTGTGCTGAGGAAGAAGGTGGATTGGGCCAGCTGTCTTCTCAAAATGATAGCCTCCAAATATTCCCACAAGGAAAATGCTTATATGAGAATCATGAGTCAGGTTCTCTTCTATTTCTTCCCTGATCTCTGCAGGTCAAAAGGAATTCCTATCCCTCCTGGAAAGAGGATGTCCATTGCCCTCTTCTCCAAATGGACCAGGCAAATTCCCAAGCCTGGTTCCATCCCTGAAAATACTCCATCTCCTCCTATCTCTCCTGCTCATCCTCCTCCTTCTCAAACAGTCACATCTTCTGTCCCAGCATCATCCTCACCAATACCTCCTCAATCACCTACTCAGCCTTCTTCTATCCCTCCACCTCCTCATTCAGATACACCTCATCCAGATAATAGACTACCCTCTCCTCCTCCTCCACCATCACCTCATCATCTCTCACACCATGAACCATCTGAATCCACTGAGGCTCTCATCACCCAGTGCATACAATCCACAGCTCAAAGATTCCAAGCAATGCTAGATGAGCATTGCTCCCAGATTCATTCCTCCATCCTTCACATGCACACCAAAATAGATGGGGTCAGTGCCTCTGTGCAAGATCTGAAGTCATCTCTCTCTTCCTCTAGAGTGACTAAGTCTTTCTTAACCTCCTTGGCCAAGAAGGTCAAGAAGGGGGAGAATCTAGATGAAAATCAGCCCTCCAATCCTAAATCTCCTTCTCACAAATCCCCTTCTTCTTCAAAATCTGACAGTCTTGCACTGCTCAAGATAATTGGGAATGAGTTAGTACCTGAGCTCCATATTGATGAACAAACAATTGAGGTACTCATCATAGCAAGAGAGGCTGCAGACCAAGTGGTACTACTGCAAGGGGAGGGAAGCAGAGCAGAAAATGAGGCTGAAAAGGAAGAAGGTGAGAAAGAATTGAATACTGCTATAAATCAAGAAGAAAATGAACCAGCTGCTGAAACTGAAAAAGGAAATGAAGCTGATGCTGTGATGGCTGAAGAAGGGGCTCAGGAGTCAGGGGCAGGGGGAGCTGAGACCCAGGGGGAGCTGAGGGAATCACCTGCTACTGGGAAAGAGCAATCCACAATAGTATTCAAGAGAAAAAGAAAAACTCCTCCTACTCCTCCTGAATAATACTTGAAAACAATGTTTCACATACTTTACTTTGTGATTGGTCTGAACATGAAGTTTGTTTATTTATTCTCTTCTGATTGTGTGAAATCTTCATTATCTTTACAAATGCTTTGCTATGTTAATTATATGCTAATTTCTCTCTAAGAAGGGTTAAGACAAATAGGGGGAGATTGTTGGGAAAATGATTTCTCTTAACCCCTGAAAATGAGTCAAATATGAATTCCAAGAATGAAAAACAAAGCTAAGTAAATATGCGTCGAATAGTGTTCGACGCAACGTCGAAATGTAGTCGACGTCTCTTTCAGATTAAGTCGAAGTAACTCTAGGAAGATTTCGACGTATGTGTTGTCGACGTTACTCTGATTTCTAGTCGACGCAACTAGTAAAGTCGACGCACCTTAATCGACGCACCTTTCTTATTCACCTCTCGACGTCCAGACAGGATGTACTCGACGCTTGCGTCGAATGGCAATCGACGCACGTCGATTTATTTGACAGACTTAAATATGCGCCAGATCTCTTTCCTTCTTTCAGTAAATCTGATTTGTATGGAATAATGTTAATATTTTATAGCCGTTCTGAATCATTCTTTCCTTCTATTTGATTCTTGGCTAATCTGATTAACTCTATTTTGGATATTATTTGAAATCAGAATTCATTCTTTCCTTCTACAGAAATAAACATTATGGAAACATTTTTTCTTTCTATTCTCTGTAACTGCTAATTAATTATCCTCCTATAGTATTATGTTGAATTAACAGAGCTATAAATAAAGAGGAGGTCGGCAGAAAATAGAAAAGAGTGATCTACCACACACATTTGAAATAGAGGAAAAGCTCCCAAGAGAAAAGAGAGAAATTGAGAAAAAGCTCTGCAGCAACATTCAAGCACTTATTCTTCTTCTGCTTCTGAAGTCATACTGATGCAAAATCTGATAGCTCTCACAAAGAGAGAAAGGCTGCAAATCTTCTTCTCTCTATAGAAGAAAGATTCAATTCACTTCTTGTGCTTCCAATCTTCTTGCTAGGAAGAAGATTCTTTCTTGTTTTTATTTCTTCTCCTTTCTTTCTTTCTCACTTAAACATTGTAAAAGAGTTTTTAGAATCTCTCTCCAAAAAATTCAGTGTACTGGTTCTAAGAGTCTCCTTGTCAAAAGACTCAGTTGGTTCTAAGAGTCTCCTTGTCAAAAGACTCAGGGTGGTTCTAAGAGTCTCCTTATCAAAAGACTAAGTGCAAGATAGTGAATTCCTACCAAGGGGGTAGAAGAGTGGACTACCCAAAGTTTGGGGAACCACTATATTTTCTTGTGTTGTGCTGTGATTTATTTTCTTGCATTTACTTTATTTTCTTGCTTAATTCTTGTTGGTGTGTGGGAAGCTCTAATCTGTGATCATACACATATATATATTAACTTTGCACAAAATAATTTTTAAATCTCTATTCACCCCCCCCCCCCCCCTCTAGAGAATTCTAGTGAGGTTAATTGTGAACTTTCAGCTAGCCTCCATACCATCTACCGCCGGAGCGTGGCTTCGACATCCACCGCTCCACCCCCGGCCGAAAAAATCGTTTTCACCCAGAAAGACATGTCGGGCTATGAGGACCCGTTCTGCGATGCGCTGGTTATTCAGACGGCGATCGAGAACTTCACCGTCTCCCGGATCCTAGTGGACAACGGAAGTTTGGTCAACGTCATCTTCAAGAAGGCATTTGACAAGATGGAGGTGGAGCCCAGAAGGGTGTTGGCCTCAGATGGCCCTCTGTTCGGATTCTCGGGGGAGAGGAAGGAAGTAGAAGGGGGAGTGGGGCTTCATGTGACCCTGGGTGGGCAGTCCCGGAACTGTCGTTTTGTCATAGTGGACGCCCCAAGCAGTTACAGCGCTATCTTCGGACGGCCACTCATCAGCGCGTTCCGCTGTGTCCCTTCCACCTTTCATCAATGCCTTAAGTTCAACGACGGAGGGGTTCAGGTGCGGATCTGGGGGGATCCCAAGGTGGCAAGACAGTGCTACGTAACGGCTGTCAACACCATCTCCTGGATGGGAGAAGCTGAGGAGTGGGATAGGATGATGGAGGAGGCGGCCGAAACCGGAAGTATGGAGGTAGCCGAGGAGAAGATGGAGGGAGATGAAGTCCATGCCCAAGAAGGGGTAGCTGAGGGACCCCGGGCGGAAGGAGAAGAAGAAGAAGAAAAGGCCCAGGAGGGAAGGGCGGAAGAGCTGATGGTGGTAGAGAAGGAAGTCGAGGAGGGAACCCAGGCTCCCACTTGTGCCGAAGAGGAGAGGGCTTGGGGAGAGCAGTCCCGGTTGGAGGCTGTGGACGAGGTCGTCGAGCTCGAGGTCACCACCCGGCTGGGGGTGGTGGAGAAAGTCCGAATCAGCGGAGAGCTCAACCCGAAGGAGCAGGCCGAGTTCCTGGCCTGCGTGCAGAAAAATGTAGACGTCTTCGCATGGTGCGCCGTGGAAATGCCCGGGATCGACGCGGATGTGGCTTGCCATCGCCTCAACCTCGACCCCGGCACCCGCCCCATCCGCCAGAAGAGGAGGGCTATCGCCGACAAGCTGGAAGGACCCATCCGAGAGGAGGTGGGTAAACTTCTGCAGGCAGGTTTTGTATCAGAGATCCAGTACCCAGGCTGGGTCTCCAACGTAGTTATGGTAAAAAGGGAGGAGGTAAGTGGCGTATGTGTATCGACTTTTCGCTTCTTAATAAATCATGCCCGAAAGATTGCTACCCCCTGCCCAGAATCGACGCGCTGGTTGACTCAGCCGTTGGTTTTTCTGTAATGTCTTTCTTAGATGCTTTTTCAGGTTACCATCAAATCCGCATGCACCCCCCGGACATCAAGGATGTTTCCTTCATCACGGGGGATGGATGTTATTGCTATAAGATGATGCCCTTCGGGCTCAAAAACGCAGGGGCTACGTACCAAAGGATGATGGATAGGGTCTTCCGCGAGCAGAAAGGAAGAAATTTAGAAGTCTATGTTGACGACCTCATGGTGAAGAGCCGAGACCTTGGGTCTCACCTCCAAGACCTTGAGGAGACGTTCGGGACCCTGCGGCGGTACAAGATGAAACTCAATCCCTTGAAGTGTGTCTTCGGGGCAAGCCGAGGAAAGTTCCTAGGCCACTTACTCACCCCCGCGGGGGTGGAGCCCAACCCGGACAAGGTTAAGGCGGTAATGGAGTTGGGGTCACCAAAGAATTCAAAGGAGGTTCAGAGCCTTACAGGGAAGTTGGCTGGGCTCAGCAGGTTCCTCTCCAAGGCGGGAGAAAAGTGTGCACCTTTTTTCAAGGTGCTGCGGGGCAACAAGAAGTTTGAATGGACCCGGGAGTGCGAGGAAGCCTTCCAGGCTCTGAAAGAACAGCTCACCCAAACCCCTCTGCTCCAGGGACCGAGGCCAGGAGAAGACCTATCCCTGTACCTGGGGGTAGGGTCCGAAGCAGTAAGTTCCGTGTTGATCCGGGAGGAGGGGAAGAAACAGTTTCCTATCTACTACGTCAGCCGAGTGCTGAAGAAGGCAGAGCTCCGGCACCCGATCTTGGAAAAGTTGGCCTTCGCATTGGTGGTGTCAGCCCGGAGGCTCCGACCTTACTTTCAAGCCCATTCAATCAAGGTGGTGACGGACCACCCGCTCCGTAAAATCATGGAAGGAGTGGAGCACTCAGGAAGGTTGGCAAAGTGGTCCGTGGAGCTAAGTGAATTCAATATCACGTTCGTGCCCAGGACGTCCATCAGGGCTCAGGCGGTGGCAGACTTCATGGCCGACTATGCAACCGAAGTGGGGGAGCACGAGCCACCTCCCCCAGAGGCATGGAAAATGTTGGTGGACGGAGCGTCGGGAAAATACTCCTATGGAGGGGGAATGGTCCTGGTAAGTCCTCAGGCGACTCGGATTGAGCAAGCCTTAAACATCCTTTTCCCAATTACCAATAACCAGGCTGAGTACGAAGCAGTGATAGCGGGCCTTCGGCTGGCCCGGGAACTGGGTGTGCAGGATGTGGAGGTCTCCACGGACTCCATGGTGGTAGCATGCCAGATCAAGGGAGAATTTGAAGCAAAGGACCCGACCCTCCTACTATACCTGGAGAAGGTTAAGGGGGTCATCGGGCAGTTCCGCACCTTCTCCATCAAGCACGTGCCGAGGGAGGAGAGCACCCATGCGGACCTCTTAGCCAAGTTCGGTCCCCGAGCGGGAGGGACGACTTCGGAACTCTTCCGGCCCTCCATCGAGGAAGGAGAATCGATGGAGGTGGATCAACAAGCCTCGTGGATGGATCCGTTCATCACCTTCCTATCCTCCGGGCAGTTCCCTGGAGAGGACGTGGACAAGAGACGCTTCAGGTATAAGTCCGCCTATTACTCCTTGCACGCAGGAGGGCTATATAGAAAGACCCTCTCGAGACTCCTGGCCCGTTGCGTCTCCGAGGAGGAGGTTCCGAGAGTGCTGGAAGTAATCCACTCCGGGGAGTGCGGCAGTCACTCCGGGAGTCGGACCCTGGAAGGGAGGGTGTTGAGGCAAGGCTACTTCTGGCCCACTCTCAACAAGGATGCGGCAGAGTTCGCAAGAAAGTGTCCGAAGTGCCAGCTCTATGCTCCACTCCAACTCCTCCCAGCTCAAAGGCTCCGGACCATCACGGCCCCCTGGCCCTTCGTCATATGGGGGCTGGACCTGGTCGGTCCCTTTCCCCAAGCCAGCGGCCAGAGGAAGTTCCTGCTGGTCATGATCGACTACTTCTCCAAGTGGGTAGAAGTGAAAGCACTCGCTAAGGTAACCTCTCAGGTTGTAAGGAATTTTGTGTGGGGGGAGATAATTTGCAGGCACAGACTCCCTCTAGCTATAGTGACGGACAATGGGCCGCAGTTTGCTAGTGAAGAGTTTGTCGGCTTCTGCGCTCAGCTCGACATTGACCTCAGGTTCGCATCGGTCCATCACCCGAGGAGCAATGGGCAGGTGGAGGCGGCGAACAAAATAATCGTTAACCTATTAAAAAAGAAAGTGGAGAACCTTCGGGGAAACTGGGTGGAACAGCTACCCTCCGTCCTCTGGGCCATGAGGACTACTCCGAATACCGCCACCGGGGAGACTCCATTCAAGCTCTCTCACGGGTCCGAGGCCGTTCTCCCCATAGAGTTTGAGGTAAAGACCCCCCGGGTGATCGCTGCGAGCGAGGGGGATGAAGAGTGGCTAGAAGGCAACAATGCAGAGCAGAGGCTGTCCTTGGACCTGGTGGAAGAACTCCGGGACTTGGCCACCATCAGGCAGGAAGAGGTCAAGCGGCGGATGACTCGATATTTTGACAAACATATCCGGATAAAACACTTTCAGAAAGGAGATCTAGTCCTGAAGAAGGTCGATGCGGCCGGCAGAGGGGCCACGGTGGGTAAGCTTAACCCCAACTGGGAGGGTCCATATATTGTAAGCGGGGTGCTCAAGTCGGGAGGGTATCACCTCCAGGATGTGGAAGGGGTACCCCTCGACCGAGCCCGAAGTGGGGATGATTTGAAAAGGTTTTACCCTTGAGAGCTTTGTTATATTGTTTAATTAACGTCTTACTCCTTTCTTATGATGCTTATAACTACTGCCGTGCCGGCATAACAAAGGTTGGATATGTTGGCGCTGGAATGCCCCAGATCGATTCCGCTCCCGGACTCTCACCTAGACGGGGGGTTCAGGTTGATCTCTGGAGAGGCTGGCGAGGTTGGATATGTCGGTGCTGGAATGCCCCAGATCGATTCCGCTCCCGGGCTCTCACTAGACGGGGGGTTCAGGTTGATCTCTGGAGAGGCTGGCAAGGTAACAAGTGTTGGTGCTGGAATGCCCCAGATCGATTCCGCTCCCGGGCTCTCACTCGACGGGGGGTTCAGGTTGATCTCTGGAGAGGCTGGCGAGGTTGGATATGTCGGTGCTGGAATGCCCCAGATCGATTCTGCTCCCGGGCTCTCACTAGACGGGGGGTTCAGGTTGATCTCTGGAGAGGCTGGCAAGGTAACAAGTGTTGGTGCTGGAATGCCCCAGATCGATTCCGCTCCCGGGCTCTCACTAGACGGGGGGTTCGGGTTGATCTCTGGAGAGGCTGGCAAGGTGACAAGTGTTGGTGCTGGAATGCCCCAGATCAATTCCGCTCCCAGGCTCTCACTAGACGGGGGGTTCAGGTTGACCTCTGGAGAGGCTGGCAAGGTTACAAGTGTTGGTGTTGGAATGCCCCAGATCGATTCCGCTCCCGGGCTCTCACTAGACGGGGGGTTCAGGTTGATCTCTGGAGAGCCTGGCAAGGTAACAAGTGTCGGTGCTGGAATGCCCCAGATCGATTTTGCTCCCGGGCTCTCACTAGACGGGGGGTTCAGGTTGATCTCTGGAGAGGCTGGCAAGGTAACAAGTGTTGGTGCTGGAATGCCCCAGATCGATTCCGCTCCCGGGCTCTCACTAGACGGGGGGTTCGGGTTGATCTCTGGAGAGGCTGGCAAGGTGACAAGTGTTGGTGCTGGAATTCCCCAGATCGATTTCGCTCCCGGGCTCTCACTAGACGGGGGGTTCAGGTTGATCTCTGGAGAGGCTGGCAAGGTAACAAGTGTTGGTGTTGGAATGCCCCAGATCGATTCCGCTCCCGGGCTCTCACTAGACGGGGGGTTCAGGTTGATCTCTGAAGAGGCTGGCAAGGTAACAAGTGTTGGTGCTGGAATGCCCCAGATCGATTCCGCTCTCGGGCTCTCACTAGACGGGGGGTTCAGGTTGATCTCTGGAGAGGCTGGCAAGGTAACAAGTGTTGGTGCTGGAATGCCCCAGATCGATTCCGCTCCCGGGCTCTCACTAGACGGGGGGTTCAGGTTGATCTCTGGAGAGGCTGGCAAGGTAACAAGTGTTGGTGCTAGAATGCCACGGATCGATTCCGCTCCCGGGCTCTCACTAGACGGGGGGTTCAGGTTGATCTCTGGAGAGGCTGACAAGGTAACAGGGGGTGGTGCTGGAATGCCCCGGGTCGATTCCGCTCCCGGGCTCTCACTAGACGGGGGGTTCAGGTTGATCTCTGGAAAGGCTGGCAAGGATAAGGTCTTTATGCTAGAATACTCTGTCTCGCTCGGCGGACCTGTCCGTTCGGCAAAGAGAAATTTCGCACGACGACAGGCGAGTGGAGAGAATCAATCTTACACGATCCCAGACAACTGGTCCTCGACAAAAAGGTTGCCGACACCGGGTAAGAGGCGAGTCCTCGCCAAGAAGAAAAACGCCTAGCGAAACCTAGGAAGAAATACGCATAACCCGAGGGGTAGTAATCCTAAGAAACGACGAAAGGGCCGAGCAACCAAAGTATCCTATGCCTATCTATTCAACAACGCGTGACGCGAGAACAACCAACGCGAGAACAACCAACGCGAGAATAGCCTCCGCGAAGGCGGATATCGAGATAAGCGAGAGCGAGACATTCAACGCGTGAAAATAACAAGACAGGAAAGAGAAGACACAATGAACAAAACAAAATTTACATTCCACAGTTCATAGTTTGGTTACAATCTTCGGCGATCTCGCCGATCGTAATTACAACGCAAAAGAAAGGAATAGCGGCGAGCTTCAGGAACCACCCTCCGATCCTTCTTCGTCATCACTATCCTTCACGGGCGGAAGAGGGAGGAAGAGCTCCGGGACGATGTCTTCCAGAGTCATGTCGGCCGCATTATCAGCCAAGAGGCCGATAGCCTTCGCCACCGAAAAAATGTTGCGAGCCGACTCTATAGATCCCACGCGGATCTCTTCATCTCGCGTTCGCCGGTCTTCTTTTAAACGACGAGGCGAGGGGGGAACAACGGCGCGAGTGAGGTCGCAGTTTAGGGTCTTCAGCCCGGTCACCACGCCCTCCAAATTCTCGATGCGAGCGTTGGCTCTCCCGGCGGCCTCGTCATCCTGCAAATAATTTCAGTTAGAGGTGAAACGGCCAAGGGAAAGGAGGATGAGGGAGGTCTAGATGACTCACCACACGGCCCTCCGCGGCGAGCAACTTCTCCTTCAGCTGCGTGTTCTCGGCAAGAACCCCCTGGTAGGCCCTCGCAAGCTCCACATTCTGAAGCTCCAGCTGTAAGCAACGCCTACCCGTCATGTGGGCGAGCTCGGCAGAGTGCAGCTGGGACCTCGCGCTCTCGTAAGCAAGGGTCCTCGCGGTCTCATCCTTATAAGACCCCGCATCCTCGCGACCATACAGGGCGAACGCGAGGTCAAAAGCATGACCACTGACCGTCTCCTTCTCCACCCAGGAGGGGAGGATAGAAGAAATGTCTACCCTGTTGGTCTCCGGCTTCCAGGTCACGAGGGGCTCACCAGTCTCATCCCGACGCCTCTGGCCGAGCCCGAAGTTGTAGTGGTTCACCGGGATGGGGAGGGCGGAGGTCCTGACCGCCTCCTGGCAGGGCTCTTCGTCCTCGCCCACCGAGAGGCCGGTGAGGTCAAACTCGTCGAAGGCGGCCTCGCGAGGTTCCTTACCTTTCGACGGAGTGAGCGAGGCCGCACTTTTCTTGCTCTTCTTCTTGGGCGGAGATTTCGAAGGGGCAGCATTACCGGAAGCCCCCGATCTCTTGCGAGAAGAGGGCTCGGCCGGAGCGACGACGCCTCGGCAAGCTTCCACCCCCATGGTAGCGAGAGTCATAGTAGCGTCGGTTTTCTGATTGCTCGCGTAGGGGGGGTGAAGGGGAAGATCTCGCTCGCCTAAAAACAAACAATAATATGGATAAATATAATATGCTAGCGAATTGAGACAAAGATATTAGGCGAGATTTTTACCTTCTCCGGCGAGAACCGGAGGCAGCGAGTCTAGATTGCGGCGGAGGTAGACGACTTCGAAGTTCTTCTTGCAGAAGAACTGATGGAGGAGGGCGTCATGGCCGCCGAGGGCGGTGGGCCGGTAGGTGGTCTCGCTGTGTTGAACCGGCGAGAGGGGAATGTTGCCGAAGTTCCCCTTGACGACGACGAACTTCTGGGCCCAGAAGTGGGCCTTGTTGACGGTCTCAACCACCTTCGGGCCCGTGCCCACGAAGTAGGCTGTCCCATCTTTGTAGGCCCGAAATGAGAACAGCTTCCGGAAGACCGGGAGGCTGAACTCGATTCGCTCCTCGCGGAGGTAGCACGCGAAAGCGGTGACCACCGCCATGGCATTGGGTGTGAGCTGGCCGGGAACCACGCCATAATGCTTGAGCACCTAACAGACAGCGAGAACAGGATTAATCCGCGTGGCGAGCGAGACTCGAGTGGCAAAAAATAGGAAGTAAGCGAGAACGATTATTACCTGGCGAACTTCTGGCCATAAGGGAAGGCGCAAACCGATCGCGAAATGGGCGGTCGGAATGGCCAGCTCGTCGACCAACGGGTCGTTGATCACGTCGTCCTCGCTAGGGCGGCGTGCCTCGAACGGGGGGAGGGGGGGGGGGGTGACGTAATCAGCGACCGCGCTGAAGTACTCCTCGTCAGTCAAGTTGCAGGAAAAAAGCTATGCTCGGCAAAGGCCTTCGCGACCCTTCGCCGACCCTCCGACTCCGCGTCGCCGCCCATCTAGAAAACCTGCGAAGAAGGAAGGAACGCGAGAATGAGAAAGAGCGAGAGCTCTGCAACAGAAGAAGAAGAAGATCGAGAATAAATGCGGTGGTTAGCCCTGTCAAGACCACCTATTTATAGCCAAAGCAAAAGGGCGGGAGGAAGTCCAAACGTCGGCGAGCACGAGTTTCAACAAAAACATCACATCATGGCCATGGGCAAGGTGGGCCTGCAAGGTTAGTATAAATATTTTTGCGGGATACGTCTAGCGAGAATAGAGGGTCTTCGCGAGCACAATATAACAGTTAAAATAGATCCATAGACAGCGAGTGAGAAACCATAAAAATAACAGTAATCGTCAGAAGCCAGCATCAGTAGCAATTACACGAGCCACGAAACATATCGAGATAGTTCAAAAACAGCGACACCTATTACAAGTAATACCACAACATAGCAGTTAGCGAGAATCATGGGGTAGCCATTTCCACCGGCCCCCACCCAACGATCCGGACCTTGGCGGTACCCTAGAATTATAATAGTCCTCCGCCAAACGACCCTCCCTGTCCATGAGGTAAGTGTAGTCTCTCATTCTCGCTATGTGCACCTCCGGCGTCGTGGCGATCTCGTCCTGATCGCGCTGTCTCGCTTGCCGGAGCCTCGCGCACTCCTCCATCAGGACCGCGTGCCTATCCTCCGCGGCTTCCCTATCCCGTCTCGCCTGCATGTTGAGATCCATCAGCATTCGCCCATGCTTCCTCAAGAGCTCCGCGGCTCGCTGCTTCATCGTCTCCGGATCTCGCGGATCCCCTAAGAATTCCTCCACCTGGTCAGGAAGGGGAGACATCTCGTCATCGCCCAGTTCGGAATCGGTATGCGGATTTTTGGCATTGTCTGCAAGATTTTACAAGGTTAGATGACGAGCGCGAGATCACGCAGGGTTTCGGCGAGGCCATAACGCTTACCGAGAGGGGGTCGAGAAGCCAAAGGACGGCCCTGAAACACATTGCCATAATGGGGGTAGAGGGATTTGCCCAGGCCGGCGGGATAAGCTGTGCTGTTCGTCGGGGGAATCTTTGGCGGTGCGGAGCCACCGGTCTCCTCGCTCGTTAGGAGCTGGAACCCGGGCTTATCTATGATTTTACCTGGAGGAGGCGGAGACGGCGGCCGCGACGACAACGGGACGGGGACTTCAGGGGCGAGACTGTAAGAAAAGAGTAACGGAGGTCATATACGGTTGACAGAAGTATTACGGTATGCGAGATTAAGATCATACCGGTGACATCTTTCCCAGCAAGGTTCAGATCCGCCTGTGGACTCTTGCGAGACCTCTCAGCGGGTTCTCCAATGTTCTCGCTCGGCAAAGCATCCTGCGAGTAGAAATTAGTGAGGAGCGATTTATTGACGTGAAGTCGAGTAGCTCATACCTCCTCGGGGCGGCGGTCATCCGGGAGGAGTCCAGCATCACGGAGTCGTCGCCGGAGCGACGAGCCGCCTTCGCCTTCTTGACTTTCGGAGATTGAACGGGGGGCGGCCGGTTCATCCAGGCGGGGACCTTGGTCGTGGAAGGTAGCCCGCCAGCTCTCATCGCCCTCAGGCGAGCCTCTGCTTCTTCAGAGATCGGCATCTCCAGGCAGCTAAAATAAGAAAGGGAAGAAAAGAAACGGCGCGCGCCAATAGGGGTTCGGGACGATATTTATAGCCTACGGGGTGGGTCCCACCAAAGATTCCTGACAGGTCATCCGGGAGCGGTCGAATATCAAGGGTTGGACGATTCTTCGCGAGGACATTAGTCCTCGCGAAGAGCGGGGATTGTGTACAACCCCGATATTCGCCAGGCAAGGAAATCGAGCGAGACGGGAGTGGCGAGATCCAGACCTCGCCAAGATCGGCCCCCAGCCGGTGAGACCTCGGCAGACCACCAAAATAGGCAGCGAGGTCCTCGCGAGGCGACCCTCTAAAAGAGACGCCGCGGGCAGTATTCGCGAGAGAGGACCCGCGAGAACTCCTTCAGCAAGGTTCTCGCAAGGCAATCTCCCGGAAGAGATATCGCGGACAGGATCCGCGAGAAGGCCTGCGAGAGCTCCGACAGTAAGGTCATTGCAACCCTTATCCGTAAATCATTAGGGTCAACTTACCATTTTACCCTTGGTGGTCTGCCCTTAGCCTCTCCAAACAGCGGAGCTTGGCTGTTAACAGACCCATTTGGGGTGCAGATAGTAAAATCTAAAGGCGGAATCCTGTTATTTGCAGACCAGACCAGAAAACCTATAAATAAGACCTCAAGGGCACCTTTGGAGAGGATCTCACTTCAGCTTCCCTCTCCTTAGGCTTTCGTTGGTTAGCATTTCCCGAGCTCTCCAAGGTGCCCGAGTCTCAGCTTTGGCTTGGGAGGGGAAGCGCTCAACGATCTTCCGGGTTAGTGGAGGGACCTCCTCGCTGTGACTAAGGTCTTAGTCAATTCCCTAATCTTCCGTCTACCCTCCTCGAGGGATCAGTAAGGGCTAGCCGCCCCTCATCTCGGTGAGGGCCCCGAGCTCTACGGGAGACTGAGAAATCGGTTTCAACAGGGTATATCGAGCGTTTATTAATAAACAACATATACAATTTATCCAATCCAAACGCTACTTTTACTCTAACCTCTATTTTGGCCAATCCGCACCGAAGCAAATAATCTCAACCAAACGCCACCTAGACTTCGTTTGACGCGGTGGTGGCGGTCATGAACACGGACGGTGATCATGAACAGTGGTTCATGAGCGCCCGACCTCACCTAAAACAATTCATGCATTTATGCTTAAAACTAGTTTATTTTCTTGGTAGATGTCATAACCTTTGTCTTGCCAAACATACAATCTATGATAATGACGTTTTTGATCCAACTCACGGGAGCAAGTAAGCCGCGCCATTATCATAGAATATATGTTTGGCAAGACAAAGGTTATGACTGCTATCAAGAAAATAAACTAGTTTTGAGCATAAAATGCATGAAATTTTTTAAGTGAGGTCGGGCGTTGTTCATGACCACCGCTTTCATGACCGCCACCACCACGCCAAACGACTTTAATGTTTTAAAACGGAGCTTACCGTCGTTCGTAATCCGGAGTTTATTATATAAAGTTTCGCTGGCTCGGTTACACTTTCGCCGGCACAAGTAAAACCAAAAGGGGGCTTCACGACGGGAAGACAGAGCGGAGGAAAGGCTGCGAGAGAACGGCAAGAGGTTGCAGAGCATTTCCTTCTACTCGCCAACTTCAATTGCCGAGCCTCTTCGTTTCCCGGCAATCCTACTTCCTCCTACGGTATTTCCTTTGATCTACTCCCCCCTCGCTCTCCTTCTCTTCTCACTTCCTCTCTTTCGTCTCTCTCAGGCGCCAAAAACGTATTTTAATCTTCTGGTCTGGTTCGATTCTTTAGGGAATGGTTGGAGTTCAGAGCAAGCATAAAAAAGTGACGGCTGCTCGTTTCTCGAGGGCCGAGGTTTTCTCTCTTTCCTGTTTTGTTTCGTTTGTGGCAATCAATCTTAAATCTTGGGATATCATTTTGTTTATTCTTTTTTCTTCTTTCCCAGAGACAAACAATGTGAAAACCTTATTCTTATCTTTGTGATTCGCCCTTTAATTTTCGGCCTTAGACGTGTGATTCAGTTTATTGTTGCCACCTTAACTCTGTATTGAAATTATCTTTTAGGGTTCCTTCCTAACTCTACTGTATCTAATATTGAATTTAATGTTCTTCTTGCCAAAAAATTTCTTAGCCGATGGAAGCGCTTTTTATAAATAGCACTTTAGGACTTTTGCTGGTTACTCACAAAAATAATAGTAGTTCAGGTTAAGGTTTCCGAAGTTATGGTTCCTTTGGCCAGAGCTGGTTATGGTTGTTTTGGGAAGCGTATTTTTTTATTATTATTTGTCACATTTGCTGAACTAAATAGTTTTTTGATATGTAAAAATATTTAGGATGACAATTGCTTAAGTTGATTATCAAAATAATCCTGCTATATGAACATTTGTAAACAATCATGGCTTGGTACATGTAAACTAGACCTGATAAAAATGTGTGGAAGGACATGTATGCTGAGATTATTCATTTATATGTAAAATTATGCGAGCATTTGTGCGTGTTTGTGGATGCACATCTATAGAGCACATACATTCGTATAAAATTTAGTGTATACTATAATCAAATGCTATCAGCTTCCTTTGAGCTGTGCTATTCATGTTATATATTCCTTGGTTAAGATGGAAAGGTGCAATGCTGATGTAGGTAACAATTAGGTTTCACTATGTGTGCAATTATTTTCGAGGATTGAACTTTTTATTAGTTTGTGGTTAAAAAAACCGATCTTTTTGATTTTTATGAAATGCTTATTGTGTCTGCACGCCATTTAGTAAGTACACAAGCTAAGAACTTCATGTTCACATTCAACAAGATTTTGCTATGACTTTTAATTAGTATCCATATTGTCCTAGTTTTGAACTTAAAACATGCATTTGACACCAGATCAGATTCTTATGCCTAAAAATTTTATAACAATTGCTTATCTCATGTTCATTCTTAGACGCAAATTTAGACTCTATTCTACCAAAAAAAAATGATTTTGTAAGTAATTTCGCATCAACTCCACACGATTTATCCTTGAAAAACATCATCATATAGATCTTCAAGCTTGCCCTTGTTTTTTTACTCTATCATGTTCATTAAGGTATTATTCCTTCTCCAACTAAGTAAACTAGGTTTTTATACTCGTTGAGGTTGCTCTTGTATAACTATTGAAGCTGTAATAGTTATTTTCCAAACCAAAACCTCTCACTATTGTTATTTAAATCCCATGGTGAGGGTTTAAAAAGGGATATATGGTATTCCTTAATTCGTTGTGGCCGTTCCATTGCCAAAATAAAGTTTACTCACCTCGTGGACAACAAGATGTTGTCGTCTTGGTTTTAGTGGATGTTTCTAGACACTAAAATAAAATTTATTTCCACTTAGAATTGGTGAGGCCTGATATGTCCGTATAACACACGTGCTGTATATCAGCAAGTGCAGCGGTTGCATAAATAATAAAAATGATAAGGAAGTATCGTCTCCACATGGATTTTATTTGAATTGCGATGTAGTTAACTTGAACAAAATTTATCTAGACGAATGATTGATTTGAGGTTAATTATATTTACAAGAAAGCAATAAAATAAACAAACTATTGATTTACTATAAACAATTAAATTTAAGATTAAAAACTTATGAAAATTAGAGTTAGGTTGATTGTTTCATAGAATGAACATTAACTAGGATTAATCATGAGTGAACTAATGTGGTTTTATAAAGATTTTTGCATAATTGATTTCGAGTTTTCCTAAGCATGTCGAAACCACTTGGTTCGGGCAAATCGATTATAATTCATTAGTAAACGACACGTCGTGCACCGAACATGTTTAGAATGATAGCAAAAGCATTAGTGCGTTGTGAAAAATACTATCGACTTTCAATATTGTTAATCGTGGAAATGAACAGTAATAACATAATATTCAATATTGGAGCCCCCTTATATATAAGGGGGAAAATACAACTCATAATTAATTTGATTCTAACACTCCCCCTCAAGTTGGGCATGTTATATTTCACATACCCAACTTATCGATACAATCACAGAAAACATTCCTCCCAAGACTCTTAGTAAGAATATCAGCTACTTGTCCATCTGAGGGAACCAATGGAATACAAATAAACTTCTTCTCGATATTCCCCTTGATGAAGTGTCTATCCACTTCAATATGTTTGGTGCAATCGTGCTGAGCATGGTTGTTGGCAATACTGATTAACGGCTTTGTTGTCACAGTACAATCAGATAGGGCTAGGCTCACTTAAATCTAGATCACACATAAGAGAGCGTATCCACAACCCCTCACATATGCCATGAGCCATAGATCTGAATTCTGCTTCTGCGCCAGACCTTAAGACGACATATTACTTTCTACTTCTCCAAGTGACTAGGTTCCCACCAAGAAATGAGCAATACCCAGATGTAGAGCGTCTATCTTCAATGGAGCCAGCCCAATCTGCGTCAGTATAAAATTCAATCTTCAAATCTGTATTGAGAGTGAAGAGCATTCCCCTTCCTGGTGAGGTCTTCAAGTACCTCAAGATTCTATGAGTTGCATCCAAATGTCTTCGGGGAGTGCATATATTGGCTAACGACCCCCACATCATAGGCTATGTCGGGGAGAGTATGTGATAGATAGATTAATCGTCCGACAAGACATTGGTAACCAATAACGTCTTCATAAGTATCACCATCATTTCTTCTAAGGTTGTGGTTGACCTCCATATGGGTGTCAGCAAGTTTACACCCACTCATACCGGATTGTTCCACCAAATGGAGAATGTATTTTCTTTGAGAGATGAAAATACCCCGTTTAGATCTTGCTACTTCTATCCCCAAAAAATACTTAAGTTTTCCTAGATCTTTTACTTCAAACTATTTTGCCAAATTCACCTTCAACTCTTTCACTTCTTTGACATCATCTCCTGTTATGACAATATCGTCAACAAAGTCCTCAGAACCTCCCATTGCCCTTCGTAAAGGTATCAGATTTTGCACCCAACATCCTCTGGCTCATTATGTTTCCTATGACGCTCTAACTCCTTCACATAGAGACTTTGTCTCCTCTCTTGCACCTGTCTCTATTCCATCCACATGGCAGGAGGCTCTTGGGCATCAAAAGTGGAAAGAGGCAATGATTGAAGAAATGAATGCCTTGGAAAAAAATTGTACATGGGATCTAACACACCTTCCACCCGGAAGGAAGACCGTTGGTTGTAAATGGATGTTTACTGTGAAGCAGAACTCTGAAGGCTTGGTTAAACGATTTAAAGCGAGGTTGGCGGCAAGGGGATATACTCAAACCCTTGGGATTGATTATCAAAACACTTTTGCCTCTGTTGCAAAAATGAACTCTATACCCAAACCTACCATTTACAGGCCTACCCACCTCCGGCCTTTTCCATCAGCTCGCCCTCAGTGCTACCCAAATCCGCCTCCCGCCCTTCCCGCCCTCCCGCCTCCGCCTCCTTTTGCCTTTGCCTTTTCCTTTTCTCGGTCTCGCCCACTCTGGACCCTCGTGCTCTTAAGTGTGTATTCATTGGCTGTTCTCCCATTCAAAAGGGATATACATGTTATCATCCTCCGACAAAGCGGATTTTTGTCACGACGGATATCACGTTTCGTGAATCCGACCCTTATTATGTGACCTCACTTCAAGGAGAGTCCACATATATGGAAGAAGTGAGCTCCCCTACTCTATCCTCACCGATTCCTCAACCATACTCCATTCCTCCACATACTCCGCCTCATGATGAGACTCCCATTCAGGGGAGCTTTCTCAGGGGTAGCTTCCTCGTAAAGAACTGGAATTACAGGTGTACACCAGACGGAGTAAAGCTACTAACACACAAGCTCATCCCACGCTACCAGTGCCCTTGCCAACTCCGTCAACATGATGGTGAGGAGTAGAGAAGAACACCCCTTCAAAGAACGGAAGGGAGATAGAGCATCACTGTAGAGTTAGGAGACATCCTCCTCTTGAACAAAGGAAGCACGAACGGAGATCGGGAAGCATCCAATCGTTGGAATCGCGAGAAAAGTGAGGTGGAGGATTAGAGTGCCGAAGCGAAACTTTTTCCTAAGTTTGGAGTCATTCAGACCACCGGAAGGTCATCAGAAAAATCATCCTGTGCGCCTAGCGCCGATCGGCCGACGAGTCTGCCGAGCGTCGATCGGCCGACGAGTCTGCCGAGCGTCGATCGGTGCTGCAAAGAGGGGCACACGGCGAGAGAGAGAGAGAGGGTGGCTGGCTAGAGGCGAGCGGGAGAGAGTGGCGGCGAGGGAACGACGTGCTGGAGAGGGGCGGCGAGTGGGAAAGGGGCGTCGGGCAGGAGATGAGAGCGCCAGGGCTCTGATACCATGTTAATCGTGGAAATGAACTGTAATAACATAATATTCAATAGTGGAGCCCCCTTATATATAAGGGGGAAAATACAACTCATAATTAATTTCATTTTAACAAATATTTAGAATGGAGCTATCGCGTTGACCAGTACCACGTGGTCCGTATGTATTTAAATCTATGGCGTTATTAATGAGATCCGTAAATCAATTGATTCATGGTTCGATATCAACGATTACATAGGAAATTAGAGTAGTAACCAACTAATTTAGAGTACACAGTAAACACATGAATATCACTCTAATTATACAAAATATAATAGAAATTAAGCTCATTCACTTATAACAATGATATTAATTCATATTACTACACAACAAAGTTTTAAATGTCGGATGCCGGAGATATGTCGGATTGAATTTTTAAATGTCGGATGTCGGATGTCGGATGTCGGAGACATGTCATGGACATTTTAATATGTCGGATTCCTAAAAAATATTTATATTATAAGTTATACCATATTATCTTAGCTCTATAAGCTACATTAATTTGTTCTACTCATTGGACACATTTTCTACTTAGTTGTATTGTTTTCAAAATACTCAAATCTATCTTCAATCACTTGTATCTTCTAACCATGTATCTATTTTCATTGTATGTATATCTCCATTTATTATTTTCATTTTTAAGCACTTAAATATTGAAAATTATTTTATCATTCTTCCTCATTGTTGGAAAGGGAAATGACAAACACTATTTAGATATTAACCCGCATTAAATAATGGTTTTTTTACTTCCATATAAACATGCAAATTAACTGCACAATACTAAGAATAAATGTGGTAGGCTTGGTGACAATGACAAAACTTCATGGAATAAATTTCAGCAATCAAACCTTATATAATTTTGGGAAAAAGGATGGATTTCGTGATGAAGAAATGAAAATATAGCTTAAATAAGTAGGACCGAAATTTATTCAAGCATACAATATATGTTGAGCATGAATGAAAGCATGTTTTTTGACAGTTGCCCCCATGAAAATTGATGGTTTCAGGGTGATTCCAAATACAAGATGAGAAAATTTAATCAAGAAGCTGATATGCTGGCAAGTGGCGGCAACTAAATCAAGATTCAAATAGATAAAATGAGCGTCATCGCCCTTACATAACTAGTTAAAGCAACATATACATGTGGAAGACTTGATACGCAACTGATACTCCATACATAAAACATGCAAGAAGAAAGCATTGGAAGAAGACAAGTGAAAATCAAGCATAATCCATATGCTCGGAAATGTGCAATCAATAAAATAGGAAAAAAACCTAGCAAAAAACCCTTCCAGCAGCGAGGACGGAGAATAAGCGGAGAGAAATCTTTGATCGTGCGATATTTAGAAATGCCGGCGACATTTCTAAATGTCAGTGGCGGTCGATACAACGGATTTAATCGGTTATGTCGGCCGACATAATGAAAAACGTCATAACCTTTAAATTTTCATCATGCAAGTCATTTTTGGTTCAAGCAGGACATGTCGGCCGACATTTAAAACAGTGCTACACAATCACCACCAACAAAAGATCTGACCTCTCATTGTTGGGGAAACCATGGAGAACTTGAAGATGAAGAAAAAGAATTGCAATGATTTTAGATAATAAGTTCACAAAATTGAGAATAGAAATGCAAACTCAATGAGGGTCGTCAATTCTGTAGACAATCTACAATCCATACTCTAATTTGGACTCCCAAATAATGTTTCTTTGATACACTGTATAAAATCTCTCCAATACACTCTACAATAAGTCTAAAAATGAAATAGTACAGAAAAAGTCGTGAAGATGTTCAAAAAAATCCCCCATCAATCTCCATTTAAGAGAGTACGAAATTCTAAGTATATATTGATGCAGGACAGACGTCACACCTTCCTGCCACCCTGGAGTCCCACCAGGGGGCCCACCTTGGAGTCCACCAAGGCGGCTTTCATCAGGTCCGCGGACCGTACACCCCAACCACGCGGCTCAGTTGGTGATGAGAGCTCTGCTGAAAGACTCTTATCTAGGAGGTTGGCTGTTCGATCCCGGGCCTCAACAACCTGCCGCATGGTGATGACTCCATGACGGAGAACTGGTTGGGGTGTACGGTCTGCGGACCTGATGAAAGCCGCCTTGGTAGACTCCAAGGTGGGCCCCCTGGTGGGACTCCAGGGTGGTAGGCAGGTGTGACGTCTGTCCTGCATCATATATACAAAGTGGTAAAACGCATGCCTGTGCGTGGAAATGAACGGGCGTGCGTTTGCCGTAACGATGTTATACTGACTGAAGAGTTGAGAAAACTGTCTGAAACTGTCGGAGGAATGGATATAACTATATCAGACGCAAGACCGTTTGTGAAAACACACGGGCTTGTCCATTGTTGTAACGACCAAGAAGGTGGGAAGTTGGGATGAACACACGTGCATGCTTGAAGGCGCAGTCGTGCCTTTGGAAGAACGCATGGGCGTGCATTTGCTTTTAACTAGGGGTGTGTGAACATGCCGATGCGCGCGCACGCTCATGCTCGTGTACATGCGTGTGGACTCACGGTCGTGCGGTTGACCGTGTGTTTTCATATATGGCTCATATGCCTTTGCGAATGATCACTCTCATCCCAAGTGCCTCCATTAGCTCCAATTAACTCCTAAATGCTCCTTTTGTTCTTTATCAAAGAAATACAAAATAATGTGTATATCCATCTCTATAACATAAAACACAAAAAAATTAATGCAACCTAGGGTTAAAATGAGGAGAATAAATGTCACTTATTTGATGTTAGCAAATACCCCCAACTTAAATTTTGCTATTCCAGAGCAAAGATAATTTTAAATCAAGGAAATAACGAGAGATGTATAGTTATACTATGTGTTCTTTAACTAGAATTCTTTCACCATTGAATCAAAATTTTCGATAAGCATATAAGATAAACAAATATAAATGCAATATAATTTATCAAAAATTAAGCTTCCATATTGTTAAATTTAGGTATTGAGTTAATACAATCATACTAGATGAGATTGTGCCTATTACTAAATTTAGAGTGTCTTCTCTAAATCCATTATAACATCATCCATAAGCTCTCCTTTCAATAATCTCTCCACCCTCTATGAGATTCAATTCAATCTAAAATCAAAAGTATTTAATTAAGATGCAATTTGTTGGTTTGTGCATATAATATAAAATAACAAAACTCGGGCACTTTATAGTTAATCAAAATGATATTGCTTCTACATCCTCTTCTTCATTTGACATATACATTTTTTAGCCATGCACATACATACAAAGTTTTTTCCTCTCCCATGTATTTTCATTTATAGCTCATTTGACATAAGTTCACACTTTTACTTTTCTTTTTCTTTACTCAAACAACACATAATGTTTATGCTGTTTTTAAATCACCTCACTCTTATATAGCTAGAGTGCCCCAAGATTTGAAAGTAAGTTGAGAATTTAGGCCTTGGTGAATAATGTAATGGGTTTTACAAAGAAAAAAAAATATGATTAAGATTAAATGAGGAACTAGTAATAAAATTGGGGAATTGATATTAATACCCCTTAGTTGGCTATTTGTACCCAAAAACATCCATTATTTAATACTATTTTAATACATTAAAAACCCTAAATGTACCCATTCCCCCCTCTCTCAATCCACGATCCATCCCCCCATTTCGCAAAAAACGCAACTGGTGTTCCGCCCTCTCTCCGGCCCTCTCTCCGGCCTGTCTCTCCCGCCCTCTCTCCGGCGTTCCACCCTCTCTCCGGCCCTCTCTCCCGCCGGTCTCTCTGCCCTTTATCTGGACGGTCTCTCCCGTCCTCTCTCCGGCGTTCCACCCTCTCTCCGGCCCTCTCTCCCGCCGGTCTCTCCGCCCTCTCTCCGGCCGGCGTTCCTGGCCATCTCCGGCAAAAAATCGGCCACCGGTGTGCGACCCTATACATTCCGACCGGCCATCTTCCTCCCTTTCGCGTTATGGATTCAGAAGATCCACCCGGGGAGCATCGTTTCGATGCTTCGACCGGCCATCTTCCTCCCTTTCGCGTTATGGATTCAGAAGATCTACCCGGGGAGCATCGTTTCGATGTTTCGGCCGGCCATCTTCCTCCCGCCGGCGACCCCCATTGTGAGCCCTTTTTTATCTCTTAAATGTTTAATTTTAATTAGTTTATTTTGGTTTTTGTAGGCTTGATCCGATTTTTTGTATGGATCTACATATTTTTATAGTTTTTTTTTATTTTTTTGTATTATGGATCAGATTGCCCTATGAATTCAGAAGAGTTGAAATTGATAGAAAATGTTGAAAGTCCGCAAGAGAGTATGATAGATGTTGGTCAATATTTTCGCACAAACATGAGGTTTCCGGATAAAGAAAAACTAGTAGCGTGCGCGCGAAGTACTGTAAAAAATTTGGGATTTGTTATTATAATTTTGAGGGCAGATAATATTACTACAAGAACAAAACCTAGGGTGATCCTAGGTTGTGATAGGTCTGGATGACTGGATCTGCTTCTGATGACAAAAAAAGTTATGTGAAACAAAATGTTAGAAAGCCAAGTTCCAAACGATGTGGCTGTAAGTTTACGCTAAAAGGATATGGAGAAGATAATAATGAATGGGTGATTGTAGTCAAACATGGTATTCACAATCATCAATTTGTTCATCTTGAAGCACCCCCATATATTTATAGACTAGACGACAATGAACTGAAGATAGTGTCTGACATGTTTTGTGCCGGAGTTAAGCCACGCAAAATATTGTCGTCCTTAAAGAAAAGAAATCCTGAAAATACAACTACTATCCGAACTGTGTACAATGAGAAGGCCAAGTTATATCGCAGTCAGTTAGATGGTGGAACTCCAATTCAGTATCTGTTCAAGCGCATCAGCGAAAGTGGGTATGTTAAAGAGTTGATATTATTTTGTACTCGCACGGTTTACTAATATTTGTTTTTTTTCTTGTTTAGGATTTTTTGGGATGCGACTACATTACATTAAGAGATGCCTACAAAAAAAAATTTGATGTTTGGAATGAAATATTTATTTCACGTACTTTTTGCGTACATTAAGAGACGCCAATGTATTTCGTACTTTTTGCACATTAATATTAAAAAGGGGTTTCAAATCATGTATCAGACATTTAACAAAATAACTTTTAACTAGTAGTTCATTTTTTTTGGGTACAAATATCCACTATGGGTAGAAATATCCACTATTTGTTCATTTTAACTATTTGTTCATTTTAACTGTATGTTCATTTTTAAATTTTTTTTTGGTTGGGTACAAATATCCACTATGAGTACAAATATCCACTATGGGTACAAATATAAGTGGGCTACAAATAGCCATTTAAGGGGTACCGATATCAATTCCCTAAAATTGTTGTCATATTCTACAAATGTAAAGATGGTGAAAACAAAGATCTCCTTAATCATATTTTAAATTGAAATCATCCTACTACCTTTACTTTGAGATTAAATCAGAAAAGTCTAGCTGATAAGAAAGACAAATCAATTTAGCATGTTCGTAATCCCTCTCTAATAATTCACATACAAAATTACTACACAGCATATGCTTTATCATTTTTCAAAGGAAAGTTAAGTTAAGGTTGTTACAAAAGGATTTAAACTTGTAACTAAGTTATACTTATAAAAAATTTATTTCAAATCCATGCATGTGCAAATATTAAGTACTATGAATTGAAATGTAGAGAAGCTTTTAAAGAACTATCCTAGTTAATATGTCATTAATTCAAAATTGACAAGACTTATCAAAAAGTAGTAGATGGTAAGATATATCAATATAAGTGACACTAATTATTCTCATTTCACTAAGCTTTAACTATGTTTAATATGTGACGAATTAAGTAATATAAGCTTTTCTAAGATAGACTAAGAGGATTAGAAATAACCAGTGTATGGATGATCGACATTCCTAGCCGATCATTCGTAGTGCTGCCGTTGAATATGGTTCTTCGATTGATCTTAGAGAGGATACCCTGCATAAAAATAAATACACACAAAACAACATATGCAAACAAATCTAATAAAACAAGCAAGTGCATAAAATAAAACAATCCAGATAGAGACCATCCATTGATAGATGACCGCTTAAAGTTATACAAACCAAATTTTAAATTGTTAAAAAAAATTAAAAAACACTAAAATGTTGTGTTGGTGGTGGTGAAGAAAAATGCCCATGCCCGTCAATCACTCCTGTGGGGGCTGGTGCTGCTGCTGTTGGTGGTAGGCTTAACTTGGTAGTGGAGACACGAGCAACCCCATATGCGAGTCATGCCATAAACTGCCTCTAGTAAAGCGTTGAAAACCTCTAACCACTAAAACCTTTGATCCACAAAACCTCCCAGGATGGGTAACCGACACCCTAATAAAACTACCACTGCTCTCCTCCAACTCATCTCTGCTCCTGCTCCTCTACCTACTCCTCAACTCATACTACTCCTGCTCCTGAGGTGCCTCTGCTAGCACATGAGTATATGCCCCTCCAACTAAAACCCGACGGTAAATCCCGATCGCTGTCAATCAGGATAAACTCATAGGAGCCATCGTGGTCACTAAAGTTAGCCGTGGGAGAGGCTGCATAAATAGTTCTTGTGCAGGGTAGCTTCTCCTGGTGTGAAAATAATCTGGCAACTACTACACACGGGTGTGTGGGCACTCTGCTCTGAAGGCTGTAGAGGAAGAATAAGTCTGAGCTCCGCACTACTCTGCGACTTTCTCCTCAGCTGCACAGTGAGTGGGCTAACAGACAGTGCATGTCTCAAGGCATGGCCGCGGATGGTAAACTGCTTCGACCTTCAGGCTTCATATTTAGTTTGCGTGCTGATAGAGGCCCAGAAAGCGGCTGGATTGACGCCTCGAGGAAAATCCGTGATGAGTGATGCACATTCGGGGGTGAGGACGCAATGCTCAACATACCGTCCCATATAAACTGAAAACAGTGTAATGGACACCGCGTAGCGACACCCTCACATTCAATACTTGTGGTGTTGGGGAGATCCCAACAAAAAGTAAAATTCTCCATTGTGAATGAACTCATGAGCTCAAGAGTGAGTTCTCTGGGTGCGCTCTTCATAATGGAGAAAAATCTATTCCATCCCAGGATATCCACCATCTCTTGGACGTCGTCCATCAAACCTAGCTCACTTAAAAGGTCCCATGCAAAATCACAACTCCAAATATGATACATCTCGAAATACCACATACCTTACTTGATATGCTGTCACGGTTGGAACCAGCAAAATCCGATTCGCAAAGCTTGGACCCAGGGGTGACCAAAGGTTACTGATCCAACGGTCTACCTAGGTAAACCACAACAAGGAGAAGCCGAAGGGTTGCAGACTATCTCTGGATTGCCTACAAATAAGACCCGCGTGATGCAGCGTGGATGTCCCGCCACACACACTGAAGTTTATAGGAACTTTCCCTCTTAAAGCCAAAGTTGAGATAGCCATAAGAGAGGTGAGCTTTGAGGACTAGGAGAACCTGGGGGGAGGGGTCAACGTGCCTTCCTTCTACTTATGACATGTGGTCCTATTTATAGGCAATCCAAGGCGGTATGGTCTGCGAATAACCAACCCCGCCTTTACAAGATACAAGATACTGGATACCTGTTTCCCGGTGGCCTTACTTCTGGGAGACTCTGAAGGAGGTGAGCTGATTATGATCGCCTTAGGCGAGGCCGCCTGAGCCATGTTCCATTTGGGCGAGGTCGCCTGAGAAGAGAGCTCGCGAGCGAGCTTTGGATTGCTGGGCGAGCTCGTTGGTAAGCTCGGGAGGAGCTTCTTAGCGACCTGATGGGTTGGATGGCCGAGCTGTATGAGTCCACGCGATCAGGGGCGAGAGCTCGCGGGCGAGCTCAAGGGAATTAGGCGAGCTTGCTGGCGAGCCCAGAAGAAGCTCACCAACGAGCTGATACACTGAAATGACGAGCTCCGGATGAGCTCCACGTGTCTTTGATGACGTCCTCCCCTACGACGAGCTGATTTCTGCTGAGCTGTGGTGATTTCGCATCTTCCTCTCCTATAAATAGGGGATGCAACCCCCCGAAAAGTGTAACCCGAATCCTGTCTGGCGAGAAGAAGATGACTACGCCTGCTGAGAAGAATGTTGCTTCGGCCGCCGTGGCCTTAGCTGCTGCTAACTTCCGAGACCAACACAAGAAGAGTCCTTCTCGCAGCGACCTTAAATGCGAGTGGAAGGAAAGACCGAAAAAGAGAAAGACGGTCGAGACCCTGGCCTCAATGGAATAAGGCCCTAGCGAGGCCAAGCCTTCCGAGGAGGTGAGCGAGCCCCTTACCAAGAAGGTCGCCACCTCCACCACTCCCAACTCGCTCCCGGATCAGTGTCCGGAGCAGGTCGTTGAGGTAATTTTGAGCTCGCGTCTTATAACGGGCGATATGATTTGTCCCTGCTTCTGATCCAACTTTTCCTCGCCGACAGCCTCTTCAGCACGCCTTTGGGTCCGTCATGGACTTAGGCTCCGTTTAGGAGGACTTATTTTCACCGGTCAAGCGGTTACGACCGCATGAATCTGACCTTAATTAAGGTCTGATTCATGCGGTTGTAACCGCTTGACCGGTGATAATAAGCCCTCCCAAACGGAGCCTTAATCGTGTGCGATTACGTCCTCACTCCCTTGCGAGGAGAGGGTGAGGAAGTTCCCTCGGCGAGCCGGGAACTCAACTCGTCACTCGCCCGGTGAACAATGTTCTACATTCGTGGAAGAAATGTTTTTTTACTTTTGCTGACCTGATTGTGCGCAGCTCGCGTCTCTGGCGAGGTGATCGAGACCTCGCCAACTTTTGGGAAGGTTCCATCGGAAATTTCGCTGGAGGCGAGGTTACTCTCACCTTGCGCCGATGTCTCGACAAAGGAGCTAACTCCGCAGTCTAGGCATGCTCGCATCTTGGAGGACCTCGTGGCCATTACCGTCTCGCCCGTTGTGAGCGAGTAGCGAACACAAGTGCTCAAGACCCTGTCCTGCCGGCTCCTGCTGGACCTTCTCCGCCAGGGACTCGTCGTCTATCCATGACAGTCTCCGTCCTTGTGCCGTTACTAGCTTCTTCGCGGGCTCTTGATGCCGTGACCTCCTTCGACGCCCTCACTGTCAGGTCCTCATCCCGTGGGAAGGATCCTGTGGCGCCACCTTGGAGATTGGCGAGCCTAGCGGGGTTCACCATCGACATGGCTACCGAGGTCGCCGTCACGATCGCGAGGATACAAGACCTCACCATCATTCTCCTCGCCCTCCTTCTCCTTGCCGGGGTGGGGAGACCCTGGACCGCCTTCGAGGTAAACGACTTGCATTTAGACATTCTTGTCGAGTAGAAAATTGCATATTCACCATCCTAACCTTTTTCAGATGCAGTTCCTACCGCAAAGCCGCCTCGTCGACGTGCCACTTTGCCGGTCAGCGAGCTCTTTGTTGCCCCAGATGCTCATTCTGGCGAGTTCTTGGCATGCCTTTTTGCGGAAGTTGGCTCCCTCAACATGTAAGTTAAGACCTTAGCTGCGAGCGAGCTGAATCGCCACCTAACCGCGGTTGAGTCTCGGCTGGCCCTTGTGGAGGAGTTTGAGCCTCGGCTCGTGAGTGACGCTCGCAAATACTTCGACATCCAGGCTCTGGAGAGGAGGATGTGCGAGGTGGAACATCAGTTGAACCTGCTGGAGGACGACCTGCACGGGTTCTCTAGAAGTACGTGTATTCCTGTGGACATGGCGAGGATGTTGGAGCACATCCGGCGAACCGAGGAAATTATTCGCCAGAACACGGAGGGCTCGCACAAGGCCATATAGGCTATGTTATTAAGGCGCGCCTAAGGCGTCAGGCGCACCAGGCGCACCGGGCCTCGCCTTGCAAGGCAGAGGCGGGCGAGGTGCCTCAGGCGCGCCCTGGAGCACCCCAAACGCGCCTTACCAGCTCCCAGGCGCACATGGGCCTTCCAATGATTTTTCTTCAACCTGATTACTGAAATATTTTTGGGAGGTGGGGAAAAACTTGATCTCAGGGTTAGATTACATGATTTCTTCTATGTATTTACCATCTAGTGAGTAAAGTTGCACAGTAATGGTGAAATTACATAATTAAACCTGCTCAGTATTTGCACTTATAAACTCCACTGATGAAGAATAGCAACGGAAAATCAATGTGATTGCAGTAAGTTGCAGCACTTGCACCTATAACGGTAAATATTTGTAAAACAAAATCTAAAAAGTAGCCTTTGGAGTTGTGATATATGCAATTCTAGTGTTGATATGGTGACAGATTTATTTTGTGTTTTTTTACTTAATAAACTATTTTTTCTCTTTTTTTCCATTTTTGCGCCTCACGTGCCCCACGCTCGCGCCTACGCCTAGGCTCCAGGATCCCTTTGCGCCTCGGTGCGCCTTGCGCCTTTAATAACTTAGCGTATAGGAGCTCAGGGCTGCACGCGACCATGGCTGGCGATCCAACCACGTTTCGGTCTCGCAACGCTGCGACCCTTGGTTCGCGCCCTGAGGGCCTCACCTAGTTCCTTATCAGTTGTAACATTTTGTGTATTGTAAATTTAAAAAACACTGCTTGCACGTGATTTTATGTATTTGCATTTATTGATTTGCCTCGCAATTACTTCTGTGATGTTTTGTTATTAATTTGCCTAATGAGGTCGCCACTTGGCGAGGTGTTTAAATTCTTTAAAGTAGGCTCGTGTTGTTAGGATCACCTCGCTAGAGTGAGGGGCCCAAGAAGGGCAAGTATCATTTTTTGTAAAAGACCTCGCTAACATACGAGCTCGCGTTACCTCGCTTGCACGCGGTGGTCTCGCGTCGCAGCGAGGAATGCCAGCTCGACCGCGCTATGTCGGCGGTCAACTTCTATAAATAGGGACCCCTTACTGTAGTTAATGCGCTTTTTCGTTTGCAAAGCTCTGATAGGCGACGTGAGCGTGCGAGGTCATAACCAGCCCGCCACCCTTCTCTCTTTCTTTTGAGATGGTCTCTCCCGGAGGCTATGTTGTTAAAGGTGCGCCTCAGGCGCGCCTAAGGCTCCAGGCTCAACAGACTCAGAGGCTTGCGCCTTTTTGCGCCTTTGGAGTATAAAAGGCGCGTTTGAGAGCGATTTCTGTTGCAATTCTTTTTTTCCCAAAAGAAAAAAAAAATAATGTAAGAACTCAATATTTTTTGCATGATTTAGTGTTTGTGAAACATAATCGAGTGTTAAGACTTAGATATGATGCAAGCGACCACATTAATTCTATTTTTTTTGAGAGTTATAAATGATAATAATGATTGATTAATGAGTAGAATAGATGAAAAATCTGATCAAGAAGATGAACTGATATTTGGTGTTTATTTTTTAAAATGAATGTGGTTGTGCCTTGCCTTCGTCAGGCGCGCGCCTACGCCTTGAGCCTTGCGCCTAGGCTCCAAGACCCCTTTGCGTCTTGGTGCGCCTTACACCTTTAATTACTAAGCCTGGAGGCGATGGGGAGTCGGATCGCCTTCAGTGCACGACCTAGTTCGTCTCGAGCACTTTCCAGGAGTCCATGACCACCCTGACGAGCTCACTTCTTTCCGAACACATCATTTACCTGCTGAGTACTTTGCTCAACGAGCCGTGCAGGGCGAGCATATCAACACCTTCTTCACAGACGTGCTCGTCTTCCCTTTGACACATTTTGATATGGGTTTTCGCATTCCATCTATGGTCGGAAGTCCGACGAATTCTAATTCATTTCGGCTTCGTCCCCGCTCAGATCAACCCCAATGGGATCGCGACCATCATAGCCTTGATTTTCTTTTTTCACGAGGCCGGAGTCCGTCTTCCAAAAACTCTTGATTATGAACGCGACCGCCGAGGGGCTCGCCTACTTCAGCAGCGGCTCCGTAAAGGTCAAGGAGATGCAAAACAAAGTTCACAGATGGAACGAGAGGTTTGTGATCGTGCGAGGTCCCTTCGACTCGCTTCCCTATCTGCATGTTCAGCTGGAACCGATGATCTACAAATCACCTCGCGTGCCGGATGCGTCAAAGCCCCTATACACTTCGCTGTTCCGAAAACATCTTGATGTCGTCCAGCTGCGGCGGCGCGTTGACGAGCTACCTTATGTCAACCTGGAAGAAGGTAAGTGAGCCCATTTCCACCTCGTCCATCAGTTGGCGATCTAACTGACTAATTCGCTGACTTCGCTATACTTTTCGCAGGACTCTGCTCCCTTCCAGCCGGGGGTGACAATTGGTGAGGTCGAGACCTCGCTTATTGGACGAGCCGACGCTCCCCCTTCGGCGACCACAGAGCTGATTGTGGTCGACGGGGAGGGGCAAGCTGTTGATCCTAAGGGCAAGAGGCCCGCGGACCCGAGGGCGAGCTCTTCAGAGGCACTGAAGAGGAGAACGAAGGCGGTCTCACACCGGGATCTTGACGAGGACAACGATCCTGACGCCGATGACTTCGAGTTCCACCCCAACTACGGGTGCAGTAGCGAGGGGAAGGACAATCGGGTATCTTTGAGTACACACTTGCCGTCTTGGACGGAGGACGACGAGCCGAATCATGATGCGTTCAATGTTCTGTATGCTCTCTACGGACGAGACGATGCCGGGCTCCTTACTGAGGTTGGCCCGCGATACCTTTCTCGGCAGGCCTCACGCTTTGCTCTGAGGACGACCGAGCTCCTCCATTCTTTGGCGAGGCGGTATATTCGCGGTGTCAAGGCGCTGCGTGACACCAAGAGCGCCCTTGTTCTTGCTGAGGAGAGCGCGACCAAACGTGTCGAGGCCGAGGAGAAACTACCCGAGGTCGAGACCGAGCTAACTGAGATCCGGCAGGCACAATCGTCCCGGGATTTGGCTGAGGTAAACTCAGGTTGCTGCCTATTCTTCACCTCGCGTGCGAGGTCGTGTTCTAACTTGGACTTTATTCTTTGTTTCCAGGCTGCTGAGGTCCTGGCTGTGCAACAGATATCCCTATTGGAGCAGAAGAATGCGAGCCTCCAGGGCGAGCTACAGTCCTTAAAGATCCAACTCGTCACCGCGCAGTTACAGTCGGTCGCTCCTCCCGCTCCGGAGGCCTCCCTGAAGAAGAATGGCCACCTTTACTACTCAGCCGCCGACCTGCGATCAATTTAGCGCCAGTTCGTCCGCGATGGTGGTGAGTTCAAGCTCACCCGCTTGCGGCGCATGGGCAAGCTGGTCGAGGGGGACCGAGGTCTTATCGGTGGAACCTCTTCTCCCCAAGATTTTCGAGGACAAGTCCGACGAGACGTCGTCCAGAAGCAATGGCTCAGATTCCTCCTCGCACCGTAGCGACTCGGCCGACAGGTCCAGAGGCGAGTCCTCTCGCGGCGCCGGCTCGGCCGACGAGTCCAGGGGAGGATCCTCCAGTTCGCGACGGTCAAGGGACAAGTCGCCCGTAGTTGTCGTGTAGTCGGCTCGGCATGGCGAAGCGAGGCAGCGAGCGAGGTCATTTTTAATCTTTTATTCTTTCTTCCGCAATATAAACATAGATTAATTAAAGGAATAGAAAGATAGTGAATTTTTCCTGTGCTTGCCTTTTCTCTTGTTGATATGCCTTTCGAATACGAGAGTTCGTTTAGGCTTATAGGACGATGAGAGCGAGAGCTCGCTTCGGCTCATTGGACGATGGGAGCGAGTGCTTACTTAGGCTCATAGGTCGATGAGAGCGAGAGAATGCTTAGGCTTATAGGATGATGAGTTTTTTTTTTTAAAAATGAAGACCTTTCTACGAAGAAGCCCATACCTTGGGGAAATTCAACACTCGAGGGTTCATACATCCAACATGCAAGGGGAGAGCTGATCTCGACCGTCATTACAGAGGCACAGACTTATGAAGATTCTCCTACCTGAGGCGTCATCCGATTCAGAACATGGAGTGAGCACTCGAGGGGTTAGACGACCAACATGCAAGGGGGAGCTGATTTTTACTGCGTTTGCAGAGGCATGAACTTATGGAGACTCTCCTACACGAGGCGTCCTCCGATTTGGAACATGGAGTGGGCACTCGAGGGGTCAGACGACCAGTATGCATTGGCGGAGCAGATCTCGATCGCCTTTGCAGAGGCATGGACTTATGGAGTCTGTCCTACCCGAGGCATCATCCAATTCAGAACTTGGAGTGAGCATTCGAGGGGTCAGACAACCAACATGCATGGGGAGGAGCTGATCTCGACCACCTTTGTAGAGGCATGGACTTATGGAGACTCTCCTACCTGAGGCGTCATCCGATTCGGAACATGAAGTGAGCACTCGAGGGGTCACACAACCAACATGCAGTGGGTGCGTGGGGGAGCTGATCTCGATTGCCCTTGCAAAGACATGGACTTATGGTGACTCTCCTACCCGAGGTGTCATCCGATTTAGAACATAAAGTGAGCACTTAAGGGGTCAGACGACCAACGTGCATGGGGGCGGGGTGATCTCGACTGCCTTTGCAGAGGCATGGACTTATGGATACTCTCTTACCCGTGGCATCATCCGATTCAGAACATGGAGTGAGCACTCGAGGGGTCAAACAGTCAACATGCAGGGGGGAGCAGATCTCGACCGCCTTTGCAGAGACATGGACTTATGAAGACTCTCCTACCCGAGACGTCATCCAATTCGGAACATATAGTGAGCATTTGAGGTGTCAGACGAACGACTTGCAGGGGGAGCTGATCTCGACCGCCTTTGCAGATGCATGGACTTATGGAGACTCTCCTACCCGAGGCGTCATCCGATTCGGAACATGGAGTGAGCACTTGAGGGGTCAGACGACCAGCATGCAGGGGGGGGGGGGAGCTGATCTCGACTGCCTTTGCAGAGGCATGGACTTATGGAGACTCTCCTACTCGAGGTGTCATCCAATTCGGAAATCTCAATCGAAAACGGTTCGGTGGGCGAAGAGAGTCAACACTCGAGGGGCAGATCGGCCAGCTTGCAAGGTGAGAGCCTCGACCGACGATGCAGAGGCTTAGACTTAGGATGGCGCACTGGACCCAAGACATCATCTCTTTCGCCGGCTCGAACTATTTTCAGGAAGGAGATTCCCCGACATGCCTTTTCCTTTCGAGACCTCGCACCATTAGCGAAAGGAAACATATGCAGATAGACAACAAAAAACTTCCTCATTAGTACGACCCAAGTCGAGAATAAGCACATGCGCTATCAATATATTTTTTTGTTAGTCTTGACGTGAGCTGTGTCAGATTGACTTTCTCAAACGTTTACCCATCCGCATGTATTTTTAGAAGAATTACTTAGCGTTAGTAATATCTTTCTAGGGATATTCTTCTGCAGCTGTCAGGGACTCAGTCTCATGTAAGACCTTTTAGATGATGACTCCGTCCTCCCTTCTAACAACCATTAGACGGGTAAGGAGGATGAGCTCGACGGGGTGGGGGTGGGGGGGTGGGGGGGGGGGGGGGACAACATGCAAGGAGGAGTTGATCCCGACCGCCACTGCAGAGGCATGGACTTATGGAGATTCTTGGAGCCCACGACGTCATCTCGTCACTCGACTAAGGGTTCCAAGAGGTGAGGTGGATATTCAAATGCTTGCGGAGATTGCGGGCTCCTTGACGCTAGCTGCAAGGATCCGGACTGCCCGCATGAGAGTTTTAAGTTTTATTTTATGTAGTTTAGTCGCATCTACATGTGATGCATATACAACGTGCTGTAATTGTTGTATTTTCTTTTGAAGCCCTAATTTTTGTGTATCATATGCATGACTTGTAATGTACATTGGATATAGATGTTTAATGAAATGAAATGATCTTCTTTTTGTCGAGCACTTTTCTTTTAGTACTCTTTCATGATATGATATTTATTTAATGCACGCTAAATGTTTTAAATTGTGGCAGTTTCCAATAAGTGGGGGTCGTTACAATTAAATGGTATCAGAGCACGGTTATGAATCTTTGGGTGACATGAGTACTAAATAAAAATGTTTTATGACGAATATGATTAAACCATGACATTTTGAAAGTGTTCTTCTGACCCTTGAAGTAAGGTTACCTGTTGCAGGAACCCTCCCAGGTCTATGTAAGTAGAGAGCAACAGGGAGAACCGGAAGTTGAACAAGTTAGTATGATAGGGGAAAGTGGAAGCGAAGCAAGGTCAAGTGTACCAATAACTGATATGGACCGTGCACTGGCGGAAGCGATAAAGATGATCAAGGGAAGCACCGTTGAATCACAAAGTCCTATTGATTTGTATCTCAAACACTTCTTGGACATGAAGCAGCCAACATTCCATGGTGGTGTAACACGAGTTAAAACTGAAGACTGAATCAAGAAAGTAGAAACGACATTCCGAGCAATGAAGTGTCCGGAAGAACGGAAGGTTGATCTATTAACTTTTCTATTGGAGGGTGAAGCCTAGCGCTGGTGGGTATGTCTGATACTGGGGCGATCTGCAGGTCGAGATTCTTCAGATATCTTTTGGGATGAATTTCTGGAAGAGTTTATGCGCTGGTTTGTTCCTCCATCAGAGAAACAAATACTTCAAGAGAAATTTCTTCGACTGATCCAGGGAAATCGATCCGTAGTGCAATACGAAGCAAAATTTACGCAGTTAACATACTATGCCAGTGACTTGGTCATAAAAGAAGAAACTTGTCGTTTTCATTTCCAGCAGGGATTGCGCGTTAATGTTCTTGTACACCTGATCTCTCAGCGGATCAAGGTTTATAATGAACTTGTCGAGACAACAAGATTGATTGAAAATGATAATGAATGGGTACGGAAACGAAAAGAATTCCAAAAGAAGAAATTTCCCGAGAGTCAAAGTAAAGATTTTTCTTAGAAAAAGTGGAAGCTCCAACTGGAAGAAGAGGAAATGGGGTCATCCAAATCAAACCCCTGTAGAAAGTGGCGCTGGCTGTGTGAGTAAGCCCGCAGAGAAAAGATGTGATAAATGTGGGAAGTTTCATTTTGGAGAATGTCTGATGGGCACAAAAGTCTGCTTCAAGTGTCACCGTCCAGGGCATCATTGCAATGAATGCCCGATGTGGAAGTCAGCACCCAACAAGAACACGGAAGGAGGTCCTAGTCAACACTCGACATTATATTATCTTGATGTTTCCATTTCGACGCCTGATAAAGGAAAGATGTGGAATCAGTAGCGTCTGGATCAATGATGGAGCCACGGGAGGAAAGACAGATTCAGCCTCGGGTTTTCAACCTAAGTCAACAGGAAGCAAAAGCCGATGACACCGTGATCACAGACATGATTTATGCTCATAATCACCTGATGAAAGTATTATTTGATACGGGGGCTGGTCATTAATTTTTATCGGCGACAACTCTACAACGTTTAATGTTAACACCCTATCACTCTTCAAATGAGTTAAGAGTGATGATGCCAAACAATACGAAAATGAATACACATCTTAGATGTAAGATCGAGTTAATGATGAGTGATCAGACAGTAGAAGCAAATTTTGCAATCCTGCCTTTCTCTGAATTTGACATCATTTTGGGAATGGATTGAATGACAAAATATGAAGCTGTTATAAATTGCAAAAAGAAAGAAATTACACTCAACTTAGTGGATCATGCAGAGTGTGTCTTCAAAGGAGAGTGTGTCTTCAAAGGAATGATTGAAGTATGAAAACAATGAAGAAGATAAGGAAAGGATGTGAGGGAATATTGGTCATGATTAAAGGAACCAATATGGTGACATGTGAAACCGCATACAGTCCATGTGGTGTGTGACTTTCTAGAAGTATTTCCAGAAGAGTTGCCAGGAGTACCGCCGGTACGAGAAGTTGAAGTTACAATCAACATTGTTGATGGAGCCACCCCAGTAGCAAAGACACCATATCGTATGACGCCTAAAGAATTGACATAATTAAAAAATCAACTGCAAAAATTACTAGATAATAATTTCATCCGGCCAAGTACGTCATCATGGGGAGCCCCTGTACTGTTTGTCAAAAAAAAAGATGGTTCTTTATGTTATGTGTGGATTATCGAGAGTTAAATAAGCTCACAGTAAGAAATAAATACCCGCTACCTCAGATTGATGGTCTGTTCGACCAACTAGTGAATGCAAAGATCTTTCCAAAATTGACCTAAGGCCAGGCTATCACCAAGTAAAAATTAATGAAGCGGATATCTTCAAAACAACCTTTAGTACGAGCCATGGACATTTTGATTTTGTGGTAATGCCCTGTGGCCTTACGAATGCCCCAACTGTCATTATGAATTTAATAAATCAGGTGTTTAAAGAGTGTCTAGATAAGTTCGTTAGTGTATTTATCGATGATATTCTTATCTATTCGAAGGATAAAAGTGAACATGCTGAACATTTGAAGATTGTGTTGCAAACACTGAAGGAGCATGAATTATTTGCGAAATTCTCGAAATGTGAATTTTGGTTGACAGAAGTTTCCTTCTTAGGGCGTAACTTAATTCTTGGCAAGTGGGTTTCATAATTCTTTTATTTTCTTTTGTTTCTTAGCTTTCTCTGAAAATCCAAAGAAAGAAGTGTCTTTCGGTTCTTTGTGCCTTCTCTTTATCTTAACATGCACTAGGTAATAGAGCGTTTTGATACCATCTTGGACCCAAATTTGAACTTCTTATTGTTGTGATTTAAATCCCACAGTAAGGGCTATATGGGATACAAACCCACGATGAGGGGCTAGAAGGAATACAAAGTATTAATTAATTGTAGAGGTAAGCCTTTGTTATATCAACAAAATAAAGTTTTCTCTGTGATCAACAATATATTGTAGTTTTGGTTCGATTGCGCATTCTGGACGACATAACAAACTTTTTTTTGAATGAATGCAGCCAATGTTGTTTGGAGTTTGTACCAATGAGTTCACTGGAATTTCTGTACAACATCAATAAAGGCTCATGGTGGCTACGAGTGGATGACAACAGGGTTGGAAGGCAATGAACAACAGTTTCCTTTTGGTTGAACTTGGATCAACAAGCTGGACAATATGTGATAGCGATTCCATGCATTTGGAACTGGCAATAGCAAATGGCAAAACTACATTCTGACTGATGGATGGGCTGAACCTCAGCTAATGACAACTGGTATCTTTGGACGACACTTATGAGGGGGGAGAGTGCGAGCGACCCTAAAAACCTTTAGGAGATCCATCAATCTTGGACATGGAGAGAGGAGAAAGCTTAACTTTTTGTTGACATCTAGATGATTTTTATTCATTCAATTGATGGCCTATTATAGACTTTTACAAAAGGAATCTCGACCTTTAGGTGGAGAGACTCACAAAATATTTTAGCTATTTCAAATTGGAGAGAGCATTTCACTTCAGAAAGCCTTAATTAAGAACTTTAACATGTTTTTTAAGATCCGGTCTAAGGGTCGCTATTGGCCAAGCATTCATGTACTGGCTGACTGTTACGACGCGAAAACAAGATTGCATTATTTGAAACAATACGAGATACAATATGGAGCAAGCTCCCGCCAAGCTCAAGGAGACTGGGTCCTCAAAGAACCTTCTCTCCAAATGAGAGCCATAAAACCTAGAACATTCAAGACACAATTCACACCTAAACCCCTTCCAGTTATATAGATGAGGGAGGGAAACCATACAATGAAATACTATATGATTTAAGTAATTAATTAATCTAATTAATATTAATTAATATTCATTAATTAATATCAATTAATTAATACAAGTTACTTACAAGAAATAATCACGGCGGTCTCCATATGCGCGCTCCGGTGGTCCCGACGAGGAGTGGCTCCTCCGGCAAATGTGTGAAAGTAAAACCGACCCCCTTGGTTTAATTCCGTTAGACAATCATTGCTAATTCACCCTTGATCCTGATTGTCAAGTGCTTGATGAGCGGCCTGGTTTTTTCTATTGACTCCTGATGATTTCCTTTTCAATTTCAATGATTGATGATCAGAAAGTATCACCTGATGATTTCTTTTTGATCCCTAGATTATTTTCCTAACTTAGTACCCATACTAGTATCTTTTTGTTTCACAAGTATTGGTAAATTATTAGATCTCACTTCTAGAATTGAGTTCAATTATTTATTTGGTTCAAAATGAACAGAACGGAGTTGTTATTTTTAAAATTCATCTTAAAAGTGCGAGATAGGTGTTTAAATCTTGAAGGTTAGTAGGTCATATCTTGTTTTACTCGAATAAGAAATAGAATAATGCTTAACTGATGTCACGATGTGTTAGATAGTACTTTTACTTATACATTTTAAAAAATAATAATGTGATGATCCCTTACTTGATTTTTTAAGATGACATTTACATTTCTTAATCTTTAAGTGTGCTATCAATTTATTTGAATCGTATTATGAGACATTTCTTTGTTTTATGGACATGTTTAAAGTATTGTGCTGCCCAAGCACCTCCATTCAACCTAGTATCTTATTATTTATTTTATAGTTTTTTATTGCTTGATATTTTCCTACAGATTAGGCATCTGGAGATGTTGCTTCAGGAGGGAAAAGATCTGTTAGATCCAAATTTTCATCAGAAGCTGGCCAATGAATTTAAGTGAGCCCCACATTGCCATCAACCCTTATATCCGTTTGAGTGGACACTGTTTACTTGCTTGACAATTGAATGAAATATTTTTTTCTTTGATGATGATTTTTGTTACCATTGACTACGTGATATAAAATATTTAATCCTTTTTCAAATATTTATAGTCGTCCTCCAGGCCGGGCTGAAAATAAAGCCATACAAGTGCAGCAGGTAGTTCATTATACACTGATATATGACTATTAAATCGTCGTTTTATTACTCTTAAAGTGTTTGATTTAAGGTTTCTGCTCTTCCTGTATCATGTATCAGGTGCAAAGATGGTTCCTGAACAGGTTGAAGCTTCATAAAGTTGAGGCTGTTACGTCACCTAGTTCGTCAAAAGAAACGAGTCCTGATGGTGAGGAAATTTTGCCAATCAGTGCACTGCAACGATCTGATTTTCCTGAATGTGCTTAACCTTGTAGGAAAATCATGTTCTCTTTGTTCTTGTAATTCTCCTTTTTCATACTGCTGTTCGTGCCACATTATTTTTCCATCGATTCTAGTAGTAGTTTGGTCTAATAAATGTCTATAGTTTCACCACTACCTCTAAAACACTGAAAATTTCAGTCGGTCATGTTTACAAATCATTAGAAAGTTTGTAGAAATATATGAAGCGGACAAATGTCGGCCAAGAATTATTTAAATATAACCTTTTGGATTTTGCTTAAAGGAGGTTTGTTTCCTTCAAAGTGTTATAAGAAATAAATAAAAAGCTCATGTATAGGCCCATATGGCTTCTCTTCTCTAGCTCCTCCTTTAGTCCCACATCTTGAGTTTGTATTTAGCTCTCTCTCTCTCTCTTTCTATAAAAGGAGACTCATTGTACAATGTATGTAAGGAAAAATGATTATGAGAATAATAAAATATTGGCCATTTTATTCTCAATTTTTACATGGTATCAGAGATACGTTCGATCTTCGTTTTTTTTCGGTTGAGCTCTTACTCCCGTCGCTGACCCGTGACTGCTCGCCCCCACCTTTGCGTCAGATCTTTGCTCCCATTCTCTGGTTGAGCTCTTAGTTGCTGACCTGTGACCGCTTGTTCCCATTCTCTGGTCGGATTTTTGCTCCCATTCTCTGGTTGAGCTCTCTTCTCCCCTTGTTTCCCCTTCCTCCGCTGCTTCTTTATAGACCTCTTCGTCGGGACCCACCTCTGCGTCTATTCGCAAGATCTGCTTTTGTTTGCACACTCTCCGTCTGCTCGCACACTCTGCGAGTCCGCCGACACCCTATCCGCGCTGCTACTGCTCGCGCGATCTGCATCTGCTCGCACGCTCTGTGTCTGCTCGCACCCTGCGAGTCCGCCGACACCCTATTCGCTCTGCTCCTGCTCGCGCGTTCTGCGTCTGCTCGTGTGCCCTGCGATTCCGCCGGCTCCCTATCCGCAATGCCCCGCGACCTTCGGGACCGTGTTCTGTGACCGTTGTTCTTCAATGATTGCCCCTGGTGCTTGCAGTGTCCTCCTTCGTGCCTGTTGAGTCCCGCGCCCCATGCGTTCTCGTCATTTATGCTCGCTGCTCGCGCGTATTCTTCTGCGCGATACCCGACTTAGACCACAAAGAGATCGTCGTGACCGCAACTTGCCGACCACACAGAGTTTTCTGTTCGCCGAGCTTGCTGCTCTTGATTCCTTTCCGAGCTCATCTCCTACCGAGCTCCTCTCTTGGTGAGTTCCTCTTCTGCCGAGCTCCTATGCCGAGCTCCTCTCCTGGTGAGTTCCTCTTCTGTTGAGCTCTTGTGCTGAGCTCCTGTACCGAGCTCCCTCCTATCGATCCCCTGCTTGCTAAGCTAGCTGCAGCCGCCCGGTCTTGTGCTGCTCACCCTGCTCCTCTGTGGCTGGTTCCTGTTGCCAACCAGTCATGAGAACACTCGCGGTTTCTTCCAGCCCGCGCAACGGTCTATCTTCTATTGCAGCTCACCCTCCCTCCAATGGTTTTTGCGGCCATCGATGCTCTGACCGCCCCTGTTCCCCCGTTGAAATCAACATTCTATAGGACGAACTCCGACACCTGCGGGAGCTGATTGCTTGCAACTCTGGCCCCGTTGCCTCCTCCTATGCCGGTCTCTCTAACTTTTCTCTTGTCTCCTCCTGGAGTATGGACTCCTAAGCGACCAATCATGTCTCTTCACAACAACCGTCTCGGTACTTGGATTCTCCTCCGTGTCCAAAGTTCATTACAGTGACAAATGACGACACCACTCCCGGTGCCGGCTCTGGCGATATGTTGCTCACCGCTTCTCTACCTCTCTGCTCCATTTTTCATGTCCCTGACTCTCAATTCAATATGCTCTCTGTCAGCCTCCTAACTTATGATTATGATTGCCTAATTACCTTTCCTTCCTCTTTTGTTGTTTTGCAGGATCCGCACACACAAAATATCATTGGTAAGGGGTGGATTTGCAATGGGCTCTACACTCTGGATCTTCCTTCCTCCACTTTCTCTTCCGTCAACTCCGCTGATTGACATCGACGTCTCGGTCATGCTCCTCTTCCCATTCTTCAGAAGGCTCTCCCCGATATATCTTTTTCCCCTTTTAACTGTGAATCATGTATCTATGTGAAACAACATCACTATGTTTTTCCTCCTCATTGTACTCGGAGCGCTGCTCCTTTTGATTTAGTACATTCCGATATTTGGGGTCTCTACAGAACCACTAGTATATCTAGTTATTGCTACTTTGTTACGTTTATTGATGATTATTCACACATGATTTGGTTATATATGACGCGTAATCGCTCTGAGCTTCTGTCCACTTTCCGGTCCTTTACTGCAGAAACCCAAACACTATTTACCCGTGCTATCTAAATTCTTCGCACTGATAATGCGCGCGAATACACTGACAAGCTTTCAAGGAATTCTGCACCTCGTTGGACATCATCCACCAAAGCTCCTGTGAACAAAATGACGTTGCTGAGCGGAAGAACCGCCACCCTCTCGAAGTTGCTCGGTCTCTTTTATTCCAGATGCAGGTCCCCACTACCTATTGGAATATCTCTATCTCCACTGCTTGTTATCTCATCAACCACATGCCCTCGCCCGTCCTCCAATTTGCGACCCCTTTCTCTCTCCTATTTCCCGTACACCCTCCATTTCCCCTGACCCCACGAGTCTTTGGCTGCGTTTGCTACGTTCACCATCTGGGTCCTCCCGTTGACAAGCTGGCCCCTCGTGCCACGCCCTACATGTTTGTTGGTATTCACGCACTCAGAAGGGCTATGTCTGTTACTCTCCCTCAACTCGGAAGCTGATCACGTCTGCTGATGTCACTTTCCCGGAAAATCAGCCTTTACATCAATCTGTCACCACGTCAAAGGTAACTCCTGATCTCCCACGTCCTCTTGTTCCTACCAATTTCCTTTACCACCTTTACTACCAACACCACATCCTGCCTCAGCTCCCCCTTTTTGTGTCTACTCTCTCCTCCATCCTCGATTCGGTGCCCGCGACAACTCCCATGTACTATTGGTACTCCGCAGACTGCTGATTTGACGACACCCTCCACAGCGCATCCGTTTTCAAATTATGTTTCCCTGCATCGTCTCTCCTCTGATTTGCGCAGGTTTTCCACCTCTCTATCGTCTATTTCCACTCCCTCTTATGTGCAGGAACCCTTCAACATCCTGGGTGGCGGGTGACAATGGATGAGGAAATGACTGCACTTTGGGTCAACCACACTTGAGACCTTGTTCCTCTTCCTCCTAATTAACATACTGTGAGCTGCAAGTGCTATTCACTGTGAAGCATTATTCGAATGGGACTGTTGATCGCCTCAAGGCCCGTCTTGTTGCCAGAGGTTTTACTCAACAACATGACCTTGAATATGAAGAGACCTTTTCTTCGGTGGCGAAACTCAACACCTTCCGTGCCCTACTCACTTGCCATTCATTGCCATTGGACGCTCCATCAGCTTGACATTAAAAACGCCTTCATGGCGATCTTGTGGAGACTGCGTACATGCAACAACCTCTTGGTTATATAACCACGAGGGAGTCCCCTGTCTGTCATCTGGAGAAATCTTTCTATGGCCTCAAACAGTCTCCACGGGCATGGTTTGAGAAGTTTTGTCAGGTGGTTTGTGAGTTTGACTTTACCCGAAGCTCGACAGATTTCTCCCTTTTTATTTGACAACGTTCATCTGTCACAATGATTCTTCTAATCTACGTTGATGACATCCTTATTAGTTTTTACTGGTGATGATCTTCCCGACATCACCCAAATCAAGCAACATCTCGCCTCTTATTTTCAAACTAAGGATTTGGGACGACTCCGCTACTTCATGGGAATGGAGGTAGCCCGACGACTTGGTCTTGTCTTGTCTCAGTTGAAGTATTGTCTCGATATACTTCATGATGCAGGCTACTCTGGATGTAAGTCTGTGGATACACCTATGGATGCAAATCATCAGCTCCACGCTCATGGCTCAGACTCTGATCAACTTCTCCCTAATCCGGAGTATTATCGCCGTCTTTTTGGCATGCTAATCTATCTTACTGTCACACGACCTGACATTTTCTTTGCGGTCGGTGTGGTTAGTCGCTTCATGCATACCCCTCGAGTCTCTTATCTTCAGGCCATTGAGTGTATTCTTCGATACTTGAAGAATGCTCCTTGACAAGGGCTGGTATACAAGCCCTCTACTTTTCTGTCTCTCATTGTATATTGTGATGCTGATTACGGTGGGTCCCTAGTCGATCGTCGTTCTACGAGCGGCTACTGCACATATTTTGGCGGGAACTTGGTTACTTGGCGAAACAAGAAGCAGACTGTGGTTGCTCGGTCTTCAGCTGAAGCGGAGTATCGCTCCATGACTGCCATCGTCTTAGAACTTACATAGCTAGAAAGTCTCCTCACTAATTTAGGTGTCAAACTTCCATCACCAGTTCTCTTTTGCGATAGTCAAACTGCTATTCACATCACCGAGAACCCTGTATTTCATGAGTATACAAAACATATTGAAGTTGTGATTGTCATTTTGTCCGGGAAAAGGTTCAACTTCGGAAACTGATTCTACGACACGTGCGAGATGCTGATCAAATCTCTGATATTCTCACTAAGGTCTTGTCTTGCTCACTATTTCAACAATTTCTCTCCAAGCTTGGCGCCTACGACTTGTACGCTCCAGCTTGCGGGGGAGTGTTATAAGAAATAAATAAAAAAACATGTATTTGGCCCATAATGTCTCTCTTCTCTAGCTCCTCCTTTAGTCCCACATCTTGAGTTTGTATTTAGCTCTCTCTCTCGCTTTCTATAAATGGAGACCCGTTGTACAATGTATGCAAGGGAAAATGATTATGAGAATAATAAAATATTGGCCCATTTTATTCTCAATTTCTACACAGTAAACACTTTTCCTCGGTATTCCTTGATCGTTCAAAATAGGTTGACTTAATAGACCGTTCTTTATCCTTCAACGCCACCTTAACATGGTCTACACTCCAAGCTGTAACGGTATTAAAGCCATACATGGCTGACTCGAGTTAGAAATGGGAAAAGTAGAATAGGAATGAGGTGACTTGAGTTAGATATGTGAAGCATAAAAGAGAAAATTCAAAGAAATGTACGCATTTCATGAAGAACTTATCTTCAAGGCTGGTTAGATTGGATTTTCCTTAGTTTGATGGCAATGAAGATCCTACGAGCTTGGTGTGTAGAGCGAAGCAGTCTTTTTTACTATCATCAAACTTTAGATGATGGATTTTCATCTTTAATACCAACTATTAAAGGATGACCCGGAAATAATCTGCTAGCAGATTTTTAAAGGACTCAATCCAAAGATTTAACTTTTATATATATAAGAAACAGTGCCCGTGGGCCCCCCGCGCGGCCGCACCAGTACCTCGGCCTCGACAGTGTCCCGGTCCGAAGGCACTCCTGACGCGCGCAGCCCTTCTAAGCCCGTCGCTTGATTTCCTAATGTGCACGGGGGGCTGTGAGCGGCGGGGGTGCCGTTGTGTCGGGACACTATCGCGGCCGGGGTACTGGTGCGGCCGCATAGGCGCCTCCCATGCTCTCTCTGGTATTATTAAAATGTATTAGTTATTAGTTCATTTATCAAAAATAAAAGATGCGGCTATAAATACTTAGAAAGTAAAAAAAAATTAATTTAGAGAAAGTAATAAAAATTATATTTGGAAATATTTATTTATAACTAAAATGTACTATTGAAGACGTGAAGTGAAATATTAAACGAAGCAGCTTCATGTGCAACCCAATAATATTATGTTATTGTTAGAAAGACCCATATAAGAGGCCCAGTTATTTTGGCCTTTTTAATGTATTCCTCCTTCTTTAGTCCCACATTGTGCATAAGATTTTTTCTCCTCTCTCTCTCTCTTATAAATATGTATTCACTCCTTGTATTTAATACATGAAATATACAAGCTCAAGCTTTTTCTACATGGTATCAGAGCCATCGGTCCGAATTTGCGGTCCCCAAAATTTATGACCGCACACCTCTTTTTTTTCTCTCTGACCGCCCGACCTTGCAGTCTGTTTTTTCTGAGATCGCAGACCACTGCGTACTCTGGACTCTCCTTCACGCCTCCTCTCTTCTCCTGCTCTCTTATAGCCCTCCTCTCTGTCAAGTGGGTCCCGCCCATCTCTTCGAGCTCACCTCCCGCAACCTTTGTCTACCGGAGACCGCGCTCCTCCTGCAATCTCCTCTGCAGAAGCCTGCGATCTCGTCCGAAGCCAGAGCGATCTCCTTCGGAGTTCCTCTCCACAGAAGCCAGCGGCCTCCTCCGCGATCTCCAGCGACCTCGTGCCAGCGGCCTCCTCCGCGATCTCGTGCAAGCTCCCTTCAGCGATCTCGTGCCAGCGGCCTCCTCCGCGATCTCGTGCGAGTTCCCTTCAGCGGTCTCCTCCGGAGTCGCTGCGGTCTCCTCCCCTTCTCGCGCGGTCTGCGCCTCCTGCGGTCTCGACGTTGCCATACTCAGCCGCTGCGACCTCTCCAGCCGCCGCCTTCTCCCGCGGTCTCCAACCCGCTGCGAGCTTCTCTAGCGATCTCGTGCGGTCTGCCTCCTCGAGTAGCTCGTGCGATCTCTCACGCGACCTCCTCTAGCAGCTACGCATCTAGCGGTCTGTCTGCAGGTCGTGCGGCTTCTTTCAGTCGGCCAGGCAGCCTCCTATTCGTGCGGCCTCCGGTTAATGCGAGATGCCTTCCTCGGTTGATTCAACTGAGCTGCCTGCCCCTTCTCCCGCAGCCCGTCTGAACTCCTCGTCCGACCTCCGGGACGAGCTACGGATAACCACTATCTCCCTCTCCGGGAAGAAAAATTTCATTCAGTGGGTGCACTCGGTTCGACGGGTTCTTCAGTCCAAGGGCCTTCTACAACATCTCACTCAGGCCACTCCATCACCTCCTACGGAGGATTGGCTCCGGAATGACGGTCACGTTCAAACTTGGCTTCTCAACTCTCTGGATGCTGAGCCATATCAAATGGCCATGTATCATGAGACTGCCAAAGCTATGTGGGATGAGCTCCATTCATTATACTCAGGCAAGGACAGCCTCCAACATCTCTACGACATCATCACCGATCTTCAGGCTTTAGATGCGGCCGGGGCTGCCGACATGACCTCGTTTGTTGCTCGGGCCAAGACTCTGGCTGAAGCCTGGATCCAACATCAGCCTTCTACGAATGATCCCGCTGCTCAACGGGCTCAGAAGGAAGCTATCTGCATAGCTATGATCATGGCCCGTGTTCCACCACACCTGCAAAGCATTCGGGCTCAAGTTCTTGCCTCAACCACTACTCCTCTCTCAGATGTGTGCTCCATGCTCCTCCGAGTCTCCGCACCTCCGGATGCTCCTCCACCACCCTCCCCAGCCCTTCTCCAGCGGACAACTGCCCCTTACTTTCCCTACCTCCTTCTGCTCGTGGTGGACGCTCGGGCTCTAGGGGAAGGGGGCGCGGTGGTCGATCTCGACCAAAATGTACCTTCTGTGGGCGAGACGGACATTTTGAGGCCACCTGCTACCAGAAAAATGTGCATCCTCCCCGTCCAACTGCAGCCCTTGCTGATGACAGCTCCTCTGCCTCCCGCGCTGATCTTGAGGCGCTCCGCCTACAGCTCCAGCAGCTTCAAGGGCAGATGTCCTCCTCTGCCTCCGTCGCCTCCGTCTCCAATGCAGGTATCACATGTCTCTCCACTAATCCAAGTTGGATAGTGGACTCGGGTGCCACTCATCACATCACCTCGCTACGCCTACCCAAGTACTCGGCTACTCCTCATCCGAAGTGTATCACTGTGGCGAATGGGGCGACTGTTCCTGTCTCCGGCTCGGCTGACTTATTTCTTAACTCCTCCCTCTCTCTTCGCTCGGCTCTTCATGTCCCGTGCTCCTCGTTCAATTTGCTTTCTGTTAGCCGTCTTACTACTGATCTCGATTGCTCCGTCATATTTACATCCTCTTCTTTTCTGATACAGGATCGGCGGACGCGGACTACCATTGGTAAGGGGCACCTGCGTAACGGGCTCTACTTTCTCGACGACTATCCCACTGCTCTCTCCTCTGTCTCCTCTGCTGATTGGCATCGACGTCTTGGACATGCCCCGCTTCCAGTCCTCCAGAAGGCACTTCCCGATGTATCTCGTCCTGCTTTCCAGTGTGATTCATGTATTTTTGGTAAACAACCACGTTCATCTTTTCCAGCACATTGTACTCGGAGCTCTGCTCCTTTTGATTTACTGCATTCTGATGTGTGGGGTCCCTATAAAGTTACTAGTATTTCTGGTTATCGATACTTTATTACGTTTATTGATGATTTATTCTAGAACAACGTGGCTATACTTACTACGCGATCGTTCCGAGCTCCCTCGTGTTTTTTAGGCCTTTATCCTTGAAACCCGCACGCAATTCTCAACTACTATCAAAACGCTACGCACAGACAATGCTCGCGAATACACCAACAATGATTTTGCCAATTTATGCTCTGAATTCGGGATTATTCACCAGACTTCATGTCCCTACACCCCACAGCAAAATGGTGTTGCCGAACGAAAGAACCAGCACTTGCTTGATGTTGCCCGTTCTCTCATGCTTCACATGAACGTTCCCAAAGTCTACTGGAACTTTGCGGTCTCCACTGCGTGCTTCCTTATTAACTGTCTTCCCTCCTCTGTCCTCCACCACGCCACTCCGTTCAGTCTTCTCTTTCCCTCTACTCCGGCTTTCCCTCTCACACCTCGCTTCTTCGGATGTACATGCTATGTCCACATCACGGGATCGTCCATGTATAAGCTGGATCCTAGGGTGTCCAAACATATATTTGTCGGCTATTCACGTACTCAAAAAGGCTACGTCTGCTATAATCCTACCGCCCGCAAAATCTCGATTTCGGCTGATGTTACCTTCCGGGAGAATCAGCCTTTCTTCTCTGATCCGGTACCCAGCTCTGAACCTCCACCTCTTCCGCAGTCCATCATGAGACCTGTCGTCCCTATTAACATACCTCCGCCACCAGTTTGTCTCGCACCACATCCTGCTCCTGGTCCATCTCGGCCACAACTTATCCATGTCTACACTCGTCGCACTCCTCCGCCCGTTGCTCCTACGCAGTCGGCCTCCACCTCGGGTACTCCGCGCCCTGTTGCTCCGGTAACAGATTCCACCGCTCATCCTATGGCGAACCATCTTTCCCTACATCGTCTCTCACCTCCTCTTAAAACTCTTGCTACTTCATTATCCTCTGTTTCTATTCCTAACTCTGTGCAGGAGGCTCTCCAACATCCTGGCTGGCGTGCTGCCATGGAGGAGGAAATGACTGCTCTCTGGGCCAACCAGACATGGACTCTCGTACCCCGGCCTCCGGGTCAAAAACCGGTTGGGTGCAAATGGGTCTATGTCATCAAACATGCTCCCGATGGAACAATTGACAGGCTCAAAGCACGCTTGGTCGCTCGTGGCTACACCCAACAACAAGGCATTGACTACGAAGAAACTTTCTCTCCCGTGGCCAAACTTAACACGGTTCATGTACTTATCTCTGTGGTTGTACATCGTCAATGGCCCTTACTTCAACTGGATGTGAAAAATGCATTTCTGAACGGTGACCTCCACGAAACTGTTTTCATGGAGCAACCTCCCGAGTTTGAGACCACGGGGGATTCTATGATATGTCATCTTTTAAAGTCATTGTATGGTCTCAAACAATCCCCTCGGAACTGGTTTGACAAGTTCAGCAAGGCTCTTCGCGAAATTGGCTTTACTCGGAGCTCGGCAGACTTCTCGCTGTTCACTCGCCACCGGTCCACAAGGACTGTTCTTCTGTTAGTCTACGTGGATGACATCATAATCACAGGAGATGACTCAAACGGAATCCAAGCGGTCAAACAACATCTTGGCTCTGCATTTCAAACAAAAGATCTGAGGCACCTTCACTACTTCCTAGGTCTGGAGATCGCCAGACGACCGGATGGTCTTGTCCTTTCTCAGCGAAAATACTGCCTCGATCTTCTTCAGGATGCGGGCTACTCTCCGATCTCCTGTTACAGAATCCAGAATACTATCGCTGCCTGGTTGGAAAATTAATCTACCTAACGGTAACAAGACCAGACATCTCCTTCGCTGTTGGTATTGTCAGTCGGTATATGCATGCCCCTCGGGGCTCTCATCTTCAGGCTGTTGAACGAATCCTCCGATACCTTAAAACAGCCCCCGGTCAAGGACTAGTTTACAAAACCTCATCATCAACTCCAACACTAGTGGCATACTCTGATGCTGATTATGCTGGGTCCATTGATGATCGTCGATCAACCAGTGGTTTTTGCACGTACTTCGGAGGACACTTGATCACCTGGCGAAGCAAGAAACAAGCGGTAGTTGCGCGTTCCTCAGCTGAAGCAGAATACCGGGCAATGGCATCTGTGGTTTCAAAACTTATTTGGCTGGAAAGCCTCCTTACGGATCTTGGTATAAGGCTTCCCTCACCTGCTCTCCTCTTCTGTGATAGTCAAGCTGCTATACATATTGCTAAAAACCCGGTCTTCCATGAAAGAACAAAACATATTAAGGTAGACTGTCATTTCATCCGGGAGAAAGTTCAAATGAAGAAGCTTGATCTGAAGCATGTTCCTGGTACTGAACAGGTTGCAGATGTCCTCACAAAGGCCCTGTCCAGTACGCTCTTCAATCAGTGCCTATCCAAGCTCGGCGCCTACGATTTGTACGCTCCAGCTTGCGGGGGAGTGTTAGAAAGACCCATATAAGAGGCCCAATTATTTTGGCCTTTTTAATGTATTCCTCCTTTAGTCCCACATTGTGTATATGATTTTTTCTCCTCTCTCTCTCTCTCTTATAAATATGTATTCACTCCTTGTATTTGATACATGAAATATACAAGCTCAAGCTTTTTCTACAGTTGTTTATAAAAAAATTCTGAATTTTAGCTTTGTACTGTAATGCATTTAATCTTACCCAAAGCTTTAGCCACCTGCAGCACACCCATAGTATCACATGTGAATGATGGGCACGCTTTTTATTGTTCAAGTACGGTTGAAATGATGGAGATCGATTGCGTCACATTTGAGAGACTTACAAGGTCAACATTTTGGATCATCAGATGGACGATAGAAGTCCGTGATCGCGTCGGGCTCATTTTTCTGCATTTTTCATGTATATGTTTTTAATTTTGGATGTATATTTTGGGAATTAGGTCAAGTAATCCGATTGGTTGTTTTGAGCCATCAAATCACCTAACCTAATCTCCCCTATATTATGCCTCGACCGATTAGGGCAAAGGGATCGAGAGATTAGGTTTCGAAAGAAGACCCGCTCGGTCACGGGAGGTGTCGACTCCTCCCCCTCTCGATGCTATTGTTTCTAGATCACACGGTCATATACATAAACACAACACTGCCACGGTCGCTGAATAACAATTGTTTTCGAATTACTTTCGCGCCATTGAATCCACTAGAGGGTCAAATCAACGGCCGCCTCCATAGGTCTTTCATTAAGAATAGCTAAATAACCCCAAATCCCCAAGTTACCATCTTATGAACTCCAAATCCCGTGATTATTAATCCTTTGGCATAATAATGATACACTCATGGTCACCGGACAACAATCGGTTTGTAATCGCCTCACATGGAATCCACAAAAGGGCCAAATCGACTGCTGCAATCATAGGACACTCACCATGAGTAGCTAGATAACCCCAAAACCCAGCATACAATATGACATCTTCGTCGGAGTGATTCTCCGACACACATAATAGGTTAAGCTTAAATGCAAAGTCATATCAACATCACGTCATCACCGATTCGGGACTATGACCACGGGTAGGTTTCACACAAAATGTCTAAATCCGCAACGATCACCTGATCTCTAATGCAATCTCATGACTGAGACGCAATTCCACGCCCCGGGGTTCTAGCGAACAAAAAAAGTTCATACCCTCCACTAATTAGTGGAGGAGACACTCTTATGCAAGAATAACAAGAGGAAATGAAAATATAACATCCTAAAACGAGGAGAAACATCGTTACCTTCGTCCCTTCCTTTCTGACCATGGAAGCCTCAAGAAAGTAAGTGGAGGAGAAGGGTGGAGCGATTTCCTACGCGTTGACAGAGACGAATCATCGATCGGATCTCTCTAGCTCCGGCGACACCTTCCTCCAAGCTCTCTCTCCTCTCTTTCTAAACCTTGGAAAGGGAGAGCCTAAAGAGTCAAATGAACCTTATTTTCAGCCCTAAAGTGTTCAAAGTGAAGTTAGGGTTGATCCCAAGCCCTTGGATAAAGAATCCCCCCATCAAACGGCTCAAATTTTGTCAAAATAAACATTTACGACCCGTACACGGCCTCTCACATGGTCGTGTACGTCTCGAGATAAAAATAGGCACACAACTTGATTTCTGGGGTTGGACACGCCCTAGAACATGGCCTGGACAAGCCGTGTCATAGGCCGTGTCCACTGACATGACCTCTTCTAGGCTGTGTCCACCGACATGGCCAGCATCATGACTTTCATCAAGCCGTGTCACAAGCTGTGTCGGGCTCAGGATGTTTTTCTGGAAGGCTTCAGCTCCAAGGATTCTACACGATCGGACATGACCGCATGTCTACCCGTGTAGAGTGAGAAACCCCTCCAAATGACCTCTAAACACCCCACAAACGACCACGAACTTGTAAGAACCTATTCTAACCCTCAAGGGTCCCTCAAAGCCACTATTGAAGGGAAAATTGGAGCGTCACACGACCTAACATGTTTGAGTCTAAGAAAGAATTCGTAACCATGTCTCATGGTGTTAATCTCTCTAAAACTCAGTGTCCCAAATCTCACAAAGATATGTGTACAACCCGTATTCGACGAGGTGGGCCCAAGCCTGAACATAGGCCCTAGGGCTCCAAAAGGTGGGCCATAGACCTAGAAGCATTCATCCCCAGAGACAACTGGAGTTCATCTAGAGCTCTCCCACTTTCCTGAGCAGCTTGCCCGCGAGCTTAGAAGGGTGGAAGTTCGGCTCGCCTATGAGCTCGCCAGGCTGAGATTTGGCTTGCCTCCTTGCCCATGAAACAACCACTTGCCGAACCTACTAGAAGCTCCTTTCGGGCTTGCGGGCGAGCTCGCCGTGTAGAAGCTCATCTCACCAGTGAGCTCACAAGATAAGGACCCGACATAGGCGACCTCGCCTAAGATGACCCCGGCCAGCTTGCCTCCTCCAACGTTCTCCAGAGAACAGGTCGGCTACGCCTAGGTTCCAGGTACCCAGTATCTCAAGAAGGCGGGTGCGGCTATTCGCAAACCATGTACCCCCTGGATTGCCTATAAATAGGACCCCAAGGCAAAAGTTGAAGGCACATTGACCCCCCCAAGGTTCCCTTCAGACAAGTCCGTGCCTTCCTTGTGCCGATCTCAGCCTTGGTTTGGGTGAGGAAGTTCCTATAAACTTCCGGGTACGTTGCGGGACCTCCTCGCCGCAGCACTCGGGTCCTGTTTATAGGCAGTTCAGGATCAACTCTAACTCTCCAGCTTCTTCTAGTTGTAATTTGCTCGGGTCGACCGCTAGAAAAGTAGTCTTTGGTCACACCATTGGTCAGAACATTTGCGAACCGAATTTTTTGGTTCCAACACTTTGGTGCGGTGAGCGTGGACCACGATCGAAGGAAGAACCTATAGTGCGAGGTTTAATGACAAACGAAGACGAGAGGGAGTCGGAGATCGACAATCAACGAGCTCCAAGTGAGTTCGTCACAAAAGCTGACCTCGTGGAGTTCAGGCAAGGAATGATGGAGACGCTGCGAGTTCTCCTGACTCCAGGTGCCGAGGTCGCAGTAGCCTCGCCTCCAGTCGCCACTTCGGCATGGGCTGTCGAACCTTCCAGGTGGTATGGTAAGGGGTCGCCGTTTCATCGGAGGAGCGACCTCTGTTCGACCGGAGCAAGTGCATCACCCCGCGATCTCTTCGCTTCCGCGAGGACGATTCAGCTTGCTAGCGACAAGCTCGACAAACTGGGTCGGCAAGCCCATTTTGTGAGGTGTTGAGCGTGCCCGTTCCAGAGAGTTTTCACGAGCCTATGCTCAGTTACTATATGGAGAAAGATGACCCCATCCAACATATACAATGGTTCGACGATGTTGTTTCAATTCGAACGATGACTGGCGCTTTCAAGTGCAGGTTTTTCTCTATCACCTTTAAAGGGAAGGCAAGAGATTGGTTCCACTAGTTGCTGGCATGCTCAATCTACTTCTTCGAAGATCTGCACCGAAGGCTGATGTTGCGCTTAGCGACGCCGAAAAAGAGAAAGAAGGGAACAACTGCCCTCTTTCTCCTCAAGCAAGAACCCAACGAGTCGTTGGGGTACTACATTGATCGTTTCTAGGAGATCCTGCAAATTCAGGGAGTGGATAGCTACACCCTCCAGCTAGCGCTCACGCTGGCTTGCATGAAGTTTTGTTCAAAATGGAGGTGGACCGAGATCCTCCCATCTATTTTGAAGATCTGATCGACCGCGCATGGCGGTTCATCCAGGCGGAAGCCAACAACAAGAATTTCTTAGTCCCGCTTACGGGGTTGACTAAGTCGGATGAGTCGAGGGCCCTTGGAGGAGGCAGGAAGCAGGAAGAGGCCCGCAGGCAGGCAGAGAGTTCAGGATGCCGGGAGCTATTTCGGAGCGTACAAAACCCTCTAGGAGGTTCCATGCCCCTATGAATAGACCTTCTTGGAGGCCGGCTGGAGTAGGGCCTTGTCCGTTCAGACCCGGTCCGCATCGTTCCTTCGAGCACCAGACTCGTTTCAATGCCCTAGAGAGACGTCAGGTGGCCAGGAGACCCGACAGATCTCCGCCTTGGGAGGCTTTGTCGATCAATCACCACTCCCACAATTAGCGAGGGGACTTCCGGTTTGGGAGCCACAAGGTGGGAATGCAGTTCTCTACTGCGATTTCCATCAGGAGGAAGGGCATGCCAACTCGGTATGCCAGGAATTTTTGGAGATGAGAAGAATGACCAGAGGAGCCGTGAGAGCCCTAGGAGCGGGGCAGGAAGATCAACAACAAGAGGCGGCGGTCGGGGGCATGCTAGCCTCGCCCCCGCTCAAGGAAGATGCGAAGAACGAGTTGATGCTGGGACTCGAGGAGGTATCAACTCCATCCACGGAGGAGTGAGGGTGGAGGCCTCGTGCAAGGGGAGTCTTCACATCATCTACAGGAGGAGCGTCGCTTCGACGTCTCAAAGCCCACCTCGATTAGGAAATCACATTCTCGGTGGAGGTTATGCCAGAGAACGAGGATCCGTTCTACGACGCCCTCGTCGTCCAAGCAGTGATCGAGAACTTCACGGTTGCTTGAATCATAATAGACAATGAGAGCTCGGTCAACACCGTCTTCAAGAAGGCGTTTGACGCTACGGCAGTGGAGACCAAGAGAGTGACGACCTCGGATGGACTGCTGTTCGGCTTCTCAGGGGAGCAGAAGGAAGTGGAAGGGGGTGAAGCTGTTAGTGACCCTTGGGGGCACCTCAAAGAACTGCCGATTCGTCATTGTGGATGCGTCAAGAAGTTACAATGCAATCTTCGGGAGTCTGCTTATTAACGCCTTCCAATCTGTGCTCTTCTCATTCTATCAGTGCCTGAAACATAGTCAGGGAGGGGTGCATATTGAGATCAGGAGCGATCCAAAAATGGCTTGGTAGTGCTATCTGCATGCCTTCAATACCATCGGCTGCATGGAAGACGCAGAGGAGGTCGATAGGGTGCTGGAAGGGATGACACACCTAGAAGTGGTTGAGGAGGTGCAGGAGGTGGAAGTGGTTGATGTGGGCGGGAAGCCTGGAAGCGTGAAGATCAGCAAGGAGCTGACGGAGGACCAGCAGAGGATCGTGGCGTCTCTTCAAGCTAACGTCGACATCTTCACAGGGAGCGCCACCGATATGCCTGGCATTGATGCCGATGTGACATGTCATCGCCTCAACCTCGATCCGAAGGTTTGCCCGCTTCGACAGAAGAAGAGGGAGATCGATACCTCTTTGAACGAGCCCATCCGTGAAGAGGTGTAGAAGCCTAGAAGCAGGTTTGTTTCAGAGATCCAGTATCCTAGCCGAGTCGGTAAAAAAGACAGGAGGGAAGTGACGAATGTGTGTTGATTTTTTTTAATTAAATAAAGCCTGCCATAAGGATTGTTATTCTTTGCCTCGAATCAACGCGATGGTTGACTCAGTCGTCGCTTTTCCTGTTATGAGTTTTCTCGATGCATTTTTCAGGATATCATCAGATCCAGATGCACCCCCTGACGTCAAGGATTTCTCCTTCATAACCAACGAAGGGTGCTACTCCTACAAGATGATGTCGTTCGTTTTGAAGAATGCTGGAGCAACTTAATAGAGGGTGATGGTTCAAGTCTTCAAAGACTAGAAGGGGGAGAAATTTGAAGGTCTACGCCGACAACCTCATGATCAAGATCAAAAGCATCCCTGAGCGTCTTGGGGATTTGGAAGGACATTCTCGACGTTAAGGAAGTACAAGGTGAGACTCTACCCCGCCAAATGCGTCTTTAGGACGAGAAGGGGAATGTTCTTGGGACATCTCCTTACCCCAGTAGGGGTGGAGCCATATCCAGATAAGGTGAAGGCTATCGTGGAGATGATCTCTCCCAGAAACACTAAGGAGGTGCAACGGCTCACCGGGAGGCTCGCCGGTCTGAGCCGATTCTTGTCCACAGCTGTGGAGAAGTGTTCCCCTTTCTTTAGAACCCTTCACAACAATCAAAGGTTCGAATGGACTACCGAGTGCGAGTCGGCATTCTAGGCCCTCAAGCAGTAGTTGATAAGTGCCCCTCTGCTTCTGGGACCTCGCGAAAGAGAGGATCTCTTTCTTTATCTAGGAGTCGGAGCTGAGACAGTTAGCCCGATCCTTGTCAGAGAGGAAGGGAAGCGTCAGTTGCCGTTCTACTACGCGAGTAGGGTCCTCCGAAAGGATGAGTTACGTTATCCAACCTTGGAGAAGCTAGCTTTCGCTCTCATCATCTCGACAAGGAGGCTAAGGCCCTACTTCCAGGCCCACACCATCATGGTGGTGATGGATCACCCCCTGAGAATTGTTTTGAAAAAAATGGAGCATTCAGGTCGGCTTGCTAAGTGGTTTGTTGAGCTTAGCGAGCTCAACATAGTATATGTGCCGCGAATGACCATCAAGGCGCAAGCCGTTACATACTTTTTGGCGGACTTCTCCACGGATGGAGCAGCAGAGGAGAAGGTAGAAAAATTTGTCATATGGAAAATGTTCGTGGATAGAGCGTCTGGAAAGGACTCCTTCAGAGTGGGGATCGTCTTGGTGAGTCCATATGGAACAAGGATCGAGCAAGCAGTGAAGATCCTCTTCCCGGTCACGAACAATCAGGCCGAGTATAAGGAAGTCTTTGCTAGTCTTCGCCTGGCGAAGGAGCTGGGAGTTCATGACATCCGAGCTCACACGAATTCGTTGGTAGTGACGTCTCAGATTCGTAGGGAGTTCGAGGCCAATGATCCCGTTCTGCAGCAGTATCTCCTGAAGGTTAAAGGACTGATTAACACATTCAAGTCATTCTTTGTGCAGCATGTTTCGAGGGAGATTAACGTAGCGAACCGACTAGCCAAGTATGGTCCTAGTGCGGAAGACACCCTAACCGAGTTGTTCATGCCATCCATTGAAGAAGGGGAGTTAATGGAGATCGAGCAATATCCCTCGTGGATAGATCCTTTCATCACCTATCTCACCACTGGGAAACTCCCCGAAGCGGTGGAAGACCAGCGACACTTTCGGTACAAATCGGCCTACTATTTGCTACACGACGGAGGCTTGTATCAGAGGACTGTCTATGGTCCTTTGGCTCAGTGTCTCTCGGAGGCCGAGGTTCCTCAAGTTCTGGAGGAGATACACTCCGGCGAGTGCGACAGTCACTCGGGGGGGGGGGGGGGGGGGGGTCGTGCGCTAGAGAAGAGGATCTTGAGGCAGGGATACTTTTAGCCAACCATTCAAAAGAATGCGAGAGCTTCGCTCGACGATGTCGAAATTGTATGCTCTACGCTCACTTGCAGTTGCAGCTGGCTCAGTGGCTACTACCACATCCCCATGACCATTCACCATCTGGGGAATGGACCTGATGAAACCTTTCCCTCAGCTAGTGGTCAACGCCGATTCATCTTGGTGATGATTGACTACTTTACAAAGTGGATTGAGGCAATGCCTTGGCGAAGACCACGTCTCGGGTGATGAGAAGAGGCAATCTTATTCTATCACACAAGCATAAGCTATTCATATTATTCTTTATCAAAATATTACTTAATAATATACCTGTAAACTTAGTATTAATACACAATGAATCCATACCCCGTGAACATAAAGAGCTAATTATTACAACTTTTATTATCATAAAACACGTTTTACAAACATAAGCTTACAATACTTAATTAAACGTTATTACAACTTACAACTTGACCCGTAGGCCACAAAACTTTTAACATAATATACATACTTCCGCTTGGGGTCTTGGAATGGTTATATCATCTGGAACTTCAGGGACACCTCCTAAGCCCTGAAAAAAATGGTAGAATGAAAGGGTGAGTATAACACATACCCAGTGAGAAATTCTTCTTATTCTAACTTCTATAATATTTTAGGATTGCGTCTTCATATTTAGTTCTTCTTAATTTTACATTAAGTTTTTCTTTTTCCCTTTTATTGGATTCTTACTTGCAATTTATAACTTAAATATTTCTTAAAACATTTCTCACAACTTCATTCCTGGTGAAATATCTTAGAAGTAAAAACCAAAATTTAACCCTTGCGATTAAATGAGAGCTCTATTATCTTTAGCATGATTTCTAAACTATGGTAAGATGACCCTTACCTCTTTGCTGGGCATTAATTATGGTGGGTAAAAGTCTCATTGCCCGAGGGTTTAACCCCTCTTGAAGAGCCATAACATGCTATGAACTATGGTGGAACCCCACCTAACTTTGACATGGTATAACCATGTCCTTATGGATTTACTTCTAAGTGCCTTCACCGGTAAGCTTACCTTATACTTAAACATTTTTTTTAATATTTAATCGCATTTAAGAGACTATTTGCTGATTTCTCATTATAGCGTAATCAAAAAGAGTCTTTGAAGGCTCTTTAACAATTTACATAACATTTGTATTGTTGGTTGTCCTTTTTATATTTTATGTAATTATCAAAAATATGATTTTAAGGTGTTTTTGAGGTTCATAAAACTTCCAACAACAATAAAGGTTTCTGGTTGGGTTTTAAATGCATGGTTACTCCATAATAAATTGTTACCATTGTTGGTTGGCCTTCAGAATATGCATTTAACACTTCAATATTTATGTATAATGGGTTTTTAAGACTTAGAAACTCCCAAACTGCAATATGGTTGCTATTTGGCTTTCGTATTGTAGGAAATTTACTTTTAGCAATATATTTCAAGCTTGGGAAATTACCAAACAGCAATAGTGTTTGCTGATTTGGACTTTAAACGTATATATAATTTATAATATTTCGGTCCTTTATGTGTTATTTGAGTACAAACAACACTATATATGGTCGGTTAACTTTTGTAACCGAATATTTCACTTTGATAATACGTTTAATGTGTTTTTAAGATTTGAAATACTTCCAAACAGCAATATAAGTTGCTGGTTGGTCTTTGAATTTCTTGAATATCGTATTAGATGAGTTCTCTAACACTTAAGAAATTCCCAATATTTCTTTCTAAACATTTTAACTATTATAAACAAGCATTCCAATAATTAAGAAGAGACTTTAACATCAATCTAACATTTCATGACATGTTCCTTTAAATAAAAGAATTTATAATGACATGTATATAGAAATAAATAAAAGTCAATATATTTGATGTTCACTTTCATGCTTTTTATCCAAGAAATCACAACCCTAAAATAGAACATGACATTTCAAAAATACTCTCTATCATATGGGAATCAACACTATAGAAGCAAGGACTTATCAACTTTAGGTTTCATATAAGTTCCTAAACACATTTTAGAAATTATGGCAAATAATTCTATATCTCATATTATGAATCAAACATAAAAGAATAAAGTGAGGAAAACCTTCATGATTTCACTAGATTTAAGTTTCATATAGGTTCCTAAAATACTTAGAAATTTGGGCAAGAAGAGAATCTCACCTCATTAGCCATGGAGGTCTTCCCTCTCCTTGCATAAGCCCTAGAGTCCATGGAAGAAATCTTTGATGCAAGAGTAAAACAAAGAGGATTCGGAATAGTGCTAGGGCAAGAAGGGGGTTCACTGTTTTTTGAGTAAAGAAACCTGCCAAGGAGGAGATGGATGCCTTAAAATGTCATAGAGGGCTGGAGCTAGTCGGCCGCCGCTTCTGCAAGTGCTTCCAGGCGTCGTCGAGCAGGAACGAGCTCACGGGAAGCTCTCCACGCTAGCGCCGCACGCGGGGAAGGTGTCGTCTCCCTGTACTCTTGCGTGGCTTGCTGTAGGCGTGAACCGACGGGAATGAATGCTTGGACCGGCTGGGGTTGGTTAATAAAGAGAGGGGGAAAATCTTAATTCTTAATTATTTACTCCTCTTTACATCATTTTGTTTACCTCACCCAATTCTTATTTACATTACTTAAATAAAACAAATTTCTTAATGAAATTGAAATTCATTATATGTTTTGGTCTATTCTTTATCTTTTATCTAACTATTATATGTAACACTAAAGTTCTAAAATCGACTGTTAAATTTAATTTCGTACAATTTCTCAATAAAATACTTTTATCATAATTTATACCTGTCGTTTTCATCTTATGATGGATTAATATATAATAAATTAATACATATATGACTTACCTGATGTGACGTTATTTTCAGGATGTCACAAATCTCCCCTCCTTACTGAAATTTTCGTCCTCTCGAAAATTAAGTTTCAAAGTCTTCAAAAAGGGAAGGATAGTCCCTTCTCATAACATCTTCTTTCTCCCAAGTTGCTTCCTGTGGAGTTCTGCCATTCCACCAAACTTTAACATAATTTACTATTCTGTTCCGCAACTGTTTACTGCGTTGATCGATAATCTTCATTGGTCGAGTTGGACTGGATAAATCTGCATCCACTTGTACTTTTGAGATTGGTACAATCTTATCTGGATCTGATATAGATTTTCTGAGTGCGGAGACATGAAATACATTATGCAATCCACTCAATTCTTCAGGCAATGCAAGTTTATATGCTACTGGCCCAATTTTTTCTATAACTTTAAAAGGATCTACAAAGCGGGGGGCTCAATTTACCTAGCCTTTTTATTCTGGTTGCACCGCGAAATGGTTTGATCTTTAAGCAGACTTCATCTCCTATTAAAAACTCCACTTTTCTATGCTTGACATCATAATATTTTCTGTCTGTCTTGTGCTGTTTTTAGCCTTTCTTGAATAATTTTCAAATTTTTACTAATGTCATCCGCAAATGATCTGTCCATCAAAACTGTATCTTCTCTTTCTCCCCATCGCAAAGGTGTTTTGCATCTTCTTCCATAAAGTGCTTCAAAAGGAGCCATTTTGATACTTGATTGGAAACTATTGTTATAAGAAAACTCTATTAAATGGAGGTGATCTTCCCATGACCCTCCAAAGTGAAAGACACACATCCTCAAAAGATCTTCTAAGATTTGGATAGTCCTCTCTGATTGATCTTCTGTCTGTGGATGAAAGGCTGTGTTATAATTTAATTTAGTACCCACGAGTTTATGGATTAGTCTCCATTCTTTTCCAGTAAATCTCTTATCTCTATCTGACACAATTGTTTTCGGAACTCCATGAAGTCTAAAAATTTCTCGTATGTATTGTGGTGGTAAAACTTCTCCTGAATCAGTGCGTTTGGTTGGCAAGAAGTGTACTGATTTTGTGAGTCTGTCAACAATCACCCAAATAGAATCATGTCCTTTATAATTTCTTGGTAAACCATGCATAAAATCCTTTGCTATATCATCCCATTTTCACTCAGGAATGGGTAACGATTGTAATAACCACCGGGCCTTTTATGTTCTCCTTTAACAACTTGGCATGTATGGCACTTGGCGATAAATTGAATGATATCATTTTTCATATGAGGCCACCAAAAACGTTGTTTCAAATCTTGATACATTTTCGTGCTTCCGGGATGAATTGAGTATCCTGACTGATGTGATTCCTGCAAAATTTTCTTCCGAATTTCCCACACTTATGGAACACAAACTCGTCCTTTAAAGATGACGAGTCCATCCCCATAAAAGAAATCTTTTGATTTTCCTTCATTAAAAAGTTTGATCATCTTCAATAATAATGTATCAGTACTAGTTGCTGATTTGATTTGGTCTTTAATCGTGTACTATATTTCCATATAGTAACATATAGCTTTGTCTACTTCTTCCGTTGAGCGGACTACAACTATTTCAAGTTTCTCAAGTTCAACTAATAAGTCCTTTTGTTGAGTAATTATCCAGGAATCTGTGGCTATATTCTTTCTACTAAAAGCATCTGCCACCATATTGCCTTTACCAGGATGATACTGAATGCCTAGATCATAGTCTTTTATTAACTCTAACCAGCGTCACTGCCTTAAGTTCAATTCCTTCTGATTAAAAATATATTTAAGACTTTTATGATCAGTAAAAATTTCACATCTTATTCCATAAAGGTAGTGCCTCCAGATCTTAAGGGCAAATACTATAGCTGCGAGGTCCAAGTCATGAGTGGGATAATTCTTTTCACAGTCTTTTAGTTGTCGAGAAGCATATGCTATAACTTTTCCATTCTGCATTAAAACACACCCAAAACCTTTCAAGGATGCATCGTTGAATATTTGGAAACAGTCTGATCCAGAGGGCATTACTAAAACCGGAGCTGATGTAAGCCTCACCTTAAGTTCTGAAAAAAGCGTCTTCACATTCTTGATTCCAATTAAAGCGAACTCCCTTGCGAGTTAAAGTAGTCATTGACAGTGCAATTTTAGAAAATCCTTCAACAAACCTTCTGTAATAGCTGGCCAAACCTAGAAAACTTCTTATCTCTGTTACGGAGGTAGGCCTTGGCCAATTCTGAATGACTTCAATCTTTTGAGGATCTACCGATAATTCTTCTTTATTAATAACATGCCCAAGAAAAGACACTTCTTCCAACCAGAACTTACATTTCGAGTATTTGGCATAAAGTTTGTGCTGTTTCAGAAGTTGTAAAACTGATCGTAAGTATGATGCGTGTTTCGTTTTACCTTTTGAATAGATCAAAATGTCATCAATAAAAACAATGACATATTTATTTAAATATTCCTTGAATACTCGGTTCATAAGATCCATAAAAACCGCTGGGGCATTTGTTAAACCAAAGGGCATCACAGCAAATTCGAAATGACCATACCTTGTACTGAAAGCTGTTTTAGAAATCTTCCTCCTTGACACCAAGTTGATGATATCCAGATCTCAAATCTATCTTAGAAAATATTGAAGCTCCTTTTAGTTGTCAAAAAGATCATCGATTCTCGGTAGTGGATATTTATTTTTGATTGTCAATTTGTTGAGTTCTTGATAGTCGATGTGGCACATACTACCATCTTTCTTTTTAACAAACAAGACTGGAGCTCCTCATGGAGAGGAATTAGGTCGGATAAATTTCTTATCAAGAAGCTCTTGCAATTGTATCTTTAATTCTGTTAGCTCTTTAGGAGCCATTCTATATGGGGTTCTAGCAACAGGTTGAGCTCCTGGTATGAGATTAATAGAAAACTCAACTTCTCTTTTTGGAGGGATGTCGGGCAGTTCATCAGGGAAAACTTCTAAGTATTCTGAAACAACTGACACATCTTCTATTTTAACTTCCGTCTTACTTTCTGTTTTAATTATTAAAAGGAAAGAATCTCGCCCTTTCTTGATTTGCTTAATTGCCTTTATGGAGGAGATAAGAACATTAGAAACACCTGCAATGCCTTTGAAAATAATTTCTTGCCCTTGATTTTTGATACTAACTTCCTTTCTTTGACAATGGATGGAAACATTATTAAGTGACAACCAATCCATTCTGAAAATTATATCAAATTCACCCAAGGGCAAGATTGCTGCATCGAGGTTTAATTCATGACCTTCTAATGATAACTTGATCGTACATCTTAGATTTGTTGTAGTAATCGTATTATTGGGCATTATTACATTAAGAGTTGTAGCGGTTTTATACGGATGTAATTCTGCTGTTCTCACCAATTTCTCGGACATAAAGGAATGCGAAGCACCAGTGTCAAAAAGAATTTTAACAATGTGTGAAGATGTATAAACAATACCTGTAACCACTGTATCATCCTCCTTTGCCTCCTGATGCCCAAGAGAAAACACCCTTGGTTGTACGGGTTGAATTGCTATATCTGGAACTGGAAGAGGGGCCTGAGAAGCTACGAATTCTGGCATTTTGCCTTTCTCCTGATCACTAGTGGAGCCAATACAAAACATTTTCTGCGGGGGTGGCCCCCAAGATCGATTTTCCTCTGTCCTTTGGGGAGCATTGGGACATGCATTAGCCATGTGTCCTGGCTGCCTACATTTATAACAGACACCAGATCCTGCAAGACATTCTCCGGAGTGTCTTTTGTTACATTTCTTACAAGGCGCTGGACCCGTACCTTTCTGATTACTTTTACTGCCAGACTGTACTTGTGAAGTAGATTGCGTACTCTTCTGCTGCTTCCACTTGGACCCAGAAGAAGACCCAGATCTTTGATTTTTACTGCCCTGAGATGGGCCAGGAAACTTCCTCTTTTTGAAATCTCTTTTTCTCTGAATTTTTTCTTCATCTTTCTCCAACATTTTTGCAACTTCCACCAACTCATCATACTTTGAGATTCGCATAGGGATCAAGAGATGACGAATGGAGTCTCTAAGTCCTTTTAAGAAGTGATAACACCTCTCTCCTTCTGAATCAACAAGATTCTCTGCATAAAATGCTAGATGTGAGAACTCTTCTTCATACTGAAGAACTGAATTATTGCCCTGAAATAATATGAGAAATTTCTCCTGCATTTCCCTCTTTGCTGAGAGGGGCACAAACCAATTAGTGAACTCCTGTACGAATTCCTTCCAAGTAATTGTCGATACTTCCCTCCCAGCAAATTTTCCTTGAAGAAGTCTCTTCCACTACCTTTTGGCTTCTCCTTCAAGCATGAAGGCTGCTAATGCTACTCTTCTCTCGGGAGGGCACATCATCGTATCAAGAATTTCTTCAATTCGTGTAATCCATTCTTTTGTCTCTAGTGGTGGAACCCCTCCTCGGAAAGATGTTGGCCTGAAGTCCTGAAATTGCTTGATAAAGCGTTCCATATGTACCCCTTCAGTTACTGGGGCAATTCGTTCAAGAACTGGAACTGGAATTGGAGCTGATCGAATCGCTTCAGCTACTTGAGTAAATACTCGAGTCAAATCATCTATTGAAAGTCCGGCACCAGTAGCACTCTGACTATTTTCCAAAATCACTTGTGGTGTATTCACTGTATTCACACCCTCTACAGACTGTGCTTGCGTCGCAGGTTCTCGGACTTCCTGAATAATGACAGAAATGTCACTATTAGCATTTGTTTATTTATTAATACTGACACTAAGAATTAATTCCTATGGATCTTTCGTGTTCACGTGTTCTCGGACCCTAAACCTGCCTCTGATACCAAAACTCTAAGCTGTAACATTTGAAGAGGCAATCTTATTCTATCACACAAGCATAAACTATTCATATTATTATTTATCAAAATATTATTTAATAATGTACCTGTAAACTTAGTATTAATACACAATGAATCCATACCCCGTGAACACAAAGAACCAACTATTACAACTTTTATTATCATAAAACACGTTTTACAAACATAAGCTTACAATACTTAATTAAACGTTATTACAACTTACAACTTGACCCGTAGGCCACAAAACTTTTAACATAATATACATACTTCCGCTTCTGGTCTTGGAATGGTTATATCATCTCGAACTTCAGGGATACCTCCTAAGCCCTGAAAAAAATAGTAGAATGAAAGGGTGAGTAGAACACATACCCAGTGAGAAATTCTTCTTATTTTAACTTCTATAATATTTTAGGATTACGTCTTCATATTTAGTTCTTCTTAATTTTACATTAAGCTTTTCTTTTTCCCTTTTATTGGATTCTTGCTTGCAATTTATAACTTAAATATTTCTTAAAACATTTCTCACAACTTCATTCCTGTTGAAATATCTTAGAAGTAAAATCCAAAATTTAACCCTTGCGGTTAAATGAGAGCTCTATTATCTTTAACATGATTTCTAAACTATGGTAAGGTGACCCTTACCTCTTTGCTGGGCATTAACTATGGTGGGTAAAAGCCTCACCACCCGAGGGTTTAACCCCTCTTAAACAGCCATAAAATGCTATGAACTATGGTTGAACCCCACCTAACCTTGACATGGTATAACCATGTCCTTATGGATTTACTTCTAAGTGCCTTCACCGGTAAGCTTACCTTATACTTTAACATTCTTATTTTTTTAATATTTAATCACATTTAAGAGGCTATTTGCTGATTTCTCATTATAGCGTAATCAAAAAGAGTCTTTGAAGGCTCTTTAACAATTTACATAACATTTGTATTGTTGGTTGTTCTTTTTATATTTTATGTAATTATCAAAAATATGATTTTAAGGTGTTTTTGAGGTTCATAATACTTCCAACAGCAATAAAGGTTGCTGGTTGGGTTTTAAATGCATGGTTACTCCATAATAAATTGTTATCATTGTTGGTTGGCCTTTAGAATATGCATTTAACACTTCAATATTTATGTATAATAAGTTTTTAAGACTTAGAAACTCCCAAACTGCAATAGGGTTGCTAATTGGCTTTCGTATTGTTGGAAATTTACTTTTAGCAACCTATCTCAAGCTTGGGAAATTACCAAACAACAATAGTGTTTGCTGATTTGGACTTTAAACGTATATATAATGTATAATATTTCGGTCCTTTATGTGTTATTTGAGTACAAACAACACTATATATGGTCGGTTAACTTTTGTAACCGAATATTTCACTTTGATAATACGTTTACATGTGTGTTTAAGATTTGAAATACTTCCAAACAGCAATATAAGTTGCTGGTTGGTCTTTGAATTTCTTGAATATCGTATTAGATGAGTTCTCTAACACTTAAGAAATTCCCAATACTTCTTTCTAAACATTTTAACTATTATAAACAAGCATTCCAATAATTAAGAAGATACTTTAACATCAATCTAACATTTCATGACATGTTCCTTTAAATTAAAGAATTTATAATGACATGCACATAGAAATAAATAAAAGTCAATGTATTCAATGTTCACTTTCATGCTTTTTATCCAAGAAATCACAACCCTAAAATAGAACATGACATTTCAAAAGTACTCTCTATCATATGCGAATCAACACTTTAGAAGCAAGGACTTATCAACTTTAGGTTTCATATAAGTTCCTAAACACATTTTAGAAATTTGGGCAAATAATTCTATATCTCATATTATGAATCAAACATAAAAGAATAATGTGAGGAAAAACCTTCATGATTTCACTAGATTTAAGTTTCATATAGGTTCCTAAAATACTTAGAAATTAAGGCAAGAAGAGAATCTCACCTCATTAGCCATGGAGGTCTTCCCTCTCCTTGCATAAGCCCTAGAGTCCATGGAAGAAATCTTTGATGCAAGAGTAAAACAAAGAGGATTCGGAATAGTGCTAGGGCAAGAAGGGGGTTCACTGTTTTTTGAGTAAAGAAACCTGCCAAGGAGGAGATGGATGCCTTAAAATGTCATAGAGGGCTGGAGCTAGTCGACCGCCGCTTCTACAAGTGCTTCCAGGCGTCGTCGAGCAGGAACGAGCTCACAGGAAGCTCTCCACGCTAGCGCCGCACTCGTGGAAGGTGTTGTCTCCCTGTACTCTCGCGTGGCTTGCTGTAGGCGTGAACTGACGGGAATGAATGCTTGGACCGGCTGGGGTTGGTTAATAAAGAGAGGGGGGAAAATCTTAATTCTTAATTATTTAATCCTCTTTACATCATTTTATTTACCTCCCCAATTTTTATTTACATTACTTAAATATGTTAGAAATCAGGAGAAAAGAAATACTTGGTGCAATTTTATTCATCCATATAGGGGACACTTTATAGGAGTACAATAAGACACAAACTTATCCCACAGTGTGGGACTAAACCTCAGACATATTAAATACCTAAATATAATAACTCTAACACTCCCCCTCAAGCTGGAGGTGAAACCTTCAGCTTGAACACAACGTAAAAGGAGAGGTAAAAGGTGGTTGACAATGTGGGACAAAATAACAGCCACCGAGGCCCAACCGCGTGTCACCGGGGATACTTCAACCGGGCATAAGCCACACGACGTTGGTCCACAAACCGACCATGATCACGCTGGATGCTCCCGGTGTTGAAACCAGGTCAACCAACAAAGGCCAAACCACCCTACCTAACATAGAAGAAAAAGATGGGGAGACACAAACAACATATGAAATATGCCTGGAGGCCGTGTGTGACTAAGGCAGGAGTCAGGAAAAGAGGCATCCGAGTCGCCGTTATCACAAACACTCCCCCCTCACGTGGAATACGTGCATGGAGGCATAAACTACGCCCGGAGGCCGTGACGTACACTCCCCCTCACGTAGAACACATGCATGAAGGCATAAACTCGCATGGAGACACAGACGATGACAATCACAACAACACACAAAAAAAACATAACATAAAACAACTATGGATAACGGCTGCAGGCAAGACCACAATCCGAGATGCAGCGAGCAAAGCACAAGCCAGCTGCGAGCAGAAGGCTCAAGCGGCTGCGAGCAGAGTGCTCAAGCAGCGGCGAGCAAAAAAAGGCTCAAGCAGCGGCGAGTGAGAAGGGAGGAAGAGAAGAGCTCGGCACTCATAGAGCAGCAACACGGTGAACCATCGTCCATAGTACGCGACTAGAAGCACAAACATGCGGACATCAGCACCAAGCCGGAGAGGGATATCACTATGTCGTCGAAGGGCAACCGCATGCTCGACGGGATCGAAGAAGACACTGGATCAACAGTCGGGAGGCATCAACAACCTTGGTCGACGGGATCAGCAAGACCAGCGATGCAGGCGACCCATCGAGCAAGACGTCGAATAGGGCGTGGATGCAGGCGACGACAACGCCCAAGAACGAGAGCAGCAGGGACGAGAGCGTCCACGAACGACAGCGTCCTCGTCAAGGGGAAGAGAGGCCACCCCCGTCGAGAGCAGCAGGGACGGGAGCGTCCACGAACGACAGCGTCCTCGTCGAGGGGAGGAGAGGCTACCCCCGTCTAGAGCAGCAGGGACGGGAGCGTCCACGAACGACATCGTCCTTGTCGAGGGGAAGAGAGGCCACCCCCGTCGATGGAATCTAACGACGATTCTGTCGACGGGAGCGGGAAAGGAGCAGCTCGATGGGGGCAATAGCAGCGCAGGGACGAGATCGAGTCGTGAGGAAGAGGCGGGAATCAAGTGGCGGCCACGGAAAAAAAAATTTTAGGTTATCAGATCGCAAAGCTCTGATACCATGTTAGAAATCAGGAGAAAAGAAATACTTGGTGCAATTTTATTCATCCATATAGGGGACACTTTATAGGAGTACAATAAGACAAACTTATCCCACGGTGTGGGACTAAACCCTCAAACATATTAAATACCTAAATATAATAACTCTAACAAAATAAAACAAATTTCTTAATGAATTGAAATTCATTATATGTTTTGGTCTATTCTTTATCATTTTATCTAACTATTATATGCAACACTAAAGTTCTAAAATCGACGATTAAATTTAATTTTGTACAGTTTCTCAATAAAATACTTTTATCATAATTTATACCTGTCGTTTTCATCCTATGATGGATTAATATATAATAAATTAATACATATAGGGCTTACCTGGTGTGACGTTATTTTCAGGATGTCACACATTTCCCTCTAGCTAGTGGTCAACACCGATTCATCTTGGTGATGATTAACTACTTTACAAAGTGGATAGAGGCAATGCCTTGGCGAAGACTACGTCTCAGGTGATGAGAAACTTCCTTTTGGGTGACATTGGCCCTTAGTTCGCCAACACCGAACTAGAGGAGTTTTGCAGGCAGATAGGGACTGACCTACGTTTCGCCTCGGTGCATCATCCCTGAAGCAACGACCAGGTGGAGGTTGCAAATTAACTTATTCTCAACCTCTTGAAAAAGAAGGTTGAGAACTTTTGTGGCAATTGGGTGAAGCAGCTTCCTTCTGTCTTGTGGGCGCTGAGAACCACCTCGAATTCATCCACAGGGGAAACTTCGTTCAAGCTATCCCATGGATCGGAAGCCCTCATTCCGGTAGAGTTCGAGGTAAGCAGTCCTAAAGGGGTGGCGGCCGACGATGGAAGCGAGGTTTGGCGACTTGAGAACGAGGAGGCCCTAAGGGCTTCATTGGATTCAATAAAAGAACTATGGTATCTCGCTACGACAAGGTAAGAGGAGGTCAAAAGGAGAATGACCAGATATTTTGACAAACACATTCGAATCAAGTAGTTTGAGAAGGGCGACCTGGTCTTGAAGAAGTTCTCCGCCGCCGCCAGATTAGCGGCCGCAGGGAAGCTCAACCAGAACTGGGAAAGACCATTCATGGTCTTAGAAGCCCTCAAAACTGGAGGATATCACCTACATAACCAAGAAGGCGAAGCACTCGGAAACACCTAGAGTGGGGATGACCCGAAAAGGTTATACCCTTGAACAGACTGCTCGGGACGAGCGTCGAGCGCAGGACTGGTCAGGCTAACCCTGTATTCTTGTCTTTCCATTTCAATACAATCTTCCAAGTTTTTCCAAAAAAATATTCTGTCCTGATACTCTGTTTAAATGAAAAGTTAATGAGCCCCCAATCTCCGTAAGCATTCTAGGTTATGAACGTCCACCTCCCCGCTTGGAACCTTTTCTCGAGCAACGAGATGATGCCTTGGGTCCCGTGAGTTCTCTTAAGTCAACGCCTCTGCAATCGTTGCCGAGATCAGCTCTCCCCATTGTATGCTGACCAACGACCCCATAAGGGCTCATTCTTCTTGCCCGTCTATCGGTTGCTAGAAGGGAGGACAAAGTCATTGTCTAAAAAGTCTGAAAGAGACCGAGTCCTTGATAACCACAGAAGAACAAACTATCACTTCATCATTAATCTAAAAATACATGTGCTGAGGAGACGCTAAAGCAGGTTAGTCGAACGTAACTCGCGTCAGGGGTAACAGAAAATGCTACTCTCCAAAGCCTCGAATGCGTGAGTCGATCTAAGTCCATGCCTACGGGCTGTTCGTTGACCCCTCATGTGAATCTACTCCAAAACCTCGATTGTGTGAGTCGATCTAAGTCCATGCCTACGGGCTGATCGTTGACCCCTCGAGTGATTCTACTCCAAAACCTCGAATGTGTGAGTCGATCTAAGTCCATGCCTACGGGCTGGCCGTTGACCCCTCGAGTGATCCTTTTCCAAAACGTCGATTGTGTGAGTCGATCTAAGTCCATGCCTATGGGCTGACCGTTGACCCCTCGAGTGATTCTACTCCAAAACCTTAATTGCTTGAGTCGATCTAAGTCCATGCCTTCGGGATGGCCGTTGACCCCTCGAGCGATCCGTTTCCAAACCTCGAATGCGTGAGTCGATCTAATTACATGCCTACGGGCTGACTGTTGATCCCTCGAGTGATTTTACTCTAAAACTTCGATTGCGTGAGACGATCTAAGTCCATGCCTACGGGTTGGCCATTGACCCCTCAAGTGATTCTACTCCAAAACATCGATTGCGTGAGTCGATCTAAGTCCATGCCTACGATCTGGACATTAACCCCTCGAGTAATCCGTCTTCAAAACTTCGATTGTTTGAGTTGATCTGAAGCCATGCCTACTGGCTAGTCGTTGACCCCTCGAGTGATTCTATTCCAAAACCTCGATTGCCTGAGTCGATCTAAGTCCATGCCTTCGGGATGATCGTTGACCCCTTAACCGATCCGTCTCCAAAACATCGATTGCGTGAATCGATCTAAGTCCATGCCCTCAGGATGGTTGTTGACCCCTCAAGTGATCCGTCTCCAAACTTTGATTGCGTGAGTCGATCTAAGTCCATGTCTTCGGGATGGCCATTGACCCCCCGAGTGATCCGTCTCAAAAATCTCGATTGTGTGAGTCGATCTAAGTCCATGCCTACGAGCTGGCCATTGACCCCCCGAGTGATTCTACTCCAAAACCCCGATTGCGTGAGTCGATCTAAGTCCATGCCTTCGGGATAGCCGTTGGCCCCTCGAGTGATCCGTCTCCAAAATGTTGATTGCGTGGGTCGATCTAAGTCCATGCCTACGGATTGGCCGTTGACCCCTCGAGTGATTATACTCCAAAGCCTCGAATGCGTGAGTCAGCTTTAGTCCAGGCCTCTGCAACTGCAGTCGAGACCAACTCTTCGTTGCATGTTGGCTGCTGACCCCTCGGGTGATAGTCCCTCACAAGTAAGAATCACTTTTTGTCCTATGAGCCTAAGCGTGTCCTCGTGCTTTTCGTCCTATGAGCCTAAGTGTGTCCTCGTGCTTTTCGTCCTAAGAGCCTAAACGAACCCTCGAAGTTACGAGCATGTATTGGAAAAAAGATAAAGCATAAACTAGCAAATGAATGCAAAAAATTTGTAGCTTTCTTTTGAATTAATAATTCGCGTATACATCTTGCAAGAAAGAACAAAAAGGGCGTCCTAAAATATAGGCCTCGGTGAAGCTTAGACCTTGCCTCGCCAAATCGCCTCACCGTGCCCACCCGGTCACTCAGCGCTTACAGGTGACATGGCCATGAAGTGCCTCGAGCTGGAGGAGGCGTCCCTAGATGTCGAGGCTGAACCGTTGCAATGAGAGGGCTCGCACCTTGATCCACCGGCCGAACCATTGCCGTGAGAGGACAAGCCCAGGTCCAAGTCGAAGTCGAACTCGTCGGACGAGATCTCGCCGAGCTCTGCATTGAATATCTCAGGAAGGAGAGACTCCGCGGTTATATGCTCGCCTTCTTCGACCAACCTCTCCATTCGCCTCAGGAGGGTGAGCATTAGCTCACCCCCATCCTTGAAGTACAGACGCTACATTGAGCGAAGTTCAGCTCACGAGAACCTCAGAGGCTCCTCCTTTGATGAGGCCTACAGAGCGGGCAACGTGGTAGATTATGAGCGCGCAGTGGCGAGCTAGAGCTTCAGAGCCTCCACCTCGTCTTGAAGGCCTTTGTTCTTCTGCTCCAAAAGCGAAATCTCCGTCGCAGCAAGCACCTTGACAGACTAAAACGAAAAATGCCAAGTTAGAATCTGATTATGCAGGCAACATCCAAACAAAGGGTGAGAAGAATTTACCTCAGCCACATCGCGCACTCCCTTGGCATTCCGAAGCTCGGCGAGCTCTCCCTCGGCCCCAACCAACATCCTCGGTGGCCTCGACCAATTTTTCCCTGGCCTCGGCCAACTGCTCGCCGGTCTTAGTCTGATTTTGCGCAGCCTCCGCATTCTCTTCCGCCGTCTTCTCGTCGGCACCCACCCGCAATGTTTTGACGCAATGAATATGCCTACTCGCCAGCGAATGCGTGAGCTCGGTTGTCCTTAACACCGAGCGCGAGGACTAATACACGATGTATCCCGTTGAGGCCTGAGAGAGCTCTTCGACATCATCCCGCCCGTACATAGCATACATGATGTTATACGCGTCGTCATTAGGCTCGCTATCCCCTGCCCAGGAAGGCAGGAAGGTGCTAACAAACACCTAGTTCTGCATCGCTTCCCACACGAGCAGAGGTTCACCGGTGATGTCCGTCCTGCTGCTCCCTCGCCCAAAGTTGAAATGGGCCTCGAGGTTCTCGGGAACCTCAGGTTCTTTAGGGGCAAACTCCGAAGCTTCCATGAGGTCGCGGTGGGCGGTTTGCTTCCTGCGTCTTTTGGGAGGCCCCGCAGGTTCAGGTGCCAAGCTCATAGACCTCTTGCCTTTGAGGTTTCCAGGTTCATCCTCAAGCACCTTAATCAGCTCAGCAGGAGGAAGAGTTCGCTTCGCGTGCGAGGGCTCCTCCTCGCCGATCCTCATCCCACGGGGAGGGAGCGACGTCCTGCAAAGAGAGGCAAAAACGTCAAATGATTTTAGGTCGCTAGAGTGAAAGCGAGGTAACCAGTCCTCACACATACTTGCACTGGGGTCGACGTAAACAAGTACGGACTCGTCGTCACAGCTGGACGACGTCCATCACTCTTCGAAAGAGCGAGAGGTACAAACCTTCCGAGGTCGGGGGAATGTGAGGTGGCTTGTATTAGGCCTCCTCCCTCTGAATCAGTCGGTAGGGTATCGAGTTGAAGGGACCTCGCACGATCAAAAACTTGAAGTTCCACTTGTGGAATTTGTTTTGGGTCTCCGTCACTTTGAGGGAGATCCCGCTAAAGTAGGCAATCCCTACGTGGGTCGCCTTCTTGGAAAGAAGCTTACGGAAGACAGCGAAGTCAAAGACGACTCCGACCTCGCACAAGAAGCATACGAGAGCCATTATGGCCGCGATCCCGTTTTGTTTGATTTTGGCGGGAACGAGGCCATAATTGTTCAGAATCAACCGAACTTCTAGCCAGAAAGGGACGTGAAGTCCCATCTCAAAATGGGCCATGGTGATGACGAGTTCATCCTGGAATAAAGAGTTCAGGCGCTCTTCGGGTTCATCTCTGCGAGCAGAGAACCCTTTCGACAATTAATTCTTCCTGAAGAGGGCGAGCTCGTCAGTTGTTGTTTTTGCTCGCTTGGAATTTGGCCTCGATGAAGTTGTCCGCGCAGTGAAGGCGACCCTCCGTCTCTTTGGAGCGCTTTCCTTCAGCAGGCGAGCCTATATCTGCAAATGGCGAACAAGACCTCGCAACACTGAAATCATTTACAAAGGCCTGGTAGAGGAAATAACGTATTTTAGTCAGCGAAGGGACCCCCTATTTATAAGGATCGGCCACTGAAGTTGCAAGGCCGAGGTTCAGGCGCATTCCTGCCAGGCGGGCTTACGTTGTGAAGGCGAGGACTCGCCAGGTCGCGAGAGCCTCACTATAACAAAAAATAATAATCTTCTCATCTTAAGCCCTGACGAGGTGTCTTGCATAAAAGTGAACTCAACAACAATAAGAAATGAAGCTCGCCCGACGGCAAGGTGAAAACGTGAGCAAAAAATTTAAACACACTAGATGGCGAAGGCTATTACCAAATAACACAAATTAGTTCGGCACAGTATTAAAATACATCATCAATTAAAAGTACAAAGTAAACACTTGGAGAGCGAACTCCTCAGGCCCCGCGGAAGGGGCCGTGTAGTTGCGCGGCGATCATATGAGTAGACCACCAGCCGACCTCGCGCGCGGCCTGCAACTCCTCCTGGGCCTTGTTGAGTCCCTTCATATGGTGGCAGATGATTTCTTCTGTTCACCTGATGTGGTCGCTCATCCTCGCCTTGTCCCCGGGGAAGCCCGCACTCCTGGAGAGGTTGTGGATGTTGTCCATCTGCCTTGCCTTGTGCTCCACCTCGGCCATCCACACCTCCAAACACTGAATATCAAAATACTTGCGCTCGACACTTTCGAGCCGAGGAGTGAACTTTTCAACAAGGGATAGTCGAGCCTCCACCGTGATTAGACGGGGGTTAAGCTCGCTCGCAGCTAACGCCTTCAGCTGGACGTCATAGGCGGCGTGCAGAGCAAGAGAGCGAGCCCTGTACTCGGCGAAGGAGTCGTCGGGGCTGCAAAGAACCCGCTGGACGGCCAGGGAGAATGGCGCCGAGGCGACTCCGCGGGAGGAGCTGGACTTGTGGAAGGTAGGATTGATCAAATCCTTATTACAAGATAATCGACTGCTCGGTGAAGAGGCTACAAACGAGGAAAGCTTACCGCGGTGGTGGCCTGGGCTCTCTCTGCACCGATGAGGAGAGCGGTAGCGAGGTCTTTTTTCCTCGTGACCACGACGATAATCTCGCGAGTCATGTTGGCGGCGAAGCCCGCTTGACTCGCTACGATCTGAGCGAGGCGCCACCTCTGGACCCTTCCTACGTGCCGATGGCTTGACGGTGGGCGCTGCAGAAGAGGGCGCTGTATCAGACACCCGCGAAGAGGTCTGTATCAACGCTGAGAAAGGGCTTGACATCAATATTAAAGGAGTCCCCAGCGTGGTTGTGCCGCGAGGAAGAAAAGAAGATTGCCCATTCATCGATTGCCCATTGGATCGGGGCGGGGTAGAGTATTATTGAGAATGAAGACAAGAGAGCAAGGGTATAAGATCGAACCTGAATATACCGATTCTTTATCCTTGCACTGCCTAAAGAATCCCCCTGCGCACGCTGATAGTCCCCGAAAAGGTCGGGTGAAGGCGCCAGGCTTTGCCATCTTCTCTTCTGGTATTGTATATATCCACTCTCTCACCCTTCTGAGTTGGTGGACCGGGCCCACCCCTATACGCGAGACCCCAAAGGGAAGGGCTTTCGTGGGAATGGGACTCAAGAGGAGTGCTGATCTCTGCGTTACTGTGTACTTCCTATAGTAGATCCAACTTTGAAAATTGAGGTCGTGACGACGATGCTCGTCGAAGGCATGTTGGGCTCTGACGGTCCTGAGGATTTCTGCCCGCTTGTCACTGGCATGGTCGTGGTCGCGTTGAGCACCTCCAAGAAGCGAGCATACTTGGAGTTTGGAGTCAGCTCCTTGGCCACATCGTCAACAGGAAGTGTAAAGTATGGTTATCCGAATCATAGGATCTTACGATCCTACAATCCCGAATTTGTAAATCGATCCGGATCTTACCCAGGATCTAAATCGACACCTCTATGACTGAGATCACGATCCGGATCTTAGGATCTTTAGGATCACGATCCCGACCCGATTCTATCGGTTCAGCCAAATGGAACTAGAAACATGTCAAACTCTATCCTGACCCCATTCAACCGGTCCAACGCCCATACCCCATCGCTTAACCCTATCCCAATCCTGACCCCCATACCCCATCGCATAATCTTATCTTTCCGCTTTACCCTATCTCAAGTGACGACTGCAAACGAAGGCCAAGGGTGACGTCTTCGATCGCTTCCAGTCCAGACAACTTCATTTTCCTTTCTTACCAAGTTTCATTTCAGGTGGGGACAGTGTCTTCTCCTCTATTCCAGCGTATGAGCAATCCAGTGACTTCCTGCTTCCAAGCCGACGTTTTCTCTTCCTTTCTAATGTACAAGAAATCCAGCATACGAGCAATCCAGGCTTCCTCCTTCCAACGTACGAGCAATCTAGCAATCTAACTGATTTAGTTATTCAATTATTTTTTGATATAATTATTCACATACTGTTCAATTTAATGATTTTTGGTTAATTGAGGACGTAATTTGATGATACAATGTTCAATTTTATATTTTTAGTCTTAATTTATGAATGTTGTATGATCTTGCGATCCTCGATCCGATCCGATCCAACCTCGAAACGATCTCACCTAGGATCTCGATCCTGACAACCTTGGTGTAAACAACTTCGTTGCCTGCAAGGTCGTTGGAGTAACCTCCTCAGGCAGGGGCGAGGTCTTCAGGGCCGCGACAGGGACGTGCACTGCATGCAACTCAGTTAGTAAAGCGTTGAGGACGCGCTTCAGAGGATGAGGGAGTCTACTCACTAGGTGTAGCGGCCGTAGAGGCCCCACCGTTTTTACCTCGTGAAGGAGAGGAGACGTCGTAGTCGCCCATGGTCAGGTCCGTGATGGTCCCGATGGCCGCCTGGGAGAGCTGTCAAAAAAGCGGAAGCGGTTAGTTTCAACGCCAAGCGAGACTTCGACAGATCAGACACGAGCTCGATGTTACCTTATCAATCCTCTCCGGACGAGGGTCCGAAGCGAATCAACAGTGGCAAAGGAGTCGGTCTTCTTTGCGCGGGGGGGGGGGGGGGGGGGGGAGGGCTCATCCTCCTTCCTGAGGAGCTCGGCCTCGCCCAATCCTCGACCCTAGGAAGCCATGACCTCGACTCGCTTCCTCTTCTTCTCTCTCTATTCTCTCGCGCCTCAGGAGGTCGTGAGAGATGATATTTCCGGACGTAGCTCGGAAGTTGCTCGCCACCAAGGTCTCAGCTATTAGAATCAGGCGAGGCCTGCGTGAAGACCCTACCTTCACCTCAGGAGGCGAGGTAACCATCTTCTTGGAGAGCGATGTCTCTTCCTTATGGACAACCATGATCCAAGGAGTAAGTTTCAGAAGTTCCAACTCCTATTTATAGGGGAGGGAGGGCTGACACCCCCATCTCGGCAGAACCGCAGCTCAAATAAGGGATAGATTCTTTCCGAGCTCTACGAGAGCTCATAAAGAGCGGGGACTGTGTACAACCCGTATTCGACGAGGTAGACCCAAGCCTGAATATAGGCCCCCAGGGCCCCAGAAGGTGGACCACAGACCCAAAACATTCATCCCAGAGACAATTGGAGCTCATCCAGAGCTTGCCCACTTTCCTGATCAGCTCGCCAGCGAGCTCAGAAGGGTGGAAGCTCGGCTCGCCTATGATCTCGTCAGGTTGATATTCGGCTCGCCTCCTTGCCCATGAAACAATCGTTTGACGAACCTATCAACAAGCTCCTTTAAGCTTGCAGCTGAGCTCCCGTGTTGAAACTCATCTCACCAGCTGTGCTCCTACCCCTAGTAGATAGGATGAAATGGTTGTAAAAAGTTCCACGAATGCCAGTTTCCAAAATTATAAGGACGCCTCAAAGTCTCAATCAGGTTATATATTTTGCCTAAATGAAGGTGATGTAAGCTGGAAGAGTTTAAAGCAAGAGATATTGGTTGAATCTACAATCGAGATTGAGTATATCGCTGCTGCTAATGCAATATAAGAGGTTGTTTTGATGTATAAGTTTATTAACGAGCTTGATGTAGTTACTAGCATTGTCGGTCCAGTGAGTATTTACTGCGACAATAATGCGACCGTTGCACATGCCAAAGAGCCTAGATCTAATCAGTGCTCTAAGTACATACTATGGTAGTTCCATCTCATTCAAGAGATCATCGAGAGAGGAGATGTGAACATATGCAGAGTGCCGACTGACGACAATATTGAAGATCCACTTACGAAGACTCTTCCTCAGAGGAAGCATGATGGTCATACTAGATCACTTAGTATTAGATACCTGCATGATTAACTCTGGTGAGAGACTTGTGGATTTTGGCTTTGTCAGTTGTATGTTCATGTGATGACTAGTATTATTATTCTATTTATATATGTAAGACTTTTTCTATTATTATGTCTATTTCTTTATATTGATAGTATAATTGAACATACTATGTCTTTAAAGTACTTGTTTCTATAGGATTTTAAGTGTGCGACTTGAATATAAGACCTTATATTTCATGTATATTTGTTATAAAAGTCAATCTTTGTACTTCCTCAATTTAGATATTAGATACCAGATGTAGTTCTTATATTTGTGTTAATATGCTGGAACCGAGAAAGAGAAAAATGTTGGCTAAACACGAAGTGAACCTATGTGTTGGATTTTAAGTGTGTGACTTGAATATGAGATCCTATGTTTCATGTATACTTTGGGGATTGCTATATATGTGTCACAAGTAGTTCTCACAGTTATAATGATATGTGTGGTTCTTTGACCTGAAGTCACTACGGTTATTATATGATGTGAATTATACTTTGATACCAATTAAAGTCTTCCTTGAGAAGGTCCCACCGGCCACCATCTGCATGAAGGGCTCGATTCTCAATTTGATTCCTTGGATACGACAATCCAACTCCGATCTTCCTTGGTTGACCCTCGAGGACAAGTTGATTCGTCTTTATGATACATGCCACTTCAGCAACCCATTCGAGTGATTGAGCACTATTCGACAAGCTGAGTTGGTTGACTCATATATAGACGATTTCATCAAAATCGCTACTCATGCTGCCGATCAGCCAGAGGAGCACTATTTCAGGTATTCTTTACCGGTTTGGGACCACACATTTGAGCACTATTCGACAAGCTGAGTTGGTTGACTCATATATAGACGATTTCATCAAAATCGCTACTCATGCTGCTGATCAACCAGAGGAGCACTATTTCAGGTATTCTTTACCAGTTTGGGACCATGCATTTGGGTACGTCTGCGTGTGCATAACCCGATTACCCTCACCTGCACTATGGATCAAGCACGTTATGTCGAGGACTTTGCCACATTGACTTCTTGTGCACAATATTAGATAACCATTCCGTCATCCCGACCCTCCACTCCGCCATTACTCAAAGGGCCATAGTTCTGTGAGTTGTTCCACCGTCGAGCTGCCTTTGGTTATAGTTCGGCTGCCGCCGTTTAAGCCCTAAGATCTCTCCTCCTCTCCCATCAGGATTATCTCGAGCTCCGCAACAAGGGTCTCTGTTTCCGCTGTAGACAACCATACTCTTCGACACACATATGCCTTGAAAAAACCTACAGATGCTATTGGGTGGCGAGGATAAGGATATCTACCTATCAAAGTTCGAGGCCCTAGAGTTAGATGACTTGGACCAACCCTCTGAGAAGCCAGCCCAACTCAACCGTTTCAACATGTCACTCTGCTTGGTGAGCTGTATGATCGGCCCTTGCACTATGAAGCTTCAAGACACACTGCAGGGCCGCGTGGTGGAGGTTATGATTGATAATGGAGAAAACCACTACTTTATCTCCCAAGACCTTGTCGAGTCATTATAGCTTGCGGTGGCATCGACACCAAGATTTCATGTGTCCTTTGGCGATGGGCACGACAATTTTTACATGTTTGGCCTCTGCGACCTTGACGCCATCTTGGGCGTTGTTTGGCTTCGAACTCTGGGCGACGTCAAACACAATTTGGGCAAGCTTACCTTTGAGACATTAGACAATGCCCACCTTCTTCAGGGGACCCCTCCTTAGCCTGTCCCCCCACGAGGTTAAGATCCTTGCTTAAGACAGCCGAACCGGACTTTCACATACTCCTATTGCATATCAGCGCCGAACTGCTACAAGCGGAGGGACAAACACACTTGGAGATTCAACCCATGTTGGACAAATATAACTTCGTCTCCCCCACCCCTCACGAATTTCCACCGAATCGCCCCCGATCATCACATCGTTCTCCAACTCGGAGTGTCGATAGTATTCGTTTGCCTTTATCGTCACAACCATCCCCAAAAGGCCACCATGGAGACTATGGTAGAGGATATGTTGCTCTTGGGCATCATTCAACCAAGTGCGAGCCCATTCTCTAGCATGGTCCTTGTGCAGAAAAAGGATGACAGTTGGCTGCTTTATAAACTACAGGGAGCTGAACAAACACTTGGTCTCTGACCGATATCCCATTCCACTAATCCAGGAACTCTTGGACAAGTCATAAGGAGCGACCTGCTACTCCAAGCTTGACCTACGATCGAGTTACCATCAGATATAGGTCCAGATCGCTGACGTCCCTAAGACAACTTTTCATACCCATGACAAACACTACGAGCTCTTAGTCATGCCGTTCGGCTTGATCAACACGTCATCGACCTTTCTGTCCACCATGATCACATCTTCCTCTACATGCGTAAGTTCGTCTTAATTTTCTTTGATGACATATTGGTTTAAAGTCCTTTCTAGCTCCATTTGGACCATCTGACAACCGTCCTTCGGCTCCTCTCGGAGCATCAATTGGTGATGCACTAGAAAAAGTGTCAGTTCGGGCAGACACAGATCAAGTATTTGGGCCAGGGAATCTCCATTGCTGAGTTGTTCATGGACCCGACCAAGGTAGCACCCGTTCTACAATGGGAGACACCCTTGTACGCTCTGGCTCTCTGGGTCTTCCTCGCCCTCACAACTTATTATCGCCATTTTATCTATGGCTATGACACACTGGCTCCATTCATGTGGGGCCCATGTGCCTAGGTGTCCTTCCCTAGCCTTCAACGGACCTTAGATTTTACACCAGCACTCGGCATGCCAGATTGAAACAAATCCTTCATCGTGTGTATGGTTCATGGGCGGGCGCATGGGCGGGCGCATGGGCCTTACTCATGTAGGAGGGCGACCCTATTGCCTACTACAACAAGGCCCTCGCTAATTGTCGTTACACCATGTCCGCATATGATAATGAATTGCGAGCAGTGGTCTTAGCCATCCAACATTGACAACCTTATTTGCTTGGTCCGCATAGATCACCGCAGTTTTCGTCACCTTTTCAATTAAGATGATGATACCGGACCAACAATTGTGGTTTGGAAAATTACTGTGGTACATAATTTCCATTTAGTACAAGGCCGGGTCGGATAACACTACTACAGATGCCCTGTCCCGCAAGGATTACAACTGCACTCCATCAGGATTCTCCCACTCACGCTGGCTCGATCCCAACGCCATTCCGGCCGAGGTCCGACGCGACCCTCACTACACATCCATTATTCAGGACCTCCGACGGGATTGAGCTTCCCACCTGCCGTTTCGTCTCGTAAGCGTGTAGTTGCACAACCGTGATCATCTACTGGTAGCGGATACGTCCCCATGAATTCGACTTCTCCTCCACGAGTCCCACTCCACCTCCATCGTGGGTCACTCTGGGGCACACCACATGTACATGCACTTGGCCACCTCTCTTTACTGGCGAGGGTTAACACATGTAGTCCGACAGTTTGTGGCTAATTACCTCACATGCCAAAAGGCAAAATTTCAAACACTCGCTCCAACGAGTTTGCTCCAGCCACTACCGGTTCCCTCCACTGTGCGGTAGAATATTGCTATGGACTTCATTATGCGACTCCTCTGTTCCCACGATTATGACAACCTTCTCGTCATTGTCAACCGTCTCATTGTGTATGAGCACTTTATAATGGTCAAGCACCCACCCGTACATTGTCAGGCCCGCCCAAGTATTCATCGGGGAGGTGCTCTGATTGCATTGTTTTCCCTGCTCTGTCGTTTCTAATCAGGACCCTTGTTCATAAACTCTTTTTGGCAGGAGATGTTCTGATAATCAGGTACTAAGCGCCGCTTCAGCACAACCTACCATCCACAAACGGATGGGCATATTGAGGTTCTTAATTGCCGCTTTGAGACTTGCGTTTACGGAGCAACCCTGCCAATGGTCTCAGTGGATAGCCTGGGTAGAGTTATGGTACAACACGTCCTACCGGTCTGCCGCCGACACATCTCCCTTTCAGATTGTATACGGCCCCCTAAGGATACCATATAGTATGTCGGGCGAGTGTTAGGTACAAGCTTAGTGGTAGACCTCCAAGACTGCGATGAGTCGCTCCACCAACTAAAGAAGCACCTTCTCTGGGCTCAGCAATACATGGTTCAACATGCCAACCGACACTGCAGAGATGTGGTTTTTTCTCCTGGGGAGACATTGTTCATCAAGTAGCGACCTCACCACCAGACTTCGATCGCCACTAGATTACATCCCAAGCCATCCACTCGCTATTTTGGCCCTTTCTGATACTCGAGAAGATAAGAAAGGCGAACTATTAGCTGCAGCTGCTTTCCTCCAATTGCATACACCTACTCTTTCATGTCTCCCAACTCAAGTGAGCATTAAGGAATCACTCCCTTCAAGCAATTCTGGTCGACTCTAGTCCACACTTCATTCTAGTTGCGTTATTGGACTCATAATCAACTACTCATACAGTGGAAGGGTTTGCGATCCAAAACGACAGCACGAACCCGCGGTGGAGCACGAGTTTTGGGCCGTTCTGGGTCGATTGACCATCTGCCATATTTAGCTTCTCCGGATCGACGATCCGACTCGGCGAATGCGTTCAGATTTTTCTTTATATGTTTTTTCATATATAACTTTTGTATTATCAGTTATTATTTAGTATAATCGGGCTCCTGACACTCTCGGACAATCATAGCCGTTGATGTCATAGTGCCCTAATGTCCTTTTATTATAAATAGGAGTAGGAGGCATCCATCTTATTCATTGTTGATTTTAGTGAAAAAAATTCCCTGGATTCCGACTATCTTTCGCGGTGCGACGCCGCGATGCCCCAAGGTGGAATCCTTAGGTTTATATCTTGGTTCCCCTTGTATTCCTTTCCACCGTTCAGCTGATTTCATCCTGTCATGAGCCCCTGTTCCTATTTGCCGTGAATCCAATTACCGATCTCCCCGTAAGAATTCTTTGTAGTAGCGTCTACTCCCGTGAATCCCACTACCACCTATTTCCCGTGACTCACCTTCAACAACCCACCCAATTCCCCTTCCCAGTTCACGCCTTATCCACTATCCAGAATCGGAGTTTCTGGATTCCATGTTTCAGTTCCCAAATTCCCCCCTTCTCAATCTTCCCACCATGCCCAGGAATCCCAAGACACCAACCTCCAGATCCGTAATTCTCCTCTACAACAACCCATTGAAACCTACAACTCCAGTCCTCTGAAATACCGCCCATGTAGGAAGTAATCAACAAACTCTACTAGTAAACCCCCCGTAAAATCATCACCCTATTCCAAGCCAGCAAACTCCACCAGTAACACCCCTAAAATCCCTCATCCTATCCTAAGCCTGGTGCCATCCAACACCCTCTACACCTACATATCCACATCCTCCTCCTAACCCCCCCCCCCCCCCCCCCCCCCCCCACACACACACACACACACAAATTCGTTATCAAAATTTTGCCGTCATTGCGACCCGCCGGGCAGCCACCCGCTCATTTGGGAACATCTGATCTCCACGCTGCAACCTCCCCCCTTGTGAGTATTATTTTGTATTGTGGATCTTGTTCTCTCTATTTTATGTGGTTTCTTATCCTCATGCTTACATGGATATCTTGAATTGTGGGTACTTGTGCTAGACTTATTGTGATTTGCTGGACCAATTCGTTGCGCGCTCTTATTTTGGCCCTCCACGTGGAGGAAAATAAAACATTGCTTTGCTTAAAGAAATAGTTTTGCCTTGCTTTTAAATTATATGCGCGCAATTTAATCATTTATTGCTAGTTTTGTCCTTTCCTCCGTGTCGTGTTTGCATGCTACATACAGGAGAGCTACATATTTGCACCTTACATACGGTTGTTTGTTAGTCGCACATCCACGTGTCTAACTCTTCATTATGAGGTATTTAGGTTCATTGCAGTCGTTGCATGAATTTTCGCAATATATCTAGGGTTAGGACATCACTTGTTCGCCACCTATAAATTCATCCTGCGTCAAATGGTATCAGAGCTAGGTTGCGAGCACTCTTTTGATTCGTAGTCTTTGAGTCTGTAGGTTCCTCCATGGCTAGTTATCACCATCATTCCTCTCCTCTATTTGGGGATCCTGATTCTATCTACACCCGATCCCATAATGCCCCTTCTGAGAGATCCTCACGTTACCACGATGATTATTCTCGATCGCAACACACCACTTCTAGAGATTGTGTTGATCCATCGACGCGATCTCATTATGCTAGAGACGATCAATATGATAATTACCATCGTCCTTATCCATGCGCTTGAGCTGATGGTGTTGATCCGTCAACATAACTCGATTATCTCAGGGATGATTATTACGAGGATCATCATTTTGAGAGAGATCTAGAGTGTATGTTTCGTGTCGTTGCCCCATTGTATGACGGTTCGTCGATTCTTGAGTTTTTTAGTTATTGGCTCATGGACATGAAATATTATCTTGATTATCTTGAATTATTCGATGAGTGTCGCATAAAATTTGCGAAACTTAGACTTCTAGTTCAGGCGAGAGCATATTGGTCTAGCATTGAGAGGACCAGTGAGCCAGATCGACAGATCGTCTTCACCACAACACTAGTTTGGTGGAGGTGAAGCGTAGGTTGTGTCAGAGGTAATTGCCTGCGTCATATCGGAGTCGCTTACTCGATCAATTATTTACCCTTCGACAAGGATCCCTATCCGTCACTGAGTATATGGACCGTTTTTATGAGTTAGTTGTAAGGAGCAATATCCGAGAGGAGCCAGCTATGACCACTTCCCGATTTCGATCTGGATTCGATCTGAAATACGTACTGAGTTGTCCTATCACCACTCGGAGTCACTTGAGCAGAAATATCAGCTTGCCCTTCATCATGAACAGTCCTCGAGATCCGCTAGAGTTGGTCGAGTGGATTCACACCTTGACCACCTCACATGAGTCTCTCCCGTACTGAGGACACCACTTTGCCTACCCTTGTCCTGTCGGACACGATGAAAATGATACCTGATACAGATTTCTCTCACCCTAGTGAGGTACTTAACCCGGTTAGTGGTCCACCATTTGTTTCAGACTCATTTCTTGTGACCCTGACTGAGAATGAGTCCGAGCGACTTACCGATCTTATAGAGATGTGGCCCTCACCTACCCCCTCCTTCTACCCTGCCCACAGTTAGTTAGCGCCCCTATCATAGACCCACTTATTGACACCGTACCTATGGACCCATTCTTGAGAGTAGGTCTTTTTCACTCTTACCTTGTCATTGTCCCGAGCCACACCACGACCAAGATTCAAGGCGTACTGAGTTGTCTGGACTCGATCTGAAATACGTACTGAGTTGTCTTATCACCGCTCAGAGTCCCTTGAGCAGAAATATCAGCTCGCCCTTCATCATGAACAGTCCTTGAGATCCGCTAGAGTTGGTCGAGTGGATTCACACCTTGACCACCTCACATGAGTCTCTCCTGTACTGAGGACACCACTTTGCCTACCATTGTCCTGTCATACACGATGGAAATGATACCTGATACAAATTTCTCTCACCCAAGTGAGGTACTTAACCCGGTTAGTGGTCCGCCATTTGTTTCTGACTCATTTCTTATGACCCTGTCTGAGAGTGAGTCCGAGCGACTTACCAATCTTATAGAGATGTGGCCCTCACCTACCCCCTCCTTCTACCCTGCCCGCAGTTAGTTAGCGCCCCTACCATAGACCCACTTATTGACACTGTACCTATGGACCCATTTTTGAGAGTAGGTCTTTTTCACTCTTACCTTGTCATTGTCCCGAGCCACACCACGACCAAGATCCAAGACCCTGGTGTTGATCTCGTAGTGGCTGCCTCGCCTGCTTATGAGGATACTACCCCTTACGATGGTACTCATATAGAGGATCATGACCCTGTTGACGGGTTCTTTGACGAGTCCCCATTCGGCCGCCACGTCCTGTTGATGATGAGTTTCAGGTGAGCCACTCATTTATGAGTATCGAGTTAATGACGTCTCTTCCATTATCGTCTCTGATCTTGCCCCAGAAAACGTATCTTGAGTGGAGCATCAAGTATGTATGGCTTTCCTTAAGTACACTTGAGCATACTCCGATATTTCGAGAGCCTACCTTATAACCCATCACACTCTTAATGAGTTTTGGGACACAATGTCTGCTGATCCACCAGATGGGACACTCACCACACTCTTGAGTCACATCCTATCGTCGGTGTCTCTGGTATCCACTCAGGTGATCGTCGCATTCGCGATGAATTTTCATGAATGTCTCCTGGTGAGTCCCTTGATGTGTTACGTTCCCCGAGAAATATTTGGCATTTTATGAGCTCGTATTAGAGTGTTGATGTCTTACACAATCATTTGGACACTCGTTGCAAACTCAATGAGTTTTTCTACATTCCACACAAAGAGCCTCTTGATTGACCATCTCATTTTAGAGATATCCAGACCATTGTCAGAATGCCCTAGAGAGCGGGTCGTGCATGTCGTGTTTCATTTGCATCATTTGCATGAGTCTGTTGAGTCGTTTATTCATAATTTGCATGTGTTTCATGACTCGGTCCGGTGGAGGAACAATACTGGTAATGAATCCTATAAATCTCATGTAAATATCCACAAGCGAGAGCAAATATTTCATGAAGGCGAGCAGATGATGGTGCGATTCCGCGCTGAGAGGCTCCCTCGGGGGCCTGCTAAAAATTTGAGCGCCAGGCGATGAGTCCCTATACAGTCATGGGAAGGATCAGAGCAAATGCCCACGAGCTTGATATCCTTAAGAGTATGGATATCGATCCTACATCTAATATTGAGGACCTGATGCCACACTACAAGTCTCACAAGTATGTGAACCCGTTTCATGGAGATCCTCTTGAGCCTACACCTCCGTATCCTTTTGAGCCTGCGCCTCACATCCTTTTGAGCCTACACCTCCACATCCTCAGTCCCACACCCATTCCACTTCTGAGCCCCACCTGCCTTTGGGTCAATCTCCTATGGCTTCACCGTTTGCACCAACGATCGCACTGAGACTACCAACACATCAGTGCATTCTTGAGAGCATTATTAATATCGTGAACCAAGCATGCATAGCCGCGCCTGATTGCTAGACACATGGGTATCATTGGAGAGGTTTCCCCATGATCGACGATACTTGGAAGACCCCCGATGTCCCTCATCGATTTTGCCCGACACGCACCGAGAGGATTTCATTCTCCATTCATCAGGAGATGAATTCTTTCAAGTCGGGGAGAGTGATGCGGAACGGTGGCGCAAACCCGCGGTGGATCACATGTTTTGGGCCCGTTTAGGGTCGATTGGCTATTTGCCATATTTAGCTTCTCCGGATCGATGATCCAACTCCGTGGATGCGTCCAGATTTTTCTTTACATGTTTTTTCATATATAACTTTTGTATTTTCAGTTATTATTTAGTGTAATCGGACTCCTGACACTCTTGGCCAATCATAGTCGTTAATATCAAGGTGCCCTAATGCCCTTTTATTATAAATAGGAGTAGGGACAACCTAAGGAGTCCATCTTCTTCATTGCTGATTTTGGAGAAAAGAAATAACTAGAATCCGACGATCTGTCGTGGTGCGACTCCGCGAAGTCCTAAGGTGGGCTCCTTAGGTTTGTATCTTGGTTCCCCTTGTATCCCTTTCCACTGTTCATCTGATTTCATCCTCTCATGAGCCCCTGTTCCTATTTGTCGTGAATCTCAGTAACGATCTCCCCGTAAGAATTCTTTGCAGCAGCGACTACTCCCGTGAATCCCACTACCACCTATCTCCCGTGATTCTCACCCTCAATAGCACGCCCAACTCCCCTTTCCAGTTCATGCCTTATCCACTGTCCAGATTTGGAGTTTCTGGATTCCTTGTTTCAGTTCCCAAACCCCCCTACACAGTCTTCCCACCCTGCCGAAGAATCCCAAAACACCAACCTCCAGATCCGTAACTCTCTTCTACAACAACCCATTGAAACTTACAACTCCAGTCCTTTGAAATACCGTCCCAACAGGAAGTAATCAGTAAACTCTACCAGTAAACCCCTCCTAAAATCAAAACCATATTCTAACCCCGATACTTCCAGTAAACTTCACCAGTAACCCCCCCTAAAATCCCTCATCCTATCCTAAGCCCGGTACCATCCAACACCCTCTACACCTACATATCCACATCCTCCTAATCCCCACCCACCAATTCATTATCAACATTTCGCCGCCATTGCCACCCGCTCATTTGGGAACATCCGATCTCCACGCTACAACCTCCCCCTTGTGAGTATTATTTTTTATTTTGGATCTTTTTCTCTCTATTAATATGTGGTTTGTTATCCTTATGCTTATGTGGACATCTTTAATTGTGGGTACTTGTGCTAGACTAATTGTGATTTGCAAGACCAATTCGCTGTGCGCTATTATTTTGGCCTTTCACGCGGAGGAAAGTCAAACCTTACTTTGTTTAAAGAAATAATTTTGTCTTGCGCGCGATTTAATCATTTAATGCTAGTTTTGTCCTTTCGTCGCGTCCTGTTTACATGCTACATATAATAGAGCTACATATTTGCACCTCACTTATGCTTGTTTGTTAGTTACACATCCACGAGTCCAACCCTTGATTAGACGGTGTTTAGGTTCATTGCAGTCATTGCATGAATTTTTCGCAATACATTTAGGGTTAGGACATCACTTGTTCGCCACCTATAGATTCGTCCTGCGTTAGTTTGCCTTTAGAGGAAGCAACTTGGATCATGACATGCGAGATTATGGGCATAGTTTCCAGAATTTGGCCTTTGGGGACAATGCCACTTTTGAACCCCAGAGTATTGATACGAGCACGATCGATACTACTGGCGAACGACTATACACGCGAGTTTACTCACGCCAACCACGAGCCCTGCTTGATGCGCACGCTTACTGAGGGAGGGCCTTGTGTCTCTATTTTCAGCACTTATATTATTGTGTCATATTATTATTTCCTTTTTGTAAATGTAGGCTCTCCTATTATATAAATGAGAGTGTTACGAGCTTCCGATTGTGAGGGGGTGTGCGGTCTTGAGAGGGAGAAGTCTCGGAGGGGATCGTCTCGACACTTCACTTAGCCTTCCCAATGGTGAGAGATACAACAAGAGCTTGGCTCGACTGGGGAGAAGGAGAGAGGGGAGCCTTGCTCGACTCTAACCCTAGCTTATAAGATGAGAGTAGAGGCAGAAGATTCAAAAGAAGGGAAAATTAGATTTTTCATTCATATCTTCAAGCCCACCCTCATAGGGGATCGTCTCACAATTTGGAGGATTAACACAATAATTCCCTATCACCGTTGGCTTACATCAAGGGTCAACTTTAAGCCTTTATCTCTTTACCTTTTTCTTAGAGGAGCTCACCGAACATATCCAACTATCAATACCTTGGTGTTTATTGTTTGTAGATGATATTGTTTTGGTGGATGAGACGTGCAAGGGTGTAAACGTGAAACTTGAGACACTTTAAAAAAGAAGGGTTTTAGGTTGAGCATGACAAAGACGGAGTATATGATGCTTAAATTTAGTAGTGCAAGAAGGATGGATGACTCTGTCATTCAGTTGGGTGACCAAGATATTTCTCGCAGTGAGTGCTTTAAATATCTGGGATCAATAGTTCAAAAAGATGGAGGTGTAGATAAAGATGTGATACATAAAATCCAAGCAGGTTGGTTGAAGCGGAGTGGCGTGCCTGGAACTTATGTGATCGTAAAGTGTCATTAAAACCTAAAGAAAAGTTTTTCGTACTGCAATTAGACCAGCGATGCTCTACGGTTCTGAGTGTTGGGCAGTGAATTGTGTACATGAGCAAAAATGGGAGTTGCAGAGATGAGAATGCTTAGGTGGATGCGTGGACACACGAGATTGCATAAAATAAGAAATGAATGTATCAGGGATAAGATGAGTGACACCAATTGTAGAGAAGATGTGAGAAGCTCGATTAAGATGGTTCAGACACGTACAAAGGAGACCTGTTAGGCATTGTGAGAGTTTAGCCACTAGGCATGTTAATCGGGGTAGGGGTAGACAAAAAAAACTTGGAATGAAACTATAAGGAAATACATGATGTACTTAGGCATTAATGAGATTATGACTAAAGATAGGGCGCAATGACGACAAAAGATCCATATAGTTGACCCCATTATGGTGGGATAAAGGCTTGAGTGTTGTTGTTGTTGTTGTATCCTCAAGCCCACCCTCTTCACCAATATATAGTGAGAGGAAAGGTTTCATAAAATATACCAAATATGTCCCTCACTCGGGCTACATAATGCGTAAGTAATAAAGGCGCTAAATATAATAGTGTGGGAAAGTAAAGATACAATGCAACAACAGATACAAATTGTCACCCCCTGCGTGGACCCGTAACATCTTCCCCCGACGTTCGGATCAAGCTTGTCACCAAGCTTAAAGTACGTGGGTCCCGCGGACCCGACATTCTCGTCCTCGTCATTCCGGGGATTGTCCGCTTCGAGCCAAAAAAGACGCTTGCACCTGTGTCCGACCGAATATGGTTCGTGGCAGTTGAAACAAAGGCCTTGTGCATGATGTTCTACTATCTCTACGTGTGATAGTCGATTGATGGCTGGGTTGCCACTGAATTCCTTACCCATAAGTGGGGCTGGCAGATTGCCAGAACGGGAAGTGTGGGTGTCCTCACGACGGTTCTCTCCGGCCCCGCCACAGTGACTGCCATACTAGGAGATGTTTCTCACAGATTCAGGCGACGCTCTTGGCTTTTGCTAAGGTCCTGCGGGGCTTGAAACTCGATATTGAGGCGCAGCCGATCGTGCGGGATGACAGTGAAGATAGGTACCTGATGCTCTGACAAGATAAAAGGAACACGAGCAAGTAATATCTGGAAGCTCTCCAAGTTATTATCCACGGGCCCGGATTGCTTGAGATTGACGAGGTCGCCCAAGGGATTGCTTTAGAGAGGTGACTCAAAACACATATTGCAGGATGCTCGAAGGCTACCCAAGTTAATTAGGGGTCTCTCGAGCTAGTTGTCCATACCATAGCTATGCCGAGCCCAAGAGGTGGAAGGAAGCCAATCTGATCCAATCCTCCAATGGCGTGAGTTGGTTGGCGAAAAAGTGCTCACAACGCGTGAACCAGGTTAAGGGATTGCCCTTGCCGCCAAATAAGGGAAAAATCCAACTTTATGTAACATGAAACACTGTTCTTGTGGACCGAAGTGCGTGGGAACACATAAAATTTTCAGCAAGAGCCGCTCCAAAGGATTCAGTGGTTCTAAGAGTCTACTTATCAAAAGACTAAGTAGAGTGGACGACGAACGACTGTTAGCCCTGATTAGAACTTGTCGTGCGGTGGGGGGACGACTGGGAGGTTCCCGGCAAAGGCAAGCCATCTACACGGGTAGTAGTTAAAACTGTGATCGAGGCCTGTTGTTGACCGAAATGGTCATCATCTTTTGCAAGGTCTCCATAATTTTAGCGAGGGTAAGACCACTTTCTTCCATGGTCGCAGAAGGTGCGTGGGGGTTGTCCGAAGATGTTAGAAGTGGGGTCAGCGGGCTGGAAGCCCCAATGCTGCTGACTTGGCGTTCGGCCGCGAGTGGATGCAGCAGAGTGGAGGGATAGGAGGCTCGATGGAGGTAGGTGAGGGTGGTTCAGAGGACATGAGAAGGCGAAACCAATGCTGGAGTTGAGTAAGGAGGAGCCATTGCGGCCGTCAACCGATCATGCGGTGGATGTGTCACTACTTGGGAAGAAACTGCAGCCGAAGGAGTCGTGTTCGTGCGAGAGTTATCGCTGGAAGTTGTGGACCGTGCAGGGTCGGCGTAGGTCGGAGCTAGCATCGTCGATGCATGCGGTGCGGCAGGAGGTCAATTTTCGCTGTTGGATGAGAAAATTGACGGAGACGAGGGCTCGTTTCATCGATATTTTGCAATACATGGAGGCTGGATTTGGATGCCGCGGCAGGAGGAGGAATGAGGCTCTGATACCAAGATGTTACGAGCTTTCAATTGCGAGCGAGTGTCCAGTATTGAGAGGCAGATGTCTCAAAGAGGTCGTCTCGACCCTTGAGCTAGCCTTCCCAATGGCGGGAAATTCAACGAGAGCTCGACTCGACCGAGACAGAAGGAGAGAGGGGAGCCTTGCTCAACCCAACTCTAGCTTAGAAGATGAGAGGATAGGGAGAAAATTCAAGAGAAGTGGAAATTAGATTTTTTATACTTATCCTCAAGCCCACCCTCCTCACCTAGTGAGAGGAAAGGTTTCACAAAATTTACCAAATATGCCTCTCACCCAGGCTGCATAATGCGCGAATAATAAAAGTGCGGGAAAATAAAAATACAATGCAACAATAGATACACGTCATCTCAGGCATGCGTCGTCACCCCGTACATGGGCCAATTACAGAGAGGACCTAGTATTGTAGGCACTTTTGGATTATCTTCTATCTAGTGAAAGAGGGGAAGTGGGTGAACCAACAATCCTTTCCGTTTGCCCTTGCCTCCTTTCGTAGAACCGATAGCTCCGTCTATTAGTGCTTAGGTAGGTCAGCTTGGATGCTCTTAATCATGTTGATCAATCATAGTTTTATATACAATTTCAAGATGGAATATTCTTTTTGTTGATTGTACTCACATCTAGTATTTTGTTATCCATTTACTTAAGTTAGGCTTCGTTTGGTGCGGCTTATTTGCTCCGGTGAGTTTGGTCAAAAACGCCATTATCATAGAATGTATGTTTGGCAAGACAAAGGTTATAACCGCTATAAAAAAAATAAACTAGTTTTGAGCATAAAATGCATGATTTTTTGTGGGTGACGTCGGGCGTTCACGAACGATGGTTCATGACCACGGTGTTTGCGACCGCCACCACCGCGCCAAACGAAGCCTTAGTCATACTTTAATATAATAACTTAAGAACGAATACTCCTAGTGTTTCTTGTACTCACATCTAGTATTTTCTTGTACTCACATCTGGTATTTTCTTGTACATATACTTCACCTGGTCATTATTGTTATTAAAACTTCATTTTCTTAAAATGTTTATGTAGAGAACGGGGAGAAAATATCTGAAGTTGAAATGGAATTTGAGGCCAGGTCATGCAGAGATCAGGCGTGGTATGAATTCTAATATTGTATTTGAAAGTTTTCTGGACTCAATTTTTCTTTTTTATTCTCCCCTTCTCTGCAATGCCCCTTAGTGATTTTTGGATTTGTTTCTTTGGCTTGAAAACATAGAATTTGTTTCATTCTTGTATATAGCCATTATAAAAAGGGATTATACATCATTCTTAGCCTAGTTTGAAAAACCATTCCTGCTGTTGACTTTTATATTGTCGCCTTCACAGTGTATTCATGCACCATTTTGTAGGATTGAGTAGACTACGTCTCAAAGTAACTAGTGAAATGTTAGTTATACATTGAGAGTATCTAGTTGCGACCTAAATCACCTAGAGGGGGGTGAATAGGTGGTTTCTATGTCTTTTTACGGAATTAAAATTATATGAATAAAAACACACAGAAGATCAAAGAGCACCGTACACACAAGGATTTATAGTGGTTCCCCGTTCTTGGGTAGTCCACTTTGCACCTCACCTATCTAGCACGACCGGCTAGACTAGGCTACTTCACTATTCTCGGATTATGAATAATCCTACAACTCGGAGTCAAACTCCTACAATCTCGGAGAACAAAATCTCCTACAACTCGGAGAACAAAATCTCCTACAACTCGGAGAACAAAATCTCCTACAACTCGGAGCAAACCACTCCTACAAAAACAAAGAGTAAAACTCCTACAACTCGGAGACAAGGCTCCTACAAACTCGGAAGAAAAACTTCATACAATCTCGGAGATGAAATCTCTTACGACTCGGAGCTGCAACTCCTACAAAGAGAAATAGTTGTAAAACAAACTTCTTAAAATCTCAATGAGATTTGACTTCAGATCTGAGAAAATCGGTCCTCTTCTTTATTGCTTGAGAGATAAAGTCTTGCACCTGAAGATCGAAGAAGAAGAAAAACCTTGCTTGAAAAACCTTGATCTGAATACTTGAGTCGACTTGATCAGGAAGATAGTAGAGAGATTCAGAATAGCTTGATCTTGTCGACTGCCCTTGAGAAGAAGAACAACAGATGTTCTTTCTTGATCTGTAGACTGCAATAATACAACTCAATTTTCTTTTCAAACGGCTATAATCAAGAGATAAGGAATTAAATCAATTCCAACGGCTGTCTGCAATAATCAAGGGAAATTTTCCACGAATGCTGTACGCGGTAGAAGCTTAAATGGAAAGCAGACATTAAGGAAACCCAGCGATCTGAATTTCGAAACAGCGCCAGCGAAAATTCAGAATCTGTCAAAATTTTGTCGAACGGAACTCCGATCGACGAACTTCCTTCCTTTCGTCGAACGGAGATCGACGAATTATATATATAAACAGCGGTCGACGAAATATATTTATAAACAGCGGTCGACGAAATATAACCAAACAGCGCTAGACGAAATGCTGATAAACTGCGTTCGACGAAATGTCTTCAGCTAACAGCAAGCCAGAGAACGACGAAGTATATTTACTTCGTCGAACGGCGTTCGACGAATTCTTGCGTTCGACGAATTCTTGCGTTCGACGAAAAGCTAAATACTTAGAAAAATATTTCTTCCTTCTTTCTTCCAGCAACTTTCTCTTAGCAGCAACTTTCTCTTAGCCTTCCTTTGTGCTTGAATAAAAAGTATACCCCAATAGAGAGATTTCACATAAGTTAACACTTTGGTCTATACCATGAGGAATTACATAGTATAGTCCTGTGTTTAACAACTTATTGAAACCTGACATTGGTTTGTACTTAGTCATTTATAATCTGCAAACACATAACTAGAAAACAACATCAAATACAACTCAATTCAACTTAGTTCAAATGAACACTTCTTCAAATCAAGGTAATTGTGGCTACAATACCCAACAATCTCTCCCTATTTGAAGAAGTCAGAACCTATGCACTGAGTTGAATTGCACTTAAATAAATATATATCAAATAGATAAGGAGAGTTAAAAACTTAACTTTTTCAACTTTCTCTCCCTTTCAACTTTCTCTTTCAACTTTGCCAATTCTAACTTTGCCAATTCCTCCCAACTTCAAATTCTCTTCCAATTTGAACTTCTCTCCCCCTTTCTGACTACTTCAGATAGGGAAGAAAAAGCATGAGAGCTCAAAACTCCCCCACAACAACTGCATAGGAGTCCTCATTTGAGAGTAGATTTGAAAATATTGAATCAGCTCCCCCTCAATCTTTTCTCCCCCTTAGTCTTATCTCCCCCTTAGAATTTCAGTGCCTGGACTGATTTCCTAAGCTTTTCAGCAACCTTACTATATACTTCTATGTTCTGGTCAAGTACCATGAACATCCACTGTCCAAATGCCTGATTAGAGTTTTGGTTGGCCTTTGGACATACCTGCAAACACAGATTAATTACCCTTAGGAACCCAAACCGATTTGGGTCCTAGGTTTCGGTTAGCATAACAATAAATATTTCTACTAACTGCAACTCCAGTAGAAAAGCTCTTCTTTGCATTAGACACACAAGGGTTGTGCCAACAGTCGATGGCAAAGTGTCCCACTTTACCACATCACCAACATTCATGGATGTTGTATCTTCTCTTCCGAGCATTTTTTGATTTGCAAGTAGCATCATAATGCTTGATTTCAGTTGAGAAGGCAGCAACATTCTTCCTATTTTTCATAGCGAGTAGATGATTTGGTACAATAACATATCCATTTTCACTTGATTTTATCTGTTTGACAACAACAGATGAAAGCTTGGAAGCTCTTATGGTGTTGATGACATCAGATATATTCAAGTGAGGATTGGCTATGGTGTTGCACCCGGTTTGCTTCCTTGCTGGAAAAGATTGGGACGATGATGCTTCCTTACCATTGAATGTAGGGGCTGGTGCATTGAACACAAATTGTCCAGGTTGGGCCATTTGGATTTCTTCATGGGGAGCATTCCGAGCACTCACCACCATTCCCTTTCTTTTACTATAGTTAGGAGTATTTTCCCTGCCATAGCAACTTCCAGTCTTCCAGTGATCACGGATGTTGTCGTGATCATACCTGTTAGAGGGAGTCTGCACCTTTTGAAAGGTGGTGTGAGGCCTAGCTTTAGCTGTGCTCTTTCCTCTATTCCCAGAGTCAATTGATTCAGGTTTAGAGAATTGAGCCACTGGCTTTCTTTCCATATAAAGCTTCTTCTCTAAAGATCTGATAGTTCTTTCTTGAGCCTCATATTTCATTCGAAGTAAAATGAGTTCATTGAATAAACTAAGAGCGATGTTAAACGCAGGCCAGTTTTGGCTATATGCAGGCCACATCTTTTTAAAAAGAACGATGTTAAACGCAGGCCGATTTTAGCTATATGCAGGTCACTGTTTTTTTTTTAAAATATCACTTTTCCTTTTAAAACTTTAGGAAAAATGATTCGAGTAGTTTAATACTTCATGTATTATGTGTTTTTTCCTTCCATGCAACCGTGTTCCCAAGGAGTTTACTCGTTTGTCCGAGTCCGACGTGTTTTTAAATTACAACTGACCTAAAGCTATTCATGGGCATTTGCTACGGCGATGGCGACGGCGGCGATGACGACGATCGTGACGTCGTCGGCGATGGCGGCGATGGTGACATCGTCGGCGAGGGCGGCGATGGCGACAATGGTGGCGATATATGGCGGCGATATACGTCGGCGTCGTCGGCGATGGCGGCGATGACTGCGATGGCAGCGATGGCGGCGATGTCGGCGATGGCGGCTATGGCGGCGATGGTGGCGATGGTTATACTTCGGGTAGTTACGTCTCTAGTGGGGGTTCTTTTGATAACTGCACCCCCATGGATGGAACCGCACCCTTTAGGGATACTCCATTAATAGCTCTCCCAGATTTACTGACGAAACAGTGACATTCAACGTAACCTCGCACGCATGATATTTTACGTACTTATTTTATGAATGCTATTTTAATTGGTGATTTATTTAGGAAAATATTAATTTGGTTTTTGAATATGGTATGTAAATATGAAATTTGGCCTGCATGAATAATTTTTTGGCCTGCATATATCCACGGCCTGCATATAGCCAAAACCGGCCTGCATTTAATATCGCTCATAAACTAATTACCTCTTTGGTCGTTTCATTTACTTGAGATTCGAAAGGCTTAAGGATTCTGATTTCCTCAGCCTGAGACTCAATCAACTTCTTGCTCTTTTCAAGATCTACTAAGAGGGCATCATACTGATTTGCCAGATTAGGTGTGTCATCATTTTCTGATGAGCTTGTCTCAGCTTCAGAGTCTGTAACAGACAGAGGTGCCCTTATGCATACTTGTTCGGGATAGGTTTCATCTTGGATTTCCTCTTCGGACTCAGATAGCATAGTTAGAGCAAGAAGTGTTTCTTCTTCTAGTTCTGAACAGCTTGAATCACTGTCACTTAAGGTCCTGATCTTTTTCTTATTTATGGGGTCTTGTTCTTCCTTTGATCCTTCCATAAGAGCTATTAGATCTAAGTCTTCCTTCCCTTCATGAGGCGTGTCGTAGTTATTCGAATCTGAATTTGCCGTAAGCCCAAAATAAGCTTCATCATTCGAGCTTGACTCGACTGAGTCACTGTTGCTAAGAGTCTTGGTCTTCTTTGCCAAGAAGCTCTTTTCCTCTTTTCTTTTACTCTTTAAGGATTTCTTTTCTTCCTTCTTTTTGTATAGGCATTCCATACTTAAATGTCCTGGCTTATTACAGCAATAACAAATAATATCAGTCGAAATATGTTTATTCGGTTTAGTTTTATACCTGTCGTTGTTGTGTTCCTTCTTGTGATGTTCATCATCACGCCTTGATCTTCTATGATCTGATGAGGAGGATTGACCTTTCCTTTGCTTCCTTTTATTTAGCAATTTCTTGAATTTCTTGGAGATTGAAGAGAACTCTCCACCAGACATATCAGAGCTTGAGGGGCAAGCATCTGATTCATCATCTTCATCTGAGGATTGTCTCCTGACAGATGATGTAGCTTTATATCTTCTTGACCCTTCGGCTCTGAATGCTACAGACTTCTCTCTTCCAGAAGTCGAGCATCCTTCTTCTTCTTCTGCCTTTCTGATGCTCAGCTTGAGCTCATGTGATAAAAGCCTTCCGAACAGAATCTGTGGTTCCATCGTAGCCAACTTTCCGAATTCCCGGATGGCAATTGCCTTGGTATCCCATTCTTTCGTCAGGGATCTCAAGAACTTGTCATTCAATTCTCTGACGGTGAATTCCCGATCATAATTTCTAAGACCATTTACGATCTTGAAGAACTTTTCATAAGTGTCTGAGATGGAGTCTCTTGGATCTTGCTTAAATGCTTCATATTCTTGATTCAGCAAAGATCGTCGATCATCTTGCACTTCTTCTGTACCTTCCATGAGAACCACTAGGGAATCCCACATTTCTTTTGCAAATTTGCAATGTATCAGATTTTGCAACATAGAATCATCCACTGCACCGACAATGATGTTCTTGGCTTTTTTATCCAAAGCGACGAGAGCAATCTCATCCTTGGTCAATTCCAGCATTTTCTTGGCTATTTGAATATTAGAGTTTATTGAAGAAGGTTTCATGGGGACATGAGAGCCTTCTTCCACAATCTGAAAGATTCTTGGATTTGCAGCTTCCATGAAGAATTTTACTCTTTCTTTCCACATCGGAAAATTCTCTTTAGTGCAGACTGACAGCTTGACGGAATCCTTGGATTTATCCATTCCGGACATACTGTCTCTTGCAACTAGATTTAGAGATCTTTTTAAAGGTGTTAACCTTTTAACGAACAACCTCGCTCTGATACCAATTGAGAGTATCTAGTTGTGACCTAAATCACTTAGAGGGGGGGGGGGGGGGGTGAATAGGTGGTTTCTATGTCTTTTTGCGGAATTAAAATTATATGAATAAAAGCACACAGAAAACCAAAGAGCACAGTACACACAAGGATTTATAGTGGTTCCCCGTTCTTGGGTAGTCCACTTTGCACCTCACCTATCTCGCACGACCGACTAGACTAGGCTACTTCACTATTCTCGGATTATGAATAATCCTACAACTCGGAGTCAAACTCTTACAATCTCGGAGAACAAAATCTCCTACAACTCGGAGAACAAAATCTCCTACAACTCGGAGAACAAAATCTCCTACAACTCGGAGCAAACCACTCCTACAAAAACTCGGAGTAAAACTCCTACAACTCGGAGACAAGGCTCCTACAAACTCGGAAGAAAAACTTCCTACAATCTCGGAGATGAAATCTCCTACGACTCGGAGCTGCAACTCCTACAAAGAGAAATAGTTGTAAAACAAACTTCTTGAAATCTCAATGAGATTTGACTTCAGATCTGAGAAAATCGGTCCTCTTCTTTCTTGCTTGAGAGATAAAGTCTTGCACCTGAAGATCGAAGAAGAAGAAAAATCTTGCTTGAAAACCTTGATCTGAATACTTGAGTCGACTTGATCAGGAAGGTAGTAGAGAGATTCAGAATAGCTTGATCTTGTCGACTGCCCTTGAGAAGAAGAACAACAAATGTTCTTTCTTGATTTGTAGACTGCTTTTGGTGAAGAAGAAAACAGCTGAAATTATTTCCAAGTTGTTGACTGTCTTTTTCAAAAGAGGAGCAACAGATCTTCTTTTTGTCGGAGAGGAAAAGTTTGCGTGAGAAAATATCAGCCGACAGAATACTGGAAGGAGAATGATTTTCATGAACAGCACTTCACAAAATATCAGAAGATAATATATATCAAACTCTTCTCCACGGCTGTACATGAAAATTAAGGAATAAAATCTTCTCTAACGGCTATAATCAGGAGATAAAGAATAAAATATTCTTCAACGACTGTAAGCATGAATTAGGGAATATAATTCTGTCAACGGCTAAATAAAATAAATAAGGAAGATATTTCTTTTCAAACGGCTATAATCAAGAGATAAGGAATTAAATCAATTCCAACGGCTGTCTGCAATAATCAAGGGAAAATTTCCATGAATGCTGTACGCGGTAGAAGCTTAAATGGAAAGCAGACATTAAGGAAACCCAGCGATTTGAATTTCGAAACAACGCCAGCGAAAATTCAGAATCTGTCAAAATTTCGTCGGACGGAACTCCGATCGACGAACTTCCTTCCTTTCGTCGAACGGAGATCGACGAAGTATATATATAAACAGCGGTCGACGAAATATATTTATAAACATCGGTCGATGAAATATAACCAAACAGCGCTCGACGAAATGCTGATAAACTGCGTTCGACGAAATTTCTTCAGCTAACAGCAAGCCAGAGAACGACGAAGTATATTTACTTCGTCAAACGGCGTTCGACGAATTCTTGCGTTCGACGAATTCTTGCGTTCGACGAAAAGCTAAATACTTAGAAAAATATTTCTTCCTTATTTCTTCCAGCAACTTTCTCTTAGCAGCAACTTTCTCTTAGCCTTCCTTTGTGCTTGAATAAAAAGTATACCCCCAATAGAGAGATTTCACACAAGTTAACACTTTGGTCTATACCATGAGGAATTACATAGTATAGTCCTGTGTTTAACAACTTATTGAAACCTAACATTGGTTTGTACTTAGTCATTTATAATCTGCAAACACATAACTAGAAAACAACATCAAATACAACTCAATTCAACTTAGTTCAAAGGAACACTTCTTCAAATCAAGGTAATTGTGGCTCCAATACCCAACATACACTCCAAATCCTATCCATGATGAGAAGAACTCAGAGTCGCCAATGTAACATTGGGGACCCACCCAATATTAAATGAGTTTCTTTTAAGTAATATTTAAGCTGTTGTGTTTATTATTGTATTTCTTATTTTAGCATGCCTAGAGAGCCTATTTAAGGAGTGTGTTGTGATGGGAATCAGTACCTCATTTTACTATTTTGGAGGGGCTTGTGTTGGGCGAGGGAACCAAATACAAAAAAAACAGGGTGGGGGGTGGGGGATGAAAAGATGGGAGATTGGGGCTGAATCTTGAAGTGACATTAATGTATTAATGGTGGGGAGGAAATTGGGCCATGTTGGTGCAAGGCACAGAAAAGACGGTGGCAGGAAAAGACTTGAGTCGGTTAGCGCTTCACAACGTCTCGGTGGGAGATATACATGAAGCCATGGGCCGAGCGACCAAAATAATAGCTTCATATCTTGTTCCATTCCTAACCTATAATTACCATGCATCTTTTATGATCATATTATCAATTTTTGAGTTAGACTCCTTTCCCCTTTATTTATATTTTATTTTTTCTCCTTTTATTTTTAATTTTATTTTAGGTTATTGTATTTTTTATTTAATGTTAATTTAATTTTTTACTTAATCTTATTTAGTACAAATTTCGTAAAAAATGATTAATTAAAATTGCATTTATTGAACAACCCTAATGAAGTTGATATTGTTAGTTCCAAATAGTTATATTCTCTTATATATAGTTATATATTACATAAAATAATTAATTAAAAATAGAGTTAATTAAAAATAGAGTTTAAACGTCTGAGACAAATTTAATGGTGTTAGCATCAAATAATTATATCCCTAATATATAGCTATGGATATAGAACACAACTGCCACCTCCATTCATGTTGGTTTTGGTCTCATGGACTTGTCCTCACCGATATACTTATAACGGCGCACGCGAGATTCCCCACCAACTCCTTTGACGTTAGCTCTCCTCTCTCTACTTTCACCATCTCTATTCCCTCCCTCGTTGTCGTCCTTGTCTCCTTTTACGCCTTCTCCAGCCACGACAATGATCTCAACTTTCCTTTTCCAAAGACATTGCAGTCCCCACTCTCGTCATTGGCATCCCAGTCTCGTGAACACCAGTCATTGTTCCCGTTCCACCAACCTCTCGAGCCCCTAATGCTATGATTCCTATCCCTCATTCTCCGTTGTCAACTAGTCGACAATTTACGCCCTATGACCAACGATAATAATGCCCATAGTCTTCCTTTCACACCAATGTAACCCTTTTCTATGCTGCCATGATCTCCGCCTCCTAGCCCACATCCCTTCTTACTTTCCATCCTATCTCCCTTTGAAGTTTTCCTAGTCGCACCATCATTTTTCACTCAACCAATCAACCTTCCTCTCTCACCCGCTGCTCCATCTGTAGCATTTGTTGAGGCACAACTCTCCTCCTCCCTTTTTACTTATCCCATATACAACTTCTATATCAAGCCATGTCGAGCATTGGAGATCCACTACAATTTTTCTTTTTCTCCTCACATGTTTAACGCCACCTTATTGTCTAGCTCGACACCTTGTTTCCTTCCCAGTGAGTCCCACAAACCCACGCCCAATGCCTAGTTCCCCAAATACATTCCACATAAAGCAACAACTCTTTTTAAAGCACACAGTCACACCAACTGAACCCCCAAACCCACAACACGTTACGCCCAGTCAAATTCATCTCCCTTCTATCTGCACTGGTCAAACTCATCCCCAGTACCTACAGTTCATTACACCTCCCTTACCACTCCAATGAAAATCATACACACCCATTTTACCCATCCCAACACTAATAATGTTTTATATATGTATGAAACTAGAAGAAAGAGAGAATAATTAAATATTCAAAATAATATTATTCTCAATCTTAGAATATTACATGTACAAGGGGCTCCTTTATATAGAACAAGCGAGAAATAACACAAATGAAAGTAGCAATGTGTGACTAAAGAAGTCTAAGAGATAGGGCCCAATGTGCCACTTATGCATGGGCTATCTAATGTTCTAACACTCTTCCGCAAGCTGGAGCATACAAGTCGTAGACACCAAGATTGGAAAGGCCCTGTCGGTATAGTGAGTGAGGTAAGGCTTTAGTGAGAACATCAAAGACTTGATCTACTGTTGGAACATGCCGTAAACTCAATTTTTGAAGTTGAACCTTTTCCCAGACAAAGTGACAGTCAATTTCGAAGTGTTTGGTGCGCTCATGAAACACAAGATTTTCAGCAATATGGATAGCAACTTGGCTATCACAAAAGAGAACGGCTGGAGATGGAAGCTGGACTCCTAAATCAGTAAGGGGACTCTCTAGCCAGGTGAGTTCTGAAACGGCAACAGCCATGAAACGATATCCAGCTTCAACGGAGGAGCAAACAACCACAGTTTGCTTCTTTCTTTGTCAGGTAACCAGATTTCTGCCAAAATATGTGCAATAACTGCTAGTTGATCGACGATCATCGAGGGACCAAGCATAATCAACATCACAATATGCAACGAGAGACAGAGAAGTGGAAGGCTTGTACAACAGGCCTTGTCCTGGATCATTTTTCAAATATCTAAGAATACGTTCGACTGCCTAAATATGGGAGGTCCGAGGAGTATGCATGAAGAGACTAACCACACCGACCACAAAGGATATGTCGGGTCGTGTGACAGTAAGATAGATAAGCTTGCCAACGAGGCGTTGATAATACTCTAGATTAGGCAGGAGTTGATTAGAGTCCGACCTATGAGCACACCGTTGATGATTTGCGTCCATAGGTGTATCCACGAGCTTACACCCATAGTAGCAAGCATCATGAAGTAGATCAAGGCAGTATTTCCGCTGAGAGAGAACAAGACCATCAGGTTGTCGAGTGACCTAAATCCCTAAGAAGTATCGGAGCCGGCCCAGGTCTTGTGTGGAATTGAGAGGCAAGATGTTTTCTTGATCTGAGTAATGCCAGATAAATCATCACCCGTGACAAGAATATAATCCACATAGACCAAGAGAATAACAGTGCATGAAGGACGTCGACAGATAAACATGGAGAAGTCTGCTGAGCTGCGAGTAAAGCCACACTCACGAACCACCCGGCTAAACTTATCAAACCACGCCCGTGAAGACTGTTTGGGGCCGTATAGAGATTCCCCCGTGGTTGCATAATCAAGAGGTTGTTGCATATAAACAGTCTCCATAAGGTCGCCATTATGGAAGGCGTTCTTGATGTCGAGACAGTACAACGGCCACTGGCGATGGACAATAAGAGAGATTAGGAGACGAACAGTGTTGAGCTTGGCAACAAGAGAGAAGGTCTTCTTATAATCAAGTCCATGTTGTTAAGTGAATCTGCGTGCAACAAGGCGTGCTTTGAGGCTGTCGATCTGCCCATTTGGATGACGCTTCGCGGAGAAGATCCACTTACAACTAACCATGAAATTGTTAGGGGGGGAAGGGGAACAAGGTCCCATGTGTGATTTGCCCATATTGTAGTCATTTCCTCATCCATGGCCGCTCGCCAACCAGGATGATGAAGAGCTTCCTGCATAGAAGAGGGAGAGGAAATAGAAAACAAGGAGATCGCACACCTGCGCAGATCAGAGGGGAGCTGGTGCAAGTAGATGTTGTTGGAGAGAGGGTGCGCGGTGGAGGGTGTGTTCGGATCAACGGTCAGCGGAAGATCAGTAGCAGACAGGGGCTGTTGCGTGGTACTTGATCGAGGATAGTGGTGAGAGTAGACACGAAGGGGAGGAGCCGGGGCAGATGATGGTGTTGGGAGTAACGATGGAAAGGGGAGGTGGTAGGAACAAGATGATGCACACTCGCTTGAACAACCCAAAAGTCGGGAACGGAGCCTTGACACAAACCTAATTTTAGCACGCAATCACAACAAGGGCTCCAAGTTTCAAGGGGAGCGGGTGACAAATTAATAGAAATAACCGACACGCGCCTTGGCAAAGAACACGAACAAGCTCCGCAGATAGAATTCACAACAACGAAAAAAGAAACAAGCCAAGCAAACACGATGTAACGAAATATGATGCGAAGAATGCTACCTTCCAAATAAAGACTTATAATTGCTACTCGTCCATTAATATTCAACCAAACAGCCAGGAAATGGAGTAACGTAAGGAAAGATCTCACCCTGGGGCTTCACAAGCCCTATCGGACACGATCCAAGTGGTGAACGGTTGGTCGGCACGCTGGTGGAGGGGAAACGGAGGTTGATGGCTCTCCGGACAGCCGACTCCTCACGGAAGGGGGAAACGAACACCACGTCAGGCGGTAGAGGAGGGACCGACTGCAAGGAAGACGTCGGCCACTGGTGGTGGTTGCGCGAACAGCGAGAGGAGGATGTGCGCCGATCGGATTTGCTGGTGGCTCCACGGAACAGGAACAGGGTTGAGGGATTCCGATCGGACCGACTGGTGGCTCCACGGGCAAAGACGGGCTCGGGCGGAGGTCTGAAGGTTGATGGGGTTCCACGTAGCCTGGAGTGGTCGGAGGAATGAGGAAGGGTCGCCGGTCGGAGAGGCTCCACGGGATTGGATCGGCGTACGGAAACAGGGGAAGATCGCGGATTTTTGGAGGAAGAGGAGACGGGTCCGAGACTTGCACCGGCCTGGGTACCGTGATGAGTTCTTTCTCACAATACCAGCCGCCCCCTAGGGCTTCCACATTTCCTATTTATAAGGAAGCTAGGCTGAATAATATTGAGCATTAATATTTTAGTAATTTCTTTAAATTGGAAGAATAACACTCACCTCACCGTCTCTCGTCACACCAGGCCAATTCATTCAGGGTCATGTGAGTTGGCCGGGCTCACATGCCAGATACAAAATTTGCGCGACGCGCTACAACCAAGTTAAAATAACAAACAACAAATAAAATTGTGCGCGACGCGCTACAACAATGTCAAAATAAAATACCAACAAAACTAAATAATGCGACGATAATAAAAGACAGAAATTGAGAATTAAGACGTCGTCGAGGTTGCACCAATTCCCCCGAGGTTGAGAGACCTCGACCCCGGCAAGACTGGGCAACTGGGGGCGACAGAGAGATCCGGGCGGCGACGCTGAAGCTCCTGGGCGCTGATCCACGTACTGTCCAAAAGGTCACGTCCGCGCCATGCCACTAAGTATCGCTGGTATGTACCATGCCGGGTCTGGAATTCGCGAACGTCCAAGATGTGCTCTATCTCCTCGACTGTAGGGGTGAAAGTAGATTGGAAGCCTGTCTCTGATCCGGTTCCCAGTGACGGAGGTGGTATCAGACTGGTGGGTGGTGGGCCATGAAACAGAACTTGATCCGACACATTGAAAATCGGGGAAGTGCCGAATTCCAACGGTAGGTCTATAAGATAGGCGTTCTCTCCCAGCCGCTTCCTCACCTGAAAGGGTCCAAAACGGCGCTGTTGAAGCTTGTGATACGACCCGGTGGGAAACCTTTCCTTCTGAAAGTGGACCAATACCCAATCTCCTGCCGAAAAATACAGTTCACGACGGCGAGTGTCCGCCGCGAGCTTGTATTTTTCAGAAGCTGCCTGCAATTGTTTATTAATAGACTTGTGTAGCGACTTCAAATCATCAATGAAAGTGGTAGCATCGAAAGAAATACGCTCGTGGCACGGAAGGGAGTGACGATCCAGGAAGTGTGGGATGGAAAACCCGTAAACAATTTCGAATGGAAATTTTTGGGTGGAACGATTCAGGGAACCGTTGTAAGCAAACTCGGCCCGGGAAGTGGCCATGTCCCATTGCTTAGGATGCTCATCGGCCAACATCTCAATAATTCACCCAAACTCCGGTTGACCACTTCGGTCTGCCCGTCTGTTTGGGGGTGATAAACGCTGCTGAATTTTAGTTTTGTGCCAAACTTGCCCCAAAGAATCTTCCAAAAATATCCCATGAAACGAGTGTCCCTATCAGACAAGAATACTCGCGGGACCCCATGAAGTCTAACTACCTCCCTAAAGAACAACTCAGCGACATGCGCCCCGTCGGATGTCTTCCTAAAGGAATGAAACGAGCCATCTTAGAGAATCTATTAACCACTACAAAGACAGTATCAACTCGACGGGCGGTGGTGGGTAGGCCACTAACGAAATCCATGGACACCTCGTCCCACGATCGCTTGGGAATGGGCAATGGTGTGTAAAATCCCTTGTTTTGGGAGTGCCCCTTAAATAGCCTGCAGGTTTAACACGATTGAATCAACTTCACGATGTCCCTTCTCATGCACGACCAGTAGTAGCGAGCCTTGGCGAGGTCCAACATCTTCGACTCCCCAAAGTGCCCACCTAACCCCATGGAATGTAGCTCAGTGAGGAGCAACTCACGTGACGGACCCTGACAGATACACAGACGCGTCCCTCAGAATAAGTACCCTTCACTCAGGATAAAATGACCCGAACCATCCGCGCCTCTCGTCCGACAGTCCTCCCAAATGATGCTAAAATCAGGGTCAGTGGCGTATGACTCCCGCTGCGAATTCTAAGTCTATGATTTGCGGCTGCAGAGATACGAGAACGTGTGCGCGTCTACTAAGGGCGTCGACCACTGGGTTGGCCGCCCCGAGCTTGTGTCTAATGTGGAAAGTGTACTATTGGAGGAAAGCGACCCACTTTGCGTGGCGTCCTCCCTTTAGGAGTTCAGGTGTCGCAACGCATCGTGGTCCGTGTTCAGCACGAACTCGCGCTGGATCAGGTAGTGGCGCCAATGTCGGAGAGCTTGGACGATGGCGAAGAATTCGATGCCATAAGTTGAGTATCGGGTCTTCGCGTCGTCAAGCTTCTCACTATGGAATGCCACAGGTCAGCCCTCCTGGCTCAGAACGACTCTTATACCGACGTGGGAAGCATCGCAGTCGACCTCAAATATCTTCTCAAAATCGGGAAGAGCCAGTACGGGAGCACTCGACATCTTCTCCTTCTCATGCCTCAGCCTCGACCGTCCACGTGAACTGGCCCTTCTTGAGGCAATCCATTATGGGTGCGATGTGGGTGCTAAAATTACGGATGAATCGTCGATAGAACGACGCCAATCCGTGGAATCCCCTGGCCTCCGTAAAGTTCCTGGGCGTTGGCCAAGATACAATCGCTCTCACTTTCTCCTGATCTACTCGGATCCCCTCAGAAGAAACTATATATCCCAAAAAGGTGAGACTGTCAGTAAGGAAAGTGCACTTCTTCAGATTGATGATCAGTCGGTGTTCACGCAGGATCTGAAGGACCTGGCGCAGGTGGGTGATGTGCTGGTCGGGCTCAGTGCTATTAACCAAAATGTCATCGAAGTAGACTACGCACAAATCCCTATCAGGGGTCTAAGGACCTGAGTCATCAGACGCATAAAGGCGCTCGGGGCATTGGACAGTCCGAAGAGCATGACCATCCACTCATACAACCCCTCCTTGGTCTTAAAGGCGGTTTTCCATTCGTCTCCAGGACGTACCCGAATCTGATGGTATCCGCTCTTGAGATCGATCTTCGAGAACACTCACGCGCCGCTCAGCATATCGAGCATGTCATCCAATCGGGGAATCGGAAAACGATTCTTGATGGTGATCTTGTTGATAGTGCGGCTATCAACACACATACGCCATGTTCCGTCTTTTTTGGGGACAAGAAGAGCAGAGACGACGCTGTACAACCCCCATATCCATCGAGTAGGTTGCCGCGACCCAGGAGTGCATCGGGGCCGCGTCTGTAGTATGATCCAAGACAGGGAGAAAGGAGGGAGAGCGGTAGAGGCAAAAACCTCCTGCTCACCCAGCTGGAGTAAGAGGTAAGTGAGGGGGAGAGAGGAGGAGGGGCGGGTGCCCCCCTCTCTCGCCCTCGCCCAGCTAGGGGCGAGAGGGGAGGGGCGGGTGCCCCCCTCTCGCCCTCGCCCAGCTAGGGGCGAGAGGGGAGGGGCGGGTGCCCCCCTCTCGCCGCACCCAGCTAGGGGCGAGAGGGGAGGGGCGGGTGCCCCCCCTCTCGCCCTCGCCCAGCTAGGGGCGAGAGGGGAGGGGCGGGTGCCCCCCCTCTCGCCGCACCCAGCTAGGGGCGAGAGGGGAGGGGCGGGTGCCCCCCCTCTCGCCCTCGCCCAGCTAGGGGCGAGAGGGGAGGGGCGGGTGCCCCCCCTCTCGCCGCACCCAGCTAGGGGCGAGAGGGGAGGGGCGGGTGCCCCCCCTCTCGCCCTCGCCCAGCTAGGGGCGAGAGGGGAGGGGCGGGTGCCCCCCCTCTCGCCGCACCCAGCTAGGGGTGAGAGGGGAGGGGCGGGTGCCCCCCCTCTCGCCCTCGCCCAGCTAGGGGCGAGAGGGGAGGGGCGGGTGCCCCCCCTCTCGCCGCACCCAGCTAGGGGCGAGAGGGGAGGGGCGGGTGCCCCCCTTCTCGCCCTCGCCCAGCTAGGGGCGAGAGGGGAGGGGCGGGTGCCCCCCCTCTCGCCGCACCCAGCTAGGGGCGAGAGGGGAGGGGCGGGTGCCCCCCCTCTCGCCCTCGCCCAGCTAGGGGAGAGAGGGGAGGGGCGGGTGCCCCCCCTCTCGCCCTCGCCCAGCTAGGGGCGAGAGGGGAGGGGCGGGTGCCCCCCCTCTCGCCCGCACCCAGCCAGGGGCGAGTGGAGGAGGGGGGGCGACCCCCTCTCTCGCCCCCGACCCTGGTAAGGGGGAAGACCCTTGGTCTCGCCCCAACCCAGCGAGGAGGCTCGCCGAGCTCCGCGAGGTAACCCCTCTCGCCCAGTTCCAGAGGAGGGGGGGGGGAGGTTGGTCTGCGTTTAGTATCCCAGAACAGCGGGATTTGGCTATTTGCAGTCCAGTTTTGGCTATTCGCAGTTCAATGGTCTGCGTTTAGCGCTTCAGAACAGCGGGATTTGGCTATTTGCAGTCCAGTTTTGGCTATTCGCAGTCCAATGGTCTGCGTTTAGCGCTTCAGAACAGCGGGATTTGGCTATTTGCAGTCCAGTTTTGGCTATTCGCAGTCCAGATCCGAAAAACCTATAAATAGGACCAAGGGGGCACCATTTGGGGGATCTCATTCTTAGCTATCTCTCTCCCCTCTCTCCCTCCTCAGCAAGTCTCTAGAGAGGGTGAGGAGAGGCTCCAGTGGTGCCCAAGCTTAGTAGTGGCTTGGGAGGGGAAGTTCCAAGGGGACTTCCGGGTATGTGGCGGGACCTCCCCACTAAGCCCTTGGTCCAGTTCTTAGTTCCGACACCTTCAACCTAGAGCTCTCCCTTGGGGGAAGTAAGGGTCGGTCGCCCCTCAGCCTCGTTGAGGGCCCCGAACTCCACAGAGACCGAGTTGTCGGTTTCAACATTTATGGTGCGGTGAGCGTGGAGTGTGACCGATTCAAGAAACTCTCAAGATGAGCTCCATGGGCGGAGGTGGAGGATGTTCCGACCCAGGTCACTCGCAGCCCCCGGTGGCTGAGGTGACGTTGGAGATGTTTGAAAACTTCAAGCGGGAGGTCGCGCAGGTCTTGCAGGTTGCTCTCAGCCAGCAGCCCAGGATGGAAGTGCCAGCGGGGGGAGAGTGGGGAGGTGCCATACCCCCACTCACCCAGCAAGGGGGCGAGATCCGGAGGGGGGCGCCCTCCCATCTCGCCCCGCCCCAGCAAGGGGGCGAGATCTGGAGGGAGGCGCCCTCCCATCTCGCCCCGCCCCAGCAAGGGGGCGAGATCTGGAGGGGGGCGCCCTCCCATCTCGCCCCGCCCCAGCAAGGGGGCGAGATCTGGAGGGGGGCGCCCTCCCATCTCGCCCCGCCCCAGCAAGGGGGCGAGATCCGGAGGGAGGCGCCCTCCCATCTCGCCCCGCCCCAGCAAGGGGGCGAGATCCGGAGGGGGGCGCCCTCCCATCTCGCCCCGCCCCAGCAAGGGGGCGAGATCCGGAGGGGGGCGCCCTCCCATCTCGCCCCGCCCCAGCAAGGGGGCGAGATCCGGAGGGGGGGCGCCCTCCCATCTCGCCCCGCCCCTTCCGGTCCAGCCCCAAAGGGGGGTGAGCTGGGAGGCATCCGGCCCCCACTCACCCCGCCCCAAAAGGAGTCGAGCAAATGATGGCAGACGAGACCACCCCGGGTGGTGGCCATCCGATAGCCCGACGGGCGCAGAGGCTGGCAAGTTGACTCCGCAAGAGCATGGAAGGGAGGACTTCCAAATGAGAAGAGCCAACCGCCCGAAGTGGAGGCAGGGACCAAGGGCACCCCCTCCACCGCCTCTGCAAACCATGGCGGTTGGCGCAGATAGAAGGAGGAGAGTCAGGAAAGCAGAAAGAAGAGGAAGAAGAAAAGATAGGGTGGTGCTACCCTACTGCGACTTCCACGAGGAGGAATGATCATCTCCCTCAAACAGCCTGAGAAGAGAGTGCCATGGGGGGGAGTATGTTGTGTTTGTTCTTTCTTTGGTTATCATTGTTTTCCTTTGTAGCAAGTTCTACCCCTCGCCGGTTGGGCCAGGAGGTTTTGACAAGGGAAATCCCCCCATTTGATGGATAAAGTTATTTTTCTTATATGTTTAATAAGTTCAACGCCGAGATGTCCTCCTCACTCCAGGCTCTCACTAGCTGGGTGGGTCGAATGATCCTCGGAAGGAAGGGCTTGCCATCGAGATGTCCTCCTCACTCCAGGCTCTCACTAGCTGGGTGGGTCGAATGATCCTCGGATGGGTGAGTTCAACGCCGAGATGTCCTCCTCACTCCAGGCTCTCACTAGCTGGGTGGGTCGAATGATCCTCGGAAGGAAGGGCTCGCCATCGAGATGTCCTTCTCACTCCAGACTCTCACTAGCTGGGTGGGTCGAATGATCCTCGGATGGGTGAGTTCAACGCCGAGATGTCCTCCTCACTCCAGGCTCTCACTAGCTGGGTGGGTCGAATGATCCTCGGATGGGTGAGTTCAACGCCGAGATGTCCTCCTCACTCCAGGCTCTCACTAGCTGGGTGGGTCGAATGATCCTCGGAAGGAAAGGCTTACCATCGAGATGTCCTCCTCACTCCAGGCTCTCACTAGCTGGGTGGGTCGAATGATCCTCGGATGGGTAAGTTCAACGCCGAGATGTCCTCCTCACTCCAGGCTCTCACTAGCTGGGTGGGTCGAATGATTCTCGGATGGGTAGGCTCGCCATCGAGATGTCCTCCTCACTCCAGGCTCTCACTAGCTGGGTGGGTCGAATGATCCTCGGATGGGTGAGTTCAACGCTGAGATGTCCTCCTCACTCCAGGCTCTCACTAGCTGGGTGGGTCGAATGATCCTCGGAAGGAAAGGCTTACCATCGAGATGTCCTCCTCACTCCAGGCTCTCACTAGCTGGGTGGGTCGAATGATCCTCGGATGGGTAAGTTCAACGCCGAGATGTCCTCCTCACTCCAGGCTCTCACTAGCTGGGTGGGTTGAATGATCCTCGGAAGGAAAGGCTTACCATCGAGATGTCCTCCTCACTCCAGGCTCTCACTAGCTGGGTGTGTCGAATGATCCTCGGATGGGTAAGTTCAACGCCGAGATGTCCTCCTCACTCCAGGCTCTCACTAGCTGGGTGGGTCGAATGATCCTCGGATGGGTAAGTTCAACGCCGAGATGTCCTCCTCACTCCAGGCTCTCACTAGCTGGGTGGGTCGAATGATCCTCGGAAGGAAAGGCTTACCATCGAGATGTCCTCCTCACTCCAGGCTCTCACTAGCTGGGTGGGTCGAATGATCCTCGGATGGGTAAGTTCAACGCCGAGATGTCCTCCTCACTCCAGGCTCTCACTAGCTGGGTGGGTCGAATGATCCTCGGAAGGAAGGGCTCGCCATCGAGATGTCCTCCTCACTCCAGGCTCCCACTAGCTGGGTGGGTCGAATGATCCTCGGATGGGTAAGTTCAACGCCGAGATGTCCTCCTCACTCCAGGCTCTCACTAGCTGGGTGGGTCGAATGATCCTCGGAAGGAAAGGCTTACCATCGAGATGTCCTCCTCACTCCAGGCTCTCACTAGCTGGGTGGGTCGAATGATCCTCGGATGGGTAGGCTCGCCATCGAGATGTCCTCCTCACTCCAGGCTCTCACTAGCTGGGTGGGTCGAATGATCCTCGGATGGGTGAGTTCAACGCCGAGATGTCCTCCTCACTCCAGGCTCTCACTAGCTGGGTGGGTCGAATGATCCTCGGAAGGAAAGGCTTACCATCGAGATGTCCTCCTCACTCCAGGCTCTCACTAGCTGGGTGGGTCGAATGATCCTCAGATGGGTAAGTTCAACGCCGAGATGTCCTCCTCACTCCAGGCTCTCACTAGCTGGGTGGGTCGAATGATCCTCGGATGGGTAAGTTCAACGCCGAGATGTCCTCCTCACTCCAGGCTCTCACTAGCTGGGTGGGTCGAATGATCCTCGGATGGGTGAGTTCAACGCCGAGATGTCCTCCTCACTCCAGGCTCTCACTAGCTGGATGAGTCAAACATTCCTCGGGGGCGAGGTTCTGCCCCCCTCGATGGATATTTGGGCTTGGACTTTTCTTTCCAAGGTTGTGCCAACCTCGCAAAGAGCGGGGATTGTGTACAACCCCCATATCCATCGAGTAAGTTGCCGCGACCCAGGAGTGCATCGGGGCCGCGTCTGTAGTATGATCCAAGACAGGGAGAAAGGAGGGAGAGCGGTAGAGGCAAAAACCTCCTGCTCACCCAGCTGGAGTAAGAGGTAAGTGAGGGGGAGAGAGGAGGAGGGGCGGGTGCCCCCCTCTCTCACCCTCGCCCAGCTAGGGGCGAGAGGGGAGGGGCGGGTGCCCCCCTCTCGCCCTCGCCCAGCTAGGGGCGAGAGGGGAGGGGCGGGTGCCCCCCCTCTCGCCGCACCCAGCTAGGGGCGGGTGCCCCCCCTCTCGCCGCACCCAGCTAGGGGCGAGTGGGGAGGGGCGGGTGCCCCCCCTCTCGCCCTCGCCCAGCTAGGGGCGAGAGGGGAGGGGCGGGTGCCCCCCCTCTCGCCGCACCCAGCTAGGGGCGAGAGGGGAGGGGCGGGTGCCCCCCCTCTCGCCCTCGCCCAGCTAGGGGCGAGAGGGGAGGGGCGGGTGCCCCCCCTCTCGCCGCACCCAGCTAGGGGTGAGAGGGGAGGGGCGGGTGCCCCCCCTCTCGCCCTCGCCCAGCTAGGGGCGAGAGGGGAGGGGCGGGTGCCCCCCCTCTCGCCGCACCCAGCTAGGGGCGAGAGGGGAGGGGCGGGTGCCCCCCTTCTCGCCCTCGCCCAGCTAGGGGCGAGAGGGGAGGGGCGGGTGCCCCCCCTCTCGCCGCACCCAGCTAGGGGCGAGAGGGGAGGGGCGGGTGCCCCCCCTCTCGCCCTCGCCCAACTAGGGGCGAGAGGGGAGGGGCGGGTGCCCCCCCTCTCGCCCTCGCCCAGCTAGGGGCGAGAGGGGAGGGGCGGGTGCCCCCCCTCTCGCCCGCACCCAGCCAGGGGCGAGTGGAGGAGGGGGGCCGACCCCCTCTCTCGCCCCCGACCCTGGTAAGGGGGAAGACCCTTGGTCTCGCCCCAACCCAGCGAGGAGGCTCGCCGAGCTCCGCGAGGTAACCCCTCTCGCCCAGTTCCAGAGGAGGGGGGGGGGAGGTTGGTCTGCGTTTAGTATCCCAGAACAGCGGGATTTGGCTATTTGCAGTCTAGTTTTGGCTATTCGCAGTCCAATGGTCTGCGTTTAGCGCTTCAGAACAGCGGGATTTGGCTATTTGCAGTCCAGTTTTGGCTATTCGCAGTCCAATGGTCTGCGTTTAGCGCTTCAGAACAGCGGGATTTGGCTATTTGCAGTCCAGTTTTGGCTATTCGCAGTCCAGATCCGAAAAACCTATAAATAGGACCAAGGGGGCACCATTTGGGGGATCTCATTCTTAGCTAGCTCTCTCCCCTCTCTCCCTCCTCAGCAAGTCTCTAGAGAGGGTGAGGAGAGGCTCCAGTGGTGCCCAAGCTTAGTAGTGGCTTGGGAGGGGAAGTTCCAAGGGGACTTCCGGGTATGTGGCGGGACCTCCCCACTAAGCCCTTGGTCCAGTTCTTAGTTCCGACACCTTCAACCTAGAGCTCTCCCTTGGGGGAAGTAAGGGTCGGTCGCCCCTCAGCCTCGTTGAGGGCCCCGAACTCCACAGAGACCGAGTAGTCGGTTTCAACAGACGCATAGACTAAGGCTCTCGGATGAGCCCCTTCTGGAGGAGCTCAGATACCTGCCTCCTAAGCTCTTCGTGCTCTTGTAGGCTCATACGATAGTGGGGGAGGTGTGGTAGGCTGGCTCCAAGGATGAGATCAACTGTCAGATCGCCAAACTACGCCACGAGTGGCTGCACTCGGGCTGGTATCTCAGTGGTAGTGGTGGGGGACTCTCTCCCCACTAGCATATAGACTATGCTCCGTCTTCCACCTCTCGACAGAAATGACGAGCGGTCATAAGCATCGTGATGGACGAGTAGCAAGCAGGAGGATAGGACGTGGTGGTGAGGGTAGGTGTGGGGTAATTAGGTGCTCTGGTGTACGACGTAGATGGTGGTGGAAGTCTCCGAGGGACCAGACCGTTCTTCTGGGGAAGAAGAACAATCCGACGACCCTGGTGATCGAATGTGTGGGCATTCCTACGCCCATCATGGGTAACATGTCTATTGTATTGCCACATGCGACCTAACAGGATGTGACACACGTCCAGGGGGGGGGGGGCGATGTCACACCATACAGAGTCAGCATAGGTGCCTCCAATGGTGAACGACACAAGGCTGCGGTGAGTGACAGCTATCGTAGCGCCACTAGTGACCCACGATAACTCGTAGGTACGGTCTAAACTCTGGGTGGGAAGTCTCAGTTTCTCCACCATCCGCTGGGAGACAAAATTCTCCATGCTTCCACTATCAATAATGATGGAGCAAAAGTGCTCCTGAATGCTAGCGGTGGTGCGAAAAATACCATGGCCCTTGATCTTCTTTGTGCCCTTGATCTTTTTTGTCCAATAGATCTATGCGCAGAAAATCAACTTTTTTGTTCAATAGTTTGGAATGTATACCAATATAAGAGTATATGCGAAAAAACTATGAAGCGCGAGTAGAATCGAGAACGGAACCGAACCGGAACCGAACCGAGCACATGTAGGTTTGGATCCGGTTCTATATCTTGGGTACATGGGTCGGTTCCGGTTCCAAAAAAATCGGAACCGAACCTACATTGATCGGTTCTTTATTTTTGGGGGAACTGATCCGAACCGACCCGAGTTGCACCCATAGTGATAACATATGAGTGATACATCCTTGTCAATTGCATGAGACAGGCTCATGACAACCTGCGACTGATGGAGGCTAACCCTAGCACGGGACAAAGTATTTGCAGCATGTTTATTTCTCCCATAGGGTTTTTGATAGCATGTAGAAATGTAATTGTGGAGAGATAAACACCTTGACCTCAATGTGATGGCCGGTCCTTATATTTATAATAATCATATTGGTGCTAATACAAGGGAAATGAAAAAGACATGAATAAAATATAAATTCTGATATTCTAACAGAGTTTATCCATTTCTGACAAAGGTACATAGCTGTAACTCCCATGCATCAACATCTTGTATATTTAATATACCTAATTCCCTTAATTTATGTACACATTCCCCTTCATGCCACGCCAAATTAGATTCCTGTGTATTTTGGGAATTTTTTGTAGAGTGGAAGGTGTATTTTTTTGGCAATCTAACGATTTTTAATCAGTTTTCATTGTTTGATTTTTAGTTCTTCAAATATATTAATTTTTTCAAAACATAATATGAGAAATAGTTTATAAAATTTGCTTGACATATTTGATATCTAGTTCTTAGCATTTATACACACGAAAAAGTCTGAAAAAACACTTGAATACTATGTTAGCATGTGCTGTTTTTAATTTAATTTATTCAATCATTGCTGTTGCAGGTACGATGTTTCTACATTTCTTGCTCACAAGGTTCTCAGTTCCGGGGAAGTTGTAAGAATTATCATTAAATTATTCCTCTAAACTTTATGCCTAAAATTTCTTTTAACCATTCAAGTTTAACACCTTACACTACTGCTAGTGTGTGTAAATGAATTTATGTATACATGTATCTATGCATATATATATATAATCTGACAAAGAAATATCTAATGTTTTTTCTTATATCTGAAAGGAACAATTAGGCCTATTCATATACAAGAGTATGCATGTAAACCATGATAAAGAACATAAAATTTAATATCATTAATTGCAATTACAATACCCAAAATTGTACTGTGCGTATGGATGATTAAGATGGATATTGTATGTAGACATTATTTAAGCTTCTTAAGGCATTCGACCTCAAATTCTTGAATAACCTCATAAATGTCCTCCTTCAATAACGTCAGTTTCTGTGACAATAATGTCATATATATACACAAGATGTGTTGTGATTATTACTCATATCCAAGTGTTTATGATCTCTTTGGACTTGTTTATATCTCGACTTCTCATCAATATTGTGAACTTGTTTCGTCATATCTATCTAGACCTCATCTTCTAAATCTCCATGTAAGCTCATCTTCTAAATCTCCATGTAAGCATCCATTCTTCACCTTAAACTGTTAAATTCCAATACATTATGCAATTTTTTCACCGAGGAAAAGATAAGGTAACGTCTAAGACAAGTTTCCCTCCTAAGGAATAAGTAGGAAGAGTAGTCAATGCAAGTGAAGCATAAAAGTATGGCAAATATAGGATAACCATGTTTCTCCAAGCATTTATCATCAATTGATGTGAATACACCAATTATTGTATATGCCCCCACAACCTGTACAACCTTAACCACGATTATGAAAAGGATGAGCCGGTCCTTGAGCACGAGTAGATCCCCAACCAAAATGAGTTCCTCGATCAAAGGTCGGAGTGTGTTCGACCCTATGCAACAAGAGCATATGACAGGATTACAATAGTAGCAGATGATGATTGAGTGATTTGATATAGCGTAGAGATAGTAGTTGTCAATGAAGGTGAGTTGTGCCGTGAGAGGATGAAAGAGTGTGCACCATCAGATGAACTAGGTAGGCGTGCATGAATTAGAGTACTAATGAATGCTTTTTTGGAGATGAGTAACTGCAAGAGAAGCCAACAAGTACCATGAAATTGAATTTGAGCGGAGAAACTAGTGAACAAGATCAACATTTGTGCTAGGTTCTATTGATGTCCGTGTTTTGTTAATCATCGACTATGATCTACGAAGAGAATGATAGAAGATGCAAGGTGGTTGGTTGTCTTCTGTATGCGATTTGAAGATGAAAAGGATCAATAGGAGACCGCTTGCATGGGATCTAAGGAGAATATGCCAATCGATATGTGAGAGAGCGGGATATAAGATTGGCGAGGGGACAAGGGGGATCATTGAGATACTTGACAAATCGATCAGTGAGAGAGGGAACCACTAGGTCAAAACTTTCTATGTTACCATGTATAGTCTTTCTAGAGATTTCATGCACGTGTTGTGAGACTTGTCCCAACACTTCATGATTCGAACTTACGACAACCATGCACCACTTATACCTGTGCTCCCGAAGGCACCCATTTCTTTCACGAGGATTCATTACATGTCAAGACTCAGTAAAGTTCTTTTGCTTTGCATCAAATTAAAGTACATGCTCCATTGCTTGTGTAACACCTGCCAATTCCTTCGAGTTTTATTCTTGCAAATTTACTCACAAAGATTCTTGACACGTTAGCTATAACACTGCACAGATCGATGCATACAACGCCTAGTATCCATCATTATGGCTGGGACTACCGTGGTATGTTATCTCATTTGCTCTCGTAACCTTTGTTGTTTGATACCAATGTCGGCCCAGTAGAGTGCTTTCACTATAGTGTTCTTTCTGATCTCTATGCATTTGACAACTCGATCAACTATGACCCTAACATACTCTACTTTAGTAATTTCCATCGTTTGTCTAGGGTTATGCCATAGAATTCCTTACCCCCCAATAAGATATTTTAAGAAAGTATGCACCTCCTCAAAATTTATTTCCATCATATTTGAGATGAAAGCCTTGTCTTACTTTGAAATGAAGCTATTTAGGCCAATTTCCTGTGAAATGATGTATTTACTTGATTGTAGTGGGCATTGCCATCTCCATTATAGATTTCTTTGTCTTTTTTAGGCTCTAGGACATTCAGGGTTAAGAGATGCAACAAGGATTTACATATGCAAGCCCCAATTAACCAGTTATCTAGATTGAGCATATTCGCTCACTCGAGATGCTGCTCAAAGGTTTTATATTGTACATGAGGTAATCCACATAAACCTCAATGTTCCTAAGCTCTTTCTTCGCTTCTTGAAGGCCATATAAATCATTCTTTTGTAAGTGCCCCCACATTTTTATTCAAAATGCATTACTTTGTACCAATTGCACCCCTCGTCCATAATGAACATGGTCTGACAAATGCGCCTCTATGTAGATAATATACCTCGAGAAGACATCATGAAAAATTCATCACCTGATACCCCACCACTGAATCCATTAATGATTCTATCCAAGGTAGAGGATAACAATCTTTCTGGTAGGACTTTTTCAGATTGGTCAAGTTGACGCACATCCTGCACTTCTTGTTTGCCTTTACCATGACTGGGTTTTAAATCCAGTCTGAATATTGAATTTCCCTCATGAAACCACTGATGAGGAGCTTAATCACCTCCTCCCAAACTGCCTTTGCAAATTGTATGCCAATGTTTCTTAGGCCTTACCTTTGGAATGAGATTCACTTGTTGAAAGGAACAATTGATACCCACTGTGGCCATTTCAACAGTGGACCACACTAATATGTTGATATTCTTCTTGAGGACTTATGGTAGTTTTTTTTGTAAAGATTGCAACTCCATGTTTATGGTCAAAGTTTTCAACTCCTCTTCTATTGTAGCTTCAGTCGTGCTGACTTCTCTTCCTCCACACATTACTCATCCTCCACAATTTTCGATTGCTCATATATTACATTTCCTTGTAGTGTAGAACACACCCCATATGTTGTATCTTCTCTCCTATTTCCCCAGAACTTTTCTGTCAGATGGTATGTTTGACACCACAACCTGGTAGGCATTTACGATAGGGAGGCCAAAGATGGCGGTGTTTTGATTCCTCCACTAGGAAGAACTGAAACACGGTGTTGAGTCCTCACCAATTGATCAGGAGGACATTTGATCCCTCTACTTCTCTCCTCGCTCCAAAGATCCCATAAAGCAGATCATATTTGCTTGTAGGGAATCTATTCTCTTATACTACTTTTTGAATATTATGTTCACCAAGCACCTAGTGTGTACCGTAATGTGTTGAACATGAAAAGTTCCCATTTTGATGTTGATGATGATGGCATCGTTGAGCATGTTCCTGGGCGGTAGGATGTCTACTGGATAAAGTCGTTGAACCATCGACTAGGATGCACAAAACTTCCATTGTACAGAAATGTCGAATGCCTTGAAACTCAACTTGGAAATTTAATCTCAAAAGCCACTAAATTAAAGGCACATAGGTCTGTAGGTTAGGCCACTCCACCTCGGTGAGCCCGGCCTAATCCCTATTTGAGTTGTTAAGCGAGACTTGTGATTACGCTGATCACCGTGTCAAATCTATTATTAGGAAAACCCCTTCAGCCACCACTATGCCTAGGTGTACCCACATACATGACAGTCAAGGATCCAACCTTAGGGTCATCCCATCCCGATGAGATACATTGCATTAGATGATAGAGCAAGGACATGTAGTAGCCTAGTGCCCACGAGGAATCTACTGCTCGATGGTGAGAATGAATCAGACCCTAATCTGGTAGCGCAAATTGAAGGAGATAGTGTTGTGACGACTGCGGATGTTTCATAGAGCTATGGGGATAGATCCCTAAAGTTAGGCATTGTTGAATGTCTACTACTTAATGTGGATGAGATTCATGTGGAAAACTCGTCTACATGTACATGATCCTTGATGTCTCTCCACGTCATATTTACGAGTCAGCTCATTAGTGAGAGTCTAGATTCTAATAGAGAGTATGTAGCGGCTGTCTCACATATGCTCTGTCACTCACGAAAAATTTTCTTATACCCCGCCCGATGAACCTCTTGATGAGCCATTTCCTCTGGGAGTCATTCAACACACCTTAGAGTTGTGTCTTACTATGTGTTTCTTATAGTCATTCTTGTGTTTGCCGCACATTTTCTTATATCATTCCCAATGAGCCTTCTGATAAATTATCCCTGTTGAGAGATACTTGATACAAGATATAATCACATCTAGTGAGTCTATTGAGTATGTTGATCATCATTTGCATGATTTGCATGATCCACATGATTAGCATGATCCACATGCTTTGCTTGTGTTTATTAGACATTATGATAAATTAAATAATGAATTCTTAAAATCTAGTACAAGTAGTCACATGTGAGAACTTAAATTCGAAGATTGTGACTAAGTGATGATCCACATATGACCTATTGTTCCTTTTGGGAACTGTTATGGATTTGAGTGCTTTACGAGTACTTATTATACATTGTTCTGACAGAGATTGCGTTAAGTTCTTATGAAAATGATATCTCCAAGAATATGAGTACTTATCATGTATTTGATGTAGAGGATTTAATCTTTAGATGATGATACATGTAGTTATTAAGACCTTCAACCTGACACCCCACTACAGGCTCGACCACCCCTTCACCATCTTCTCCATTCTTTCCCTCGGCCACCACTTACAACATGTTCGGGACAAACACAACCTACACCAACGAGACGACTTCATGAGGACACCATGAATTATCCGGGTTATGAGATCGAGAGTTTGCCTTTTCTAAAGGAGCCGACGGGCTGTGTAGGAACCGGTGTTGAAGTCCCCCCATCCCCACACTCAGCCCATGATGATGTTGAAGCCATCACCTGCTTCCTCAATGTTAGTTGCGCCTCCAACGAACCCCTTAGATCTCCACCGCCAACAACCGTCCGACCCTTCTACAGACTGTTATCGCCACCACATTCCATTAGCTTTCAAGTCGCCTCCGTCCTCATACGAGCTCTCTCAGCTTCACAGACTCTCCCATGATTTGCCACCAACCACCGTCAGCTCTAGCAGGCCACCCAACCCTTCCCTGAGCCTCCCTAGCCCCAAAACAACCTCCCCCGAGTTGCCAGCCACTGCCTTTTCCTACTGCTCCTGCAGTCCTCGACACCCTTTCCCATCCTCTTCCACACCAGGAAATCTCTTTCACCACTCAGGCCTCACAACCCTCCTCTTCACTCCACCAGGGGTGGTCTCGATCGTCACGTCACCCTACGAAATGAAAAGAGATGGCGGTTCCTCCCATTCCGGTTCTGAACCGGTTGGGAAAGCTGCTTCACTTTCTGCCCTTACCCCTCATTCTCCATTCGACATGGCTATAGCCAGACAGTCTTTCTTGAACGTAGGGCAGTTCGTTTCTCTTTCTAAGAGAGAAAGATAAGAAGACATTCTTCTATCTGGTGAAAACTACACTTCGCTACCGCTCGCCTTCATTGATGTGATCTAGACACAACATTCCCCCCAAAATCCCCAACTTCCTCAAAACCCTAAATCTCCAAATCCACAAAGTCCCAAAATCCCATATCGATTCCACCACTAACCGCACATCCGAACCCATACAAGGCTTCCTTCCCTACCCAAATACATCAAGTGCACCCTTTCCACATTTGTTCTGATTGTTCGATGATTCTGTTAAATTTAGTTTCACTTTACTCACATTGTACAAATAGTTCTTTTATTTCTAGTGATATTTTACTCAATTTACTTTGATAATTTACTTTCAGTAGACCTGTAATTATTATTCACCCACAATTTTATTTTCTTGCACTTTCTTTCTTATGCAATCATTATCTTCTTGCCTTATTGGGATTATGTAATCAGTTGTGACTGCTTGTGCGAATTTTAAGTATATGTTATTTAATTAATTGTTCATCGAAAAATAATTGCATGCTGAATTATCTAGATACATTGCCTCGTAGCATTAGATCTAGTTGTTAAGCATGTTCATTGATTGCACGTCTGCTTGCATTCTCATATATAGGTCGGTGTTAGAACTTCATAGGCTTGCCCTTAGTCAATGATACTATTATGAAAAGAATACAAGCACATGTGGATGACACCAAACTACTGCAATATCAAACAATTGTTAATGTATTTCCAGTTGTGAGGCTGTTTCCCACAAAGGGCGCCAACTAATTGAGCCTTTAGTCAATGATACTATTATGAAAGGAATACAAGCACATGTGGATGACACCAAACTACTGCAGCATCAAACAATTGTTAATGTATTTTCAGTTGTGAGACTGTTCCCACAAAGGGCGCCATCATAGGCTCGCACTTAATCAATGATACTATTATGAAAGGAATACAAGCACATGTGGATGACAACAAACTACTGCAACTTCAAACAATGGTTAATGTAATTCCCCCTATATATATGCTCCACTTATCCATGTGCACTAGATCATAATATCTCCCCCTACAAATGATCTCCCACTAGATGACTATCTCATGTACCTACTCTCCCCCTTTGATATTATCAAAACAGGTTGGGGGTAATCTAAACATGTAGAGATATGAGAGAGATGCAGTGGGATAAACATGTAGAAAAATGTACACATGCATAATGATAATCAAGAATGCGTAAAGCAAGGACACATAAAAAGTAAATCAGAGAGTTGTGAAGCAGAAATGATAATCATGTGGAATCAAAATAACAAGATTTGAGACAAACCCATACATAAGGATTAGTAGTTTTGGACAATGCACACGAAAATAAATACACAAGATTTTTCGTACAATGTTACGATATTTATGGAGTTCATACATAGCAGCATTGTATGTGTCATGAATTGAATCGTGCATTTGAACATTCATGGGATTGTTTACCCAGAAGACCGTCTCCGAGTAGCACTTCTCGCAGACCGGGCGGTCTGATGAGGCAAGTCGCCCGGTTCGGATTTCAACAGGGTCCAACAGTACTGGCCAGTACAAACCGGGCGGTCTGATAGAATTCAGGTCGCCTCCAAGGATTGAAGATTTTCAAGGCTCAAGTCCAGAGGGCAAGCCGTGGTCTCAGGTCGGAGACCGCCCGGGTTGCATCATTGCCTTGATCGCAGCATCTGCGGTCTCCGGCCAGGACAGATCGGAAGCGCAAGCCGCCAAGACCGCGCGGCTTCTTTCTTTTCTCCTTTCTGTATCCCGTCACCGCCTGCCCGATTCTCCTGTACCCAGGCAGGCGGTTATTTTATCCCTGCCCGTTCGGGCAGGCCCCCGAGCCTATAAATAGGGGGTGACGACGTTCCCAAGGCTCGCACACTCGAATCCTGGAGCTCGCTTGTTAGAGCTGCGGTCTCGAGTTTACTGTCTTGCGACCTGTCTGACCGGCCGGCTTCTACTTTCCTGCTTCTGTAACCCGTTGTAACCTCTTCATTTGAATCAAAGGAAAGCCCGTCACAGGAGTGGCATTCGCCGTGACGGGCGAAGTCTGGCCTCGACCGCTGTCAGCGGTCTAACTTTCTCTGATCAAATAGTAACCGACAGCCCGCAACCTCCAATTTCCTTCGGAGGTGCATTTCCAGATTCAACAGAAACACGCGACCTTCAGATCGCGGACTATCGGTGAAATCTTTGTCAAAATGTTAGACCGCCAGTTCCCTCTGGGAGACCGCTCCGACCACAGTGAAGATTCCCTGTGGGAAGCCTTGTAGCAGTCGAAGAAAGAAGCCGAGCGGGCTCAAAAAGCGACTGATCAGCGTCTGGATGCGATCAGTCAGGCTTTAGCACTGTTAACCGAACGGTTAGTTCCTCAGCAGACCGCGGTTAACCAGGCGGTGACTCCGGTCCCTCCTCCTCCTCCTCCGTACCCGCTACCACAAGTCGCCAATTTCCAACCGCTACAAGAAGGTTTTGCAGCCCGGTAAAACTTCTACCAAGAGGCCACACACAGCATGCCGGCCCGAGTTCTCGATTTTCAGGGGGCGGCTTCTCACGCTGCCCGCCTTTCCTATCCGCCAGAAGGCGCTGCCCGCCTTTCCTACCCGCAAGAGGGCGCTGCCCGTCTTTCCTACCCGCCAGAAGTCGCTGCCCGTCTTTCCTACCCGCCAGAAGTCGCTGCCCGTTCTTCCTACCAGGCGGCTTGTCCGCGAGTAGCCGCAGCTCAGGCGGCTTACTATTCTGCTCCACTTCTGTATGAGGATGCTGAAGAAACCTCTCCCTTCGTGGACGAAGTCCGAGGGGAGCCAGCCCCAAATAATTTCAGGGAGCCGCGCCTGCCGGCCTACAATGGGGAAACCGATCCTACTGTCCATCTTCAGGCCTTTGAGTCGGCCATCGCTCTGAGGACCCTCTCGGATGCAACCAAATGCAAACTCCTTGTTACATCCTTCGATGGACAAGCAAGGGAGTGGTTCTATGGGTTGCATCCCAGGTCAATTAGCTGCTTCGCTGAGCTGCGCAGGGAGTTTCTGCTCAGGTTTTCCACTTCTAGAAAGAGAAAAAGTGGCCCGGCGGCCCTTTTGAAATAAGGCAGCGAGAAGACGAAACGTGGGCCCGTTTCGTGGATCGTTTTCAAAAAGAAATCATGGAGGTTCAGAATGTAGATCCAGAATTGTACAGGGTGGCCCTGATTCATGGCTTGAGGGAAGGCCCCCTGAAATTTGAAGCAAACATCAGGGAGCCAAGAACTTATCAGGAAATGATAAGTTTGGCCAATATGCTCATAAGGGGAGAAAAAGTAACCCTGGGCACGTCGCGAAATTGGTGAGCGACAAGGAGCAATCTAACTCATCCTTCATCCATCCACAAGCAAACCAACCCCATTTCGAGCCCCGTTCCCAGAGGGGAAGAAATTACAAACACAAGCAACCCTTCATCGGCCATCAACGGTTTCATGATCAGAAACCGTCGTTGGCCATCACACCCGCTCCATCCATTTCCATTCCACAAATCATGCCAGTATACCTGCCACAGTATACTGCGCAGCCATCTCCAGCCATTCCATCCACCCAGTATGATGATTCGCAAGAGTCATTTACTCCACTGAATGTTACCATGGACGAGGTCGTCCAAATCCTTCAGAAGAGGCCGGATTTTAAAAGCCCCCCTCCTCTAAAATCAGATGTTCGTAACCGAAATCCGAATCTCTACTGCGAATATCACAAGGAGGGAGGGCATCTGACCGAGAATTGTCGTGCCCTCTGCTTACTTATATAAAGGCTTTTGGGAGATGAAAAGCTCTGAGGCCTAGTCCGAAAGGAAGAGACTGCTGGACCAGTAACTGAGAAAAAGAAGGAAGCAGTTGAGGTAACTTGGGAGTGTGCCGACATTGAAGACGCGGGCTGTTATGGAGATATTCATCCTTCCACTGAATGCATAGAGGTAAATGATGTGGGCCCCCTGGGGGACATATATTGCATTTATGGAGGGGCTGGAGCTGAATCATCTCGTAAATCAAGTATTGTGAGAGTCCTGAAGCAAGAAGTGGCGACAACTACAACTTCTGCCCCTGAAAGCACAATCGTCACTTTCGGTCAAGATGATCTTCCTCCAAACGCCAATCCTTTTTGACGTACAGTTCATAAAATCCTGATCGACACGGGCAGTTCTGTTAATCTCCTCTTCCGCCTCATACCTCGCACTCTTCCTCAAACATCAAATTTAGAATTCTTCCTCGAACTCCACCTTGTGCCTCAAACCTTGAACTCTAAATAATGCCCTAAACTTCAATTCCATGAGCATGTCAACACATGAATTATGTGATTTGAATACAAATGCATATCTCAAACCATCATTCTTAATTCAATAAAGTTATACTCTTATGGGCATATGCTAGTTGCCCTTTTATTTCATATTTTTATGTATCTTATTATGCTCATGTTTTTGATGATGTTATTAATCAGTGCCGCCCATGGCCTTTGATGTTATGATCCGCCGTGATCATCACAATTAATTATTATGGTAAGTTTTTTGTATTTTTATAAGCCATTATTAGTTTTTGAGGAGTTTTTTTTGGTAAGAGTCATATAAGCCTATTTAAAAGAATGAAATGTTGGAATGAAATAAAGCATGAAGTAATCTCTATTTTCTCTTTTTAGGCCCCTGTTTTCCCCCCTTCTCCCTAATCCTAAGGCTCCGTTTGTTTAGAAGCTTTTGGGAGGGTAGAATTGGTTTTGGTCTCCCAATTCCTAATTCTTGTGTTCGTTTGTGCTATTATTTGGTTGAAATTGACATTCATGCAAAACTGCTATTATTTGGTCGGTTTCCCAGTTTTGGTGGATCTTCATTCTTCTTCGATGATGATGCTTCTTCTTCATTTCTTCTTCGTTTCTTCTTCTTCTTCACGACTTCTTCACGATCAAATTCTTTTGTCTGGCTTACATGCTTTCGATTAACCCTATAGACGATCTGGTCCACTTGTTGTCGTTGTTTTTGTGTCTAGAAAAAAGGCTGCAGGGCAAGCCGAAGAAGAAACTGGCGGAGCCTCGGATTATGAGTAATGGAGCAGTTCATTGCAACAAGTGCAGAGGATATGGGCATTATAAGAAAACCTATACAACTTCTAATTAGAGCAACAATTTGTTATGCTCCCACACAGGGGGTGATGACACGTGTCCGGCAGGATGTGTATCTTCTAGTACATTGTGTCTTTATTTGTCGCGCATTGTTATTCTCTTATTTTTGCACATTTTATTTCTCACGCTTTTATGTAGCCCGGGTTAGGAGCATATTTGGTACTTTTTGTTATTGTTGGGAGCATTTTCCACAATGTTCCTGATTTGAAGAAGTCCTCAAGTCAAAGATAAACACACTTTGTATTTGATGACATCTATATTATTGTGTTTCAGGATTGTTATTTAAATAAAGTTAAATCACTCATAATAACTCATGAAATCAATACAAGTCCAAGGGATATTTGAAGAATTCATAAAGCCATTCTTAGTCAAATATCGTCTTGATAAGGTTCACAGAATCATGGAATATCGGCTTGATAACCTTAAGCTTCAGGAAATATTGTTTTGAAGCCTTGGTTGGAGTTAAAACTGTATAAGTCAATTATCGTCGAGACCAGTTAAAATATCGTCGAGAAGTCTCTACGATATTTCAAGAAGCATGTTGAATTGATGAATGCTTGAGTTCATATCGTTTAGATATGACCCCCACATGATAGTCCAAAGCTCAAATCTAAAGTATATGTCTTATTGTCTTGACAAGCTGAACTATCGTCTTGATAAACTTATAATCGGCTTGAAGATAGTGATCGTGTTGCTTTCCAGATATCGTCTTGACAAGCTGAAATATCGTCTTGATAAGCTTATAATCAGCTTGAGGATAGTGATCGTGTTGATTTCTAGATATCGTCTTGAAGACCTCAAGTATCGTCGAGATAAGTTGAAAAGTCGTCGAGACAGCTTGTATATTGTCGAAACAGTTCAAGTTACAGATATTCAAATCTCTGCCGCCGCCAATTGCGCCAATCATATCAGTCTTTTAAGGAAAGAGATTTCTGACATAAAATTTCTTGGATTTGACCGTTAATGCTCTCAATCATATAAATACTAATGAGATGTGAAAGGAAAACCCTAATCTAAGAATTCTAATCGATCGAATAAAGTATGTCTATAATAGGAGAAAGGAACTCCAATTCTATCAAAGAAAGTAAATCAAAGGTGCAAATCAATATGAGAATACTCATGCTCCATCGTCCACTCCCACTCCTCCAGATCAAAACACCGAGTTCATTTAGGAAAATACTTCTCCTTCTCTCCAGGTTCATAGTGATAGTACTAGATACCCTATTGAACAATATGTTGGGTATCACTTTATCTCTCCATCTTTGAAATCTTACCTTGCCTTTATTTTCTCTATTGACATCACTAATTTTTTGATGCTATGTCAAATTCTCCTGGGAGGAAAGCTATATAAATGGAGATGGTTGCTCTTCTGCGGCAAGATACTTAGGAAATTGTTCCTATTTCTTTTGGAAGCTATGATGTTAGGTGTAAATGGATATACACTATGTAATATCTTCGGGATAACACTCTTGATAGCTATAAAGCAAGACTGTCCGCCAAATATTTTACTCAAATTGAAGGGATTGACTTTTGGGAGACATTCACTCCTATTGCTAAACCTAATTTTGTTAGAATTCTCTTATATATTGCCGCGCACAAATCCCGACAAGTACAACTTTATGTGAAAAACGTGTTTCTTCATGGAGAATTAAAGGTAGAAATTTATATTGCCCCACCTGACATACAAGTACCTAAAGGGCATGGATGACGCCTTAAAAAGGCTTTATATGACCTTAAACAATCTCCTCGTGCTTGGTTTGAGAAGCTAAGTATCAAACTCTCGAGCATGGACTTCTCTCATTGTACATATGATCATCTTGTGTTCATCTACAGGAAGGACAAGTATACCACTATTCTTATTATTTATGTGGATGATATTATTATCACAGGGACTAATTATCACCATGTTGCCCACGTTAAAAGAAAGTTGACCTCCACCTTCGAAATTAAAGAATTGGGTCTCCTTCGTTAATTTTTTGAAATTGAAATTGCTAGGTTTGTTGAGAAGATTATGATTTCCCAACATAAGTATTTCTTGGGCCTCCTCAGTGACATTGTATACCTTGGAGTGAAACCCGTGGATAGCCCCATCGATCCGAACTGTGATATCCATGAAGATGATTCTCCTAATTTTGAAAGTTGGATTTCCAATGCATTATGAGATATTAATTTACTTGACTATTACTAGGTGGGACATCTCTTTGTTGTTGGGTTGGTCAGCCTATTTGTGGTCCTAAAATTCATTATTATGAAGCTATTCTTCGAGTTCTTAAGTATCTAAAAAAGGATCTTGGAAATTGTATTATATATCAAAATCATGGTCATCTTAATTTCCATGGCTACTGTGATACTTATTTGGTTGGTTCCTCCTATGATATAAGATCTATGAGTCAATACACTATCTTTGTACGTGGAAATCTTATTTTTAGGAAGAGTAAAAAAGCAGAATAATGTCGCTCGATCTTCTGCTGAAGCTGAAAATAGAGTCATTGCCATTACTATATGTGAGATAATATGGGTTAAATCTATCCTGGATGACATGGGGTTTCCTGTCCTGGAGGCTATTAAATTACACTGTGATAATCAGGTTGTTATTCACATCACTAACACTGCATTTCACGAAAGGACTAAACACACACACACACACACATATATATGGGCATTTACCGAACTAAGTTTGCAAAATTACAGCTTGCACCCTTATTATTGAAATTACAAAAACCTCCCCTCAATGTTACAAAACATAACATTTACCTCCCCTGAAGTTAATATTTCAAAAAATTCATGCACAAAATACCCCCTTCGGAGTACATTTTCGGGGGGGGGGGGGGGGGGGGCATGGATGTTATGAAATATGAACTTCATGGGTGGTAAATGTTATGTTTTATAACATTCAGGGGAGGTTTTTATAAGAGGGGTCCAATCTGTAATTATGCTATCTTCCAGGGAAAGTTTTGATAATTATTCCTACATATATATAGAGAGAGAGTTTCGCTTTGTCCGGGAGTAAATTCAGAACAAAATCATCTATATTGTGTTTGTCCCTACTGGGACTCAACTAGCTGATATGTTTACCAAAGCTGTTTCTGGAAGAAAAAAATCTTCGCATGAACTCTCTGAGGCTGGGAATGCATGATGCTTACGGTGTCACCTTGAGAAGGGGGGTGACCATATCATAAAAGCTGATGAGGGCGTCTTCAATATAAGGGACACGGTGCTATGTGGGTAAAGGGGATGAGAATATCAAATATAAAGGTGTGTTCTCTCCACTCCAATAGCTCTGCTCTGGTGGCTTCTTTGAAAGAAAAGTAGTCAATTATTTGTTATTGCAAATTTGCAAGAAATCAGCGACTCAACTCAGTGTATCAGCTAACTTGAAAAAGAAAAAAAAATTCTCATGCTCTTCATTACTATGCATATCAGTATTTATCATTTTGGTGCAAATGATCCTTTTTGTCTTCATTTTTTTCTTCCATGGGAATGGTCAAATCATCTGCATTACAGTTCATAAAGCACTCTTTAAGTATCATTGCATACTTGTTGCTAAAATATGTACTAGGTTTTATAACTGTTGTACCCACCTGAAGCCATTGGGACTAGGGGTGTTCAGTTAGCTTGTTGTTCAGGATTAACTTGTGAGTAGGTCGGATGATGAATAAGCAAAACAGACATAATAGTTATGTTCGATTCATATGAACCGAATACAAATAGAGCCTCATTATATAGTGTTTGGCTTATTAATAGCTTATCAAGGAAACATGTATGCATGTATCCGCGTAAATCAAGCCGAACAATAGAATTGAATTTCTAATCTCCAATGCCAATTCCCGAAAGCTATTTCCATCCAATCGGCTTGATTTACGTGGATATTGACTTTTATGTGAAAACCCATGACTTTGACTTTGAACTAAAAAATCAAATCGCGAATTCTTACTTCCACCCATGAGTTTTCCGCATAATCGAGTGTTTTCGACCGGGCGCGCGTTTTCATGTGTTTTTCGCCCGGGTGCGCTTTTTCGCCCGGGCAAAGCTATTTTCGCGCGGTCGCGCATTTTCCTACTGGGCGCGTGTTTTCTGTCGGGAGTGCGTTTTTCGCCCGAGCGGGCATTTTTCGCCCGAGCAGGCATTTTTCGCCAAGGATGGCGTGTTTTCACACAGGCGGGCGTTATTTTGCCCGTACGTGTGTTTTTCGGCCCGGGCAGACATTTTTTGCCTGAGTGGGTCTTTTTCGCGCGGGCGGTTGTATTTCACGCTGGCGGACGTATTTCGCGCGGCAGGCGTATTTCATGCGGGGAAGCGTTTTTTCGCCCGGGCGCTCGTTCTTCGGTCGGGCGTGCGTTGTTTCGCCCGGGCGCGCGTCTTAAAACATCTTTTGCAACTTAATTCGTTCGGCACTGACTCACGTTTTGGAATTTTATAAAATTATTGTATAATGTCAATTACAACCGAACAGTTTTTGTGCCTTAATTCTAATTCTGTTGACTGAATTCAATCATGCAGCCGGACAACATAATTGGAATTCTGTATAAAGCCAATTCCTGCAGATATTGATTTTCGTCGAAATGCAATTCTAGAAAGCCGATTCTAGAAAGTCAATTCCATTCAAACGAACTGACCCAATTCTGTTAAAAAGCTTATATTCTTTGTTTATTCAGTATTTTTTGAGCCCAAATAGTTAGGATAAGGCTATTGATGATGATGATGATGATTTGAATGCTTAATAAAATTTTGATTACGTGTTTTATTTAGGAAACTTTTCAATTGTTCTCGAGCATGAGCATGACAAACAATAACAATCCAAGCTTATATAAACTTACCATATTGAAGATGATTCCAACAAGAACAATGATGAACTTAGAGAATCGAACACGGACATTGATTATTAAAGTGAATCGAAATGGAGATTGATTAGCAAAGTAAATTGAACACAAATAGTCCTTTGTTCATTTATATCGACTCATTCACACCCTTAATATGGACAAAAAAGTATCTTATATTTTAAATTGAACTGCAAAACATTTATAGCTCTTCAGATTGTTGAAATTATGTGGTGCACCCATCTTGTAGAGAATAAACTTTCTTTGTAATCTTGGGAAAGTAATTAGCCATTTGTTTTGGAAAAGAATATTTTGTGGCATGATCTCTATTTCCCCTCAAAATCTTGTCCTGGAGATTGATGTTCTGAACAATCATTACATTTTTAATGTTTTGAAAATATATCTTATATTTTTTTATTTGTGATATTGATGTTTTTTGTGTGGTTTCTAGAGATGTGCTAAAATCATCTTTATTTGACTGAGTTTGGTAAGGCAGGAGTGGCTCTTATTTTTTCATAGTTTCAAAAAGAGAAATAATCCGAAAGCTACCACTGGTGTGGGATTTAAGAGGGATTGACGTGCAGATTTTCACATTTATCGAGAAACCACTTTTTAACTCGAACCTGTGACTTCTGGTTCACAATGGAATCAACCTTACAGCTCTTATTCTGTTATTATATTCAGGTTAATCTACTTTATGACAATTTGATTGTGACATTATAATTTGATCCTAGCTAGTGTTTGAAGGTAGAACATATAATAGAAGATAAATATAGTGGAAAATGACTTCTTGTTTTATGCATATAAATTCTGTGCTTGCGGGAGCTCTCCATTCCTATCTTAGACTTGGGCTTTGGACTGTTGTCAAATGATTTTGTTCTTACTGTGGATATCATTGGGCTCGACCATGTCGCTTGGTTAGAGTTATTTGCGGTACATGAATTGTTTTCGCCTTCTTTCTAGTATTGGTTGACTCTATATATCTGACCATCGTTGCTATTTCAATCATTTTATTTATTATCTCTTTAAAAATATTAAATAGATTGTATATTAGTGGTTTTTATACATATTCATTGATTTTGTTGTATTGTTTTTTGAAATTGATTAGTCATCTACAACATTTCTGGTCCCTAGCTCAAGTAAGATTGAATTTTGATGTTAGATTGACCTCCGTTCATAAAACATCAAAATGAATAAAATAATCCAAACTCGCGCTATAATTGGGATAAAGCTATCAGTTTACAAAAATATATCATTTTAATTGTAAATCTCTAGGATACTTGCGAGCCCTAAATGGATACTAATCCAAATAGCTAGGTCAGGGCATCTAGGGCCTGCATTGGAGAATAGAGTCTCTAATGAAAATAGATACTGTTCTTAGGATTGTATAAAGGGACACTGAGTTCCACAGAAATAACCACTTAAATCAGAATATTCTCCTAAGAAAACTAAAACTGGTTGTATTATTTTTGTGAACCTTCCAATCATAGAGCTTTTCATAATCAATATAGAGCTATATTATTCTCTTTTGTCTTTTTTTTATGACAGCAGTCTACAGTAATGCTTTTACTATAACTAGACATTGTTTCCGTAGGAAGTTCGTGTGAGGTTTGATGGGTTTGGTCCTGATGAAGATGAGTGGGTTAATGTGAGGAAAGCTGTCCGCGAGCGCTCTGTGCCAATGGAGTCTTCTGAATGCTGGAAGCTTAAAGAAGGAGATCTTCTTCTCTGTTTTCGAGTATGTAATATTAGCAACTGAATGCCATGAACCACATCACAGTGTATCATATCCATTCTGTTCAACTTGATTTTTTTCTTTCCATAGGAGAAAGATGAAGCAGCAAACTACTTTGATGCACATGTTGCAGGAATTGAGAGAAAGATGCATGATATAAGAGGCTGTAGGTGTATCTTCTTGATGCGATACAGTCATGATCAGAACGAGGTAAATAGTTTAACATTGTTGCTAAAGAACTTTCTTCTTGCTTGCTATCAAGTTTATTACAGAGGTGGCTAGGTAGTAGTAGTCCCTTCAGGAATAAAATTCCTAATTTCTTACACCTCATCATGGTGGGAAGGCTAAACGTATCCTTCTGACACGAGGCTTGGTGTGCATCTTCATACAGGCCAAATCTACTCTTTTGATGCATTAAATTTGCACCAAGCTACATGTCAAAAAGAATTCCTCATAGGGTTTTTACCCCATTCTCAATAATGTTACCCCAATTATTTGGGGTCTGCTTTAGGAAACCCTATTTTCCACACGTTCATGGTTTCCGCCTAAGGTGTAAAATGTAGAAAACAGATATCAATTTTTGACAACTTTCATCCATGTTATTTTGGGTCTACCTCTTCTCATGCTTATAAGGTGCTCAATGATCTTACCCTCCGAACTGTGAAAGTGTCGTTGTCCCAGTGACACGGTCTTTTCATTCATACTGTGAAATTTCTTCAACCCTTCTACTGAGGTTGTGAACCTGCCTTATTAAACGGTTTTATGGTTCTATGTGCCAACAAATGCACCACGGATCATGCGCCCATCTAATTAATACAAGTTCCACAATGTAAAATTTTCCCTTAATAAGCACACCCGATCCTTTGAAATCTATAGCCTTAAATCATGGCTAATAAATTTCGTATCCTGTCACCTGCTTTCGTGAAATTTGTAGGATGATCCGACAACTTTAATATTTTTCGGGGACTGCCATTCGACAGCTTTTTCCCGAGATCCAGAGATTGGATCGACAAACTGTCATCGCCATAAACCTTTGATCAATGAGAAGAAGCTTCTATGAAATTTTTAGGACGATCTAACGACATTCATTTGACGACGAGACGACCGCCACTACCGGTTATCCTAGTCAACATTTTTTGCGAAATGAATCGACCTCAACAAATTGTAAGAATATTAATCGGGTCGCATGAAATATATTTAACATTTAAACTGAGAAATCATCATTTATTAATTCGGAAAATGTCTTATATATATTCATGCATACGAACCGTGGCTGGCTGGAATTATCCAATTCTTATATAAATCATAAAAAGTTTGCTTAAGTTCAAGATGAATTTCATGAAATTCATTTTGAGTTCCAATTCCCATCGTTTGAGCGTGGAAACGAACAACAAAATTTGAATTGAACCTTCAATTCCAATTTTAAGTTTCCAATACCGTCCAAACAAACGGACCCTTGTTTTTTTCTCTATCCTTATTCTAAGTTCTTGTCTCTCACTAAAAATCTAGACTAATGACCAATTCGATCGACTCTTCTCATAATCTCATATTGAGAAGTGTCAATTTCAACTCTTCCATGAACTAAAAAGGACCTTATTGATGTGATACGATCATGATCAGACAGCCAAGTAGTTTTATGTCTGCTGCTATAAAACTTTCTTTCTTGCTACCAGATTTAAAAAAAAAAATTGGCTTTAGCTTGATCATGTTGGGGGAGACGTGGCTTGATCATACTTGGGGAGTTGCAGCCTTCTGACACGTGGCTTGGTGTGTCTCGATTCACCAAATCCATGAACTAAAAAGGACCAAGTATCCTCATTTGATCCATTAAGAATCATGCCTAGGCACTTGTCAAAAGAAATTCCTCCTATCCATGGTGCATCGGTTGAGGTGTTGCCGTGTGACCTTGAGGTCACGGGTTCGAGTCCTGGAAGCAGCTTCTTGCAAAAATGCAGGGTAAGGTTTGCCTACATTTCACACTTGTGGTGGAACCCTTCCCCGGACCCTCGTTGCGCGGGGATGCTCTGTGGCACCGGGCTGCCTTTTTTATTCTCAATGTCTACCCATCATTCATATTTACATGCCTGTCAATTTTGTTTCTTTATCCCAATTATTTGGCATCGATAGTCTTTTTTAATCCTGAGATGTTAAACCTACATTACATAAATAATCTTCATCCATGTTACCTTGAGTTTCCCCCTCCTGATACCTAATCCTTTGAACCCTAAACTCTATTTACTTGTCTATTAAATATTTCTATTAAGCATCAGGAGCAATAGCCAATTTGAGCTGCTTCTCGCTATCTTTCTAACACATTTTTTGTTTTAATTCCAGGAGCGAGTTCATCTGAGCCGCTTGTGCCGCAGACCGTGACGTCCTTCTAATTGTATGCCTTGCTAAGCGGGTTTGTAGACCTACTTGTTCATTTCTCTTTGTATTAGCTTCGTCTTTGACGGGAAAAAAGATTGAGCGCCTAGCTTAGATTAGTCGGTTAGAGTAGCCTCCACCTCAAGCTGAGATGAGGGATACCTGTGTTGGTTGCTTTCTGCTGTTTGCAGAGTACCCATTTATGAAATTCAATTATTATCTGGATCATGCTTATATAATATGGTCTAATGATTTATATATTGTTTTAGAGAATGAGGCTCTTTTTCGAAAGAAAATTTTGGGTCCGCCATAATAGAAATGCACTTTTTTGTAGCAGGCAGTGGGTCCTCCGGTGCACAGTAAAGCCCCACAGCCTGGTGCATTTCTATTGGTCCCGGACCCAAGACTTTGTTCAAATGCGCCCCTTGATTTTTCGCAGAATTTGTTCAAATAATATCGTTATGACGCAAGATTTCATCTGTCTATTTCATTATTCATTTCATAGATTTCTTCCACTTGCCTGCATGTATAATGACAATTTATCCAGGGTGCTACTCTTTACTTTTGGATTTTTGGGGGTAATTAAAAAATTATTTAATTATTAATGTTGGTCGTGACAAAATTAGGATTTTAACTTTGCCCTGACACTAAGCAAAAAAAAAAAATCAAAATATTATGATTAGATTAATGTTGCAATACTTTTTTTAACTAAATATAACTTTTTCGATCTTGTCTGGTCAATTGCTTTGGTCAACTAGAATGCAGTTTGGGTCTTCACATTAAACATTAAATAATATATGATATTTTCAAAAGTATATCTCTCTCTCTCTCTCTCTCTCTCTCTCTCTCTCTCTCTCTCTCTCTCTCTCTCTCTCTCTCTCTCTCTCTCTATATATATATATATATATATATATATATATATAGGATATGTCTCATATGCGGGCAAACATTAGGTGTGGGTGTACGGGCTGGCAGTTTTGGTGGTTAAGATGGGTTCAAATCGAAAGTGGTCAACATGAAAGTTGTACATCTCGCGAACAACTTTCATGTTGACCACTTTTTGATTTGGAGCTGTTTTGACCCTCAAATGCGCGCCCAAAAATCAGATTTTCGGAGGTGTACTGTAGCAAACTCGCCGCCCCAGATTTGCTAGCCCCAAATCGATGGTCAAAACAACTCTCAATCAAAAAGTGATCAACATGAAAGTTGTTCGTCTCGATGAGATCTACAACTTTCATATTAATCATTTTTTAATTTGGAGCCTCCTTGCCCCTTGCCCGTACGTCTGTACGCCCGCATAGTAGCAGACCCCCTATATATATAATTAAATGTCGAGATTTTTATTAAATGATAATTTATTTTCTCATTAAAAACTATTTTACTAGCATGTTAGCTGATGTGTAAGAGAAGTTCAATATAGTGATTATACATGGCTGCAAATTTGTGGAAAACAAAGTATTATAGATTTTTACCTAGATCTTTGAATCATTTTCAATTCACACTCCGTTTGATGCGGCGGTTGTGTTTGTGAACGCGGTGGTTATGAACTGTCGGAATGTCCGACTTCACCTAAGGAAATTAATTCAATTTTATGGTCAAAGTAGTTTTTTCCTTGCCAAATATACATTCTATGATGGTTTATATTCTATGACGGCATTTTGTCTAAATATAGGAGCGAAGACGTCGTGCCAAACGGAGCCTCAGATGTAGGCTACTTCAAATGGAAATAATGAAGATGGAATTAAGCATTTTTGTAAAGCTCAAGAGGGAGGGCCAGAAAAGTATCATTTCTAATTTGATGATAACCAATGAAAATATTTGAATAGCACTAAATGGGTTATTAACTTCATGGTATAAGCTTTGATGCACTTAGCCAAGGCTAATTAGTATGGCCAGAGGGAGCATATCATAGTAGTAAAAACTAAAAATATTTTAATCATGGGATCTATGTAAAAAATTAGGATTGTCATTTTATGAGAAATTGGAGCATCGCCAAAATTTCATGAAAATTGTAGATGGAAAGATCTAAATTGTGTTTTTTGAGGGGAGTTCAACTTCACATTCGTATTTAATTTCATTGAACGATGAGAAGAAATTTCACTATTAAAGATTTTTAGGTCTTATGAACAAAAAAAATCTATATTATTTCCATGATAATCAGACTCAGACATGTTCCCGGTGTGTCCATGCATAGTTCCACTCGAGCATGTATATGAAACTTAGTTTTTTCATTTGACGTGCCTTTTAAAATATATGTATGTACGAGTCTCATGAAGCGAGTACAGTGCAGATGATAGGAATGACTGATGACCAAATGACAACTGTACGGAGGCTTGCATGACCACCACAATGTTCTTTTTTACTTAAAATACAAATTACTTTTCATTGTAGCTTGTTATCTATTTCTTGATATTTCAAATCATGTTTATTATACCTCAAAAGTTTAATGAAGTCGCTTGTGCAAAACTCAAACATCTTCAAATCAAGCTTATAAATCTTTATATTTTGTGCTAAAAAGATGTTTTCTTTTCAAAAACAAAATGCTTGATCTAGTTTTCGCTGTGTTGTACTATTATGCTCAATCATAATTCTTTTTTTTCAATAAGTAGTATCCAACAAGTTGTATGTGACATCATATTTCACCTTTATATAGGGCAAACTAACACATATATATCACTCGCTCCTACCCTCTTTTGCTAATAACACTTATTGATATCCAATAAGCGGGAGAATTAATTGAAGAAATCTAATACTTTATGGAAAGTATAATATAGCACCACAAATGTTTAAAGGAAGCATCTATGTAGGGGGCATTCATTGAGGGGGAGTACACACTTCTAAGAATTCGAGCACAATTATGTACTCAGTCCACACCACTCAAAAACCCGGTTTATCACGATTATCACTTACCACACTTTTCTATAAACACAACTCTAAAATAATTGATTTCTTCTTAGAAGATTTGTTATTATCAAAAGAGTGAATTTGTTCGAACACGCGTTCCGCATCTCTTGGTTTGAGAATAACAAATCTCATTATGTATTTGATCACGTTTATCTTGTGTTTATAGTGTGCAGGTTGTTAGAACATGTGTTCCGCATCTCTTTGTTTGAGAATAATAAATCTCACGATGTATTTGATCTTGCTTGTAGTGTGTTTATAATGTGCATAAACTATAGGTACAATATCCCTATGAATAGAATGCTGAATGAAGATGATTCTCTGGAAAGAGAACTAACGCCCAACGTTAGAGTTAACGTTCGCGTTAACTTATCGTCGAGAAGGAATATCGACGAGAAGGGATGTCGACGTGAAGGGAATTGCGTCTAGAAGGGAAATCGTCGTGAAGCTAACGCGAGCGTTAAGAGCTAACACGAGCGTTAAGCCATGTTCTTACCCGTTTCTGCCACGACTTCGACGGTTGCGCTGTTTCAGCCACGATCATACACGATCAACTAATGCTGGCGATTTAAGGAAGCGACCCTCTCATTCCGAATTACGAATGCTGAAATTCTTCAATCTTTCGTGAGAGCCTTTATCCCTAAGTTCAGGAGCTGATCCAAGTCCATTTTTGAAGATCAAGTTTTAGAATGAGATTTCAAAAGGTCAAATTTCAAGGAGAACACAAACTACACCTCCGATGATGTTCATGTCGTTTCTTCATCATCTCCTTCAGAGCTCTTCAATATAGGGAGTTTTTCGTTTCAGATTTTACGTTGTATTTTTTTTATTTTTTATTTGTGACAATGGTGAATTCGCCGCGATTGCTGGTGACTAGGCCTTACATGGTTTAGGTGGAATCCGCCGCCGTGTGTGGCGACTAGGTCTAGGTGTTGATCTAGGGGGAGGCTAGATGCCGTATTTTGGGTAAGATAGACTATAGCCAACCGGTTCTTGGGAGAAGGACCAGTGAAGAATCAAAAAGTGAGTTTATTCATGTCACCTCTATTTCAAGCGTTATTGAAATTATTATCTTTATAATTATCATTTGAAATAAAATCATTGTGTACATCCTCTCTAAATTTCTAGAATTTCTAGAATTTTATTTCATTAAAGGATTTTTCATGAGATTTCACTTTGGCACTGTTTTCGAGAAGTTTTATTTTTGAGAGCTAACGTCCAGCGTTAACACTAACGCCGGCGTTAGCAAAGAACCCAAAAAACTCCTGTTTATGCAAATATTCCAAAAAGTTCTCAGTTTTCACATAAAATCGTAAAATCCTTATTCACCCTCTCCCTCTAAGGGCGTCATAAGATCCAACACTTGATATCAGAGGAGGTTATTCCAAAATGGTTTCACATCCAGGAATAATGGTGCACCATAATCATGTTTTTCTTGAGGGTCAAGGGATTAGTAGACCACCTCTATTCACCGGTACCGATTACAATTATTGGAAATCAAGAATGCGTTGTTTTTAATTACTTTAGATAATGATGTTTGAGGTATGGTAGAAGAATGCTACTCTCCACCAACGTTTGTTGCTGGAGAAGTTATTATGGCAAAATCGAAAGACAAATGAGATGATAACGATAAGTTGAGATGTAAGAATAACGCTAAAACTATGAACGCTTTATTTTGTGCTTCAGATAGAACGAAATTTAATCGAACTTGTGCTTGCGAATATGCTTACGATATATGAAATTTATTAGAAATTACTCATGAAGATACTTCGCAGGTCAGGGATTCAAAACTAATCCAACTAGAATCCGAATACGAGAAATTTTCGATGGATGCAGATGAAGACATAGATTCAATGTACACAAGGTTCACCAAGATCGTCAATGGCTCAAATGTGCTTGGAAAGATGTTCTCCAACAACGACTTGGTGAGAAAAATTCTTAGGTCTCTACCTCCAAAGTTCAATCCAAAGGTGATGGTAATTTCAAAGTCGCACGATTTAAAGAAGCTCAAATTGAGAGCCTCATTGGGAATATCAAAACCCATGAGGTTCAACTAAAAATTCAACATCAAGAGTACAATATGGAGCCAAAGAAGAAGGCATTGACATTGAAATTAAAGAAAGAGATTGATAATGATGTTGATGTTGATGAAGAGGACGAAGAGAGCCTTTTTGTAAAGAAGTTCAAAAGATTCATGAAGAATCCAGAAAAGAGAAACACCTTGCGGAAATACTTCATCAAGAAGGGATCTTCATCAAAGAAAGGAAAAGGTAGTGATGACGACAATGAAGAACGACCACCACCAGAGTGTTACCATTGTAGAAAGACCTGACACATCCAGAGTCAATGCCCGAAATATCTGAAAGAGCAAAAAGAAAAGAGGCACAAGGGCAAGGAGAAAAAGAAGGTACTAAAGGCGGCTACATGGGATTACTCCTCCTCCGAGGGTTCAAGCGGCTCATCATCTAGCGATGAAGAAGAGGCATTTGTTGGATCTGTAGGCGCCCTTAGAGGGGGGGGGGGGGGGGTGAATAAGGGTTTTAAAAACTTTATACTATAATAAAAAACTTTTGATATTTTGATCCAAGTTAAAACAAAAATAAAGAGATATTGAAATTAGAAATGAAATCAATTTTATTAAACAAGAAAAGACATGATTAACATATATAAAATTGATTACAAAATCTGATTTCAATGGCGCTAGAAATCGAAGCGAATAATATGAAAACCCTTTTTGTTTTCTATACCGACTCGTATCCCCATGAACCGGTTGGCTTTAGCCGATCTCTCCCCAGATACGGCCTCAAGCCGCTCTAGCCAATCTATCACCAGAAAGACCTTGAGCACCCCCTAGATCTACTCCCTAAACCCAGTCGCCGTGTGGCGAATTCCTCCCTAAGTCCTACCTAGACCTAGTCGTCATGTGGTGAATTCCTCCTAATCCCCACAAGGCCCTAGTCGCCGTATGACGAGTTTCTCTACCGAACAAAAGATATAAAGGTTACAATTTGAAAGTAAAACAAAAACTCAAACTAAAGACTCCCTCAAATGTAGAACTTGATGTCGATGTAGATGCGATCGTATTGGTCTTCAAGTTCTTTTGCGTTCACAAACGTTGACGGAGTTCTTCGGGCTGCTTGAAGAAGGCTCTCACGAGAGCTCTGAATATATGGCTTCAATTACTTTCATATCAGCCAGTAGCAACGGAGGCGGCGCACGTCTTTTTATAGATTCAGCCACTACCGCCAGCGGTAGTACTACCGCCCCGCGGTATCTATATAAGACAATGAAGCACGCGGATCGTGGTAGTTTGGGCAACAATTTGAGCGCCAAACACTAGCGCGCCGCGGTATCACTAACGCCCCGCGTTAGCGAGATTTCCTTCCTTCAGCCAATATCATCTTCCAAATCTTCTCTTCAATCAATTTCCGACAGGATGTTCCAAAAGCTACCGCCGAGCGTTAGAACTAACGCACCGCGATAGTACTTGCCAAACATAGTGTCCCGTCGACATTCCTTTTTCTCCACTGTTTCCTTCCTGCAATTCTTTCCATTTATATTAGCGCCAGCGGTAGTGCTAACGCTCCGCGGTAGTGCATAATTCTTTTCGTCGGATAGCATCTTTGTCGAACCGGCCTTATATTTCGTCGATCGAATTTCGTCGAACGGGATTTGGCTTTCGTCGATTGCAAATTCGTCGAACGCAGTGATAAGCATTTCGTCGAGCGCATCCTTCATTTTGTCGATCGAATACTAGCGCCAGCGGTAGTGCTAGCGCGCTGCGGTAAAGCATGCATTTCGTCGAGCGCCGTGGTAGAGCATGCAGTTCGTCGAACATAGGTTTCATTTTGTCGAGCGCTAGCTAGTTCGTCGAACGCATCATCCATTTCGTCGAACGCAGGTTTCCTTCTCAGCAGTTTCTTCTCAGCGGTTGTTAGCGCCAGCGGTAGGCTTAACGCGGCGTGGTAGAGCTTTCAGATCTTCTCAGCGGTTTCCTCCTCAGCGGTTTCGTCTCAGCGGTTTTGTCTCAGTGGTTTCGTCTCAGCAGTTTCGTCTCAGCGGTTCGTTAGTGCTAGCGCCAGTGGTAAAATTAACGCGACGTAGTAGCAACAATACACAACACAATGGAGATTTGAAAGCACAGAATCCTGCATACTATAAACACAAACAACTATGATCAAATACAATATGATTTGTTATTGTCAAACCAAGAGATGCGAAAAGCATGTTCCAACAAACTCCCCCTTTTGATAATAACAAATCCCCTTAGAAAGAAATAATGCAATTGATAGGAGTTTGTGTTTATAATAGAGATAAACATGAAATTTGAGACATGTGCATATGCTCCCCCTAAATGAATTCTCCCCCTAAGTGAATGCTTCCCCTACAACAAAACTTCATATGAACTTGACTCCCCAAAACATGTTAATTTCTTTCAAATTTATTCCCCCCTTTTGGTATTATCAAAAGAGGGTGGAGAGGTAGTCCAACAAAAAGTGCAATAACTGTGTAGAGAGGGAATGATCATGATAAGGAGTGAAACGCCAAAAAAAATACAATAGATAGGAGAGAGAAAAAAGAATGTGAAGAAATAGTCAGAAAGAAACCACTTGTTGGGAAAACGTATTCATGATCGAGCGTACAAGTAGTAAAGATGTGGAAAGCATGACGAAATAATTTTTTTGTTAAGTGAACATCTATATAGGAATTGTGAAGCATAGTAAATGATTAAGAATTTTAGACATAACAGAATAGATGTTGTAGCATTTTAAGTACACAAAATAATTGCAGTTGTAACATAGCCATATACTAATTTTGAAAGATATGCAATACAGAGTTCTCATGGCGTAGCGGAAAAAAATATAAGCATGATACAAGATATCAAGTCAAGATGGAAGAATACAATGTTCTAAATTGAGAAAATAAGCACACTTATACATTGTATTGATCACGCAAGGCTATCTAGTGCATTTACTTAAGAATTTAGAGAATACATGTAGATATGCAATAGACTCCAATTCTCATGAGTAGAATGCTTACAAGTGAAAATGAAGTGTACAAAATTGTGTTTTTGATAAAAGTATACATATGAGTTAATCAAAACACATGATATGTATAATGGAATAAACATAATAATATTGAACAAGCATTTTTAGAGTTACCTTGTCCCACAAAGCTATATAAAATTTTCAATGCACATAGAAAAAATAGTACAACTACCAAGGTGCTCTGCACACACAATGCTTATTAAGACTTATCAGGGTGCAAAGTAGTGCTTGAAGAATCACAATTATTATTTTGAATTTTAGTTTTTTTGTGATTCGGTGTACAAGAAGAAGTAGTGTAAAAGGAAAATGTTTGCAACAAGGCACTTTACAATTCTATCCAAGGTGCTCAACCTCACAATGCTCATTAAGACTTATTAGGAGGGTGAGTAGTGCTTGGTGGAGTTATCTTTGTCAATTATTTATTTGAATTTTTGCTTAACGACAAAGGTCTCCGAATTCACTTGTATGTGCAAACAAAAGATTTTTTGAAAAGACACACTTCTTCAAAAATTAGGTGCATGAAAAAGATTTTTACATGTGGTATAGGTAAAACTAAACATGCCTAACAATAATATTAAGTTGTTACACTACACAATCATGAAGGAGAAGATTAAATTCATATGTAGTATATCAAAAAGTGTGAGTGGAAAAAATCATTTGCAAATATAAGCCATTTACTCATACATAGAGGCTTGCTATGCAATACTACACATGATTTCTATAATCAGTTTCAAAGCACACATAAGATAATGATCAAGGCATGATACAAAACAATGTTATTAAGATACTTGAAATAGAGAATGAAACATTATACACAAAACTTGGCAAGATAGACCATATCATCCTTGAAACATAGAAAATTACATCAATTTTTATAAATTTTAAGTTTTTCAAAAACAAAAATAAAACAAATAAAAAGCATGTTTTTGTTGTTTTGATTGGTTTTTCAAATTTTGTAGTTGGTTTTGATATATAAAAAAAAATAAAACAAATTTTATTTTATAGAACTAAAACAAAGCATGTTTATGGTTGGATTTTGATTTGTTATAGTTTTTTTGTGTTTAGAAATTTTAGAAGAAAATAACAGACACTAAAAAAAATAAAGACTGAAAAAGAAAACTGGAAATTCAAAAATTACCCACTAACGCCAGCGGTACCCAGTTATCGCCTGGCGGTAGTGACAGAACTAGAATTTTGGGAAAAACGTGAAATTTTTCAGAATTTTTCTTTTGAATATATTTGTGCAGATTTGTGACAATGAAGTTCAGCAATGAAATCAGACATATGCATACACAAAAATGTGGATTTTCCAAGTTTAAGCTAATATGTCCAAAACCCTAAATTCTAGCCTAAGGTGTCACAATACACTTTCAAAATACTTGTGTTTTTCACATGCATGAGAGTTCAGAAATAGATAATATGAAAAACATAAGATAACATGTTTGAGCACGAATATGCATGAGTGAAATGATCGTAACTAACATAATATTCATGCAATGTATACAACATATGTATGTCTAAGATCAAGATACCCTAACAACATGTCTACACCCTAGCCACGTACTAAGTGACGGATGGGCATGAAGAGCTGCACGCATGCCGTAGGTTGGGGTGTTAATCCCACATGCATACAAAAGACAATGCTCACCATAGCACTCTTTCCCCCCAGTGCCTCGCAAGGTCCCACTGGAACCCTTCCCGGTTAAGGACAAGACATGACATAGTGGTTAGGTTTCTAATGCACACAATCCTACGCCCTCGCTATAGTGAGACACATAGTGTGGTTGAATGATCATGGGCATACTAAGCACTTAATCTTATTGAACCAATTTTTTAAACTATGGCTTTTATGCGAGATTACTTTCTTATTAGATTTGATTTTAAAGCAACATAGTTATTATGAATTTTAACTTTCAATTGTTTTTCTTTAAAATTGATTTATTATGGCATCATGATCACTAGCATGAAGGATTGTATTGATTAGTTGATAATGCTAGAAGGAAGAGTTTTATCACAATTTGATGGCGTAAGATCTATTTCATTAATGTTGCATGTATACAAACCTAGTCATTCAAATTTTGGACATAGAATGAAGTGATGATACTAGTTAATTTATTCTTTTAGATATAAAGATGATTCTATGATCTTCATATAAATAAGATACATGCAAAACATGATTGATTCATATAATGGTCATGATCACAAACAATTTGATGAAATCAATAGGATCTTTTGTAGATTTTTAATATTTGAATTAAAAAGATCTATTGAATTGGCAAGGTTATTATACATGATCATGAATTTTAACACATAGGAATTATATACTCATAATTAATTGTTCATGATGATATAAATGAGATATTATTAAAGAACATTCATATTCATCCTTTTTGAATTATTAGAGAGAAATATTATAAGGTGAAAACTTAAGATAAAAATAAAGAGAAAAATATTTTTGGTTATTAAGAAAGGTTTTGCAAAATTTCTCTTTGATTTTTGAAATCTTAAATAAATCACACATATATATATAAAGTTTTATTAGGAATTATATATTTTTTATTTTTGCAATTTTTCAATTTTAATTTGACATGATTATGATTAAACATACTAGGGGTAATCAAAAAGACGCAAATATATTAAATACCTAAGCAAAACTTGCGCATTTTATAAATTTAGCCTAATACCCCTAAAATACCTTTTTAAATCCATTTTGACACTTAGTTCATTTAGTCTTAATAAAATCATATAACAAATTTAGTTTTTCAATTTTTATAAGACTATTAGGAAATGGATTTAGAAGGACAAAAATAAAAAGGATAAGTAGATCACTAGAAAAATGACATGACTTATTATTCAACTTTACTCAATTTGATTTATTTATGAATTTTGGTTTAATATGTGGAAGTCATATCACAAGTTATATAAAGTGATCATATCATGATGGTTCAAAGAAATTAAAAAAAAAGGAAATTAAGCATATCATGAAGTAGATAATTGATATTTTATTTTTTAGTTGATTTCTACTTCATGCAAATGGTTGGATACTAATGAATGAGAGATTTAGGTATCCAAAGAGATCCGGGTGCGATGGTTCCTTTGGGTACCCAAATACATCGTGTTTGCTTTTGGGGAGATATGATTGAATGGGCCCTTTTGAGTGGAGTTTGTGTTTCATCTTTAACTTTGGGTCTCCATTCAAACCTTGGTTTAATATTGTTTTTAGTTTTCAAATTTCCATAATTATTTACTTGAATATTTGGATCAAAGTGATTTTTGAATTTATAATTTGGAGGAAATTTGTTTACATTTAATTTTAGGTTGGGAGAAACATGATATTGTAAATTATGGTGATTTTGATTTTTATTTACAAATCCTTTATGTTCCTTACTCCCATTTTTAAACTTAGATAAGATGTTCATATTCATATTCAACTTATTTTTAGATATATTTTGATATTGTGAATTTGTATTTACCATTTTCATAAGCAAGTTGATTTTTGATTTTAATTCATCATTCTTAATCTTTAAATTATGTCTAGCTTTATTATAAGCGATTGTGCTATTTTTAAGAGTGGAAACAATTGAATCAATATGATCTTGATAGTTATTTCTATATTCATCAAATGTTTCATCCATCTCTTTAATTTCAATTTTATATTCTTTACACTTAGCACAATCATTTTCCAAAGATGAATTTTCTAAACATAATCTTTCATTTTGTTCTTTTATAAAAAGAAGTTCCTTTTCAAGTTCCTTGCATTTTTTTTAGATCATTTAATTCTATACAAGGTGTAATGTTTTCAACTAAGGAACCTTGGGTAGGACTAGATAAATTAGAATTTGAGTCTTCATTAATTTTTGCCTTTAAATTTTTGTTTTCTAAGCGCAAATGTTTATTAATCTTTTAATTTCTTAATTTTGCGCTTTGTAGTTTGAAGCAATTGTAATGAAGAGATAGAAGTACAAAAAGTGGGATTTGATTTCCTTACGTTGCTTTCGGGAGAGGCACGATTTGAACACATAGTTTCGTTGACATTTTTTTTGGCACTCCTCTTCCGAAGACAGTACTTCTCCTTCTCTTCCATTTGATGTGTGCTCCATTGATCCGTCATGAGAGGAGTATTCTTGAAGGCTTGTGCAAGCTTGCATATTCTCCGGTTCTTGAGATTGTTCCATACCTGTAGAAGGAGAATCATAAGTTCTTTTAAGAAAATTCCAAATCTCATATGTGGTAGGTAAAGTATAAATAAGTTTGAAAATATTTTGGTCTAACGCACAAAATATACTATTCATAGATTTTGCATTTAAAATAATTTCATTTCTAGTTAGTACGCTAAGTGGCTTTTCTATAGTAATATTCCAAACTTTTTCATCTAAGACCTTAAGAAAATTTTTCATTAATATTTTCCACTCTTTAAAATTTTTGCCCATAAATAAAGGTGGTGATAATACTTTTTCATTTATATTAAAATTTTCCCCACTAACAGAAGCGAGATCATGATCAAAAGACGCCATTATTCCCGGTTGTTAAGCCGAATTGGAATAACCTCACTCTGATACCACTTGTTGGATCTGTAAGCGCCCTTAGGGGGGGGGGGGGGGGTGAATAAGGGTTTTAAAAACTTTCTACTATAATAGAAAACTTTTGATATTTTGATCTAAGTTAAAACAAAAATAAAGAGATATTGAAATTAGAAATGAAATCAATTTTATTAAACAAGAAAAGACATCATTAACATTTATAAAATTGATTACAAAATCTGATTTCAATGACGCTAGAAATCGAAGCGAATAATATGAAAACCCTTTTTGTTTTCTATATCGACTCGTATCCCCACGAACCGGTTGGCTTTAGCCGATCTCTCCCCAGATACGACCTCAAGCCGCTCTAGCCAATCTATCACCAGAAAGGCCCCGAGCACCCTCTAGATCTACTCCCTAGACCCAATCGCAGTGTGGCGAATTCCTCCCTAAGTCCTACCTAGACCTAGTCGCCGTGTGGCGAATTCCCCCTAGTCCCCGCAAGGCCCTAGTCGTCGTGTGTCGAGTTTCTCTACCGAACAAAAGATATAAAAGTTATAATTTGAAAGTAAAACAAAAACTCAAACTAAAGACTCCCTCAAATGTAGAACTTGATGTTGATGTAGATGCGATCGTATTGGTCTTCAAGTTCTTTTGCGTTCACGAACGTTGACGGAGTTCTTCGGGCTGCTTGAAGAAGGCTCTCACGAGAGCTCTGAATATATGGCTTCAATTCCTTTCGTATCAGCCAGCAAAAATGGAGGCGGTGCACGTCTTTTTATAGATTCAGCCACTACCGCCAGCGGTAGTACTACCGCCCCGCGGTATCTACATAAGGCAATGAAGCACGCGGATCGTGGTAGTTTGGGCAACAATCTGAGCTCCAAACACTAGCGCGCCGCGGTATCACTAATGCCCCGCGTTAGCAAGATTTCCTTCCTTCAGCCAATATCATCTTCCAAATCTTCTCTTCAATCAATTTCCGACAGGATGTTTCCAAAAGCTACCGCCGGGAGTTAGACCTAACGCGCCGCGATAATACTTGCCAAACATAGTGTCCCGTCGACATTCCTTTTTCTCCATTGTTTCCTTCCAGCAATTCTTTCCATTTATATTAGCGCCAGCGGTAGTTCTAATGCTCCGCGGTAGTGCACAATTCTTTTCGTCGGATAGCATCTTTGTCGAACCGGCCTTATATTTTGTCGATCGAATTTTCTTCGAACATGATTCGGCTTTCGTCGATCGCAAATTCGTCGAACGCGGTGATAAGCATTTCGTCGAGCGCAGCCTTCATTTTGTCGATCGAATACTAGCACCAGCAGTAGTGCTAGCACGCCGCGGTAAAGCATGCATTTCGTCGAGCGCCGTGGTAGAGCATGCAGTTCGTCGAACACAGGTTTCATTTCGTCGAGCGCTAGTTCGTCGAACGCAGCATCCATTTCGTCGAACGCAGGTTACCTTCTCAGCGGTTTCTTCTCAGTGGTTGTTAGCGCCAGCGGTAGGCTTAACGCGGCGCGGTAGAGCTTTCAGATCTTCTCAGCGGTTTCCTCCTCAGCGGTTTCGTCTCAGCGGTTTTGTCTCAGCGGTTCGGTAGTGCTAGCGTCAGCGGTAAAATTAACGCGGCGCGGAAGCAACAATACACAGCACCATGGAGATTTAAAAGCACAGAATCCTGCATACTATAAACACAAAACAAGTATGATCAAATACAATAGGATTTGTTATTGTCAAACCAAGAGATGCGGAAAGCATGTTCCAACAGCAGTATCCTAAAGTTCCTCTGCACGAACTTGGCGAGCTACTACTGCACAGATGTGAAATCTCCCCACTACCTGTGGTCATGGAAGATTTACATCTCAAGCTTCAAGTCGAGGGGGCAGCAACTAGGACTCGTCGATGTCTCGCTTGGTAGGATTTTTGCCTTGACAACAATCTATCTTGGTGCTTCCCTTTCAATATATGGAGTACAAGAGGTTATAACATCACCATAATACTTGCAGGAAGAAGAAAAGAAAGAAATGGAAATACAAAGTATTTCAAGAAAAGAAGCGCTTCAAATCATCTCTGCTCCAAGTGTGCGACAACTCTTCCCATGCATAGGTGTGGAGACGATAAGCTCCGTCCTTAAGCATTCTTTCACAATGAATGGTCCTGCCCAATTTGGATTGAGCTTACCAACTGAGCCAGATCTTGATGCTGCATCAACCTTTTTGAGAACTAGATTACCAACAACAAATTCTTTAACTCTTGACATTTTTATCAAAGTACTTGACCATTCTTCTCTTCACTTCCTCCTGCTTGATTATTGTTGTATATCTCAGCTCTTCAATAAGGTCGAGGTTGCATCTCAACTATTCATCGTTCCCTTCCATCCAGCTATCTTGATTTTGTTGCGATAATAACACCCTTGGACTTCTCACTTCGAACTCAACTGGAATGAGAGCTTCTGAATAGTTTAAACAAGCGCCCGGCGGCTGCGTTCGCCGGGTTTGCACCCGCCGCGCCATGAAAAAAGCTTCAAAACGGAGCTTTTTGAGCCCCACCTCCTCTCCTCCATTCCCAACCCTCCCTCTCCACCCGCCGGTTCTGCCCGCCACCGCGCGCCAAATAAAGCCTCAGTCTCTTATCCTTAAAAAAATTGACGGCAATACGTAGGCTACTTCAAATGAAAATAATGATGGAATTATGCATTTTTATAAAGCTCAAGAGGGAGGGCCAGAAAACTATCATTTCTAATTTGATGATAACCAATAAAAATATTTGAATTGCACTAAATGGGTTATTAACTTCATGGTATAAGCTTTGATGCACTTAGCCAAAGCTAATTAGTATGGCCAGAGGGAGCGTATCATGGTAGTAAAAACTAAAAATATTTTAATCATGGGATCTATGTAAAAAATTAGGATTGCCATTATATGAGAAATTGGAGCATCACCAAAATTTCATGAAAATTGTAGACGGAAAGATCTAAATTGTATTTTTTGAGGGGAGTTCAACTTCACATTCGTATTTAATTTCATTGAACGATGAGAAGAAATTTCACTATTAAAGATTTTTAGGTCTTATGAACAAAAAAAATATATATTATTTCCATGATAATCAGACTCAGACATGTTCCCGGTGTGTCCATGCATAGTTCCACTCGAGCATGTATATGAAACTTAGTTTTTTCATTTGACGTGCCTTTTAAAATATATGTATGTACGAGTCTCATGAAGCGAGTACAGTGCAGATGATAGGAATGACTATTGACCAAATGACAACTGTACGGAGGCTTGCATGACCACCACAATGTTCTTTTTTACTTAAAATACAAATTACTTTTCATTGTAGCTTGTTATCTATTTCTTGATATTTCAAATCATGTTTATTATACCTCAAAAGTTTAATGAAGTCGCTTGTGCAAAACTCAAACATCTTCAAATCAAGCTTATAAATCTTTATATTTTGTGTTTAAAAAATGTTTTCTTTTCAAAAACAAAATGTTTGATCTATTTTTCGCTGTGTTGTACTCTTATGCTCAATCATGATTCTTTTTTTTCAATAAGTAGTATCCAACAAGTTGTATGTGACATCATATTTCACCTTTATATAGGGCAAACTAACACTTATATATATCACTCGCTCCTACCCTCTTTTGCTAATAACAAAAGCGGGAGAATTAATTGAAGAAATCTAATATTTTATGGAAAGTATAATATAACACCACAAATGTTTAAAGGAAGCATCTATGTAGGGGGATTCATTGAGGGGGAGTATACACTTCTAAGAACTCGAACACAATTATGTACTCAATCCACACCACTCGAAAACCTAGTTTATCACGATTATCACTTACCGCACTTTTCTATAAACACAACTCTAAAATAATTGATTTCTTCTTAGAAGATTTGTTATTATCAAAAGAGTGAATTTGTTGGAACACGCGTTCCGCATATCTTGGTTTGAGAATAACAAATCTCATTATGTATTTGATCACGCTTGTCTTGTGTTTATAATGTGTAGGTTGTTGGAACATATGTTCCGCATCTCTTTGTTTGAGAATAATAAATCTCACGATGTATTTGATCTTGCTTATAATGTGTTTATAATGTGCATAAACTATAGATACAATATCCCTATAAATAGAATGCTGAATATGGACGATTCTCTGGAAAGACAACTAACGCCCATCGTTAGAGTTAACGCCCGCGTTAACTTATTGTCGAGAAGGAATATCGACGAGAAGGGATGTCGACGTGAAGGGAATGGCGTCAAGAAGGGAAATCGTCGAGAAGCTAACGCGAGCGTTAAGAGCTAACACGAGCGTTAAGCCATGTTCTTACCCGTTTCTGCCACGACTTTGACGGTTGCGCGGTTTCAGCCACGATCATAAACGATCAACTAATGCTGGCGGTAATCTTAACACTTGCATAAGCTTCCTTTGGCTATTTAAGGATAGGTGAAATAAGATCAAAGATTCTGCTGCTAAGTTCAAATGAAGTGTACTTGTAGTGGTGAGCTCCAACAAATAAGAAAAATAGACAAATGAAAAAAATTAAACTAATTAAACTAGACTTGGAAAAATAAAAATGCAGGAAAAATAAGATAACTACTGGGTTTATTGTCTCTCCAGCATGACTTATTCAGGCCTTTAAAATATTCTAGATTATTGGTCTGTGAAAGATAAAGTGAACATATAACTGCCATAATATCTGTTGTGGTAACGAGTACCGATACGGAGATAACACAGTTACTCTTTCCCCTGAATAATAATACCTGAACTTCACAGGTAAGGAAAATAGAAAATAAGAGGAGGAGGTCTGCTCCTAACTCATGTCATCAAAATATATATCCTTGTCTAGCAATGTGTCCTCGTCCACAGGAACAATGTATAGGGAGAACGCAAGAAGTGGAGTTGCCTCGATGGAGGAGTGATCAACCTCCTCACAAAAGAGGATACTCATCTCATCAAATTGAGCTTGTTGCTCCCTATCCTCCTGATTCACCTGCGGCTCATCAACGTGCATAGGCTTAGATGACGAAGGGGGTTTAGGAAATAAATTAGAAGAAATACTTAAATAATTGAAAATCAGAGGAGTGGTCCCGGTCTCACTCCCAACAGGCTCCAAAACCCGTACACTGTTGTCGACATCCAAGGCAGGGAAAAAGATATCAAAGGGTATAGGAGTCACGGAAACAACATGGACATCGTCAATGACCAAAGAAGTAGATACTTCCTCAACCAGTGAGATGTCCTCGTCAAACTTTTGCGACTCGAATACAATCTCTATAACTTCGCACTATTGGATGGCTAAAGCAAGATTAGCGGAAATGAGTGTAAACAGTTTAAGCAAAGGAGGAACTTTGTCAATCGCAATATCAGAGAGCATGTGGATTGATTCCTCATGGGGTGAATACAAAAGAGATGATGAATGCATGTGTAAAAGAGGCACAATCATGTCACTGCGTATGGATCAAGAGGAAAATCAACAATACTCCCTCATAGACAAGGTGGTACTGCATATGGATCATCAGAGGTAGAAGGAACGTCATGCATACGGAGAGAATCCGTAATAGCCCCCCATAGACAAGGTGGATAAGCAGATAGACTAATTTCAATATACGACCCATTCTCCTCATCCCTTTTACGTTGAAATGCAGCGCACACTTTTAATACGTGGTTGGTGCTATGACATTAATAAGAGAACGATAATTGTTGTGGGGGTGCGTAATTATAAGAATTAGGCTCGTCATATGACGTATCATAGGATATTGGTGTCACATAAGGTGAGTCATATGACATATAACTATGGTCTCCTATATAACATTCATTACTATTATGAGTATAAGACCCGCACCATCAACATCGAGAGTAAGAAAATATGATGCTGCAAGAATGGATTCACAAATTGAAATGATGCATAAACTAGTTGTACAAATATAAAACCACTATGGAGGCTCGCTTAGAAAATTTAAAATAACAATGAAAAGAGAATTCAAAGAGAAAACAACTTCACAATTAATTTCTCAAATAGAACAATAAAAACTTGAGCTCTAAATACTCAGGGTTTACTAATATTGCAAAAAAACATTAAATTAGTTTACACTTCCTCGGCAATGGCGTCAAAAACTTGATACGCAAAAAGCGGATATACGCAAGTGCACGTGTCGGATCAAGTAATACAGTGTGAATAAAGATCGTTCCCACGAGGAAGTGTCGAATCTAACACTCGCAATTACTAGTTGAACCTTTTCTTTAAATTCAAGTGGATAAATTAAGGTGATTTGTGATAACAATAAAATTCAAATCTAGTTACTATAACGACAACTTAAAAATACTTTTAATCAGTTAAGGAAAATAGTCTCGTACATTGCTTTCCTTTGTTTATTGTGGTGATTTCTTAAAGTGATTCGATATGAATGTTAAAATAACTATCATGCAACGATTTAAAAGTGGACCACATTATCTCTCGATATCTGAAATCTGTTTATCCTTTATTCTCCTAGTTATCTCTAACTTATGCAACAATAAAGTATAACATCAAGTACACAAATCAATGTTGCTACCGAGAACACGAAATCTCTTTCTCCCTTCTACAATATATTAAATTTATGATACACTTACGCCGCTCCTCTCTCGAATCTTGCAGCGCAATATAAATGCGGAAACTTTGGTGAAAAATTTACGCAACTCCTCTCTCGAATCTTGTCACGCAATATAAAACATTCATCTTTAAATCAACGTAACTCCTCTCTCGAATCTCGCCACGTGATTTAGAAGATGAAAACTTAATCCAACATTTCCAAGAACATAATCATAAATTCAATAAAGATAGAGTCTCAAACATTCATGACAAAATATTATGATTCAAAACATCACAACAAGTCAAAGTACACACAACATACAAGACTAGTATAGTTTAGTTCATCACGAAGAACAAACACAATGAAATTAGAGAGATCTTACAAGACATGTTGTAAGAAATTTGGATCCATCCTTCTTCAATGGTCTTTTCTTCCTCCAAGGGCTGTCAAACCCTTAAATCATTCTCTCTAGTTTTCGAAAAGGTTGAAGATGATGATCCATTCTCATTTCTCTCTCCTTGGCTCCTTTTATATTCATCCATCCTAATAGGAGTCTCCAAAAAGCCGAAAGGAGCATCCCATTGCTGTCATAACTGCCAAAATTTCAAATATTTCGAATCTGAAATTTCAGTTCCCGTCAGCATGTTGTAACAACTTTTTCTGAACTATGATAATATATTATAACATATTTTCTGCATCCTTTAAACTGCTCCAAACAGCAAACAATATGTTGTAACAAATCTGTGACTTTTTTCCTGGACTCCAAATATGCATATCCTTCGACCGTTTACGCTAGATACTTTTGAATTTCTATAATGAAGATATGTAAAAATGTTGATTATTCCTAACCTTCACCACATACAAAATCATTCATGTTTAGTACATTTAAGCACATATTTATGGAATATATTAGATAGAGGAGTGCAAAATATGGAATAAAATAACTTCTTTATGAGAAATTATCATCCATCGCAGCCTTGGAGTTTCATCTCCACCTTCATTGCGTCGAACGCGGCTTTGAATTATTTTAGTGCTGGATTTCCTAAAAGATTCAAGGCCAGCTTCCCCGTGGATGCAATTGATGAGGCCTAGGAAAATCTCATCTTCTATTTCCACGCATACCGAAATGCAATTTTTGTTCCCTAAGGAACTGATAACCTTATGCTCGATGCACCCGCACTACAACCCTTGAACCTCCTCCACCTCTTTTCCTTTGGAGGAAGTAGTCTGACTATTATTTTTTGGAGCAACGAGCTCTGTGAGCTTTCCTACCTTTAGCAATTTCTCGATGAGGTCATGAAGGGCTCTATAATTTTTTGTGTCGTGACCCGCATCATGATGAAATTGGCAATAAAGACTGAGATTTGTGTTGGCATATCCTCCTTGGAGGGGGAGGCCTCTAATATCCTGGTTGTCTTTGAAGAATCTCCATGACTTTGTTCATCGGAATAATCACAAGTCTGTGTATGCTTCTTGAGCATCATCGTACTGCATGGGACGTGTTTGCCCGGAAATCCGCTGATGAATGATATTTTAGTCATCATTTTAAGGCTAATATCTTATTAGATATTTAAATAAATTATCACATTTTTGTTCGTTGTTTTTATAAATTTTCGTAAAAAAATATTTTATATTCTAACTCATATTTTCTCTATTTTGTAAGATTTCGGCTACGTTCAATGAAAATTCAGGAGTTTGATGAACTGCGCCTAGCGGCCAGGAGATTTGATATGCACTATCGGGAGTTCGACGAACTGTGTTCGACGAAAGCGCGGGAGATCGACGAACTGCGCCTGGCGAACTGCGATCGACGAACGGGCGAGAGATCGACGAACTGTGTTCGACGAATATGTGGGAGATCGACGAAATGTCGCCTGGCGGCCTCCGATCGACGAAAGGGCGAGAGATCGACGAACCGTGTTTGACGAATATGTGGGCGATCGACGAACTGTCGCCTGGCGGCCTCCGATCGATGAACATGCGAGAGTTCGACGAACTGCGTTCGACGAATGTTCAACAGCGCCTCCTTCCCGCCAAAGCTTCCCGCCAGCAATTAATCCAGAAGGCGCCCTCTCCGCTGCTGCTTCAATCAATCCTGTTACACGCCCCTTGGTCACGGGCGTGACCAAGGGCATGTAACACCAAAAATTCAACTATTTAAGGGGAGCTTTTCCTGATGATAGGGGACACAAATTTTGGGAGTTCTAGCTTTAGTTTTTGCACTATTTTCTTATTCTCAAGCTTGTACTCTTCTTTCTTCTCAACTTGCACTTTCATTTCAAGGTTTGTAATTTTCAATTCCTTAGTTGTAACTTTTTTGCAATTCAATAAAATAATTCTTTTTCTCTTATTCTACTCTCTTTTTAATCATGCACCTCTTTATTTTCGTTCATTCCTCCATCTCTATGAGTAGCTAATTTTCTATTAGTACACGACCGAGATGATCCAAGGAAAATATAATTCATGACTTAATTTTTAGCTTCTCTTCCTCTTCTTTAGAATGCTTTAGATTTATCCTTGAACTCTTTTTTATTTGAGATTATATTATCGATATATAATTCTCATTCTTGTTTTCGTAATCTAATAACCGAGAGGTTCTGATTTCGAATCGATCATTTCAAGGATAAAGAGAGTTGAATGCACTCCTCGAGAGAGGATGACATAATTCTCCCGGATTGGAGTCAAATCCAATAGAGGGGTTCACTACGATAAAGCGAGTTTTAGGGGTTTTGATTCTAGAGCGAAAGTTTGATTGATCAACCTAAACTCAGTTGAGTGTATCCTCGAGAGAGGTACGTTTATAATTCGGGAACTTCCACGGTCAAGTAATTTCTTTAAGAGAATTGGAAGTTTTATTTCTTATATTTATTTTCCAAGGTGATTCAAGGTTGAGTACTAATCTTTTAATTCATAGTTCTTTTAAATAAGTTATCTCTCTTTCTTGCAAACCAACTCCAAAGTATTGTTGATAGAATAATAGAGATTTTCGTGAAGTAAGAGTATTCAACCGCTCCGAGTCTAATACGACCTTGGTTCTTACAACCTATACTACATTCGATACGGTACACTTGTCGTCATCGTTTGCGGATATAGTTTTGCGCATCAAGTTTTTGGCGCCGTTGCCGGAGAACTTCGGTTGATATTTCGAAAAAAGAAATATCTATTAATTTTATCTTTTCTTTTCTTATTTTCTTATTAAGGTGTAACTAAATTCCTGGAAAGGACGCTTTGGGCTTGAATTCCCATCACAGCCTCTAGTACCTTGCGAGCCCTTCACCGGGTTGACCTTGGGAAGTCCAGGACTAATATTAAATCACCTAATTAAAAAAAATCTACATAAAAATAAAATAAAATAAAAATAAAAATATAATAAAAAAATTTATTAAATATATTTATCTAAAATTTTATTTTTCCTTTTTCTTTTTCCATATCTTTTTTTTTCTTTTGGTTTATGACCAGAGTAAACTCTTCAATTAATCTTGAATTTTGTTTTAATCCGGAAATCGAGCGCACCTTTCGGCGACGTCTCCGATTTAGTGATCTACCAATAATTCGTGAAGAGTCAATCGGAGAAACTAACGAAGATATAATGGACGACCCCGACCATAAGAGGCTCCGCTACAGACTATGTCCTATTATGCGAGGCCAAATTGGGAGGGAACACAATCTAGCATTATTCGCTCGGCGGTGGCGAATAATAATTTTGAAATTAAAACGAGTATCATTTAGATGGTTCAGCAAACCGTCGTTTTCGACGGCTTACCAGATGAAGATCCTAATCTGCATTTATTAAATTTTTTGGAAATTTGTGATACGTTTAAAATCAATGGCGTCACCGATGACGTCATTCGTTTGCGTTTATTTACTTTTTCTTTGCGGACTAAGGCCAAGCAGTGGTTGAGATCTCTTCCTAGAGGTTCCATCACTACCTGGGCCGAAATGACGGAAAAGTTTTTAACGAAATATTTTCCTCCGGCGAAGTCCGCTAAACTACGTACGGACATTCTCTCTTTTACACAAATAGACTCGGAGTCTCTCTACGACACATGGGAGCGCTTCGAGGAATTATTACGGAGATGTCCTCATAATGCCCTTCCTTTGTGGCAACAAATTCAAACTTTCTACAATGGTTTGAATCCCCAAACAAGGCAAATGATTGATGCGGCAGTAGGGGGAACTCTTAATAACAAAACCCCTGAGGCCGCTTAAGAGCTTTTTGAAGAGATGACCATGAACGCATATCAGTGGAATGCGCCACGGACGCGCCCTAACAAGCCGGCTGGACTTTATGAAGTCGAGGCAGCCACTAATTTAGCGTTACAAGTAAAGAGATTAACTAAGCAAGTGGCGGAGATGTCTGCTTCCTCCGCCACCAATTGGGTTAATCATAATAATAACGAAAATAATAATAATTTCATTCAAGAGCAAGTAGATTATATGGGGAACTCTTATCGTCCTCCTTATAACCCGAATAATAATATTCCATTTAATAATTCTTATAATCCGGGTTTTAGGAACCATCCTAACTTTTCATGGAGCAATCCCAATAATGCTCAGCGTCCACCGCAAGTGAATCCTCCTGGATTCGCTCCACCAGCACCACACAAGTCCTCTTCATTTGAAGAGGCCTTCACCAAATATGTTGCCTCCAATGAGTCCAACATCCGGAATCTATCCGGATCTATTAAAAGTTTGGAAAATCAGATTGGAAAACTCGCCAAGATGTTCTCCGAACGCCAGCAAGGAGCTCTATCGGGCAATACTGAGCCCAATCCACGGGAGAGCGCCAACGCAATAATCCTCCGCGGCGGAAAGGAGGTAAAAACTTCAAAATTGGTCGAGCCTGAGGTAAACGTTCCAACTCCACCTCCGTATTTTAATTCTTTTGATTTAGCTCCGCGCATTATTCAATCGCCTTCTATTCCGTATCCTTCTAAATTACAAAATGAGCGCAACGAGGAGCAGTATAAAAAATTCATAAATATTTTAAAACAAATTCAAATCAACGTACCATTCTGCGAGGCACTCTCACAAATGCCTAAATACACGAAATATCTCAAGAAATTATTATCAAATAAAAAGAGACTTGAAGATATTTCGCGCATTTCTCTTAACGCAGAATGTTCGGCGATTGTTTTAAATAAATTGCCAAAAAAATTAAATGATCCGGGACGGTTCTCCATCCCGTGTTTGTTCGGCAATTTATTAATTAAACACGCCTTGGCCGATCTAGGAGCTAGCATAAATCTTATGTCGTTCTCCTTATTTAAAAAGCTTGGTTTGGGCACCCCAAGCCCAACCAATATAAGCATCCAACTAGCGGATCGGTACGTTAAGTACCCGATCGGGGTCATAGAAGATGTGCTAGTAAAGGTTGACAAGTTTATCTTTCCGGTAGATTTTGTCATCCTCGATATCGAAGAGGACTCCGAAGTACCCCTCATACTCGGCCGACCCTTCCTAGCCACCGCTCGAGCTATTATCGACGTAAGTAACGAAAATCTTCTCCTACGAGTTGGGGAAGAAGAAGTTATTTTTAATATAAATAAGTCAATGAGAAATATGCTTCCAAACGACGACTCTTGCTTTACCTTAGAAACAAATTTTAAAGAGGAAATAACGTTTCCTGAAATAATTTCTCCTTCATTTGAAAATCCGGAAATTGCAAATTTATTTTGTCTACAAGAAATTACTCGACTGCTCAAATTTGAAGAAGTAAAATTAGATAATTCTAAAATAAAAACATCTTACGAGGAGCCACCGAGTTTAGAATTAAAACAATTACCGGAACATTTAAAATATATATTTTTAGAAAAAGATTTGAAATTGCCCGTAATAATATCTTCCGCACTTAACGATTCAGAAATTACCGAATTAATTAAAATTTTAAACAATCACCGCCATGCAATTGCATGGCAAATTTCTGATATCAAGGGGATTAGCCCCTCTTTTTGCACGCATAAAATAAATTTAGAAAATAATTCTCGCGGCACTAGTCAGCCTCAACGACGCCTTAATCCTAATATGAAGGACGTCGTTAAGGCCGAAATAAAAAAAATTTATTAGACGCGGGAATTATTTACCCGATTTCTGATAGCACTTGGGTTAGCCCAGTGCAAGTCGTGCCTAAAAGGGCGGAATAACGGTAGTTAAAAACGAAAATAACGAGTTGATTCCAATCCGTACTGTTACGGGTTGGCGGGTATGCATCGATTACAGAAAATTAAATGATGCTACCCGCAATGATCACTTTCCGTTGCCCTTTATTGACCAAATTTTAAAACGCTTATCCGGTCATTCACACTACTGCTTTCTCGATGGTCTTTCGGGATATTTCCAAATCCCAATTGCGCCCGAAGACCAAGAGAAAACCACCTTCACATGTCCGTTCGGCACCTTCGCATATCGAAGAATGCCATTTGGGCTTTGTAACGCGCCAACTACATTTCAAAGATGTATGCTGACAATTTTTAATGAATTAGTAGAAAATGTCATGAAAGTTTTCATGGACGATTTTTCTGTCTTTGGCGATTCTTTTACAAATTGTTTAAATAATCTTGATCGTGTTCTTCAACGTTGCGAAGACACGAATTTGGCACTCAACTGGGAGAAGTGTCACTTTATGGTCTGAGAAGGGTTAGTCCTCGGACATAAAGTTTCTAGTAAGGGGATCGAGGGCGATCGGGCCAAGATCGAGGTCATAGAAAAACTCCCCCTCCTACAAATATTAAATCCATTAGGAGTTTTCTAGGGCACGCAGGATTCTATAGGCGATTCATTCGAGATTTTTCTAAAATTACTAAACCTTTAACTCATCTTTTAGAAAAAGAATCCGCGTTTATTTTTGACGATGAATGCTTGAAAGCTTTTGAAAAAATTAAGAAAGAACTAATAAACTCGCCAATTTTAATTGTGCCAAATTGGTCTTTACCGTTTGAATTAATGTGCGACGCGAGTGATTTTGCTGTAGGGGCTGTTTTAGGCCAACGGGTGAACAAATATTTTCACCCAATTTATTACGCAAGCAAAACGCTTACATCCGCCCAAGCTAATTATATAACAACGGAAAAAGAACTTTTAGCGATTGTTTTTGCATTCGATAAATTCCGTTCTTATCTAACACTTTCAAAAGTTATTATTTTTTCAGATCACTCCGCCCTCCGATATTTACTAGATAAAGGAGACGCTAAGCCCCGACCCTTGAGATGGATTCTCCTTCTTCAAGAATTCGATTTGGAGATGCAGGACAAAAGGGGAGCGGAGAACGTTGCGGCCGACCACCTCTCACGTTTGGAGAATCCGGCTGCAGGAGCGCTTGCAGAGGCCAAAATCGACGACAAATTCCCTGAAGAGCGCCTCCTCGCCATCGAAAAGGTAACAACTTCTTCCACCCCTTGGTACGCGGATTTAGCCAACTATTTAGTGACCCGGGTCCTACCAAAAGATTTTTCAAGTCAACAAAAGAAGAAATTCTTTTCGGACTTGAAAATTTATTTTTGGGAGGACCCCTTTTTATTTCGTGTCTGTGCGGATCAAGTGGTAAGAAGGTGTATTTCGGGCGAGGAAGGCGTCCAAATTTTGCGGCACTACCACGAAGGGCCAACCGGTGGCCACTATCAAGCTAACCAGACAGCAAGGAAAGTGCTAGAGGCGGGCTTCTATTGGCCCACCTTATTTAAAGATGCTCACAATTTTGTGAGTAATTATGATCGGTATCAACGGTCAGGTAACATTTCTAACCGGGACGAAATGCCCCAAAATATATTTTTAGAATGGGAAATTTTTTATTTATGGGGAATAGATTTCGTTGGTCCTTTACCCTCTTCTTTCAATAATAAATATATCCTTGCTGCGGTCGATTACGTGTCAAGGTGGGTGGAAGCACAAGCTCTTCCCACCAACGACGCGAGAGTCGTCGTAAAGTTTTTTAAAAAATTATTTGCACGATTTGGCACACCCCTAGCACTAATTAGTGATCGGAACACTCATTTCTGTAACAACCAACTTGCTAAAATTTTAGCAAAGTATGGAGTTACACACAAGCTTTCTACCGCCTACCACCCACAAGCAAATGGCCAAGTGGAGGTGGTGAATCGTGAACTAAAAAAAGAATATTAGAAAAAACTGTGCCCATTAATAGGAAGGATTGGGCACTAAAATTAGATGACGCTCTATGGGCCTATCGGACAGCGTACAAAACCGCCATCAGATGTACGCCGTACTGGCTAGTCTATGGTACAACTTGCCATTTACCGGTAGAATTAGAACATCGCGCTTTTTGGGCGCTAAATTTTTTGAATTTAGATTTAGACTTAGCCTCCGAACATAGAAAAATGCAATTAAATGAACTAGACGAATGACGCGCGAACGCCTATGAAAATAATAAATTTTATAAGGAGCGCACTAAGTTCTATCATGATAAAAAAATAAAAAATCCAAAAACTTTTTCGCCGGGAGACTTAGTCCTTCTCTATAATTCTAGACTTAAACTTTTTCCGGGCAAATTAAAATCCCGATGGTCCGGTCCCTTCACAATAAAAGAAGTTTGGCCATACGGAACTGTGCTAATAGAGCACCCGGAAAAAGGCTCCTTTAAGGTTAACGGCCACCGGCTAAAACTGTATCACCCCGGCGACCCAATGTCAGGGCAAATTGAAACGCTTCATTTTCCTAATTTTTAAATCAATAATTGCCACTTAGTCAAGCTACGCGACGGTAAACAAAACACTCTTGGGAGGCACCCCAACGTTATCTTCTTTTTGTTATTGTTTGTTGTTTAATTTAATTTTGCAGGTGTATGTCCGGCAACCCCGTCTACCAACTAGGGAAGCCCTCTTCACCCCTTAGTCATTTATTTCTATCTTCTTTATTATCATTTTAGTTTTTTTATCTTTATACTTAGTTTTAAACATTGGGGACAATGTTTAATTTTAAGTATGGGGGTATAGCATAGAATTTTTTTTTGGAATTTTTATTTCTGAAGAAAAAATAAAAATAAAAATAAAAATATCATATATTTAATTTAATAAAAATCAAATTTCTTGGATAGGACGCTTTGGGCTTGAATTCCCATCGCAACCTCTAGTACCTTGCGAGCCCTTCACCGGGTTGACCTTGGGAAGTCCAAGAACTAAAAAAAAATTAGGAAATATTCTTTTTGTTTAGTTTATCAAAACGTCCTAGCTTGCTAAGTCTAGAGTAGACTTATTTTTCATATGGACTAAGAATTTTTTGTGCAAGAATAGTTTTTTTTAACTTTTGAGTAAAATTGTTGACTCATGTAGTACTCCTAGTCATATGCATGTCTTTGAGTAGTATTGCTGTAAAATTAAATTCTTGGCATAGATCTAAAAATATATTTTATTAATTTGCGTAGTAATAATTTATTTCACTTTTAATTCGAATCCGGTCTTATCCAAAAGTAATTTAGCTGAGTGTGTAGAAGATTGTTAGAAAGCTATTACTCGAATCGAACATAAGGGTATCCTTTCTCGATGTCTAGAACTTGCCCCAAGCTACTTTCGAAACATGTGCATTTTAGTCAAATTAACCTTACGCAAATGATTTAGGCATTTCTTTGGATAGTTTGAGCCTTTGCACTCAACCTCGATTTACTACTATTGTTCATACAATTTGAGTCTTGCACCTTTGTTTGAACCACCCTCACCATTTCGTCACCAAAAAAAAACCAAACCCAAATGAACACTTGAAATTTTGAGCTAATTTATTGAAAAAATATTTGGGTGTTGTTTTAAAAAGAAACAAAAATTCATAGTGATATGCGACCTAGGTATGCATATGCATACTTGGAATGATCCCAACTATGAAAGAAAAAATGTGGGTGTTGATTTAAGAAAAAAAAGGAGAGAAAATAAATGGTGGAGATTCATGGTAGCTCAAAACTTCTTGTTTAAGTGGTCTGCTCCTTCATGTCTATCATGGTTTACCTCACCCTTAAACCCAAGCCTTAAAATTTCATCCTATATATTTAAGTCCTAAAGATCCATAGAGTTGATTTAGTTTAAAGTGCAGTGGAGAAGGTGCAAACGGGCAAGCCTATGGCCGTCGACATTGATGGATTTCTTTGGAGGCCACCCCCCGATTGTCAACGTCTAGTAATTTAAATCTCAGCAATCACGCTATTTTCTCCCTTTACATAACTTTTTGATTGACCGTCGAGTCATTTTAAAAAGTGATAGTAAATAATATAACGCGTTTTGAATTATTTCACAAATTAGTATTTATGTCAAGAACGTCTTTTTACTAAAAAAATCTACGCATGCCAGCATAATACTTCGCATTTTACTCTCTAGTTTTCGAGATTTTATCTAGCATTATTTTTTCTTACCCTTATGAAGAATGATTTGCTCGGGACGAGCAACGAGTAAGTATGGAAGTGTTTTGATGACTGATATTTTAGTCATCATTTTAAGGCTAATATCTTATTAGATATTTAAATAAATTATCGCATTTTTGTTCGTTGTTTTTATAAATTTTCGTAAAAATAATATTTTATATTCTAACTCATATTTTCTCTATTTTGTAAGATTTCGGCTGTGTTCGACGAAAATTCAGGAGTTCGACGAACTGCGCCTGGCGACTAGGAGATTTGAGACGCGCTGTCGGGAATTCGACGAACTGCGTTCGACGAAAGCGCGGGAGATCGACGAACTGCGCCTGGCGAACTGCGATCGACGAACGGGCGAGAGATCGATGAACTGCGTTCGACGAATATGTGGGAGATCGACGAAATGTTGCCTGGCGGACTCCGATCGACGAACGGGCGAGAGATCGACGAACCGCGTTCGATGAATATGTGGGCGATCGACGAACTGTCGCCTGGCGGCCTCCGATCGACGAATAGGCGAGAGTTCGACGAATGTTCAACAGCGCCTCCTTCCCGCCAAAGCTTCCCGCCGGCAATTAATCCAGAAGGCACCCTCTCCGATGTTGCTTCAATCACTCCTGTTACACGCCCCTTGGTCACGGGCGTGACCAAGGGCGTGTAACACCAAAAATTCAACTATTTAAGGGGAGATTTTCCTGATGATATGGGACACGAATTTTGGGAGTTCTAGCTTTAGTTTTTGCACTGTTTTCTTATTCTCAAGCTTGTACACTTCTTTCTTCTCAACTTGCACTTTCATTTCAAGGTTTGTAATTTTCAATTCCTTAGTTGTAACTTTTTTGCAATTCAATAAAATAATTATTTTTCTCTTATTCTACTCTCTCTCTTTAATCATGCACCTCTTTATTTTCGTTAATTCCTCCATCTCTATGAGTAGCTAATTTTCTATTAGTACTCGACCGAGATGATCCAAGGAAAATATAATTCATGACTTAATATTTAGTTTCTCTTCCTCTTCTTAGAATGCTTTAGATTTATCCTTGAACTCTTTTTGATTTGAGATTATATTATCGATATATAATTCTCATTCTTGTTTTCATAATCTAATAACCGAGAGGTTCTGATTTCGAATCGATCATTTCAAGGATAAAGAGATTTGAATGCACTCCTTGAGAGAGGATGACATAATTCTCCCGGATTGGAGTCAAATCCAATAGAGGGGTTCACTACGATAAAACGAGTTTTAGGGGTTTTGATTCTAGAGCGAAAGTTCGATTGATCAACCTAAACTCAGTTGAGTGTATTCTTGAGAGAGGTACGTTTATAATTCAGGAACCTCCACGGTCAAGTAATTTCTTTAAGAGAATTAGAAGTTTTATTTCTTATATTTATTTTCCAAGGTGATTCAAGGTTGAGTACTAATCTTTTAATTCATAGTTCTTTTAAATAAGTTATCTCTCTTTCTTGCAAACCAACTCTAAAGTATTGTTGATAGAATAATAGAGATTTTCTTGAAGTAAGAGTATTCAACCGCCCCGAGTTTTTACAACCTATACTACATTCGATACGGTACACTTGCCGTCATCGTTTGCGAATATAGTTTTGCGCATCATCCGCGACCTCTCTTCTCAAGTCAGAATGATCCTTCCCAGCGGTCTCAAATTTGTGAGATCGTCCAGATCGCCCCTCTTCTCAATCCGTGATTCTTTCCAGCGATCTCAGATATGCGAGGCCGCTCAGACCGACTCTCTATGATCCAGGGATTCTTCTAAGTGCTCGGCGGTCAAGTTGCAGTCAGATCGTCAGACCGCGCGGTCTCGTCTTTTTTTCTCTTTTTTTTTGTTATTAGCACCTCCTTCCCCTGCCCCGGCTCTCCTGTATCCCGGGCAGCCCGTAATTTTATGGATCTGCCCGTTCGGGCAGCCTTCGCGTCTATAAATAGAGGGGTAGGGGTATCTGAAAAGGAACATTTGGCTTCGAGCCTCCAGCTTACAACCTGTGTAAGCGGTCTCGAATTCTGTCACTTTTCTACCTCGAATTCTGCTCTGTTTCTAAATTCCTCTGTACTTCCCTTTTGAGATCAATCCAAGTTGATTTTCTCTTCTAGTTTGCCTTTTTAGCATCTCTCGTCTCAAGTAACCTACACTCCACAGTCTCCCCTCATCCCTCTCTTAGTGTGAGTTTTGAAGGTACATTTTTTGGTACCAACAGAACGAACACGCGACCTTCATATCAGGAGTGTTTAGGTGAATCCAGTAGACAACGAGATGGCAGACTGCAGGATGCGTGCTCGCCGGTCTTCCAGCAGTCATCCTGATCCCCTCGACTCGAATCCATTAGAAGCTCTTGAGCGTCATTTCGAGCTGCGCGTCAAGCAAGCCCTCCGGGAGGCCGTTCGAGCTCGGCAAGAAGCCGCCCAAGCTCAGCAGGAGATCACGAGGTCTCAGCAGGAAATCGTGCGATCTCAGCAGGAGACCGCCCGAGATCGCTAGGAGGTCGTCCATCCTCAACAAGAGTCCGCTAAGCAGATCGAAGACATGAGCCAGGTTCTGGCAGCGATCTCTCAGAGAATCCTTCCCCAGCCAAGCCAGATCGCCATCCCTGACCGCTTGGCCAGCGATCACCCTTGTGACCGCGCGAGTCCTCAGCCCGCAGCCCCTTTGCGATCTCAGCAAGGGGAGTTCGCAGCCGTCGTGACTCTTTCAGAGCAGCAGCTCAGGGTCCTCCAGCCCAGACCCTTAATTTTCAAGAGGATTATGTTTATCCTTCGGCCCCTCCTGCTCCGTTTTCTGCTCCTTCCAGCATTATTGATTCGAAGGAGCCCTCTCCTTTTTCTGACAAAGTTCATTGGGAGCCCATTCTTCATGGTTTTAGAGAGCCTCGACTCCCTATGTTCTCCGGGGAGAGCGACTCAGTTTCTCATCTTCAGGATTTTGAGTCCGCCGTCGCACTCAGGACAATCTCAGATGATGTGAGGTGTAAATTGTTGATCACTTCTTTTGATGGATCTGCTAGGAAATGGTTCAATAAGCTGCCTTCCCAATCCATCCCGAGTTTTGCTGTCCTAAGGCACGAACTCCTTCTGAGGTTTGCAACTGCCAAGCAGAGAAAGAGTGGTCCTGCGGCCCTCTTCAAGATTAAGCAGGGAGATAACAAGACTTTGGCTCGCTTTATCGACCGCTTCCAAAAAGAAATTCTGGGAATCAGGGACGTTGATCCCGCTCTCTATATGGCTACACTGATTAATGGTTTACAGGAAGGTCCCCTCAAGTTTGAGGTCACCACAAGAGAGTCCAGCTCTTATCAAGAGTTGATCAGCATCGCCAATCGCCACATAGAAGGGGAAATCAACAACCCCGCCTATGTCTCTAACTTGACCAGCAAGGGTGTTCAAAAAGGTTTCGCAGTGTTGGAATAACCCTATTAATGATTTGGGCTAGGATTACTATGTGTTGACTAGGATCAAAGTTGACCCCCAATGTATAGTCTAAGGGTCATAGTTTTAGGCTGATTAGATAGCTAGAACTTAGGTTTTCTCTAAGTTTCTGCATTCGTCGAACCCAGTATTGAGTTCGTCGAACGCAGAAACTTAGAGAAAACCTAAGTTCTAGCTATCTAATCAGCCTAAAACTATACCCCTTAGACTATACATTGGGGGTCAACTTTGATCCTAATCAACGCATAGTAATCCTAGACCAAATCAGTAATAGGGTTGTTCCAATAATCTCCCCCTATTTGGGTTAGGATACTATTTGACAAATTTCAAATAATAAACAACAGAAAAACAGCAGAGCATAAATATATCTGACAGAATGTAAAACCATTTCAGCAGATAAAATAAGTAGTGCTCTGAGTTTAACAATATTACAATAAAACAGAAATATCAACAAAACCAAGTAGTCTGAACCTTTTACTTCTTTGCTGAGGGAGGCTTGAAAATGATCTGTATGTTTGGATTTTCTGATTCTTTCTTGCTCATATACAGATCCTGAGCTCCCAGAATAGTTTGAGATTTGGCTTGAGGAACTGCTTCTGGGTGCTTTTCTAAGTACTCTTCAGCATTGAACACATTTCTGGATTTGTACTTTTCAAATTCTTTCTTTCTGAAATCTGACATAGTTGAAAAATTGGAGTAATCTTTACCTTCAGCTTTTGCTTTATTTATCTGGGCTACTGCAATGGATTCTCTGAATCTTGCCATTTGAGCTATCCTTTCTTCTTCTGGATAGGGAGAAGAAGGGCTATACTCAGAAATATTGTCTTGAACAGGAGAAAGATCTTGAGGGTTTTTGCCTCTGTGAGATGAGCCATCAGAGACATGATACTTATACTCTGAAGATATTAATCTTGAGGAGCTTGAAGGAGGTCTTGAAGACCTAGAACTCTGAGAACCACTAGAACTAGCTGGTCTCTTGGATTGCTGGGAAGAATAACATTGAGAGGAAGAAGAGAACTTTGATGAGCCAGCTGCACCTGCTGCTGGAGGAGGAGGAGGAGGATTGAACTTAACTGGCTTATCAGGATAATAACCAGTTTTCCTCATTTTCTTCCTTCTATTTGCTTCATTTCTTGAAATCCTCATCCAAGCAGGAGAGTCACTGGTGAGAGTGATATTTGCTTCATTCCTTCTATATGTTGCCTTGATCATCAAGCTTGTTCCTGAAGACCCATTTGGTGCCAATGACTGGATGGCCTTTTAGTCTTGGAACCAAATCTCATACCTTGTTCCTTTCAAATTGGTTAAGCTCCTCTTGCATTGCAAGAATCCAGTTTGGATCTTGTTCTGCATCTTTTATGGTTTGAGGTTCAACTTGTGATAGGAAACAAGTGTGCATCTGATTTTGGTGTAGTTGATGCCTTGTTTGAACACCTGCTGAAATATCACCAATCACTTGTGATATTGGATGATCTCTAACTGTGATGTGGTCAACAGTTGGAGTTGGTTCAGCAATGATATCCACTTGGGGAATTTGTTCAGCTGTCACTTGATTAAAACTGGCAGCAAGATCTGGATGATCTTCTTCTTCACTGTCTTCAAGATTTTGTGTTGATGGAAGTACAGATTCTTCTTTCTGTAGATCTAATCCATTGAGCTCTTCACATAGAGCTGGTACATGCATAGTATGTTTGGTAGAGGTGGTGTTCCTCTCCTCAATTAACATGTTAGTCTCATCAAAGGATGAGAATTTCAAGAAATGAAGCAAATAGAAGGAAGAAAATGAGGAAAACTGGTTATTATCCTGATAAGCCAGTTAAGTTCAATCCTCCTCCTCCTTCTCCAGCAGGTGCAGCTGGCTCAACAAAGTTCTCTTCTTCCTCTCAAAGTTATTCTTCCCAGCAATCCAAGAGACCAGCTAGTTCTAGTGGTTCTCAGAGTTCTAGGTCTTCAAGACCTCCTTCAAGCTCCTCAAGATTAATATCTTCAGAGTATAAGTATCATGCCTCTGATGGCTCATCTTACAGAAGCAAAAACCCTCAAGATCTTTCTCTCGTTCAATACAATATTTCTGAGTATAGCCCTTCTTCTCCCAATCCAGAAGAAGAAAGGATAGATCAAATGGCAAGATTCAGAGAATCCATTGCAGTAGCCCAGATAAATAAAGCAAAAGCTGAAGGTAACGATTACTCCAATTTTTCAACTATGTCAGATTTCAGAAAGAAAGAATTTGAAAAGTACAAATCCAGAAATGTGTTCAATGCTGAAGAGTACTTAGAAAAGCACCCAGAAGCAGTAGTTCCTCAAGCCAAATCTCAAACTATTCTGGGAGCTCAGGATCTGTATATGAGCAAGAAAGAATCAGAAAATCCAAACAGACACATCATTTTCAAGCCTCCCTCAGCAAAGAAGTAAAAGGTTAAGACTACTTGGTTTTGTTGATATTTTTGGTTTATTGTAATATTGTTAAACTCAGAGCACTACTTATTTTATCTGCTGAAATGGTTTTACATTCTGTCAGATATATTTATGCTCTGCTGTTTTTCTGTTGTTTATTATTTGAAATTTGTCAAATAGTATCCTAACCCAAATAGGGGGAGATTGTTGGAACAACCCTATTACTGATTTGGGCTAGGATTACTATGTGTTGACTAGGATCAAAGTTGACCCCCAATGTATAGTCTAAGGGTCATAGTTTTAGGATGATTAGATAGCTAGAACTTAGGTTTTCTCTAAGTTTCTGCGTTCAACGAACTCAATACTAGGTTCGACGAATTGCTCTCTGCGTTCGACGAATGGCTTCCTCTCTGCGTTCGACGAATGGCTTGCTCCAGTCTCTGCGGTCGACGATCTTCAACACTCAGCGGCTCAGCAGTCTCAGCAGTCGACGAATTCTTCAGTTCGACGAACTCTAACTTGAGATCGATGAACTCCATCCTGAGTTCGACGAATTCTTTATCAGATGTTCAGTTCGACAAACTCATCCTTCAGGTCGACGAAATCTTATCTCAGATCGATGAATTTTCTCTCAGTCTATTCAGATCAGTTATTCTATTTCTCTGAACTCGGTTCAACTATTAGATTTAGTTATATTCTTCATTTGGAGTTATTCTTCTAGATAAGACAAGTTTTATCCTTCCTTTATTTTATTCTCTTTCCATTTCCTTCTCTCGAGAAATATAGTCGTTTGGCTTATTGGAAAAGGATATCATTTATTGTTGAAAAGGAAAGGAATTAAGATTTGCTGAATCAGTTGAAGTTCCAAGGAAAGATTTAATGCAGATTATTCTATTCCTATTCAGAGTTATTTGAAATTCAAATCAGTCGTCTTCTCTCTAAGAAAATATAGCATACCAGAAAGAAAAGGAAGATAGACACAGAGATAGAAAATATCAGAGCATTTGTGAAGAGAGAAAATTATTCAGAAGGAAAAAAGAAAGTTCATCTTCCTCAAGCAGCATCTCATTCTCTGAGAACTTCTTCAAGATCAATCTCTCAGTGTTCTGCTGCAAGTTTCAAATCTTCTATAGAGCAACAATAATCTGAGGAACTTCTGTCTCTCAGATTCATCAGCTTATCAAGGAAGATATTTTCATTCAAGAGAAAGCTCCATCCTCAAGCTGTCAAGAATTTCAATCAGACAGGGGGAGTTTTACACCATCAATCCACTAGAGTCTTCTCTCAGATTGTTGACAGAGAAGAACTTCTTAACCTCTTTATTCCATCTTGTACAAGATTCTAACCCCCTTCAAAAGTTAACCTCTTGGTGACAGGGCACCTGAACAAAAACATGTGGTTTGGTTAGAGCACCTGATCAAAAGCTCACTTGGTGTGTGGACACCTGATCAAAAACCCATTGGTGATAGGGCACCTGATCAAAAACCTAGTGGATCCTACCAAGTGTGGTAGAAGATTAGACGTACCCAGATTTATTGGGGAACTACTATAAAATTCCTTGTGTCTCTGTGCTTATGATTTTCTGTGTTGTTGTGCTGTGCTGATTTGTTTTTATTTAGTTTTTATAAATCACTCTGTTATACATATATATATCATTATTTTAATTCTGGTATAAAATTAAGGGAAAAAGTTTTAATACTCTATTCACCCCCCCCCCCCCATCTAGAGTAATATTAAGATCTAAACTCTCCTTCAATTGGTATCAAAGCAAGGTTGATTATATTAATCACCTTCAACTGATACTCAATTGCACTTTCACGCAGGATTTTATCCGGATCCGCCATCATCAAAGTCGCATCAAGAATTCCCGCCTCCCGCACCAAGAATCAGAAACTTCCGAAACCATCGCTCCAGTCAGGGAAATCAGCGGTTCCAGCCCAAGGGACCTCTGCTGCCAACCCCTGCTGCCCGGCTCCGCAAATCACTCCAGTCCATCAAATTTAGTATATTCAGCCGCCCCTTCTGACTGCTCAACCATTCTATAATGACTCCCAGGAATCCTTTATAGATCTTGGTATTTCTATGAGTGAAGTGGTTCAGATTCTCCAGAAGCAGTCCTTCTTTAAGAAGCCCGCTCCGCTCAACTCAGATCCAAAGTCAAGGAATTCGTCTATTTACTGTGAATATCACAGGGAAAGAGGTCATTTGACCGAGGCTTGTAGAGCCCTTCGCTTGCTAGTGGAGAAACTTCTGAAAGAAGGAAAGCTCCGAGATCTCTTCCAGAAAAGTGACCCCTCCAAGGCTTCGACCTCCAAGAGCAAAGAGGTGGCGGAAGTCCATTGGGGATGTGAAGAAGTAGATGATGTTGGCCACCTCGGCAACATCGGTTTTCCTAATGAGTGTGTGGATGCAGATGATGAAGGTGCCTTGGGCAATCTTTTCTGCATCCACGGAGGGGCAGGACCAGAATCCTCTAGAAAAGCTAGTCTCAAAAGGGTTTTTCAGTCGGAAGTTGTTGTCACTTCCTCAGCTCCAGTCCGAGGAACGGTCACCTTCGAGGAAGAGGACCTCCCTCCAACCTCCAATATCCTTTCGATGACGCGGTCGTTATTAAAGCAGTTATCGAGAATTATACTGTAGAAAAGATTTTAATCGATACTGGGAGCTCGGTGAACATGCTTTTCAAGCCTGCCTTCGAAGCTTTGAAAACAGGGAAGACTCTTCTTTCCACTGAGGGACCTCTCTATGGTTTCTCAGGAGAAAAGAAGGAAGTGGAGGGATTCGCCACCCTCTCGGTGATTTTAGGAGGCATCGTGAAGCTTGTAAAGTTCATAGTCATTGAAGCTCCTAGTAGCTACAACTCAATTTTCGGAAGACCCGTTCTAAATGGGTATCAAGCGGTAGTGTCTACCTACCATCAAGTTGTGAAATTCGCCTTGAATGGAAAGTAGCATCAGATCAAGAGTGATCCAAAGAAAGCCATAAAATGCTATGTCAGAACGGTCAACGTGATCATATCTTCTTCTCCCCAGGTAGCTGAGATGCCTTCAACACCTCAAGTTCCCGACTAGGTCAGAGTTGTGGAAGAAACTGAAGAAGAAGCTGAAAGAGATGGAGTTCGCTTGGAACCTGCCCAAGCAACTCAAGGCGTGCCCATCAGCGAGGGAGATGAGAGAAAGAAGCTCTCCATCAACGCTGAACTGTCTGAAGCCGACAAGAGTCGGCTCATCTCTTGCCTCTTGGAGAACCTGGATGTCTTTGCCTGGTCAGCAGATGACATGCCAGGAGTTGATCCGGATGTCCCCTGCCACCATCTCAACATCGATCCCAACTCTACTCCTATCAAGCAAAAGAAGAGATCTGTGGCGATGACCCTTGCTCAGCCAATTCGAGAGGAGGTGGAGAAGCTGCTGAAGGCCAAATTCATTCATGAAATTAAATACCCGGAATGGGTGTCGAATGTTGTAATGGTCAAAAAACCCGGGGGAAAGTGGAGAATGTGCATAGATTTTACAAAACTTAATGAAGCTTGCCCAAAAGATTGCTACCCCTTACCTCGGATAGATTCTTTAGTGGATTCTGTGGTTGGGTATTCTTGCATGAGCTTTTTAGATGCATTCTCAGGCTATCACCAAATTAGAATGCATAAAGCCCGATATCCCTCACACCTCGTTTATCATAAATGATGGCTGTTTTTGTTATCTCGTGATGCCCTTTGGGCTAAAAAATGCTGGAGCAACTTATCAAAAAATGATGGATACAGTTTTTAAAGGCCAAAAAGGAAGAAATCTTGAGGTCTATGTTGATGACCTCCTAATAAAAAGCAAATCATTTTCATCTCACCTTAGCGATCTAATGGAGACGTTTGCGACTCTTCGAGCTTTTAATATGAGGCTGAACCCGTTGAAATGTATTTTTGGAGCAAGCAAAGGAAAATTTCTTGGTCATCTCCTCACTTCGGAGGGGTTAGAACCTAATCCAGATAAGGTAAAGGCTATCTTGGAGATGTCACCTCCTACATCTCCTAAAGAAGTTCAGTAATTAGGAGGGAGAATGGCAGGTTTGAGTCATTTTATCTCTCGGTCAGGAGATAAAAGCGCTCCTTTATTTAAGACCCTCCGGGGAGGGGCTAAGTTTGAGTGGACTAAGGAGTGTGATGATGCCTTCAATCAGCTCAAAAGGCAGTTGACATCAACCCCACTGCTCCAAAGCCCAAGGGAGGGGGAGATCTCTTTCTGTATCTAGGAGTTGGCTCCGATGCTATAAGTTCAGTATTGGTCCGAGAAGAGAAGAAGAAGCAGTTTCCAGTATACTATGTGAGTAAGATTTTGAAAGATGCAGAGACTCGCTATCCAATTCTTGAAAAGTTAGCCTTAATGCTCGTGACTTCAGCACGGAGGTTAAGACCCTATTTCCAAGCTCATTCGATTCAGGTAGTCACGGATCTTCCATTGAAGAATGTCTTAGAAAAGCCAGAACATTTAGGGAGATTGGCAAAATGGGCAATAGAACTTAGTGAATTTGACATCTCTTATGTTCCGAGGGTAGTAATCAAAGCGCAATTTCTAGCGGACTTCATGGTTGATGCGAGTGAGGCTATATCAGAAAAAGAGGTTGGGACACCTCTTGCCTGGACAATCTTTGTCGATGGAGCTTCAGGGAAGAATTCATCCGGAGCAGGAGTTGTCTTGATCAATCCAAATGGAGTTAGATTGGATCAAGCTTTGAAGTTCTATTTCCCAACAACAAATAACCAAGCAGAGTATGAGGCTTTGTTGGCCGGTCTCATATTTGCAAGAGAATTCGGAATTGATGATGTTCAAATCAAGACAGATTCCCTAGTGATGGCGTCTCAAGTAAGTGGAACTTTTGAGACCAGAGATCGTGTTCTGAAGCAGTATCTAGCTCTGGTAAAAAGTTGAGATAGGCAAGTTCAAAAGTTTTACTATCCAGCATATTCCGAGAGAGAAGAATGCGGAAGCAGATGAACTGGCAAAGTTTGGTCTCCTTTCGGGAGGAACAACCTCTGAGTTGTTTCATCCAGCAATTGAGGAAGGAGAAGTTATGCAGATAGATCAACTCCCATCTTGGATGGATCCATTCATTCTCTACCTCTCAACTGGGAAGCTTCACTCAACGGTAAAAGATAAGAAATGATTTAGGCTAAAGTCCGCTCACTATTATCTTGTTGCAGGAATACTCTATAGGAAGACTTTCCTATCACCTTTAGCTCAATGTGTCTCAGAAGAAGAAATCCTAGTCATTCTTCAGAGGTTCATTCAGGAGAGTGCGGCAGACATTCTGGAGCTAGAACCTTGGAGAAGAGAATTCTAAGGCAGGGATATTTTTGGCCTCAAATGAGGAAGGATGCAGAGAAGTTTGCGAAGAAGTGTGTCCAATGCCAAAAGTTTGCTCCTCTTCAGAATCAACCAGCTCAGCAACTTAAATCAGTAGCAACCCCATGGCCGTTTGCGGTCTAGTGAATGTATTTAATTGGGCATTTTCCTTTGGCCAGTGGACAGCGCCGGTACATAATAATGATGATTGACTATTTCAGCAAATGGATCGAGGCAAAAACATTGGCCAAAATTACCACTCAAGTTGTGAGAAATTTCATCTGGGGAGAGATAGTATGCAGGCATGGAATTCCAATGGCAATTATCACGGATAATGGTTCTCAATTCAACAACTCTCAACTTATAAGTTTCTGTGATCAGATTGGCACTGAATTGCGTTTCGCTTCTGTGCATCATCCCAGAAGTAATGGCCAAGTAGAAGCTGCTAATAAACTCATAATCAACCTTTTGAAAAAAAAGTAGAAAATCTCAGGGGCAATTGGGCAGAGCAGTTACCTTCAGTATTATGGGCTCTGAGGACGACTCCAACCTCAGCTACTGGAGAAACCCCTTTTAAATTGTCTCATGGTTCAGAAGCTCTTATTCCCGTTGAATTTGAGGTAAAGAGTCCAAGGGTGTTATTATCTCAACAAAATCAGGACGACTGGATGGAAGAGAACGATGAAGAGCTAAAGTGTAGTCTTGATCTTATCGAAGAATTGAGAGATATCGCAGCAATTAGGCGGGAAGAGGTGAAGAGGAGGATGGAAATTTTTTTGATAAAAATGTCAGAATTATGGAATTCGCTGTTGGTGATCTAGTCTTGAAAAAGGTAGACGTAGCAGCAAGATCTGGCTCAGTTGGAAAACTCAATCCGAATTGGGCAGGACCGTTCGTGGTAAAATTAGTGCTTAAGAATGGTGTTTATCGTCTCCAGACTTATGAAGGAGAAGAACTGCCTCATACTTGGAGTGGGGATGACCTCAAGCGCTTCTTCTCTTAAATACTTGTATCTAATTTTTCATTCTCTTTCTTACTCTTCTCCTTTTGAACATAATGATGATGTGTTTGTAATCTTTTTTGATATATGAAATAAAAAGAAGGTATCAAAAATGAGGTCATCAAAGGCTAAGGTCCTACCAAGGGAGGTATCGACGGATCCTACTTCATTCCCCCTCGACTTGAAGCTTGAGTGGCAAAATCTGCCAGGACCACAGGTAGCGGGGAGATTTCGCATCTGTGCAGCAGTGCCTCGCCAAGCTCGTGCGGAGGAACTTTAGGATGTCGGTTCCTAGCTGACATCTGACACACCTTTATGCTAAAGAGAACACCTTTACGTTAAGGAGGGTTTTAGGTGAATGTTCAGCTCTGTCATGCATTGAAAGAGGACATTGTTACAGTCTTGATGATCTTTCCAGGGAAAGCAATGTCGGTGTAACCTCCGCGGTATGACCACACCTGCCCTATGAATCATCTTGTTTTTTGACCATCAAATACTCATTGGTATGAGGATAGCCAAAGGAAAATGGTTGTATGATATAACTTTGAGAAGTTCCTTGAGGAAAGCAATGTCGTTATGGACTCCGCAGCATAACCATACCTACCCCTTTTTTGTTCTCTGAGTTGGTAACTGCTCTCTCTTCTTCTTCTCTCTTCCTAAAGTTATGCAAGATTGCCCAGAGAGATCCCGTTGCCAGGCTTTCATTAGCTAGGTAGGGAAGGTTGATCTCACGATGAGGCCAACAAAAAAGAGGTTATACTTTTTCTTCAAAAATGGAGCGGTCTGAATTATGGGAGACCGCCAGTTTTGGTCTTTTCTGGGTTTTCAGTAATCTCAAATATTGAAGACTGTCGGCTGGATCTCTTCTAGGACTTGGATGTTAGAGATCGCTGGTAGGTTCTCCAGGAGTTTATTTGTAAAGTGATTTTAAGCGATCTCAAATATTGAAGACCGCCGGCTGTATCTCCTCCAGGACTTGGATATTAGAGATCGCTAGCAGTTTTCCAGAAAAGTTTCTTGAACAGAGCTCGAGGCATTTGGAATCATTATCTGAAAATCTCTTAATTATTCTCATAATAAACGATCCGAATAAATTGAGACCGCAAGCTAAATGTTCTCATTTTTCCAGTACAGAATCATAGGTTTTCTTTGTTATATAGCGGTCTGAAATGATGAAGATCACCGGTTATGACCTCTAGAGATAAGAACAGCCTGAAATATGTGGAATTATAGATTATCTATTATACGAGTTTATTATTCAAGCAAGTTTTTATTTACTAAGAAGCAGTCTCAATATTGAAAGGTCACCTCTTGTGCTCGTGCTTGAAATTATTCAGGAGTCGATCTCAGTGGATCATTATCTTTTGCTCTGCTGAATTTATTAACATCAGAGATCAAAAAAGCAATAAGCGGTCTCATATGATTTTGTGGTAAAGTTGGAGATCATCAGTTGGGGGAAGTTTCTCATAAGCGGTCTCATATAAAATTATCTATTTAATTCATAATCAAAGACGGCTTCGTCTCCCAATAACGCGGTCCGAAAAATATAAGATCGCCCATATTGAATTATAAATTTATCATTTCAAGGTCAGCAAAAACCTAAGGCATTGAGATCGAATGTCGATTCTACCACATTATAATGAGATCGCAAACAATAATGGTCAATATACAAAAGAAGAAGCACCAGAAAAATAATCATTCGCAGAAAAGAAAGGTATGACAAATTTCTATTTATGTCTGTTCCAATGTTCAAATACATAAGACCGCCCAGTCACAAAACTCGTGGTCTCAAAAGAATAAAATTACAAGATTGTCTATTCATTCTTCGATCTTTTTGGAGACCGCTCATCCGAGGAGGAGGAATCGGTCTCTTCTGACGATTCTTCTAAGCTCCCTCCTGGAATTCTGGATCCAGAGCTCGAGCCCGCTCCAGAGCTCATATACTGGCCCGCTACATATTGGCTCTCACTCCCTCTATCTTTATCAATAATCTCGACATCTCCTTCCTCATCGGCGGTCTGATCTGCGGTCACTGATTGTTCATCAATTTTCTTCGCCGCTTCAGGGAAGAGATCGACAAATTTTATATCTTTGAATTCTTCAGTAAAACCGCCGCGATCACAGATCTCGGAAATCACCTGGTTAGCGGTCTCTTTCATATGCTGCATTAGAGCCTTCTGGAACTCAGGATTTTCCGGATCATAGGTTTCTTCCCTTGCTTGCTGCAGAAAGAAAACAATTAGACCGCGCGATCACAATGAAGAATTTGATACATCGGGAAAAATTATCTTACCCTTCGTTCCTCATGCGGGATTTCGATCTCTTTAAAAGCACCTCTGAGAGATCGCCCCATGTGATGATTTAAAATTGTGCTCCTAACGGGCGCTTGAGCGCAAATGTAAGGAAGCATGTCGGTCTCAAAATTGTACGCTTCAGTTGTATTACTTTTTCCATACAGAACTGAAGTGATCGCAGAAGCGTGGCGGGTCAGCTTTCCACTCTAAAGGGGGAGATCGGTGGAGACACTCATGGTCTTTCCCTTAGCACCCCATTTCAGAAGGGATTTACCTTTTATATCTTTTTGTTTTTTCATGAAGCCATGCATATGAAATGGCTCGTTGGCGGTCTCAGGTGTGCTGCTGAGCCCAGCGGTCTCGCGCTTTAATCTTTTCACTCTTTGAGTGAGCACCTCTTCAACTGGTGACACGGGGTCTCTCGCTGAGATCATGAAGGTCGCTGATAAAAGGAAAAGTTAGTGAAATAAAAAATTATGAAAAGATTGTGGAAGACCGCTGGAGGAATACTCACTTTCTTCTAAAGAAATTTCAGCGATCTCGGGCCAGATCTCTAGATAGTAAATAAGGTCCAGCCGCTTGCCCGCCAGGAAAGCCAGGATTTTCAACTCCTCCTGCGAGATCGTCTTATCTTTCCTGAATATGCTCTCAGGTTGCGGAGAAGGTCGGCTCTGGAGACCGTCGAGATCGCCCTCAAAAATAAGGAATCTCTCTGTCAAAAAAGGAACCTTGTTGGGGAGATTCAAAACTTTAATTCCTTCAGTAGAAAAATATATCAATCCTTTGAATTCTTCTTTCTTTTGACCTTCTTTCAAGATTTTTGCAGTAAAGGTCGCGCGAAAGAGCGCCATGGTGAATCTTATTTTTTCCGATCTCAAATAGTTGATGAAGACCATGATAAGACCGATTGAGTTCGAAGGCAGCTGGGCGAACACCAATCCATAATACTCTATCACCTCAAGGATTTCCCAAGGGAGAGGAATCTTCAACCCGTTATCGAAGTGATCGATAGGGATAATGAACTTGTTCTCCTCTCCAACGTTCAATCCTTCGTCTTCCCTTGGCGGTCTCACAATGATCTGAGTTTGAACCATGTGCTTCTCCAAGAAATTCACATATTCATCTTTAGAAAGGCGGCCTGGCTTGTGATCGACTCCCAAGAAAACTTCAGCTAAAGAAGCTCGCGCAGACACCATAACTTGAGATCGTTGAGACCGATGCTTTGGGCGCATACAGAAAATATAGAATAAGATTTCTAAAAGTTAGTTATTTATAGAGAGCAAGGGATATTTTTGCAATGATTACTTCTCTCGAGACCGCCTAGTAAAACATCGCAGATCGTCAAACCTGCATAAGAATTGAGTGTTGGATCTTATGACGCCCTTAGAGGGGGGTGAATAAGGGGTTTACTATTTTTGAGATAAACTGACAGATTTTAAAATAACAGAAAACCTTTTTGGGTCTGTCGCTAACGCCTGGCGTTAGATAGTTAACGTCGGGCGTTATCTCTCCAAAAAATATTTTTACAGAAATATTCAAAATGATTTTCTTTATGAAATAAAATTCCAGAAAAATTAGATGTAATGAATAAGAATTTAATATTTCACAAAAATGATTACAAGGATAAAATTTCAATAACACTTGAAATTGGAGGCGACAACTTAAAAATCACTTTTTGTTCCTTCATCGGTCCTTCTCCCAAGGACCGGTTGGCTATAGTCTATCTTTCCCCAGATAAGGCCTCTAGCCACCCCCTAGATCTACCCTAGACCTAGTCGTCACACACAAGGCGGCGAATTTCCCCCTAAACCGAACCCGGCCTAGTCGCCACACGCAATGCAGCGAATTCACTATCGTTACAAGGAAAAATGAAAAGATAAAGTAAAAATCAGAATAAAAGACCCCATAGATTGAAGAGCGCTGAAGGAGATGTTGAAGATACGCCATGACCACGTCTGAGTTGAAGCGAGCGTCCTTCTTCAAATTTGTCGTTGGAAATCTCCTTCTCACTCTTGTTCCTCAATGTTAGTGTTGGGAGTGCTCTCTGAATTCAGGATGAAATGATCTCTCAGAAGTATAGAATGAAGGCTTGGATTGCATCAATCTTGATCAAATGAAATCAATCCTTTAAATAGGCATGGAAGCTAACGCGCGGCGTTAAGAGTTAACGCCAGCGTTAGTGAACATGCACTGTCGTGGCTGAGATCATGCAACCGTCGGGATCGTGGCAGATTCGTGGACTCAACGCGGGCGTTAAGTGTCAACGCTGGCGTTGTCTCTGGCTTCTCGACGCACTCCTTCTCGACGTCATTTCATCTCGACGGATTCCTTCTCGATGGAAATAAACGCGGAGCGTTAACTACTAATGCGGGGCGTTAACTCTCGTTTCAGAGAATCATTGTAAATCAGCATCCTGTTCATAGGGTTATTTAACTATAGTACATGCACACTATAAAACACAAGCAAGATCAAATACATAGTGTGATTTGTTATTCTCAAACTAAGAGATGTGGAACACAAGCTCCAACAATCTCCCCCTTTTGATAATAACAAATCCACTAATAAGAAATAAAACATAATTAGAGTAGTGTTTATAGTATATATGTTAAGCGTGATAATATGCATACTCCCCTATATGGATGCTCCCCTACATGAATGCATTTTTATATTTTACTCCCCCTAAATAATAGATTTCTTATGTCTTCAATTTATTCTCCCCCTTTTGGTATAATCAAAAGGAGGCGGGTTAGAGTATTAGCAATATAAAATATTATGGATCACATAGAAATGCTAGCAACATTTTGGAAAATAGTGAACACGGCGAAAACAAATACGAAGCATTTTCTAAAAAAATATTTGAAATACAAGTGTATAATAAGTGTTTGAATAAAATAAGTAGATTCTTGAATTACAAAAGTTGCAAGTTCATTTGAAATTCGAATTTAAAATTAGCAAGCAAGATTATATAATATCAAGTAAAGATATCTTGACAATGTAAATTAATTTGCATTTCAAGTAAACATAAACATTGAAAAAATCATGCGTTGATATCTAGTGCATTTACTCATGATTGTAGAGAATAGTGTAGATAAGCTTTAGGTCCAATTCTCATGAGTGGAAGTCTTATAAATGACAATGATGTGTTCAATAAGGGTGTTTTGATAAAGTATACAAGTGTATAAAGCAAATCACATGAAAATATGTTATGTAAGAGCATAACTTGAAGTGAACATAAATAACTTTACTTCCACAAATTTCAATGCACATAAATAAAGAGTACAACTACCAAGGTGTTTTGCACACACAATGCTTATTAAGACTTATCAGGGTGCAAAGTAGTATTTGGGGATCACTTTTATACTTTTTAGCTTTATTTTCATTTTTGTGTGATCCGGTGTACTAAGAGAAGTGGTGTATAAATTGTTTGCTACAAGACACTTTACAATTCTTTAGTCAAGGTGCTCAACCTCACAATGCTCATTAAGACTTATCAGGAGGGTGAGTAGTGCTTGGTGGAGTTTTCCTTGTCATTTATTATTTATATTTTAGTTTAGTGACTAAGGACACCGAATTTACTTGATTTGCAAACATGGTATTTTAAACCACATTTCTCTAATCACAAGTGCATGAAGAACAAAGAATTTGAAAAAAAAATTCAATATTGTGTAGGTAAACTATTTATGAGATTCAAAGAAAGTTATTATACTACACAATCATGCAATAAGATTTAAAACATTTGTAGATTAACAAAGAAGTGTAAGTGAGAAAATCATTAACAAAGATAAAAACTTTACTCATATTTAGAGGCATGTAAATACATTTCTACTCATGTAATCTATAATCAAATTCTTTGTACATTATTAAGATGTTATTCAAGGCATGACAAATACAAGACAATGTCTTTAAGAAACTTAAAAGTTAAATTAAACATGGTATTGAATCTTTAATTGATATAATTAATCATCCTTGACAATGGCAATGAATAACAACCATTTTTTTTTTAATTTTTGAATGTTGATATATGTACATAACAATAAATACATACAAAAAATATTTTTGTTCTTTGAAATAGTTTTGTAATTTTGTATTTTTATATATATATTCTCTGGAAAACATAGAAGTCTTTAATAGCCATTTCAGTAAATGATATTCTATGGCAGAGAGATACACCCAAAAAAATGCATGAGAAATTACATATTTTTTTGAAAAGAAATAAAATTTTGTTTTAAAGGAAATAAAAAGATATAAAACTTTTTACAAACAGAAAAATAAAACACACACAAAACATTAAAATAATACCAGAAATTATTCAAAACAGAAAAAAAAATTTGGAGCAAAGGAGCTAACGCCAGGCGTTAGCTTCTTAACGCCGAGACAGAACAATAAATTTTGACTTTTTGAAAAATCTTTTTCATGATTCCTTTGTATGAGAAAGAGACCTTCTTACAGTTGAAATTTCAGCCATTATGGAGTTGATTTGAAGGCTTTTAGCATATTTTTGGTGGTTTTGAAAGTGTTTTTACATTTTTTTTTAAAATGCAAACTAAAATATATGACAATTTTGATAGCTTCTATATGGTTTAAGGAGACATTTCTAAGACACCTAGTTCTAACCTAAGCATGTGAAAATGTGCATCGGGTAGAGGTTTGGTAAAAATGTTGGCAAGTTGTGATTCGGTTCCTATAAAGCTAATTTTAACATGTTCCTTCTTAATATGATCTCTAATAAAATGATGTCGGACATCTATATGTTTCGATCTAAAGTGATGTACGGGATTGTTTGTGAGATCTATAGCACTCTTGTTGTCACACTTTAATTCTATGTTATTTAGATGAACATCAAAGTCTTCTAACGTTTATGTCATCCACAAGGCTCGTGCACAACAACTACCTAGTGCGATATATTCGGCCTTGGTGGTGGAGAGGGCAACAGAATTCTGTTTCCTACTTGACCATGATATGAGTGAAGGGCCTATAAAATGACACGTTCCACTAGTGCTCTTACGATCTAATGATCATCCCGCATAGTTTGAATCAGAAAAATCGTGTAAAATAAAACAATCATTATGAGGATACCATAAGCCTAATCTAGATGTTCCGATTAGATATCTAAAAATACGTTTAACCGCTTTCAAATGTGATTCTTTTTGTGTTGGCTTGAAATCTAGCACATAAACAAACGGAAAACATTATATCGGGTCTAGATGCGCTTAAATATAGCAATGAGCCAATCATTTTCTATATAATGTTTGATCAATAGAAATATCGGCTTCATCTTTTCCTAATTTTAGTGATGCACTCATTTGTGTATTAGCTTATTTTAGGTTTTCAAATCCAAATCTTTTAAGAATATCATGAACATATTTAGTTTGGCAAATAAATATACCATCTTATTTTTGTGAGATTTGAAATCCTAGAAAATAAGTGAGTTATCCTACCAAGCTCATTTCAAATTCATTTTTCATCACTAAAATTACTTCATTACATAACTCTTCATTAGTGTCTCCAAAAATGATATCATCAACATAAATTTGCAATATAATCAAATCATTATCTACAAGCTTAATGAAGAGTGTATTATCCGCACTTCCAATTTTATAACCGTGCTTTATCAAAAATAATGTCAATCTATCATACCAAGCACGTTGCGCTTGCTTCAATCCATAAAGAGCGTTTTCTAACTTATATACATGATTTGAAAAATTTTCACTCACAAAACCGGGGGGGGTTGTTCTACATAAACTTTAATTCTTCTTTTATAATCCCATTTAAAAATGCACTTTTAACATCCATTTGAAATAATTTAAATCTTTTAAAACTCGCAAATGCAAGAAATATTCTAATTGATTCTAGGAGAGCAACGGGTGCAAAAGTTTCATCAAAATCTACCCCTTCGATTTGTGAATACCCTTGTGCAACTAGTATAGCTTTATTCCTTGTAATTTTAGAGTCACCATCTAGTTTGTTTTTGAAAATCCATTTGAATCCTATAACTGGATGATTAGATGGCCTCTCTATTAAATTCCAAACCTTATTCCGTTCAAATTGATTTAATTCATCATTCATAGCTAAAACCCAAAATTCATCATTTAAAGCGGTTGAAACATTTTTTTGTTCTATTTCGGATACCAAACAAAGGTTTGAAAAAGACTCATATAAAGAAGAACGAGTACTTACCCATTTTGATGGTTCTCCTATCACAAGCTCTTTTGGATAATCCTTAGTAAACTGCAACACGCTTGGAGGAACATATTCTACTATTTCATCTTCTTTCTCCTCTTTTTCTTCTTCTTTTCTCCAAGCAATTCATCATCCTCATGCTCCAAAGGAGAAAGGGGTTTGTCTTCGTTTCCTGTATGATTATTATCTACACAAGGAACAAACTCATCAAACTTTACATGAATCGACTCTTCAACTATTTTAGTTTGTTTATTATAAATTCTATAAGTCTTACTAGTTTAAGAGTACCCAATGAAAATTCTCTCATCACATTTTTCATCAAATTTTCCTACTGCATCTCTAGTGTTTAAAATAAAACACTTACAATCAAAGACATGAAAATAAGATACATTAGGTTTTCTTTTAAAGTAAAGCTCATAAGATGTCAATTTTAAAATAGGTCGAAGCATGACACGATTAATGATATAACAAGAAGTATTAACCGCTTCGGCCCAAAATGATTTAGGCAACCCATATTCACAAAGCATTGTGTGTGCTTGCTCTTGAAGGGTTCTATTTTTCCTGTCCACTACACCATTTTGTTGTGGGGTGCGAGGAGCGGAAAATTCATGTTTAATTCCTAAATCATCACAAAAAGAAGAAAATTTATCATTTTCAAATTCTCCTCCATGATCTGAACGTATGCATTTAATTTTTAAATCAAGTTCATTTTGAATACGAATGCATAGTTTAGTAAATTCAAGAAATGCATCAGATTTGGAAGATAGAAATAAAGTCCAACAAAATCTAGAATAATCATCAATTATTACAAAAGTATTTTTTCTACCACCTAGACTTGAAGTGATAACCGGTCCAAATAGATCCATATGAATTAATTGAAGCGGTGTAGAAGTAGAAATTACATTTTTGCTTTTAAACCAATTTTTTGAAAATTTTCCTTTTTGGCAAGCGTACAAAGAGAAGATAAATTACCATTAAGCATAGGTAAACCCTTAATTAATTTATCTTTTGATAATTTCAAAATAAGCTTGGTGCTAGAGTGACCAAGACGTCTATGCCAAAGTTCTAATTCTTCATGTTTAGAAATAAAATATTTTAAAGAAGAATTTGAAAGATCATTAAAAGTAATCATATAAACATTATGCATTCTAGGTGCGGTGAGTACGACATCATTTGTTTTAAAATTTATAATTTTGCAAAGATTTGTAGATGATTCAAATAATACATTTAAGCCTATATCATATAATTGACTAATTAAAATTAAATTATGTTTTAAGCCATCTACAAATAAAACATTTGAGATTAAAAAAGAATCGTTACCCACTGTGTCGATGCCCATGATCCTTCCTTTTCCGTTGTCACCAAATGTCATCATCCCTCCTTTCTTTATCTCAAGGATAAGGAACTTTGCTTTGTTTCCCGTCATGTGTTTGGAGCATCCTGAGTCCAAATACCACACGTCCTTTTTGTCCTTAGCCTGCCAACATACCTCAGTGTCGCTTTGGACACTGCTTTCATCATCAGATGTCTTATTACTTTTTCCCATAAGGCACATATTTGTCTCTTCTTCATCGCTAGTGGATGAGCCACTTGAATCCTCAGAGGAGGAGTCATCCCATGTAGGCGCTTTTAGGACCTTCTTCTTCTCTTTTCTCATGTGCTGCTTTTCTTTACGCTTTTTCAGATATTTCGGGCACTGGCTCCGGATGTGTCCGGTCTTTCTACAATGATAACACTCCGGTGGTGGTCGCTCATCATCGTCCTCGTCGCTACCTCTTCCTTTCTTCGATGAAGATCCCTTTTTGATGAAATATTTCCAGAAGGTGTTTCTTCTCTCCGGATTCTTTATGAACCTTTTGAACTTCATCACAAAAAGGCTCTCCTCGTCCTCTTCATCATCATCTCCGCCAACTTCCTTCTTTGACTTCAATGCTAAGGCCTTCTTCTTTGGCTCCATGTTGTACTCTTGTTGTTGAATCTTGAGTTCAACCTCATGGGTCTTGAGGTTCCCAATGAGGCTCTCAATTTGGAGCTTCATTAAATCGTGCGACTCTGAGATAGCCGTCACCTTTGGATTGAACTTTGGAGGGAGAGACCGTAGAATTTTTCTCACCAAGTCGTCGTTGGAGAACACTTTTCCAAGTACTTTTGAGTCATTGACGATCTTGGTAAATCTTGTGTACATTGAATCAATGTCTTCATCCGCCTCCATCCGGAATTTCTCGTATTCAGATTCAAGTTGGAAAAGCTTTGAATCCTTGACATGTGAAGTACCTTCATGAGTGAGTTCTAATAAATTCCATATATCATAAGCAGTTTCGCAAGCACAAGTTCTATTAAATTCCGTTCTATCCAAAGCACAAAATAAAGCATTCATAGCTTTAGCGTTATTTTTGCATCTTAACTTGTCATTATCATCTCTCTGTCTCTTGGTTTTTCCATAGTAATTTCTCCAACAACAATTGTTAGTGGAGAGTAACTTTGTTCTACCATACCTCACACATCATTATCTAAAGCAATTAAGAAACAACGCATTCTTGTTTTCCAATAGTTATAATCAGTGTCGGTAAATAGTGGAGGTCTATTAATTCCTTGACCCTCAACGAAAGCATGATCATGATGCGTCATTATTCCCGGTTGTGAAACCGTTTTGGAATAACCTTGCTCTGATACCAAGTGTTGGATCTGATGACGCCCTTAGAGAGGGAGGGGGGTGAATAAGGGGTTTACTGTTTCTGAGATAAACTGACAGATTGTAAAATAACAGAAAACCTTATTGGTTCTGTCGCTAACGCCTGGCATTAAATAGTTAACGTCGGGCGTTATCTCTCCAGAAAATATTTTTACAGAAATATTCAAAATGATTTTCTCTAAGAAATACAATTCCAGAAAAATTAGATATAATGAATAAGAATTTTAAATTTCACAAAAATGATTAAAAGGATAAAATTTCAATAACGCTTGAAATTAGAGGCGACAACTTAAAAATCACTTTTTGTTCCTTCACCGATCATTCTCCCAAGGACCGGTTGGCTATAGCCTATATTTCCCCAAATAAGGCCTCTATCCACCCCCTAGATCTACCCTAGACCTAGTCGACACGCACAAGGCATCGAATTTCCCCCTAAATCGAACCCGGACTAGTCGTTACACGCAAGGCGGCGAATTCACTACCGTTATAAGAAAAAATAAAAAAATAAAGTAAAAATCATAATAAAAGACTCCCTAAATTGAAGAGCGCTGAAGGAGATGTTGAAGATACACCATGACCACGTCTGAGTTGAAGCGAGCGTGCTTCTTCAAATTTGTCATTGGAAATATCCTTCTCACTCTTGTTCCTCAATGTTGGTGTTGGGAGTGCTCTCTGAATTCGGGATGAAATGATCTCTCAGAAGTATAGAATGAAGGCTTGGATTGCATCAATCTTGATCAAATGAAATCAATCCTTTAAATAGGCACGGAAGCTAACGTGCGGCGTTAAGAGTTAACGCCAGCGTTAGTGAACATGCACTGTCGTGGCTGAGATCGTGTAACCGTCGTGATCGTGGCAGATTCGTGAACTCAATGCGGGCGTTAAGAGTCAACGTTGACGTTGTCTCTGGCTTCTCGACGCACTCCTTCTCGACGACATTTCATCTCGACAGATTCCTTCTCGATGGAAATTAACGCGGAGCGTTAACTACTAACGCGGGGCGTTAACTCTCATTTCAGAGAATCATTGTAAATCAGCATCCTGTTCATATGGTTATTTAACTATAGTACTTGCACACTGATGACGCATATTTTGACTTAAATATGCTTATCACTATTACTATATTTTTAATATAAACTCTATTTATTTCTCTAAATTTTAGTATAATTATCTACTTATTATTATTTTTATAATTATTCGCACTAATGTTAATTTATGTGTTATTTGACAGGCCTGGGGGGAATCGTTAGTGCCCGCTGTCAAAACGTCGTCGCAACATATTTTCGGAGTTAAAGTGATGCAACCCGGCCACCAAGAGTCGCACAAATTCATGCTCAAGACAAGTCAAATTTTATTAAAAAGAGATGGTGCAGCCCGTCAACTTTGTGCTGTCCAACTCATCCTTGGTGCAGCTCCACCCGAACCCAGCTCAACTTCAAGCCAACCCGTCAACCTCCAAGCAGCCCTTCATCATTTCGTGAGCCCACTTACCTCCTTAATCCATTACTTGCGGCCCACTTCCTTCCTCCACTTCACTACCGTACCAGCCCACTCACTCCTTTCATCCACCCATGAACCATAAATGGCTGCCACCTTAATGCATGCATGGCTCTCTCTCCTATCCTCTCTCTTCTCCATCCATGCACTTCTCTCTCTCCTCTTTATACTCATCCATCCCCCCTCTCTTCCATTTTAATTTTATATTTTATTTTATATTTCTTTTATATAAAATACATTGCATTTCCCCCCCCCTTCTCTCCTCCTCATTAAACCCATGCATGCATTCTTCCATTCATGCATTTCCTTTCTCTCTCCCTCATCAAATCATTCATGCATCTCCACCCCCTTTGTCCCTTCATATCCTCCATCTAGAACATTCCCCCTCTCCTATAAAAGGAGCACAAGTCTCAAGCTTTGAGGGATTTTTTAGAGTGGAATGTAGTTAGAAAGTAGAGAGTTAGAGAGCAAGCTTCCTTCAAGTATTTCTTCTTTTTATCTTCTTGTTTCTTCATGTATTAGTTTTATCATTATTGTAACTCTTTTTCTAGTTTAATGAAAATGCAATTTCTCTTCTCTTGTTATCTTTCTATTTAATGCGTAGCTAATTTTGTTGGTGCCCGATCGCGATGATCTTTGCAATAAAATAATATTTGTTTTCATTATATGTTTGCATTTGTATTTTTATTTTTGATCCGACCTTGAATTATTTCGTATCGACTCCGTATTTCTAGTATGCGGTAGTAGATTCCGATCTCATATTCGAGTAGCCGAGAGGCTCGTGAATGTGAAAGATCACTCAAGGAAGGAAGGAGTTGCATGCACCCCTAGAGATAGGATGACGTAAATCCTCCGGATTGGAGTCAAATCCAATATCGCGGTTCACTTCGATAATGTGACTTTAGGCCTTTTGATTTGCAAAGAGATTTCGGTCAAAACGTCTAGAAGATAGGAGATTTAATGCTCTAGCGAGATTATTTCTTATTTTCGGATCCGCCACGGTCTTAATAGAATTACGAATGTTAAACTAATTTATTCCGTTATTTTATTTCAAAGTGAATCGTCGATCGAGCACTCTTTTGCAATAGTTTTATTTCTCTTTTAATTCAGTTAGTTTATTTTTAGTTTCAAAATCCATCAACCGCTCGGTAGGATAATAGAATCGTTGTGAGTAATAGTACTTGCCTGCCCCGAGTTTTTATACGACCTTGATATATTTTATATCCTATGCAATATTTTGATAGGTACACTTGCCTTAATCGAGTATAGATTGGAGAACACAAATTTCTCTATCAAGTTTTTGGCGCCGTTGCCGGGGAATATTTTTGGCAATATTACGAAAGCACCGAGTTTATTACTTCTACAAAAAATCAAAAAAATTTATTATATATTATAATTAACCCACATCATCGTTTTTCTACCCCACCTAAAATCCTGGAAAGGACGCTTTGGGCTTGAATTCTCATCACATCCTCCAGTACCGTTGCAAACCCCTCACAAGGCAGATCTCGGGAAGTCCAGGACTAACATAATCCGCCTAAAAAAAAATCAAAGTAATTAAATTTTCTCTCTTTTTTGGTAACAGTTTTTCTTTATCATGGAATCATCTTCTTTTTACGCTCTTTGCGGGTCGCCCGACCATTTTAATTTTGCATGTTTTTCGGGAACCCCTCCCTCATATGATTTTAATTTTTCTGGAGTAGGTCAAAGTGGCCAATTTGATCCTTACTCAAATTTTTATCCTACATGGGAGATGGGGAACCCGTCTTATTTTTCGCATGATTTTGCCCCGCAAATCGCCGCGCCTCAAAATTTTAATTCTATCGATAATGGGTATCTTGAATTGCAAACTTCTTTAAATAATATCAATTCGCATTTTAAAACCACTATCGATTATTTTTCTCGTGAGGCCGCATCTTTTTCTTCGTCTTCTTCTCCGTCTCCTCCAATTTCTTTATGTAATGAGTCACCGGATATCCCGGCTTGTCTTATTCCTCTCGAGGAAGATAACTATTCGGATGTTCCAGATTGTTTCCTTCCTCCTTTGGATGACACCCATATGGATATTCCGGCGTGCTTTTTACCTTTTGAGGATGACGAGACGCCTCAAAATTCTCCTTCTTTTTCTGAAGACGTTGGTGATTCCATTTCAGATTTAAATTCAACTGTTCCAAATTTTCAATTTTTAACGAGTCTTTTTCTTCCTCCCCTTTTATTTTAGATACTTCCTCTTTAGTTCTTTCTACCCCTTTTTCTTCTCCCGAAATTTCACAAGTCTCTCCTCCTCCTTGTGAAATTTCAGTTAATGAAACTTCTTTTTCTACTTCTTTTATTTCTCTTTCTATTTCTTCTTCTTTTTCTTCTTCTACTTTTGACGACCCCTTCTTTCCCATTCTACATGCGGCGGAGTTCTTCTATAACTCCGTCCGTACATTTTTGGGCGTCATTCCTTTGAAGATTCCACCGCATGCCGGTGCGATTCTTCATTTCTTCTTTTTTCTTATTTACTCTCCTAAGCGCATACTTAGGGAGCTACCTCTTCACTTTAGTTTTTATTTTCCATTTAGCTAACCAATAACGTCGGGCTCAGACGACGTTAAACAAAGAGCGCTCTTGGGAGGCACCCCTTGCTTACCATTTTTGTTCTTTCCTTTTCTTTTTATTTTATTTTGCAGGAATAAAACCTTCGGCGGTTCGTTTGGCTCCATCTTCTCTTCCTTAGGTCTGAGTCGGTTTCCAGCTCAAGCATGGGGGAGCAACTTCCGCATTCGGCCATCACAACCCCGGGGAAGTCCGATTTTTTTTTTACTGCACTTCTTGTCTCTTCCCCTTATTCTCTTTCTTCTTCTCTTCTTTTAACATCGAGGGCGATGTCTCTCTCAAGTCTAGGGGGATTGAATTGCATTTTGTTCTCTTTGTTTTTATATAAAAAAAATGTTGCTTTTTCTTTCTTTTATAAAAAAAAAATATTTCAAAAAAAATGATGAAAATTAAGGAAACAAACAAAAAAAATTTGAGTTAAAATTTTGCTTAGTCTTTAGTACCCCACGACTTGGTATTTTCTTGTTTTTAATCATCAGTGTACTGGTTTAGCTAGATAAATTTTTCTAAATTTTCATTTTGACTATGTTTCGCGGGTAATATGTTGACTCGTGTAGTGTTTCTAATTAGGGTAGCATGTTATTTATGAAAAATCTTTTGAAAAATTGCACTTTTTCATGATTTTCTTTTTATGTTTTTCACTTATATAAAATCTATCATCCCTTGTTTTCTCTTTTACAAAATCTTTGCAATGTTGACTTATGTTTAGTGTAGTAGATGCGAACCGGTCTAGACGCTTATTATTTTCACTCTCATGATAAGTCAAGTTTCTTTATTTTCTACCTAGTCTTGCACCTTTTGATTTTTTCAAGTTTTTGCTTTAGATAGACATAGGAGCATGAAAATGATTTAGGCCACCTCTTGATTCGTTTGAGCCGTTGCATTCCAAGCCATAAAATCTTAACCTTTGCTAGCCACTTTGAGCTTCCCCCGTTTCTTTGTAGCTCCACTTATTCTCATCAAAGCCAAATAACCTACCTATGGTGCACGCTTGAAATTTAGAGCTTTATTTGTTGCTAGTTTGTGCCTCCTTTTGTGAAAATGGTGGGGTTTTAATTTTGTTATCCTTCTGCTACAAAAGAAGAAGAAAATTACCAGGTGAGTATTGTTTTGCCCAGAAAGCCCGCGACCTCCTCTTAGCGGGTCATTTTTTCCGGATTCAGCGGTCTCAAATAAGGTGATCGCCCAGATCGCCCAGATCGCCGGCTGCCATCTCAGCCGGATTTTTCTAAGTGCCGAGCGGTCATGACAGTGCGAGACCGCCAGTTTAAGCGATCTGATCGTCTTTCTTATTTTTGCTATTTTCACCTCTCATCCCTGACCCGGCTCTCCTGTATCCCGGGCAGCCCGTAGTTTCTTGTTCTGCCCGTTTGGGCAGCCCCCTCGTCTATAAATAGAGGGGTAGGGGTACCTGAAAAAGGACTTTTTGCTCTGAGGCTCCAGCTTACAACCTGTGTAAGCAGTCTCATTTTTTCGTGATCGCCATTTCAAGATCGTTTCTCTTTTTCCCAGCATCTTCTGTCTTAGTAACCTGCACTTCGCAGTTTTTTCCCATCCCCCTTTGGTGTGAATTTTGGAGGTACCATTTTTGGCACCAACAGAACTAACACGCGACCTTCAGATCTGAAGTGTCAGGTGAAATTCATAGACTTTCAAGATGGCTGATCGCCGTAGAGGTCGTCCCCTGCGATCTCCCAGCGTTCCCACTTCCGATCACAATCCTTTAGAAGCGCTTGAGCGTCGCTTCGAGTTTCGTGTCGAGCAAGCTCTCCGCGAGGCCGCCCGAGCTAGGCAGGACGCCGCCTCTGTTCAGCAGGAGATCGCGCGGTCTCAGCAAGAGGCCGCTCGAGATCGGCAAGAAGTCGTCCGGACTCAGCAGGAGTCCGCGAAGCAGATTGAGGCCATGAACCAGGTTCTGGCCGCGATCTCCCAGAAGATCCTTCCTCAAACCTCTCAGGTCGCCACTCCTGACCGCATGGCAAGCGGTCACCCTAGCGATCATCCCGTTTTCCAGCCTGCAGCTCCTCAGCGATCTCAGCATGAGGAGTTCGCCGCCCGTCGTAATTCTTTCCGAGCTGCAGCCCAGGGGCCTCCGGCTCAGACCCTGAATTTTGAAGAAGGGTTTGCTTACACTCAAGCTCCTCCTGCTCCTTTTCTTCCTCCTCCAGGACCCTCTGATTTAGGGGAGCCTTGCCCCTTTACCGATGAGATTCGTCAGGATCCGATTCCTCATGGATTCAGAGAGCCCCGCCTTCCTGTGTATACAGGAGAGACCGACCCAATGTGTCATCTTCAAGCCTTCGAGTCTGATGTTGCCCTCAGGACCATTTTGGATGGAGTTAGGTGCAAGCTGATGGTCACCTCCTTTGATGGGTCGGCCATGGAATGGTTTTATAAGTTGCCCTGTCAATCTATCCCGAGCTTTGCTGCCCTGAGGCAAGAGCTCCTCCTAAGGTTTGCCACCGCGAAGAAAAGGAAGAGTGGTCCTGCGACCCTCTTCAAGATTAAGCAAGGGGACAACGAGACTGCAGCACATTTTGTTGACCGTTTTCAAAAGGAGATCTTGGGAGTCAGAGACATGGATCCCGAACTTTATATGGTAGCTTTGATCAGCGGCCTGCAGGAGGGCCCTCTGAAGTTTAAAGTCACAACCAAGGAGCCTAGCTCCTATCAGGAGCTGATTAGCATTGCCAATCGCTACATAGAAGGGGAGATCAACAACCCCACCTATGTAAGCAATTTGACTAACAGAGCCACTCAGAAAGGCTCTGCGGGATTCTATCTTGCTCCATCTTCCTCAAAGCCTCGACAAGAGCTCCCACCTCCAGCTCCGAGAGGTAAGAATTATCGCAACAGCCGCTTCAATCGAGGTAATCAATTTTTCCCGCCTCAAGGTTCATTTCTTCAAACTCCCGCTACCCCTGCTCCGCAAGTCACCCCCGTCCACCAGATCCAGTACGCCCAACCTCCTCTTCTGTCCACCCCTTCAATCTACAATGAATCCCAAGAGTCTTTTATAGACTTTGGTGTTTCTATGAGTGAAGTTCTCCAAATCCTTCAGAAGCAGCCCTTTTTCAAAGGGCCAGCTCCGCTAAACTCTGACCCAAAAACCAGGAATCCTACTCTCTACTGTGAGTACCACAGAGATAGGGGACATTTGACAGAGGATTGCAGAGCTCTCCGCCTGTTCTTAGAGAAGCTACTGAAAGAGGGTAAGCTCCGAGATCTCATTCAGAAGAATGATTCTGCCAAAGCCTCAACCTCCAAGGCTAAGGAAGTAGCGGAGGTTCACTGGGCATGCGAGGAGGTGGATGATATTGGCCATCTGGGCAATATCGGATTTCCCAATGAATGCGTGGATGCTGATGACGAAGGCGCCTTGGGCAATTTTTTCTGCATCCACGGAGGTGCAGGTCCGGAGTCTTCAAGGAAGGTAAGTCTGAAGAGGGTTTACCAATCAGAGGTTGCTGCCACCTCTTCAGCCCCGGTCCGGGGGACGGTCACTTTCGGTGATGAAGACCTTCCTCAGACCGTGAATCCCTTTGACGACGCGGTCGTCATTAAAGTTGTAATTGAAAATTACACAGTGGAGAAGATTCTGATAGACACGGGAAGCTCAGTCAACGTGCTCTTCAAACCTGCCTTCGAGGCGTTGAAGACAGGTAAACCCCTCCTATCAACTGAAGGCCCCCTTTATGGTTTTTCAGGAGAGAAGAAGGAAGTAGAAGGGCTCGTCACTCTTTCCGTAATTCTGGGAGGAATAGTGAAGCTGGTCAAATTCATAGTCGTTGATGCTCCCAGTAGCTACAACGCAATCTTTGGAAGACCCTTCTTGAATGGATATCAAGCCATTGTCTCCACCTATCATCAAGCGGTGAAGTTCGCCTTGAATGGCAAACAACACCGAATCAGGAGCAACCCAAGGAAAGCTAGGGAATGCTACGTAAAGACAGTCAACATGATCGTGTCTTCTCCTCCCCAAGAGGTCATGATGGATGAATCGATTGAAGTTCCTGAACAAGTCCAAGCTGCAGAAGAAGTTGAGGAGGATGCAAGAGATGGAGTTCGCTTAGAACCTGCCCAAGCAACTCAGGATGTTCGGATCAGCGAGGAAGATGAGAGCAAGAGCCTCTCCATCAACGCTGAATTATCTGAAGCTGGCAAGAGTCAGCTCATCTCTTGTCTTCTGCAAAATCTAGATGTCTTCGCTTGGTCGGCAGATGACATGCCTGGAGTGGACCCGGATGTCGCTTGCCATCATCTCAATATTGACCCGAACTTCATCCCAATCCAGCAGAAGAAGAGGTCCGTTGCAACCACTCTAGCTCAGCCTATCCGTGAAGAGGTAGAAAAGCTCCTGAAGGCAAAGTTCATTCAACCAATCCAATACCCTGAGTTGGTATCAAGCGTTGTAATGGTAAAGAAGTCAGGTGGGAAATGGAGGATGTGTGTCGACTTTACCAAACTCAATAAAGCTTGCCCCAAGGATTGCTACCCCTTGCCTCGGATAGATTCTTTAGTGGATTCTGCGGTAGGTTATTCTTTTATGAGTTTTTGGATGTTTTTTCAGGTTACCATCAAATCAGAATGCATAAACCAGATATACCTCATACTTCATTTATCACAAATGACGGTTGCTTCTGTTATCTAGTAATGCCTTTTGGGATAAAAAATGCTGGAGCAACCTACCAGAAAATGATGGATACGGTTTTCAGGAATCAAAAAGGAAGAAACCTTGAGGTATATGTCGATGACCTCTTGGTAAAAAGCAAATTATTCTCTTCTCATCTTAGAGACCTCTCGGAAACTTTTGCAACCCTTCGAACTTTTAATATGAGGTTGAATCCGTTAAAGTGTGTTTTCGGGGCAAGTAAAGGAAAATTTCTTGTACAACCCCGATATTCGCCGAGTATAGGCAAGAGGTAGAGGCAAGGGGGACGAGCGATGAGGGAGGAAGCCTCCCGCTTGCCCGGCCTAAATAGGGGAGCGAGAGGTGGAGGGACAAGTCCCCACCCCCAAGGGGGGCGAACCCGGGTTGCTGCCCGGGGGCTCGCCCCCGCTCCCACCAAGGGGGGCGAACCCGGGCTGCTGCCCGGGGACTTGCCCCCGCTCCCCCCAAGGGGGGCGAGCCCGGGCTGCTGCCCGGGGGCTCGCCCCCGCTCCCAGCTAGGGGGGCGAGCCCGGGCTGCTGCCCGGGGGCTCGCCCCCGCTCCCAAGCAAGGGGGCGAGCCCGGGCTGCTGCCCGGGGGCTCTCCCCCGCTCCCAGCTAGGGGGGCGAGCCCGGGCTACTGCCCGGGGGCTCGCCCCCGCTCCCAGCTAGAGGGGCGAGCCCGGACTGCTGCCCGGGGGCTCGCCCCCGCTCCCAGCTAGGGGGGGCGAGCCTGGGCTGCTGCCCGGGGGCTCTCCCCCGCTCCGTAAGGGGGCGAGCCCGGGCCGCCGCCCGGTGATCTCGCCCCCGCCCCCAACATTAAGGGGCGAGAGGAGGAGGGGCGAGCCCCCCTCTCGCCCCCCGCGTCTAAGGAAGGGGCGAGCTTTTCTCGCCTCCACACCCAGTAGGGGACGAGCCCAGGAGGGCACTCAGTCTGCGTTTAGCGCCGTGGAACGGCGGGACTTGGCTATTCGCAGGCCAAGTCCGGGGTATTTTGGTAATTTCGTGGACCGGTTTTTGGTTATTCGCAACCCAACTTCAGAAATCCTATAAATAGGGCCAAGGGGGCACCATTTGGGGGCATCTTATTCTAGGCTAACTCTCTCCCTCTCTCTCTCCCCCCACTTTCTCTCTCTAGTGGGTGAGGAGAGCCTCAAGTGGTGCCCAAGCTTAGTAGTGGCTTGGGAGGGGAAGTTCCTAAGGGGCTTCCGGGTATGTGGCGGGACCTCCCCACTAAGCCCTTGGCCCAGTTCCTAGTTCCAACACCTTCAACCTAGAGCTCTCCCTTGGGAGGAGTAAGGATTGGTTGCCCCTCAGCTAGCTGAGGGCCCCGAACTCCACAGAGACTAAGTCTTGTTCGCAAGTCTCGGTTTCAACACATGGTGCGGTGAGCGTGGAGTGTGACCGATTCAAGAAACTCTCAAGATGAGTTCCATGGACGGAGGTGGAAGATCAGACCCAAGTCACTCCCAGCCCCCGGTGGCTGGGGTGACGTTGGAGATGTTCGAAAATTTCAAGCAAGAGGTCTTACAGACCGTCCAGGTTGCTTTCGCCATGATAGTCAGAGGCAGAAGAGATGGTCCGGAGATCCCGCCCCAGTAGGTGGACGAGGGAACTCTCGGCCAGCAGTCCAGGAAGGAAGTACCGGTGGGGGGGGGAGTGGGGAGGTGTCATACCCCCACTCGCCCATCCCCATGGGGGCGAGCTCAGGAGGGAGGCGCCATCCCAGCTCGCCACACCCTTGCAAGGGGGCGAGCTCAGGAGAGGGCCGCCCTCCCAGCTCGCCCCGCCCCTATTCCAAGGGGGCGAGCTCAGGAGAGGGCCGCCCTCCCAGCTCGCCCCGCCCCTGTTCCAAGGGGGCAAGCTCAGGAGGGGGCCGCCCTCCCAGCTCGCCCCGCCCCTGTTCCAAGGGGGCGATCTCAGGAGGGGGCCGCCCTCCCAGCTCGCCTTGCCCCTGTTCCAAGGGAGCGAGCTCAGGAGGGGCCGCCCTCCCAGCTCGCCCCGCCCCTGTTCCAAGGGGGCGAGCTCAGGAGGGGGCCGCCCTCCCAGCTTGCCCTGCCCCTGTTCCAAGGGGGCGAGCTCAGGAGGGGGTCGCCCTCCCAGCTCGCCCCGCCCCTGTTCCAAGGGGGCGAGCTCAGGAGGGGGCCGCCCTCCCAGCTCGCCCCGCCCCTGTTCCAAGGGGGCGAGCTCAGGAGGGGTCCGCCCTCCCAGCTTGCCCCGCCCCTGTTCCAAGGGGGCGAGCTCAGGAGGGGGCCGCCCTCCCAGCTCTCCCCGCCCCTTCTAGCCCAGTCCTAAAGGGGGGCGAGCGGGGAGGCATCCGGCCCCCACTCTCCCCACCCCAAAAGGAGTCGAGTGAATGTTGATGGTCGAGACCACCCCGGGTGGAGGCTATCCAATAGCCCGGTGAGCGCAGAGGCCAGCAAGTCGACTCCGCGAGAGCAAGGAAGGGGGAACCTCAAAAGGAAAAGATTGAACTACCCAAGGTGGAGGCAGGGACTAAGGGAACCCCCTCCACCGCCTCCGCAAACTATGGCGATTGGCGGGGGAAGAAGGAGGAGAGCCAGGAAAGTAGAAAGAAGAGGAAGAGGAGGGGGTAGGGTGGAGTTATCCTACTATGACTTCCACCAGGAAGAAGGTCACGCGACATCCACCTGCCCCGAGTTTTTGAAAATAAAAGAGGCAATGGGTCCGATGCAACAATGACACTAGCCGAAGGGGATCGAGGAGGGCAGGACCTAGGATGTTGGAGACGAAGAGAGATGTCCTGAGCTAAGTGGTGGCGACCAAAAATGCTTGTACCAGTAAATCCACGTAGGGCGATGGTTTGTTTTCATACTTAGTTCCTTTTTCTTGCATACAATATTATAACTAACAAGGTTGTATATGTTGGTGCTGGAATGCCCCAGATCGATTCCGCTCCCGGGCTCTCACCTAGATGGTGGGTTCAGGTTGATCTCTGGAGAGACTGGCAAGGTTGGATATTTTGGTGCTGGAATGCCCCAGATCGATTCCGCTCCCGGGCTCTCACCTAGACGGGGGGTTCAGGTTGATCTCTGGAGAGGCTGGCAAGGTTGGATATTTTGGTGCTGGAATGCCCCAGATCGATTCCGCTCCCGGGCTCTCATCTAGACGGGGGGTTCAGGTTGATCTCTGGAGAGGCTGGCAAGGTGTGATATATGTTGGTGCTGGAATGCCCCAGATCGATTCCGCTCCCGGGATCTCACCTAGATGGGGGGTTCAGGTTGATCTCTCGAGAGGCTGGCAAGGTTGGATATTTTGGTGCTGGAATGCCCCAGATCGATTCCGCTCCCGGGCTCTCATCTAGACGGGGGGTTCAGGTTGATCTCTGGAGAGGCTGGCAAGGTGTGATATATGTTGGTGCTGGAATGCCCCAGATCGATTCTGCTCCCGGGCTCTCATCTAGACGGGGGGTTCAGGTTGATCTCTGGAGAGGCTGGCAAGGTGTGATATATGTTGGTGCTGGAATGCCCCAGATCGATTCCGCTCCCGGGCTCTCATCTAGACGGCGGGTTCAGGTTGATCTCTGGAGAGGCTGGCAAGGTGTGATATATGTTGGTGCTGGAATGCCCCAGATCGATTCCGCTCCCGGGCTCTCATCTAGACGGGGGGTTCAGGTTGATCTCTGGAGAGGCTGGCAAGGTGTGATATATATTGGTGCTAGAATGCCCCAGATCGATTCCGCTCTTGGGCTCTCATCTAGACGGGAGGGTTCAGGTTGATCTCTGGAGAGGCTGGCAAGGTGTGATATATGTTGGTGCTGGAATGCCCCAGATCGATTCCGCTCTCGGGCTCTCATCTAGACGGGGGGTTCAGGTTGATCTCTGGAGAGGCTGGCAAGGTGTGATATATGTTGGTGCTGGAATGCCCCAGATCGATTCCGCTCCCGGGCTCTCATCTAGACGGGGGGGGGGGGGGGGGGGGGGGGGGGGGGGGGGGGGGGGGGGGGGGGGGGGGGGGGTCAGGTTGATCTCTGGAGAGGCTGGCAAGGTGTGATATATGTTGGTGCTGGAATGCCCCAGATCGATTCCGCTCCCGGGCTCTCATCTAGACGGGGGGTTCAGGTTGATCTCTGGAGAGGCTGGCAAGGTGTGATATATGTTGGTGCTGGAATGCCCCAGATCGATTCCGCTCCCGGGCTCTCATCTAGACGGGGGGTTCAGGTTGATCTCTGGAGAGGCTGGCAAGGTGTGATATTTTTTGGTGCTGGAATGCCCCAGATTGATTCCGCTCCCGGGCTCTCATCTAGACGGGGGGTTCAGGTTGATCTCTGGAGATGCTGGCAAGGTGTGATATATGTTGGTGCTGGAATGCCCCAGATCGATTCCGCTCCCGGGCTCTCATCTAGACGGGGGGTTCAGGTTGATCTCTGGAGAGGCTGGCAAGGTGATTCATGTTGGCTAAGGCCCCGAGCAGACCCGCTGACCAGGCCCTCATCTAGCTGGCAGGTTCGAAGGCTCACTCGGTGGCAGGTTCTAAGTTTTCAAAGGTTGGCTCCGAACAGACCCGCTGACCAGTCTCCCACCAAGCTGGCAGATCCGAGGATCGCTCGGTGGCAGGAAAATCCCAAGTACTTAGTCCCGATGCTGACCTGCTGACCAGGCTCCCACCTAGCTGGCAGGGTCAGGAACCGCTCAGTGGCCGAAAATTCTCTCAAGTATTTTTTCCCCGAGGTGGCTCCGCTAGCCGGGCTCTCACTAGCTGGCAGCGTTGGAAGACCTCTCGGGGAGGCTATGTATTTTTCCTCCAAGGTGGTCCCGCTAGTCGGGCTCTCACTAGTCGGCAGGGATGGAGGACCTCTCGAGGAGGCTTTATGTTTTCTCTCAAAGTAGCTCCGTTAGCCGGATTCCCAGCGACACTCGTCGAATATGCAGGGTTGGACATTTCTTTCCGAGCGTAAGCCACGCTCGAAAAGAGCGGGGATTGTGTACAACCCCGATATTCGCCGAGTATAGGCAAGAGGTAGAGGCAAGGGGGACGAGCGATGAGGGAGGAAGCCTCCCGCTTGCCCGGCCTACATAGGGGAGCGAGAGGTGGAGGGAGAAGTCCCCAACCCCAAGGGGGGCGAACCCGGGCTGCTGCCCGGGGGCTCGCCCCCGCTCCCACCAAGGGGGGGGAACCTGGGCTACTGCCCGGGGACTTGCCCCCGCTCCCCCCAAGGGGGGCGAGCCCGGGCTGCTGCCCGGGGGCTCTCCCCCGCTCCCAGCTAGGGGGGCGAGCCCGGGCTGCTTCCCGGGGGCTCGCCCTCGCTCCCAAGCAAGGGGGGTGAGCCCGGGCTGCTTCCCGGGGGCTCGCCCCCGCTCCCAGCTAGGGGGGCGAGCCCGGGCTGCTGCCCGGGGGCTCGCCCCCGCTCCCAGCTAGGGGGGCGAGCCCGGACTGCTGCCCGGGGGCTCTCCCCCGCTCCCAGCTAGGGGGGCGAGCCTGGGCTGCTGCCCGGGGGCTCTCCCCCGCTCCCAGCAAGGGGGCGAGCCCGGGCCGCCGCCCGTTGATCTCGCCCCCGCCCCCGCCCCCAACATTAAGGGGCGAGAGGAGGAGGGACGAGCCCCCCTCTCGCCCCCCGCGTCCAAGGAAGGGGCGAGCTTTTCTCGCCTCCACACCCAGTAGGGGACGAGCCCAGGAGGGCACTCAGTCTGCGTTTAGTGCCGTGGAACGGCGGGACTTGGCTATTCGCAGGCCAAGTCCGGGGTATTTTGGTAATTTCGCGGACCGGTTTTTGGTTATTCGCAGCCCAACTTCAGAAATCCTATAAATAGGGTCAAGGGGGCACCATTTGGGGGCATCTCATTCTAGGCTAGCTCTCTCCCTCTCTCACTCCCCCCACTTTCTCTCTCTAGTGGGTGAGGAGAGCCTCAAGTGGTGCCCAAGCTTAGTAGTGGCTTGGGAGGGGAAGTTCCTAAGGGGCTTCCGGGTATGTGGCGGGACCTCCCCACTAAGCCCTTGGTCCAGTTCCTAGTTCCAACACCTTCAACCTAGAGCTCTCCCTTGGGAGGAGTAAGGATTGGTCGCCCCTCGGCTAGTTGAGGGCCCCGAACTCCACAGAGACTAAGTCTTGTTCGCAAGTCTCGGTTTCAACATTTCTGGGTCACCTCCTTACTCCAGAAGGGCTGGAACCCAATCCTGACAAAGTAAAAGCTATTTTGGAGATGCCACCTCCCAAGTCCCCCAAAGAAATTCAGCAGCTAGGAGGGAGGATGGCAGGCTTAAGTCGCTTCATCTCCCGATCAGGGGACAAGAGTGCACCTTTCTTTAAGACCCTCCGGGGAGGGAGTAGGTTTGAATGGACGAAGGAGTGCGATGATGCTTTCACTCAGCTTAAAAGGCAATTGACATCAACCCCTTTGCTCCAAAGCCCGTGAGAGGGAGAAAATCTTTTTCTGTATATGGGAGTCGGAGCCGATGCCATAAGCTCTGTTTTGGTCCGAGAGGAGAAAAAGAAGCAATTTCCAGTCTATTACGTGAGTCGAATCCTGAAGAATGCAGAGACTCGCTATCCTATTCTCGAAAAGTTGGCCTTAATGCTCGTAACTTCGGCAAGAAGATTAAGACCATACTTTCAAGCCCATTCGATTCTAGTCGTCACTGATCTGCCATTGAAGAATGTCTTGGAGAAACCAGAACATTCAGGAAGGCTGACAAAGTGGGCAATAGAGCTCAGTGAATTTGACATATCTTATGTTCCAAGATTGGCGATCAAAGCTCAAGTTTTAGCAGACTTCATGGTGGATGCCAAAGAAGTTGAGTCGCAGAAGGGGGTCGGAGTACCCCTTGCCTGGACAATCTTCGTGGATGGAGCCTCAGGAAGAAACTCTTCCGGAGCTGGAGTTGTCTTAATCAATCCTAATGGGGTAAGATTGGATCAGGCGCTGAAGTTCTACTTTCAAGTGACGAATAACCAGGCGGAATATGAGGCTTTGCTAGCCGGTCTTATGTTTGCCAGAGAGCTGGGGATTGATGATGTCAAAGTTTTTACATATTCTTTAGTAATGGCTTCTCAAGTGAATGGAACTTTCGAAACTAGAGATAGTATTTTAAAGCGATATCTAACTCTGGTAAAAATCGAGGTAGGAAAGTTTAAAAGCTTTACTATTGAACATATTCCAAGGGGTGAGAACGTGGAAGCAGATGAATTGGCAAAGTTTGGACTTCTCTCGGGAGGAACAACCTCAGAATTGTTTCGCCCGGCAATTGAAGAAGGAGAGGTTATGGAGATTGATCAGCATCCGTCTTGGATGGATCCATTTGTTCTATATCTTTCGACTGGAAAGCTCCATTCAACGGTAAAGGATAGGAAAAGTTTCAAACGAAAAGCAGCTAACTATTATCTTGTTGCAAGAGTGCTTTATAGAAGAACTTTCCTTTCACCACTAGCACGGTGTATTTCGGAAGAGGAGATTCCAATGGTCCTTCAGGAGGTTCATTCTGGAGAATGTGGAAGTCATTCTGGGGCTAGAACTTTGGAGAAAAGAATCTTGAGGCAAGGCTATTTTTGGCCCCAAATGAGGAAGGATGGGGAAAATTTTGCTAAGAAATGTGTCAAGTGCCAGAAGTTTGCTCCTCTTCAAAATCAGCCAGCTCAGCAACTCAAATCAATAGCAACCTCATGGCCGTTTGCAGTTTGGGGGATGGATTTGATTGGGCCTTTTCCCATGGCAAGTGGGCAACGTCGATATATTATTTTCATGATTGACTACTTCAGCAAATGGATAGAAGCCAAAGCATTGGCCAAAATTACTACTCAAGCCGTGAAGAATTTTATTTGGGGGGAGATAGTGTGTCAGCACGGAATTCCAATGGCAATCATCACAGATAACGGTTCTCAGTTCAATAATTCAACTCTTATTAATTTCTACAATCAAATTGGCATTGAGCTACGTTTCGCTTCCGTGCATCATCCTAGAAGCAATGGGCAGGTGGAAGCCGCCAACAAACTTATCATAAATCTCTTAAAAAAGAAGGTAGAAAATGTCAGGGGCAACTGGGCAGAACAACTACCTTCTGTCTTATGGGCCTTGAGGACAACTCCAAGTTCTGCTACTGGAGAGACTCCATTCAAATTGTCACACGGTTCCGAAGCTCTTATTCCGGTGGAATTTGAAGTAAAAAGCCCAAGAGTATTATTAGCACAACAGAATCAAATTGACTGGATGGAAGGAAATGATGAGGAGCTAAAATATAGCCTTGACTTAATCGAGGAGTTAAGAGATATGGCAATCATCAGACAAGAAGAAGTGAAAAGGAGAATGGCGAGGCTATTCAATAAAAATTTAAGAACCAAAGAATTCGTTGTTGGGGATCTGGTCTTGAAAAAAGTAGATATAGCGGCAAGAGCCGGTTCAGTTGGAAAGCTTAACCCAAACTGGGCGGGGCCGTTCGTGGTGAAGACTGTGCTTAAAAATGGTGCTTACCATCTCCAAACTTATGAAGGAGAAGAATTGCCTCATTCATGGAGCGGAGATGATCTCAAGCTCTTCTTTTCTTAAATGTTCGTATCTGATTCACGCATTCTTTTTCTCACTTTTCTTCTCTCAAACATCACGCGGGTATTATCAAAACATTCGCAATGCAAGTGATGAATGACAAGTCTTAAAAATAAGTTGTTTTTTGAAAGCCAAAAACCTGTCAAGTGAGACATCGACGGATCCTACTATCTTCCCCCTCGACTTGTTAGCTCGACGTGTAATTCTGCCAGGACCACAGATGTCGGGGAGATTTCGAATCTGTGTAGCAGTAGCTCGCCAAGCTCGAGCGGTGGAAGTTTAGGATGTCGGGTCCTTGCTGACATCTGACACACCTCAGCATATCAAGGAGGTCTAGGTGGCTGGCTCAGCTCTGTCATGCATTGGGAAGGACATTGTTACGATCTTAATGATCTTTCAGGGAAAGCAATGTCGGTGTAGCCTCCGCGGCATGACCACACCTGCCCTACCGATCATTTTGGTCTGTAACTCTCGAATACTCGTTGAAGCTTGGTTAGGTAAGGGGCGGCCAGAAACATCTATGACCGTCGCCTGAACCTTAGATTGGCAAGTTTGCAACGAACTCGGTGATCCTTTAAGAAAAGCAATGTCGGTATAGCCTTCGCGACATGACCACACCGGCCCTATGGATCATTTTTGAGATCCTTTTTCCCATCTTCCTCTTACTATAAAAATCATATTCATCCCTTTGTACTGGGATCGGGCGGTCAGCAATTTATGAGACCGCATGTTCTTCTTTCCTACTCTTCCTCCAAAGAGCGATCTGAGTCGTTTATGATCACCGGGCATAATTTTTTCAGGATAATTGGGGTCGCTATTCGGGGATCTCTTATGCCAGCTTGATAGAGGTCGGCCCGGTCTTAGTAAGATCGAAATCCCGATGTTCCCTGTTATTCAAAGCTATATGGAATGATCATGATTCCTTATTCCTCACCAAGTGAAAGTTGGCTTTTCTTCAAGATAGCGGTCTGTATATAATGTGATCGCTGAACTGGAATTCATGAGGAGCAATTATTTTCCTTTCTAAGTAATGATCTTGGCAATCAAGGGGTCGTCAAACAGGTTTCCTGAAGGTCATTTGGGCGCCGATCATCCAGAGTTCGATGAGTTCGAATCATCTTCAAATTATAATTTCCTTATATTGCGACCTGAATAATCTGAAACCGCATAACTATTATGGATAAGTTTGTTACTTTCTGATCAAACAGTTAAGAATTGTTTAATTTCCTTCTATTAGCGATCTGATTATCTTGAGATCGCAAAGTGGTCTTGTTTATATAAAGTCTTGGTTTTCCTTCAAAAATCTTCAATGTCTTTTCCAAAAGATCGCCACTTGAAGCTCTTCAACCATAAAAGGAAAGTATTTGATAAATCAAAGGCATTGAGATCGAATGCCGATTCTAACTCAGAACAAATAAATATATGCATCAGAAACAAATTCATTCACTTAGACAGAATCTAACAGAAATTCAATTTTCATATATATATTTTGAAATGTCTGCTACAACGGGATCGCTCGGTCTCCAAAAAAGAAAAAGGAAAAAAATTACAATTTATTCTCTCTTTGATCTCTTAGAAGACCGCTCGCTCGAGGGGGAAGAACCAGTTTCTGCGGAAGATTCTTCTAAACTATTCCCTGGAATTCTAGATCCAGAGCTTGAGCTCGAACTGGAATCCAGGCCCAGGGTATAGCGGCTTCCACTTTCTTCGTCTTCGATCACAACATCTTCATCTTGACCTGCGGTCTCATCAGCAACATCCGCAGTCTCTTCAGCAGTCACAGATTGTTCTTCAATTCTCTGTGCCGCATCAGGGAAGAGATCGGCAAATGAGATATCTTTGAATTCTTCAGTAAATCCACCGCGGTTGCGAACCTCATCCAGCACCTGGTCAGCGGTCTCTTTTATATGGTGCATCATAGCCCTTTGGAAAGCTGGATTTTCAGGGTCATAGGCTGCCTTTTCAAATTGCTGCCAAAAGGAAATATATTAGACCGCGCGATCACAAGTAATGCATTCATAAAATATAGGTAAAATTCTCACCTTTCTTTCCTCTTGCAAAGCAGTTATTTCGTCCAGAGCGCTGCGAAGAGACCACCACATATGGTGGTTTAGGATGGTGCTTCTAGCGGTCACTTGAGCACAGAGATCGGGGAGCTCTTCGGTCTCAATTCTCAATATTTCGTTTGTATTCTTTCTCCCGTACAAAGCCGAAGTGACCGCGTAGGCGTGACGGGTCACCTTCCCGCTCCACAAGGGTAGATCAGTGGACACCTTCACAGATTTTCCTATAGCCGCCCATTTGAGGAGGGGTTTTCCTTTGATGTCCTTCATTCTTCTTTTAAAACCAACCAAGGGAAAATCTCGCTCAGCGGTCTCAGAGGTGGTGCCGAACACGTCGGCCTCGCGCTTCAGCCTCCTCTCCCTTTGAGTGAGAACTTCCATTGCTGGGGAGATGGGATCTTTTTCAGGGACCGCAAAGGTCGCTAAAAGTTAGGAAAAAGGAAAAAGATAGAAAAAAGATACAAAAGACATGAAAGGAATCTACTCGAGACCGCAAGGAAGACTTACTTTCGGCTGGGGTGATCTCAGCGATCTCGGGCCAGATCGCTAGATAGTGAATGAGGTCGATCCTCTAGCCCGCCAAGAAGGCCAAAATCTTCAGCTCCTCAGCTGAGACCGCTTTTATCTTCTTAAAAACGCTGTCAGGTCGCGGAGATGGTGAGCTCTTGAGACCGCCAAGGTCACCTTCAAAAATAAGAAATCTCTCTGTCCAGAAAGAGATTTTGTTGGGAAGATTAAGGATTTTTATTCCTTCTGCTGAAAAGTACATCAACCATTTAAACTCTTCCTTCTTCTTGCCTTCCTTCTGAATCTTCGCGGTAAAGGTTGTGCGGAACAGATTCATCGTAAATTTCACCTTTTCCGATCTCAAGTAGTTGATGAAAACGTTGACCAGACCGATGGAGTTCGGGGCCAACTGGGCAAGTACCATACCATAATAGTCAAGTATTTCTAGCCATTCCCAAGGGAGGGGGATTTTTAATCCGTGATCGAAGTGATCGATGGGGATGACAAATTTCTTCTCCTCTTCGAAGTTCAGCCTTTCTTGTTCAGCTGGCGGTCTCACAACTATCTGAGTCTGGATCATATACTTTTTTATAAAATCAATATACTCATCCTTTGATAAGCGACCTTGCTTGTGATCGGCATTCAGGAAGATGTTAGCAGAGGAAGCGCGAGCGGACACCATTTTTAGCGATCGCTGAGATCGGTGCTTAGAGCGCATTCAAGAAGGCATAAAACGAAGGTTATGAAGGCAGCTATTTATAGAAGATGATGGGTCATTTTGTAATCATTACCTTTTGCAGACCGCCCAGCAAAAAATGCTCAGACCGCTCGACCTATGCAAGGCTACGCGAAAGCATGTTATATTGGCGGTCTCAATCAATAAAACACATACACATAAAGCAGCAACAACATAGGCAATCCAGGCATGAAAAGATCGAAATTATACAAAATCGAGATCGCATAAAACACAGAATTAAAAGGAACCATGCAAAAATATATGGCACATTAATAGTAAAAATATTACAAGACAAATTGTTTAAACTCAGAGACCGCTCGGTCTCAAATTAATGTTCATTTCCTAGGAGGCCTATTTCTCCCTACATGAGCAGCGACATCCTGCATATCATTCACTGCGGCCATAACCGATACCAAACTATGATTAGCCAGCATTGCAGCTCGGTGAATCTTTGACATCTCCTTGTCCACCTGCTCCATAGGGATTAGCACAATTTCAGGCTGCGGTCTCTCCGCTGGATGATCGCTGGAGGTACCTGGTCTCATCAGCATCTTTGTGTGACCGCCCCTCAGCCTCTCATTCTCCGCAGCCTTCCCCTTGTAATACTCAGCATCCTTTTCAGCCTTCTTGAGAGCTCGCGCGATCTCTGCAATCTTCAGATCGCATTCCTCTCGAACCCTCTTCTCGTTGGTACGCAGTTTCTCTTCAAGATTGCGGATCTGATCGTTCTGAGTTCGCTCCCTCATCAGCATAGAGCGAACATCCTCGAACATTGGATTGAGAATGCTGGCGAGCTGGGGAGAGGCCACCGTGTGCTGAGGAAGTTCTCCCTCCTCGATCTCAGCATTGGCATCACCTGCGGTCACAAGAGATTAGTCACTTCAGTCATAAACAAACGGTCAAATAAATTTTTAATAAGCAGAAAGAGTACTTGGAAAGAAGTCGAGACCGCAGTCACGTAAAGCTCTTCCGACATCTTTAGTGACCACGGGATCTGCGGTCAGTGAAAGGCGATCTGATCCCCTTAAACGCTCCAGATCCATTCTTTCCAATTCTCTTTTTTTGCGATATTTCTCCCTCCTTTCTCCTTCTTTTTAACTCTTCATTACTCAAAAGGATATCGTCGGTCTCAATAAGGATGACCTCACGTTTCCTTTCGGGAGAGACAGGTCGAACCATAGGTAATGGAAGGAACTCAATTGACTGGGGAATCATTTTACCCTTACCAGCTCGGAAAACCGAGACCGCCGCCGCGCGATCTGTTGCAGCCTTGTTCAGACGGTCTTCCTGAGAAGAATCACCAGGGAGATCGCTAGAAAGTGCAGCTTTCTCCTTTGCGATCTGTAGTTTCTTCGCGATCTCCTCTTCAATATTTCTCTTCTCAGCGGTCTGCAAGACCGCCTCTTTCTTCTTCTCCTCCTCAGCAATCAGAGCCGCCTTCTCCTCAGCAACCCTGACCGTCTCTTTCTTCTTCTCTTCCTCAGCGATCAGAGCCGCCTTCTCCTCAGCGACCCTGACCGCCTCCTTCTCCTTCTCTTCAACGGTCTTAGCCGCCTTTCTCTTCTTTTCCTCTTCCTCTCTTTCCTTTTTCTCCTTTTTCTCCCTTTCCTCCTTGTCCTTCTTCTTCCTCTCCTCGTCCTCTCTCTTTTTCTTCTCCTTCTTCTCCTTCTTCTCTTTCTTATCTTCTTTCTCCTTCTCTTTCTCTTCTTTTTCCCTCTTTTCCTCTGCCTCTTTCTCTTTCTTCTTCTTCATCACCTCTTCCATTTCCTTCTTTCTCTCTTCCTCCTCCTTTGCCTTGATCGCTGCATCAGCGGTCTCCTTCTCCCTATCCGCGATCTCCTTCTCAACGACGGCATTTCTGAGAGCTGAAGCCTCAAGGGGATCCAACACCTGCAACGATGAAAAAGATGAATTATTAGAAGAAACCTCATCAAGGTAGGCGATTAAGCCAGAATCATCCTCTCTTGATAAAGTTGAGACCGCGGGAAGGAAGAGGAGATCGCCCTTAGCATTCACCTTTTGAAATTCCGTGGTGTCTTCCAGGTCGACAGATTCAGGAAATGCGGTCGCCCCCAAGGCGGTCACATCTTTTTCTTCCTCGTTTCTTCTGCTTCTCTTATAAGTCAAGCTGGATGGACTTGAATTTTTTCTTTTCTTGCCCTTCGCAGCGGCCTCCTGTTCAGCGATCTTCTGCCTCATGGATTCGGCCTCGGCCCCCTTCTGACGCAACCCAGCCAGAATGACCTCGGTAGAGGCGGTCTCAGGAAATTTGGAAGTTGTTTAATCCAGCGCCTCCAGGGATTTCTGACAATTAAAAGAAATGGAAAAGTCAGGCAATTTCCATACAGGGTCTGAAGAAGTATTAGATGGTTCAGAAGCGACAAAGACCGGCACAACTGAACCCTCAGGAAGCTCAGATTTCTTTAACGGAGATCGGGCGGTCTCCTTTGAAGCGCTCGCTTTCGTTAGAGTCCTCGGCGCCTTCTTTCCTTTCTTCGAGCTGACACTTTCCTTTTTCCCAGGAGAGTTCGCTTTCGATGGAAGAGCTTTTAAGAGATCGAGCATAGTCATCTTTGCAAGAGATCGCGCCTACCTGATTTTCAGAGACCGCTCAAGGATTGGAATTTCTCAATGTCTTACAATATGAAGATTTCAGCCGGTATTTATAGACCAAGCTGCATTTATGACGGTCGCGGTCTCGGCGGTCAAAGTTTATATTTTCGAAGTTCCAAGTGCAACTTAAAAATGTGCGGGGATTATGTTTTGCCCAGAAAGCCCGCGACCTTCTCTTAGCGGGTCATTTTTTCCGGATTCAGCGGTCTCAAATAAGGTGATCGCCCAGATCGCCGGCTGCCATCTCAGCCGGATTTTTCTAAGTGCCGAGCGGTCAAGACAGTGCGAGACCGCCAGTTTAAGCGGTCTGATCGTCTTTCTTATTTTTGCTATTTTCACCTCTCATCCCTGACCCGGCTCTCCTGTATCCCGGGCAGCCCGTAGTTTCTTGTTCTGCCCGTTTGGGCAGCCCCCTCGTCTATAAATAGAGGGGTAGGGATACCTGAAAAAGGACCTTTTGCTCCGAGGCTCCAGCTTACAACCTGTGTAAGCGGTCTCATTTTTTTGTGATCGTCATTTCAAGATCGTTTCTCTTTTTCCCAGCATCTTCTGTCTTAGTAACCTGCACTTCGCAGTTTTTTCCCATCCCCCTTTGGTGTGAATTTTGGAGGTACCATTTTTGGCACCAACAAGTATGAAAAAAAATGAAATGAAAAAAAAATTATTGAGAAAAAATTTGAAGAATGCAATTTTGACCGCTACCTTTATATTTCAAAATTATTTGGGGTGTCAAAATTTATTTTTGCTAGCATACAAGTGTTTGCAAAGCTCTTCTTTCTGTTTTAAGTGTGTCTTAACCCTTCACGTTTATCTTTTGATATCCGCACCTTAAACCAAAGACTTAAATGTTATATCTAATGAAGTCCTTTTGATTCATGCTCCTAGGTTTATTTTTAGTAAAGAAGGCGAAAAAGTAGATTGGGTAAGCTTTTTGGTAGGAGTTTGGACTCTTGATTTAGATTGAGGTGATTATAAAATGTCTCTTAGACTTTAGTAGCAACTCAATGCCCTTTTCATCCGTCTCATTACTTAGTTTTTAATGTTGCTAAAACTTGGGATGATTTATTTTTATGTTAGTGAAATCTATAAAATTTTATGTCATGGTTAAGTAAGAATTTCCAGTTATTTTTCATGTTTTTCCTACTTCTAATTTCGCATTGTACTCGTGCACGACATAGCCAATTTGATTATTTAGTCCTTTTTATGTTGCTAGCTCGTATGTCTTTGCTTGGGGACAAGCAAATTGCTAAGTCTGGGGGAATTTGATGACGCATATTTTGACTTAAATATGCTTATCACTATTAATATATTTTTAATATAAACTCTATTTATTTCTCTAAATTTTAGTATAATTATCTACTTATTATTATTTTTATAATTATTCGCACTAATGTTAATTTATGTGTTATTTGACAGGCCTGGGGGGAATCGTTAGTGCCCGCTGTCAAAACGTCGTCGCAACATATTTTCGGAGTTAAAGTGATGCAACCCGGCCACCAAGAGTCGCACAAATTCATGCTCAAGACAAGTCAAATTTTATTAAAAAGAGATGGTGCAGCCCGTCAACTTTGTGCTGTCCAGCTCATCCTTGGTGCAGATCCACCCGAACCCAGCTCAACTTCAAGCCAACCCGTCAACCTCCAAGCATCCCTTCATCATTTCGTGATCCCACTTACCTCCTTAATCCATTCCTTGCGGCCCACTTCCTTCCTCCACTTCACTACCGTACCAGCCCACTCACTCCTTTCATCCACCCGTGAACCATAAATGGTTGCCACCTTAATGCATGCATGGCTCTCTCTCTCCTATCCTCTCTCTTCTCCATCCATGCACTTCTCTCTCTCCTCTTTATACTCATCCATCCCCCTCTCTTCCATTTTAATTTTATATTTTATTTTATATTTCTTTTATATAAAATACATTGCATTTCCCCCCTCTCTCTCCTCCTGATTAAACCCATGCATGCATTCTTCCATTCATGCATTTCCTTTCTCTCCCCCTCATCAAATCATTCATGCATCTCCACCCCCTTTGTCCCTTCATATCCTCCATCTAGAACATTCCCCCTCTCCTATAAAAGGAGCACAAGTCTCAAGCTTTGAGGGATTTTTAGAGTGGAATGTAGTTAGAAAGTAGAGAGTTAGAGAGCAAGCTTCCTTCAAGTATTTCTTCTTTTTATCTTCTTGTTTCTTCATGTATTAGTTTTATCATTATTGTAACTCTTTTTCTAGTTTAATGAAAATGCAATTTCTCTTCTCTTGTTATCTTTCTATTTAATGCGTAGTTAATTTTGTTGGTGCCCGATCGCGATGATCTTTGCAATAAAATAATATTTTTTTTCATTCTATGTTTGCATTTGTATTTTTATTTTTGATCCGACCTTGAATTATTTCGTATCGACTCCGTATTTCTAGTATACGGTAGTAGATTCCGATCTCATATTCGAGTAGCCGAGAGGCTCGTGAATGTGAAAGATCACTCAAGGAAGGAAGGAGTTGCACGCACCCCTAGAGATAGGATGACGTAAATCCTCCGGATTGGAGTCAAATCCAATAGCGCGGTTCACTTCGATAATGCGACTTTAGGCCTTTTGATTTGCAAAAAGATTTCGGTCAAAACGTCTAGAAGTTAGGAGATTTAATGCTCTAGCGAGATTATTTCTTATTTTCGGATCCGCCACGGTCTTAATAGAATTACGAATGTTAAACTAATTTATTCCGTTATTTTATTTCAAAGTGAATCGTCAATCGAGCACTCTTTTGCAATAGTTTTATTTCTCTTTTAATTAAGTTAGTTTTTTTTTTGTTTCAAAATCCATCAACCGCTCGGTAGGATAATAGAATCGTTGTGAGTAATAGTATTTGTCTGCCCCGAGTTTTTATACGACATTGATATATTTTATATCCTATGCAATATTTCGATAGGTACACTTGCCTTAATCGAGTATAGATTGGAGAACACAAATTTCTCTATCACACACTATAAACACACGCAAGATCAAATACATAGTGTGATTTGTTATTCTCAAACTAAGAGATGTGGAACATAAGCTCCAACATTGAGAAACGACATTGGTATAATCGGTCTCATTAATTGGAGACCACAGCATCTCATACCACATGGTATAAATAAGCAGCACATAATAATAAAAGTCATTACAGCAGAACAGAGATCGCAAACAACAGAAATTCTACATATTACATAGCCAAGCTTGTCCAGGAATTATATTACAAAACCACATAAAATAAATGATTAATGTCTATTTCTTATGAGATCGCTTCCTTCCTACGTAGGTCGTGATGTCCTGCATTTCATTAACTGCGGTCAAGACTGACGCGAGGTTTTGATTGGCAGACATTGCAGCTCGGTGGATCTTAGACATCTCCCTGTCCACCTGCTCCATAGGAATGACCATGATCTCCGAGCACGGTCTCACTTCTGGGTGATCGCCATACGTCCCTGGCCTCATCGTCATTTTTGCGGATCCACCCCTCAACATGGCGATCTCAGAGGACAAAGCAGCGGCCTTCCCTTTATAATATTCGGCATCCTTCTCCGCTTTTCAAAGCGCTCGAGTGAGCTCATTTATCTTCAGACCGCACTCCTCACGAACTTGCTTTTCGGTGGCACGAAGCTTTCCTTCAAGATCGCGGAGTTGATCATTATGAATTCGCTCCCGAATCAACATAGAGCGAATATCCTCAAATACTGGATTAAGGATGTTGGCAAGCTGATCAGGGATCACGATCTTTTGCAACGGAAGTTCTCCTTCGATCTTCACAATGTTGTCATCTGCGGTCAGGAGAATTTGAAGATTAGCTCAACTATCAGAAGTTCAAAAATAAAAGAGATCGCACAGAAAGAATACTTGGAAAGAAATTAAGACCACAGTCACGTAAAATATTTTCAATATCCACTGTGACTGCAGGTTCTATGGTCAATAAGAGGCGGTGTGATCCCCTTAAACGCTCAAGGTCCATTCTTTCCAATTCTCTCTTTTGCGACCTCTCTCCTTCTTTTCTTCTCCTTTTTAATTCCTCATTGCTAACAAGGATGTCGTTAGTTTCAATGACGACGATCTCGCGTTTTCTTTTTGGAGATTCAGGTCGAACCGTAGGCAAAGGAAGAAATTCTAGCGGTTTGGTAACCATCTTCACATTACCACTTCGCAGGGCAGAGATCGTTGTTGCACGGTCCGCTACTGCCTGATCTAGTTGCTCTTCTCGGGCAGTAGAGAGGTTTGGCAGCTAGAGAGCGCGGATTTTTCCTTGGCAATCTGCCGGCTCTTCTCCTCTGCTTTTAGCTCAGAAATCTTCTTCTTTTTCTTCTTTTCTGCGGCCAAAAAGATCGCCTTTTTCTTCTCCTCCTCTGCAGCGAGCAGAGTTGCTCTCCTCTCTTCCCCCTCCTTTTGCTCCGTAGCGACCAGAGCCATCTTTTCTTCCTTTTCTTTCCTCTCCTCCTCTTCCTTTTTCTCCTTCTCTTCTCTTTCCCTTTTCTCTTTCTCTTCTTTTTCTTTCCTCTTCTCCTCTCTTTCCTTCTTCTCTTTCTCCTCCTTTTCCTTCTTCTCTTTCTCTTCTTTCTCTTTTCTTTCTTTCTCCTCTTTCTCTTTTCTTTCTTTCTCTTTTCTTTCTTTCTCCTCTTTCTCTTTTCTTTCTTTCTCCTTTTTTCTCTTTTCACTTTTTCTTCTTTCTTCTTCTTCTCCATCTCTTCTTTCAGCTTGATCGTTGCGTCAGCGATCTCCTTCTCCCTATCAGCGACCTCTTTTTCAGCAGCAATCGCCTTGAGATTTTCGGTCTCGAAGGGATCAAGCACCTGCAACGTCAAAAAGGAAGAATCATTAGAAGAAGCTTCATCAAGATAAGCAATCAGTTCAGAGTCTGTTTCTCTTGAGAAAACTGAGATCGCAGAAGGAAAAAAGAGATCGACCGCACTACTTACCTTCGTAGAAGCATCCGCAGGATGCTTAAGACCGCTGCCTTCGGGGAGTGTGACCGCCTTTGGAGCGATCACACCCTTAGTCCCTTCATCCTTATTCCTTTTGGTGCTTTGAATAGAAGAATTTGAATTCTTTCTCTTTTTTGCCTTCGCAGTATCCTGAAAATCGGCGATCCTTTGTCTAATCTTCTCAGCCTCTATTTTCTTCTCCCACATTCCAGCCAAGACGGTTTCAGTTGAGACGATCTCGCCCTGCTGACAAGCGGTCTGACTGAGCGCTTCCAGAGTTTTCTGATAGTTAAAAGAAATGGTAAAATCAGGAAAATTCAGTACAGGCCCTGAAGAGTTATTTGATAAGACAGTAGCAGGATGGGTTGGCGAGACCGTATTTTCTGGAAGGTCGGATTATTTCCTCGGAGAAGTTTGCGCAGCCTCCTTTGACGTGCTCGCCTTAGTCAAAGTTTTGACGGACTTCACCACCTTCTTCGAGTTGGCTGTCCCCTTTTTCTCAGGAGAATCCGCTCCTGGAGGTTTGTTACTTAGAAGGGACAACACAGTCACCATTGCAGAGATTGTTTTTGCCTGATTTTCAGTGACCGCTCAAAGATCAAGCTCGCATGTTTTTCAGAAAATTATGATTTCTAAAGCCGCAGAAGCCGTATTTATAGACCCTCGTCACATTAATGATGGTTGCGGTCTCGGCGGTCAAAGTGTACATTTTCGAAGTTCCAGCGCAACTTAAAAATGTGCGGGGATTATGTTTGCCCGGAAATCCGCGACCTCTCTTCTCAAGTCAGAATGATCCTTCCCAGCGGTCTCAGATTTGTGAGATCGTCCAGATCGCCCCTCTTCTCAGTCCGTGATTCTTTCCAGCGATCTCAGATATGCGAGGTCGCTCAGACCGACTCTCTCCGGTCCAGGGATTCTTCCAAGTGCTCGGCGGTCAAGCTACAGTCAGATCGTCAGACCGCGCGGTCTAGTCTTTTTTCTTGGGTGCTGATAAATGCAGCCCTATTTTGACTTTAGGCAACCCATAAATTGGGTGGGTTATCTTCCGCCCAAATAACCTAATGGCAGCCCGTGTTTTTCATTTCTTCCGCCACTTTTGATTTCTTCCGCTGCACTGATGTCTTCCCCCTCCCGATATGAACATTGATCTTCTCGTCCCCGTCGGTCGCCCCTCCGCCGATGATATTTTCTCCACCGCCGCTCAGGACATGACCGCCGTAGAGCCCAAAGACTGCTACGCGACATCCATTCCGCCCGCCGGTGATGCCGCGGAACTCCATTCCAGCCCTACCTTGCCGGAAGACAGCGTCATATCCACTGTAGAGGCTCCAGTTGACCTCGATTTGGACCCAGAACCGCCTATTACTCGCCTTAAGCCGTTCCACAATAGTTCACCATCTCGTTCGCAGCCCCCTTCAGATTCTGGTATATATTTTGCTTCTTATTTTGTATTTTTATTCAATGTGATTAAGATTGTTCAAGTTGATTTCTGTAGTTTAAGTTTAGTATCTCAAAGTATGTAGGAATAAACTTGGTGCAGTGAGATTAAATGGAGCATTTAACATGGATGAACTATATTGATTCCGCTTACATGATTTAATCTTCACCTAGAGCTGCATCAAAAATCCAAGATTGGCATCTTCGTTTTTATAATTAAGTTTTGATTAACCATTGGCATCTAAAATACACTTATGGCTTACATGATTTCAAACCATTGACATCTCCTATTTTATAATTAAGTTTTGATTAACCAATATGCAGCTTTCGGAGTTGGCTGCTAGTGCCCTCCAAGGTGTCCGGCTGAGCATTGGTTTGGGAGGGGAAGCTCTCTAAGATCTTCCGGGTGAGTGGCGGGACCTCCTCGCTGCAGCCTTGGGTCTGTTCCAGATTTTTCATCCTCGGTCAGGAGAGTTTAGTGAGGGAGAAGTAAGCACAGGCTACACCCCTGTGGGTCCGAACTCAGAGACCGGTTGACGGTTTCAACAATAACATTTCTTTGTTTTTGCAGGGCGGCGCACATTACAAAGTGGAATTATGTGTTATGAATGCGCCAAAATCTAAACAATTTATATATAATGTGGAATGATAATATTTATGTATACAATTTATGTACTTTCGTTTTTTTTTTTGCACGACGACGCACATTACAAAGTGGAATGATGTGTATATGCAAATATTTATATATACACAATGAAGAATGATATGTTTTGGTTATGCTTTCATTAAATTTTTTTAAAAAAAATTTGGGCTGCCAATAAAAAATTGGGCTGCAATGTGAAAAATATGAGCTGCTATTAACGATGGGCTTCCTAAAGCCAAAAGTGGGTTGCCCATAACAGCACCCTTTTTCTCCTTTTTTTTGTTATTAGCACATCCTTCCCCTGCCCCGGCTCTCCTGTATCCCGGGCAGCCCATAATTTTTTGAATCTGCCCATTCGGGCAGCCTCCGCGTCTATAAATAGAGAGGTGGGGGTACCTGAAAAGGGACTTTTGGCTTCGAGCCTCCAGCTTACAACCTGTGTAAGCGGTCTCGAATTCTGTCACTTTTCTACCTCGAATTCTGCTCTGCTTTTAGATTCCTCTGTACTTCCCTTTCGAGATCAATCCAAGTAGCTTTTCTCTTCTAGTTTGCCTTTTTAGCATCTCGCGTCGCAAGTAACCTACACGCCACAGTCTCCCCTCATCCCTCTCTTAGTGTGAGTTTTGAAGGTACATTTTTTGGTACCAGCAGGACGGACCCGCGATGTTGATGGACGAAACTGAGGAAGAGGTCGTCCTATATTCCTTGGAGGAGATTGAGGATGTTGTGTCCGCATCTTATTGAATTGGTGTGGGTGTGGAGGAGGTCGCAGATGATGGAAATTATTTTCGTGTTGCGATTGAGGCGGAAGGAACTCTTGTCGGTGTGGTGGGGGACGATGTGGAGCGGTGGGGGGTCGAGCAGAGGATTTCATCTCTCGGCGCTGGCGGATTAAATCGTTGAGAGAGGAGACGTGGTCAGGATTACTCTTTTCCCCTTCAATAAAATGATTAGTAATATCAATGAACTTTCCGTAAGAAGCTGGTGGCTTCTTCCTAACATAAAATTTGAGAAGGCCCTCCTGAAGGCCACAGGTCAAAGCGACCTGATATAAAGTTGGATCCACATGGTGGATTCCAAAGATTTCCTCTTGGAACCTATCAACATAATGCCTCAGGGACTCCTTGAGTCCTGCTTTATTTCAAATAGGGCAGACGGACTGCTTTCTTTTCCTTGAGGTTGCAAACCTCAAAAGAAGCTCCCTCTGCATGTCTCAGAAAGAGTTGAGGGACTATGAGGGTAACTTGTAAAATCATTTCATGGCTTTGACGTCGAAAGAGGTGGTGACTAATTTGCAACGAACTGTGTTAGTTAATGTATGCATTGAGGTTGCAGACTCAAATACCTGCAAGTGGTAAAAGGGGTCTTCCCTCCCCAAAAATCAAGGTAGATGAGGCTCTGTGAATCTATTTGGGACAGGTACCAACAGATTGCATTGGCAAAAGGAGATGGCCCATCTTTCTCCACGTGGGTGTCTGCGAGTACTCTGTAATTTCGTATTTGCAGACTCCTAATCATTGCTTCCCTGAAACATTCTCGCCCATCATTGGCGAGATCCCCTTCCTCTATTTGGGGTTGAGGAGCTGGCTCGGGATCTGGGCAACGATTATCGGGGGTAAATGCTCCCGCGTTTGGTCCTTCAACCTTTTCAACAATTCAAACAAGCATGCTCATTCTCCGATTGAATTTCGCTCTAGCAACCGGTTCATCGGGGTTGCAAGAACCCCCAAAGCGAGGATTCGAAAGAGTCTCATCTGACCATCACGACTATCTTTCTTCATTCATTCAAGTGTCAGAAGGTCGCGTGTTGAACTGTTGTTGCTTTTTTTACCCAAGCCCCGCTCAATTATTAAGAGATAGGGGGCTTGTTATAGCGAGTGATCGTTTACTTTAGTCGTGAGTGTTTAAGATGAGGAGAAGGATGTCGCACGAGACTAGGTTAGGCTTCGCACAACGCGAATCTTGGTTGTGTGATTGTGTTTAGCAAAGTTGATTACAAGTTGTTACAAGGAACTTAAGAAATGTTTAAGGGTACTGGCAAGCCCTTTTTCATGAGAAGCGAATACTTTGTAGATTTTAAGCTGGGATACCTTGCGGGCAGCTTTCGTTCATTCGGGCTGCCCGCTTTACAGGATGGATGTACAAAATGCTCAAAATACAGAACTGCATGTGGCACGCGAGCAAGTGTGAGGGCCATTGGCGAGCACTTCATCATGGGCGAATACTGCTTGAGTGAGTACTATGCTCGGGGAGGACGCGAATACCGCCTGATAGACTAGTTGCCCCTTCCTGTTTGGAGAACACATTGATGATACTCCATTTGTCAAGAAACAACAGGTACGGTGAAAAATGTCCAAACAAATATAATCTTTATATACATCCCGAGCCGCTCCAACATATTTGGGAGAAATGAATGTATGATACAGCAACTATAATGTCATTGCCGCGAGTGGCAAACTGTATGTTAAACCAACCATGATAATCACAAAAATATAGAAGCCAAAAAAACAAAAGATCGAAACTCCAGCGAGCGACAAATTAGGGTTTTCCAGACCAGGACACTAAATTATCCTCTCCCAAATTACCTCAGTAAATTATCCTCTATTCGGCGCTGGGAATAATCAAGATTATCACTTCCCTTAGCATTTGGATTCACTGTACAAATTATAAACATCAATTAAATTAAAGAGAACAAGAGCGTCATCCATCTTTTTACTCTTTAAGATGTCAAAACCTTGATGGTGTGCCGAGGTTAGCGGAGATGGGAATGGAAGAAAAAAAAATGCGAAGAAGACAACACCAGCACTGCACATTGAGAATTTTTCCACACGCCATTTACATCGATGGATTTTTTTCGCCGGATAACAAAAAGGACATGTTAACTGAACCAGTCATGCATAGCATCCTCTAACCAGAAGACAGGGTCATGAAACAGTTCTTCCATAGCATACCGATGAGATGTATAGATTCTTTGCCCACTTTTCCTGGAACCGAGGAATTCAGCCAGCAATCAGTGGGGTTTTGTAATGAAGATTGCATAGAAAGTTCAAAAACATAATTGATAAGAGTAAAAAAAAAAGATATATAATTATCAAAACTTCCCCTGGAAGCTGGCATAATTACAGATCGCAGCCCCTCTTATTATTGAAATTACAAAAATCTCTCATGAATGTTACAAAACATAATATTTACCTCCCCTGGAGTTCACATTTCATAACATCCATGTACTCCGAGGGGGGTATTTTTGTGCATGGATGATATGAAATGTGAACTTCTGGGGAGGTAAATGTTATGTTTTGTAACATTCAGGGGAGGTTTTTGTAATTTCAATAATAAGATGTGTGCAATCTGTAATTTTTCAAACTTAGAGGGGAGGTCCCGGTAAATGCCCATATATATAGGGTTATTTACCGTGACCTCCCTCGAAGTTTACATAATTACAGCTTGCACCCCTCTAACTTTTGAAATTACAATTAACCTCCTCAATGTTTACATTTCATAACATCCATGCACAAAAAGATCCCCCCTAAAGATTTACTCCAAGGGGGTACTTTTGTGCATGAATGTTATGAAATGTAAACATTGAGGGAAGGGTTTTGTAATTTCAAAAGTTAGAGAGGTTCAAGCTGTAATTACGCAAACATCGAGGGGAAGTCCCGGTAAATAACCCTATATATATATATATAAAACCTCACCTTCACATGCTGAATGGGAAAAGCAGAGGTTCTAAGTGTTTCTTGTGTTTCATCTACAGGTTTCCTTCTTGGAACACTGAGAACAAATGCAGCCTGGTCCGCGGTTGCGGCAATGGCAGTGATTCGATGACCAGTGTCCCATCTCCAATGAATGCCTTCGCTGGGATATAAGAAGTCCAGCTCAACAACCTGAAATCAGAAAACAGATGATCGGTGAAATTGCTCGGGGTCATGGGAATTTGAGGCGGTAAAATGAAAAGCAAAAAAGTATGAAAAACTTGAATCATAGGCTGTGGAAACATAATAAACCATGACTTCTTTTAGATTTCATTTCGGCTCCTTCATTCTGCTTAAACCCAATCAAAGACGTCAATGAGTTCTGGCTCATACACGGTAACAATCTGGTCTGAAGAACCCTCCTGAATCGTACTGTACACCCCTGTATTCGCCGAGTGGGAGGGGGGGGCGAGCCGAGGCGGAGGCATCCCGCTTGCCCAGCCCGTGCGGGGGTGAGCCGGAGGTGGGCGACCTCCCGAGCTCGCCCCCGCCCCAGCAGCAGGGGGGGCGAGCCGAGGCAGCCGGCCTCGCGGACTCGCCCCCCGCAATAGTGGGGGGAGAGACCAAGGCGGGCGGCCTTGCGGTCTCGGCCCCGCCCCAGCAGCAGGGGGGGGAGCCAAGGCAGAAGGCTTCGTGGGATCGCCCCCCCCCCCCCCCCCCCCCCCCCCCGCCCGCAGCAATAGTGGGGGCGAGACCAAGGCGGGCGGCCTTGCGGTCTCGCCCCCGCCCCAGCAGGGTGGGCGAGCCGAGGCAGCCGGCCTCGCCCCCCGCCCCCAGCAATAGTGGGGGGCGAGACCAAGGCGGGCGGCCTTGCGGTCTCGCCCCCGCCCCAGCAGGGGGGGGGGGGGGGGGGGGGGGGGGGGGGGGGCGAGTCGAGGCAGCCGGGCTCGCCCCCCCCCCCCCCTCCCCGCCCTAGCAATAGTGGGGGGGCGAGACCAAGGCGGGCGGCCTTGCGGTCTCGCCCCCGCCCCAGCAGGGGGGCGAGCCGAGGCAGCCGGCCTCGCGGGCTCACCCCCGCCCCTAGCAGTAGTGGGGGGCGAGACCAAGGAGGGCGGCCTTGCGGTCTCGCCCCCACCCCAGCAGGGGGGCGAGCCGAGGCAGACGGCCTCGCGGTCTCGCCCCCGCCCCAGCAAGGGGGAGAGGGGAGGAGGGGCGGCCTGCCCCCCTCTCGCCCCCGCCCCGGCAAGGGGGGCGAGACCCGAGGCGGGTGGCCTCCTGGTCTCGCCCCCGCCCCAGCAGGGGGCGAGCTCAGGAGGGGGGCGCCCTCCCAGCTCACCCCGCCCCAGCAGGGGGCGAGCTCAGGAGGGAGGCGCCCTCCCAGCTCGCCCCGCTCTAGTGAGGGGGGCGAGCAAGGGAGGAAGTCAGCACCCTCTCGCCCAACCCCGGGAAGGCGTTCAGGACTGCGTTTAGCGCCTCGGAACAGTAAGATTTGGCTGTTCGCATGCCAAATCCGAGGGTATTTTGGTAATCTCGTAGGCCGGATTGTGGTTATTGGCAGACCAAGTTCAAAATCCTATAAATAGGACCAAGGGGGCACTATTTGGATGGACTTCACTTTTGGCCTCCTCTCTCCCCATGTTTCTTTGGTGGGTGGAGAGAGCCTCCAAAGGTGCCCAAGCTTAGCTTTGGCTTGGGAGGGAAAGCGCTCTAAGATCTTCCGGGTGTGTGGTGGGATCTCCTCGCTAAGCCCTTGGTCTCATTCCTAGTTCCTTAGCCTCTTAGCCTAGAGCTTTCCCTTGGGAGAAGTAAGTGTGAGGTCACCCCCCAACTTGTTGAGGGCTCAAACTCCATAGAGACCAAGTTATTGGTTTCAACATTATGGTGCGGTGAGCGTGGAGAGTGACCAACTCAAGAAACTCTCAAGCTGAGCTCCATGTCTGGAGGTGGAGGAGGATCCGACTCTGGCCACTCGCAGCCCCCGGTGGCTGGAGTGACGTTGGAGATGTTTGAAAATTTCAAGTGGGAGGTCATGCAGACCTTGCAGGTAGCCTTCGCCACGATAGGCGAAGGCAGGAGAGGAGGTGGTCCGGAGGTCCCGCCCCAGCAAGCGGGTGAGAGCCCTCCAGGCCAGCAGCCCAGGAAGGAGGTGCCAGTGGGGGGAGTGGGGAAGCATTCGGCCCCCACTCGCCCAGTCCCCTAGGAGGGGGCGAGTGGGGAGGTGTCAGGCCCCCACTCGCCCAGCCCCAAGGGGACGAGTGGGGAGGTGCCAGGCCCCCACTCGCCCAGCCCCAAGGGGGCGAGTGGGGAGGTGTCAGGCCCCCACTCGCCCAGCCCCAAGGGGGCGAGTGGGGAGGTGTCATACCTTCATTCGCCCAGCCCCAAAGGGGGGCGAGCAAGAGAAGTCCTTTTTGTGAGCTGGTTCTCTCAGCCCCGGTTCCAGAGGGGTTCGGAGGGCCGGAGATGTCTCACTACTCCGGCAAGGATGACTCAGTCCTGCACCTGCAGTGGTTTGAGGACATGGTCTCCATCAGGCCCATGTCGGACGCTTTCAAGTGCCGACTCTTCGCGACCACTTTGAAGGAGAAGGAAAGGGATTGGTTCCACCAGCTCCCCGGGGGATCTATCTATGCCTTCGAGGATTTGCGTCGAGGTTTCCTGCTACGCTTCTCGACGTCAAGAAAGAGGAAGAAGGATGTCGAAGCACTTTTCAAGATCAAGCAAGAGCCAGGGGAGTCACTGGCTCACTATGTGGATAGGTTCCAGGAGGAGGTTCTCCTCACCCAAGAGGTGCCAGGCTACACCCTCCATCTCGCTTTCATCGTGGGGATGCAGGGAGGATTCTTCAAGATGGACCTCAAGAGGAGAGCTCCTTTGTCTTTTGAGGAGTTGATGGAAAGGGTGGCGAAAGAAGTTGAGGGTGAGGAGACCAACCCGGAGTTCGCAAGAAGGTTGGCCAAGCTGAGTGAGCCGGAGGCAAGGCAGCAGGGGGGGAAGATAGAGGCTTCCAAGAGGAAGTTTGACCAAGAAGAGGGTAACTTCCAGGGAGAGAGGCCCGACCCCCCAGGGTGGAGGCAGGGACCGAAGGCACCCTCTCCACCACCTCAGCAAACCATGACAATCGGTTGGGGGAGAAGGAGGAGAGCCAGAAAAGTAGAAAGGAGAGGAAGAAGATGGGATGAGGTTGAGTTACCCTATTGTGACTTCCACGATGAGGAGGGTCACGCGACATCCGCCTGCCCTGAGTTCTTGGAAATGAGGGAGGCGAGGGGTCTGAGGCAGCAACAACAACAACCAGAAGAGGTCGAGGAAGATCAGACCTGGGAGTAGGAGACCAAGTTTTAGTCTTCATACTTAGTTTTTTCTTTAATTCCATGTAGTAGGATGGTTTACTTTCAGACTTAGTTTTCCTTACATGTAATATGATAATCAAAGTTATGAAAGTTTTCCAGGTACTCAAACCCGATGCTGGCCCGCTGACCAGACTCCCACCAAGCTGGCAGGGCCGGGAAACGCTCGGTGGCCGGAGGTCTCAAGGTACTCAGCCCCGATGCTGGCCCGCTGACCAGGCTCCCACCTAGCTGACAGGGCCGGGAACCGCTCGGTGGCAGGAAGGTCTCAAGATACTTAGCACTGATGCTGGCCCGCTGACCAGGCTCCCACCTAGCTGGCAGGGCCGGGAACCGGTCGGTGGCAGGAAGGTCTCAAGGTACTCAGCCCCAATGCTGCCCGGTGACCAGGCTCCCACATAGCTGGCAGGGCCGGGAACCGCTCGGTGGCAGGAAGGTCTCAAGGTACTCAGCCCCGATGCTGGCCCGCTGACCAGGCTCCCACCTAGCTGGCAGGGCCGGGAACCACTCGGTGGCAGGAATGTTTCCGAGGTACTTAGCCCCGATGCTGGCCCGCTGACTAGACTCTCATCAAGCTGGCAGGGTCGGGATTCGCTCGGTGGCCAGATGTTTCAGAAGTACTTAGCCCCGATGCTGGCCCGCTGACCAGGCTCCCACCTAGCTGGCAGGGCCGGGAACCGCTCGGTGGCAAGAAGGTCTCAAGGTACTCAGCCCCGATGCTGGCCAGCTGACTAGGCTCCCACCTAGCTGGCAGGGCCGGGAACCGCTCGGTGGCAGGAATGTTTCCGAGGTACTTAACCCCGATGCTGGCCCGCTGACCAGGCTCCCATCAAGCTGGCAGGGCCGGGAACCGCTCGGTGGCCGGATGTTTCAGAAGTACTTAGCCCCGATGCTGGCCCGCTGACCAGGCTCCCATCAAGCTGGCAGGGCCGGGAACCGCTCGGTGGCCGGATGTTTCAGAAGTACTTAGCCCCGATGCTGGCCCGCTGACCAGGCTCCCACCTAGCTGGCAGGGCCGGGAACCGCTCGGTGGCAGGAAGGTCTCAAGGTACTCAGCCCCGATGCTGGCCCGCTGACCAGGCTCCCACCTAGCTGGCAGGGCCGGGAACCGCTTGGTGGCAGGAAGGTCTCAAGGTACTTAGCCCCGATGTTGGCCCGCTGACTAGGCTCCAACCTAGCTGGCAGGGCCGGGAACCGCTCGGTGGCAGGAAGGTCTCAAGGTACTCAGCCCCGATGCTGGCCCGCTGACCAGGCTCCCACTTAGCTTGCAGGGCCGGGAACCGCTCGGTGGCAGGAAGGTCTCAAGGTACTCAGCCCCGATGCTGACCCGCTGACCAGGCTCCCACCTAGCTGGCAGGGCCGGGAACCGCTCGGTGGCAGGAAGGTCTCAAGGTACTCAGCCCCGATGTTGGCCCGCTGACCAGGCTACCACCTAGCTGGCAGGGCCGGGAACCGCTCGGTGGCAGGAATGTTTCCGAGGTACTTAGCCCCGATGTTGGCCCGCTGACCAGGCTCCCATCAAGCTGGCAGGGTCGGGAACCGCTCGGTGGCCGGATGTTTCAGAAGTACTTAGCCCCGATGCTGGCCCGCTGACCAGGATCCCACCTAGCTGGCAGGGTCGGGAACCGCACGGTGGCAAGAAGGTCTCAAGGTACTCAGCCCCGATGCTGGCCAGCTGACTAGGCTCCCACCTAGTTGGCAGGGTCGGGAACCGCTCGGTGGCAGGAAGGTCTCAAGGTACTCAGCCCCGATGCTGGCTCGCTGACCAGGCTCCCACCTAGCTGGCAGGGCCGGGAACCGCTCGGTGGCAGGAATGTTTCCGAGGTACTTAGCCCCGATGCTGGCCTGCTGACTAGGCTCCCATCAAGCTGGCAGGGACGGGAACCGCTCGGTGGCCGGATGTTTCAGAAGTACTTAGCCCCGATGTTGGCCCACTGACCAGGCTCCCATCAAGCTGGCAGGGTCGGGAACCGCTCGGTGGCCGGATGTTTCAGAAGTACTTAGCCCCAATGCTGGCCCGCTGACCAGTCTCCCACCTAAATGGCAGGGCCGGGAACCGCTCGGTGGCAGGAAGGTCTCAAGGTACTTAGCCCCGATGTTGGCCCGCTGACCAGGCTCCCACCTAGCTGGCAGGGCCGGGAACCGCTCGGTGGCAGGAAGGTCTCAAGGTACTTAGCCATGATGCTGGCCCGCTGACCAGGCTCACACCTAGCTGGCAGGGCAAGGAACCGCTCGGTGGCAGGAAGGTCTCAAGGTACTCAGCCCCGATGCTGGCCCGCTGACCAGGCTCCCACCTAGCTGGCAGGGTCGGGAACCACTCGGTGGCAGGAAGGTCTCAAGGTACTCAGCCCCGATGCTAACCCGCTGACCAGGCTCCCACCTAGCTGGAAGGGCCGGGAACCGCTCGGTGGCAGGAAGGTCTCAAGGTACTCAGCCCCGATGCTGGCCCGCTGACCAGGCTCCCACCTAGCTAGCAGGGCCGGGAACCGCTCGGTGGCAGGAATGTTTCCGAGGTACTTAGCCCCGATGCTGGCCCGCTGACCAGGCTCCCATCAAGCTGGCAGGGCCGGGAACCGCTCGGTGGCCGGATGTTTCAGAAGTACTTAGCCCCGATGCTGGCCCGCTGACCAGGCTCCCATCAAGCTGGCAGGGCCAGGAACCGCTCGGTGGCCGGATGTTTCAGAAGTACTTAGCCCCGGTGCTGGCACGTTGACCAGGCTCCCACCTAGCTGGCAGGGCCGGGAACCGCTCGGTGGCCGGAAGTTCTCTAAGTGTTTTTTCCCCCGAGGTGGCTCCGCTAGCCGGGCTCTCACTAGCCGGCAGGGTAGGATGGCCTCTCGGGGAGGGTAAGTTTTTTCCCCCGAGATGGCCTCGCTAGCCGGGCTCTCACTAGCCGGTAGGGTAGGATGGCCTCTCGGGGAGGCTAAGTGTTTTTTTCCCCGAGGTGGCCTCGCTAGCCGGGCTCTCACTAGCCGGCAGGGTAGGATTGCCTCTCGGCGAGACTAAGTGTTTTTCCCCCGAGGTGGCTCCGCTAGCCGGGCTCTCACTATCCGGCAGGGTAGGAAGGCCTCTCGAGGAGGGTAAGTGTTTTTTCCCCGAGATGGCTCCGCTAGCCGGGCTCTCACTAGCCGGCAGGGTAGGAAGGCCTCTCGGGGAGGGTAAGTGTTTTTTCCCCGAGATGGCTCCGCTAGCCGGGCTCTCACTAGCCGGCAGGGTAGGAAAGCCTCTCGGGGAGGGTAAGTATTTTTCCCCGAGGTAGCTCCGCTAGCCGGGCTCTAACTAGCCGGCAGGGTAGGATGGACTCTCTGGGAAGCTTGAGCAAATTTTCACAGAGACGATGTGGGGTCTTCTCAATTCAGCGTCACTCGCCGAATGGACAGGGTTGGACTTTTCTTTCTGAGCGTGTACCCCGCTCGAAAAGAGCGGGGATTGTGTACAACCCTGTATTCGCCGAGTGGGCCCCCGGGACCCAAGGGGTCTTTAGGACTTTATTTTAGCATGATCCCAAGTAGGGAGAGAGGGGGCGAGCGGTGAAGGCGGAGGCATCCCGCTCGCCCAGCCCGTGCGGGGGCGAGCCGGAGGTGGGCGACCTCCCGGGCTCGCCCCCGCTCCAGCAGCAGGGGGGGCGAGCCGAGGCAGCCGGCCTCGCGGGCTCGCCCCCCCCCCCCCCCCCCCCCCCCAGCAATAGTGGGGGCGAGACCAAGGCGGGAGGCCTTGCGGTCTCTCCCCCGCCCCAGCAGCAGGGGGGAGCCGAGGCAGACGGCCTCGCGGGCTCGCCCCCCGCCCCCAGCAATAGTGGGGGGCGAGACCAAGACGGGCGGCCTTACGATCTCGCCCCCGCCCCAGCAGGGTGGGCGAGCCGAGGCAGCCGGCCTCGCGGGCTCGCCCCCCGCCCCCAGCAATAGTGGGGGGCGAGACCAAGGCGGGCGGCCTTGCGGTCTCGCCCCAGCCCCAGCAGGGGGGCGAGCTGAGGCAGACGGCCTCGCCCCCCGCCCCCAGCAATAGTGGGGGGCGAGACCAAGGCGGGCGGCCTTGCGGTCTCGCCCCCGCCCCAGCAGGGGGCGAGCCGAGGCAGCCGGCCTCGCGGGCTCGCCCCCGCCCCCAGCAGTAGTGGGGGGCGAGACATGGCGGGCGGCCTTGCGGTCTCGCCCCCGCCCCAGCAGGGGGGCGAGTCGAGGCAGCAGGCCTCGCGGTCTCGCCCCCGCCCCAGCAAGGGGGGCGAGGGGAGGAGGGGCGGCCTGCCCCCCTCTCGCCCCCGCCCCGGCAAGGGGGGCGAGACCCGAGGCAGCCGGCCTCCTGGTCTCGCCCCCGCCCCAGCAGGGGGCGAGCTCAGGAGGGGGGCGCCCTCCCAGCGCGCCCCGCCCCAGCAGGGGGCGAGCTCGAGAGGGAGGCGCCCTCCCAGCTCGCCCCGCCCCAGTGAGGGGGGCGAGCAAGGGAGGAAGTCAGCCCCCTCTCGCCCAGCCCCGGGAAGGCGTTCTGGACTGCGTTTAGCGCCTCGGAACAGCGGGATTTGACTGTTCGCAGGCCAAATCCGAGGGTATTTTGGTAATCTCGTAGGCCAGATTGTGGTTATTGGCAGACCAAGTTCAAAATCCTATAAATAAGACCAAGGGGGCACCATTTGGATAGACTTCACTTTTGGCCTCCTCTCTCCCCATGTTTCTTTGCTGGGTGGAGAGAGCCTCCAAAGGTGCCCAAGCTTAGCTTTGGCTTGGGAGGGGAAGCGCTCTAAGATCTTCCGGGTGTGTGGTGGGACCTCCTCACTAAGCCCTTGGTCTCATTCCTAGTTCCTTAGCCTCTTAGCCTAGAGCTCTCCCTTGGGAGAAGTAAGTGTGAGGTCACCCCCAACTTGTTGAGGGCCCGAACTCCACAGAGACCAAGTTATTGGTTTCAAAACGTACATTTCGGTAATGCTTGGATTGGATTATGAGGATTTGATGTGAAAAGAAAAACTAAAAGAAAAGACTGAAAAAATCAATAATTGGCTGAAGATTCATAATAAACCAGAAATTTCTTTTATATTTCATTTCCTTGCCTTCATTTTGCTTAATCTAATCAAAGCCACTAAAGAGCTCTAGTTCATACAGTATTGCCCCTAACTCATAAGTGAGAAGTCAGGGGTTCAGCACTAAACTATAGTGGTTCCCAAAAAAATAAAATTCAAATCATAGCCCATATTTGACTAAAGATCAAATAGAGAACACATACAGCAGAAAGAAAAAAGAATATCACCTGATCTGAAAAGCCTGCATTTCGAGACATGACAATAGCCCATTTAGTTCCTGCAGTGGCCATGGAAGTAACATAGAAACCTTCCTTCCACTTTTTGTTTATCCACTTGAACGGAAATGAATCGCTAACTTTGTATGACTGCTGTGTATACTGAGTGCCTGGAGTATCATCGGATGTTAGGGAGATAAAAAAAACTTTAAAAAAAATAACAGTGATATCTACCCTTTGACATAACCACCAAAGAACTGGAATTGTTTGCTCCAGCAAGAGCACTGATATAGTAGTTTTTCTCCCATTGCTCCATTATCCATTCCTTCAAAAGAAAACAAGCATTTCAAGGCTATGAAACTCAATGTAGTGAATGGTGGAACATGTTAGAATACAGTCTCACATTCAGAAATTCTCATAACTTGTGCGCTTAATATACAAGATGGACCTCTCCGCCCTATAACCAATTGATTTTAGGTTGAATGCATGGGTTCTAACGTAGTATCAAAGGCAAGCTAGGTCCAATCCACATCGCCGATTTCAAAAAAAGAAAATCAACATGCTAAAGTCAAAGTCCCAAGTGGAGAAATTATTATGTACAAGCATTGGACACAAATCGGCGTGTCCTCAATGTCTCCATGTGACTTATTTGAAAGAATAAAGATTGTAAAGCATGGCTTACAATCTCACATAGTTATCATGAGGATTCTTGTAAAAAAATGGTAGTGAAGTGTAAACAATCACTATGACCAGTTATTTTACAATCAGTACCATCACTTATGATCATAAACGAATGTGAACTACTTGTAACGGTCATTTAAACTTCACTTATCGCTAGAGCGACATTGTCTTCTTAATAATGTGTATAAAAAGCTGCATGTCATTGTGCGGTTAGCACATTGGACGGTTTAATGTCTGTACATAATAAATTCTACCACAAGTGAGAGGGTGTGTTGAGAATATAATTTCATATTGAGAAACTCATGTGATCTTGCACACTTAATATAGATATTGGGGCCCTTCAGCTTAGCCAATTAGCTTTAAGTTGGATGCAAATGTTCTAACGACTCATATTTATAACACCAATTGCTACAAATATAACAGTGTAGCCTAATCTAAAAACAAAATACCAGGAACATGAACAAACTCTAGAAAATCACCTTGTGGAGAAAATTTTGAGAAAGTTCATAAACTTGAGAAGTAAAACCAGTGCCCGCATCCATAATGAGAGCCCACAAATCTAAGCTAGATGAGACACAACTGATAAACAATCCATCTTCATTCCCTTTTTCAATATGTTGGCTGAGTCTTACATCAGTAACATTGTAGTGATATCTGCAACAAAACAAGATCAAGAATGATCAACTTACCAAAGAAATCACTGGATTAATGAGTATACTAATAAAAACCTCTGCTTCATGGGCCGCCGGGCATTGTAAACACTGATCCATTGAGTTGCAGGCATCCCAATCCGCACTTTCTTCTTAGGTTGCTCATCTTCTCCTTCCATCGTCAGCCTTCCTCTCTTTTGACCAACCTGGTATATAAGCTTTACAGCATTTTAACAAATGATGAGATAAAGCATGATAATAGGAAATTTAAAGTTAATTCACTTAATAATGATGGGATGCTCGTAGAAATAACAAGTTTGTTCAATACCTTCTGAGCACCGTCTGTATTAAGCGGCCTAATATCTGGATTAGGACCCACTATGCCGTCAAATAGTGATATGTATCTAGCATAATTCGGTTCTTCATCAAACTTAAGATTCACTACATGCTCAATGAACAGTCTGAATGGTAACGGGCAAAAGTAACATAAAGCATCAGGAGAGGTGGCCATTTTCTTCTTACAGACAAAGAAACCTTTGTTATCCCCCTGTAAAAAGTAGAAAAGATACATGAGAAAAAAAAGAAGGGGAAAAGAAACAAAAAGAAGACAGCCTCCTCCACTTTGACTCAAATAAATGAGCTCCATATGGATTTAGTTACTTTAGAAAGCCATGTCCTCCAAAAATAGTTAAATAACTGGGGATTACTTACCAAGGTAAAGAATGTATTAACAAGCAAATTTGTCAAAAGGATTTTATAAATACAGGCTTAGATGCAAACCTGAAAACCCTGCCAAGGTAGGCGGCCACGAAGCAGGAAAACAAGTGTATAAGCAAGGGATTCCAGGTCATCTCTTCTACTTCCAGTCCTTCCTAAATGAGCATGAACACTAGCATATCGCACTGTTCCTCTTCAGTATCAAACAAACATGTAACAAAGTTAAAAGACAGTCTTCATGGAACATATGAACCAAATGTTAAATTAAGACACTAATAAACGTGGACATCAACATAATACAAGAAGTAAACCTGAAAATATCTGGACGCTGGTCATAGTTAACATGCTGACCAGTTGAACTATCCTTCCACTTTGTAGCTGACAGTTTATGCAATAAAAATAATACTGAGTATGGTTTCCACATGAAATATACTCTGTGATAATGATAAGCCAATATAAAAAATTAAGTCATTTGAAATACCTAACCCAAGATCAACAAGAAATAGTTTCTTCTCATCACGAGTTCCTGGAGGACCGAGCAAAAAATTTTCTGGCTTTACATCTCCATGCACATACCTGTTGCAGGTGTTTTCAACAAAAGCCATTTAGTACCTCGACAAACCCAACAATTTTAGTTGACTAGTGTTCATTTCATAAGTACGTTCAGAAGAGGGTCAACCCTTTAGAGTGCATCTTTTCTAGTATGGAAATGGCTTCAATGGCAATACATGCAACCATATCAGTAGACATTCTACAAAAAAGATGGCTAATTAACACAAACTTGAGTATACAGGGGGGAGGGGGGAGGGGGGAGGGGGATGTAAAGAAGCAATTAACCAAAAAAAACTAACGCGTGAGAGTTAATATTCCAGACATCCCATAGACTAGGCCCCAACATATCCATAACCTGCAAAAACAACAATATTACTATGTATTTAGTAAGCTTGTTGGGATAATAGAAGGAAATAGCATGGAGCCAGTTGGTAATAGGCTGAAACTAACCATGACATAGTAGTCACCTTGGCGACCCGTATAATGCACTCTAGGAACCCCATGAATGCCACTAAGAGTACTAAAATATGAAAAATTGAAGCAGGTAAGAGTAACTCAAAAAATAACAAAAAAATAAATTTTATAAAAATAGAATTACATACTCGTAGACTAGCCATTCAGCAGGGGGGCCATGATGACACCCCTTACTGCTTCTATGTTCAAACTTCAGTGCCACCTGGAAGTGGAAGTACATAAAAATAAATAAAATAAGTTATTTCTTAAACAGGCAGCTATCAAATTTATCATAAAAATTAGTGACAAATTAGCGCACTTCTACAGCATTGAGGCCACTGATTCCTTCACTAGCACTGGCAGCTGAAATACGGCGGCCAGCACAGACTTGACCAAATCCTCCTTTCCCAAGCTTCCTTTCAATTTTGTATATTGGTGAATTCCCGACCTGAACCTGCAGTTATAAGAAGTAAACCTTCAAAAGGTTTCTTGGAGTTTTTGGAGATTCAATGGACATCGAAAAGGATGAGTGACTAATGCAAATAATCAAACTCATTTTAGTTAACTAATAATAGAATGACTAAAAGAATTAGAGGCAGCAGATATTGTCTTGATGACAAAAATATCATTGTACAACCCAAAAGACATCAACACAAAACAATAATATCATTGTACAACCCTAGATGATCGCCCCGCACACATGTTAGCACAAAATGATGAGTGACAAAATAACTAAACCTTACTAAAAAGAGGCAAAGGAACATCTACCATAAGCATCCGCAAGAGATGGACAAATAACCTAAATACACCGTAGTATCCGCATGAGGTAAATGACAAACCTGAAAAGCAATTAAGCCATGAGAACCATACTCCGTATGATGACCATGAACCGTCCTCAAATAAGGATCCATTAGAGTTGGTAGTAATGATAATCACGAATTGGTCTAACAGCACTAAAACAATTGGATAAAGAAAAATGTGTCTCCACATTAATAGTCACCGAAATCACCACATTTGGCAGGAGGGGATCAGATTTTGGTTTCAAATTTAAGAATTCAATCAAGCTCCCTTCATTCTCTCCCAAAAGGCTTTCAAGAATCTTGGAGGGAATTTCATCAAGTACCCGAGTAGGAGAAGGGAGTTCCACAAAAAGCTTCAAGGACTTGTTCGGGAGCTGCAACGCTGACAAAATCAATGGTGGCAAACTGTGATAGGAAAATGAGTTATGGGTAATAGTGGTTAAAATATAGGGTAACTATTTGGATGTCTCCATTTTCAATGCAGTGGGGAACATGAAAACTGTGACATCCCAAAAATTTCGTTACTTTAATAGAATCTTTTGATCTCCCAAGTAATGATTCATATGTTAATAACCCAATTATTAATGAAAACTTTATTTTGAATCATGACAAATTTATTCTAGATTTATAAAAAAATTAAAGAAAAACCATTTTATCAAAGAAAAATCATATTTTAATCAACTATTATAATTATTTATTATGAAAAATTTATTTGTACAATGTTAATATCTATGTTGATTTATATAGAAAATTTCAAAATTTTGAGTCATGGGATAGGCCGCCTTCCATCCAAACAATTCACGTAGCAGTTGACCCACATATAGAGCAAACTAAGCCCTCTTTTCACGTAAACCAACGGAACACTGACACGCCACACCCTCCTCTCACCGACGCCTCATGGGGGAGATTTTTCGTGCTCTCCGCAGCTTATGTTGCGTGGATCTCCTCCCATGGGTGGCATCCAAACATTCCAAAGCTTCTCCACTCCTTTTTAAGGCCACCTTCCCTCCATCCATTGGTTTTGTTTCCCAAAATTGTGAGTACCTCTGGCCTTCGCTTTATTCTGATGTTTCATTGTGTTCATCTTGCCTTCAAAAGCTTCTCCATTGATTTCAGGAAGTATTCTAAGAAGGGAAAAGTTCCAATCGTTGATGAGGTGAGTTTTTACCTTGCCCTAACTCCCTAAATGCTTTAGATAGTTTTAGATTTTCTTTTGAATGTTGAAAAGAATGAATTATGGCGGCTAGAACGTTATTAAGATAAAATAAATTGATTCAAAGATTTCAACGTCATGAGAGTTCTTTTGCCTGTCTCTACATGATTTCGGGAATTAATTTTCATATGAAATCATCATCTCATGTTAAACAAAGCATGCATTAAAAAATGAATTTTCATTCAATGTCATGAAATTCTTTGGAAAAAGACAAAAGACAACTTTGCATGCAAGTGTTTTATTTCACAAATATTGCTCTATGTGAGGGTGTGAAGGTTTGATGTATGATTAAAAATATCAGAAGTACTTATAATATTTTTTACCTCAATTGCCTAGTATGCATGACGATTCTTTAAGATTTAAATTTTCTAAAACTTTATATGTAATTTGTGTAATATTTAAACTCTGATTTTGCTAGCACACATGATATCTACAGGAAGTCCGTTCGGCGAGCAGGAATTGACTTTCTAAATTGATTTTGATCAGAAAACTAATATCTGCAGGAATTGGTTTTGTGCAGAATTCCAATTCTATTGTTCGGTTGTAGGATGGAATTCTGCAGAATTGAAATTGCTCAAAAATTTTGTTCAGCTGCAGAATGGAATTCATTCACAAGAATTGAAATTTTAAAATTTTGTAATTCTTAACGTTGAAAAGTATGATGAATCCAAAGGCTACAAACAATTTAAGTTTAGTTTGATACTTTTCTTATTTCTAATGATAAGAGGAAGCACAAAAAGAAAAACAAATTAGAACCCTAAAGCTTCCAACGAGATAGTAATGAAATTTGTTGCTAATAGCAGATAAGAGGACAGTGCACACACAAGAAAAAAATGTAGCAACTGGGTCATTCTGGATTTCTCAAACAATGAATTAGGTCAAAAGAAAATCAAAAGATGTTAGAATATTGTAAATATAAATCTAAAGATCAATCTCGTTGCTTGCACATCTGAAGGCCAAATTCAAATTTGAATACTGCTGAAATATAAATAACATAATATTCTTAATATGAACTCCTGAAAAAGTTGCTTGCACTAAAACGTCTCTTACACAAAAATTTTGATTACTATATACAAGAAGCCGTCTCCTGGTGCAAAAGAACACAAATATATACTGCAGGAAGGGAGATCGGGAGCATTTCTCTGTCGTTGGAGGAAGAGAGATCTGGAGAGCTTCGTTGTCACTGGAGGAAGAGAGCATGGATTATAGGGCTAGCAAAGAAACGGAAAAAGAAAAATAAGAAGGGGAGGAAGAAGAAGAGAAAGAAGAGGAAGAAGAGGCGTCGCCGCCTGGAGATCGAGCCCTTGCGTTGCGGGATCAATCGGAGGGGTCTCCGTCAGGAGAAATTCGCACAAAACTTATGTCGAGAGGTAAGTTTTCGGTATATGGATTTTAGGCTAAAGCGAATACCCGTGGTTTTTGGTTTCAAAGCCGATACCTACTCATTTCTAACGCGCCAAACAAAGATATTGGCTTTCTGGAACCCAAAGCAAATTCCAGAAAGCCAATTCCTGCGCGTCGAACGGACCCCAATCGTTTTTAGAAAGAACTTCTCATATTGGCAATGGAGAAATTACACGCATTGGTGATAACTTCTAGATGATCTTGTAGATTTTAGGTATGCTTGTAACTCAAAGGAGCAATTTAGGGGGAGAAACAACCGAGTACCGAGATCATTCTAGCAATCCATGATAAAATCTTTCTTCAGGTTTCGGTTACTCCAATTTCAAAGACATGCAAAAGATCCAAGGGGAGAGGTTATGAAAATGAAAGTTGTTCTCCTGAATCAAAAGCATTGAAGATATATGAAGCAGTCACACAAGACCTAGTTTTAAATCCAAATAACTTTGGCTTAACCGGTCACTTTGAGTTTGGAGAATCTAGGCAACGAGAAAGATCATTAGATTTAACTTTTTTTTATGATCCTAATGCTCTTTCAAATTGTGGGTGCACCGGCAGCGAGCGCTCGCCTGTAAATGAAACGTGAGCTCGCGAGAAAATAGGAAAAAGAAAGAAAATGAATTGGCGAGTTCTCGCCAAGGCAAACCTGTTCCCAGCAGGATGAAGGCGAGTTGGTCCACATGTCGCCGCAGGTAGACAACATCAAACTCCTTACTCTTCAGGAAGTTGTAAAGAGCAAGCGTATCTCCCTCTACGCGAGGCGGCTTGTACACGCTCTCGGTCTTCTTGATGGGCGCGAATGGAAGGGTCCAGAACTCGCCTCACACGAAGAAGAACTTGTCATTCCAGTGGTGGACTTTGTTAAGGGTTTCAGATATCTCCACGCACGTGCTGGAGAAGAATACGAAGTCGTCGCTAGTCGCCTTTAACGTGAGAATCTTGCGAAAGGCGACTAGAACAAATTCGATCTTCTCTTCACGCATATAGCAAATGAACGCGACGAGGGCGCTGATCGAGTTGGGTTTGGCCTGCGCGGGGATCAACCCAAAGTACTTAAAACCAGCCGGACCTCGGGCCACAGGGGCAGCCTCAGCCAACCTGGAAGTGCGCCAACGGGAAGGCGAGCTCATCTTGGAAGTAGGAGTTGATGTACTCGCCTGGCACGGGGCGCCTCGTCGTAAAGCCATCAGGAACGAAGCGGGCTTCGAAGGTGGCGAACTCAGCTGCAGAGGTCTGCAAACTGGGGAAATCATGTTCCTTGAAGTTTGAGACACACTTCGCACGCCCCTCCTCGCCTTTGTTCTCGCGCCCCATAGCAAGAGCAGGAGGCGAGTATAAGAATCAAGGAGAGGAAAAAAGTGGGGGGATCTAAGTGCAGTAGGCGTACCCCTCACCCAGGGTAACCACCATTTTATAGCCAAAGACCTTAGGGCGCACTCGCGCGTAAGTCCGTGTTCTCTCCCGTGAGCTCGCCGCCTCGCTTGTCAACTCTAAAATAAAGTAAATCGGAGAGATAAAAGGCGTGAGTACATGATAACGCGAGCAGAGAAATGTGAACTTTGATTAAGCAATAAAGACACGAGTACAAGATAATGCGAGCAGATAAAAAGAAGAAAATACAAGAAAACTATATATATTCTATTTGGTGCACAGGGCCGCGACCTCGGCGGTGTTGGCGAAGGGGATGGCGAGCTTTCCAAGTGATATCTCTAGAGACGTGAAGACCATCCTTGGCTTTCCACAGGTGCTCTTCACTCCGCCTAATGCATTCCTAAAGTCTGGAGGCCTCGCCCACAAAACCAGCCACTTGGGTGAATCTGTGCAATTCATCCTCGGTCAAGTTCTGGCGAGCCTCCAAATCGTACAATTTATCTTCCACATCTTGAACACGAGCATATAACCCTTCATCATTTTCCACCTGCTCCTGAAATTCCTCTGCCCGGTTAAGCCGAACAGGCGAGTCGGCGAGTTCATGTCTTATCTCAGCATGCGGCATGGCAATGAAGAAAGCATCGTGGGCAGCGAGGACGGCAAGTAGGGGAGCTCTGAACTCGGCATCGTTAGCCTAAGGGTTCGCCAGCAGGTCCCTTAGAGGAGTCATCATAATGGGAGGGGGAGACTCCGGCAGCGAGTTCAACTATGCTATGTGTTCCGGCGAGGCAGATAGGTGACGACTTGTAGGAATGGGCGTACAGAAAGAATTCAGCGAAGAAGGATAAGGTGAAGGATGAGTAAAGCGAGTAGACACCTGTTGAAGATGTTGGATCCCCTCCTTGCGGGCAAGGCGTGTTCTGATGAAGGCGCTCAGCAGATCAAGGCTTCTGGGAGGGCATACTGTTTTGCCCGGGCGGAATCACCAACGACTTCCCGCCAGAGGGTCGCCAAGTCGGCTCGCTAACACCGGGATGCTTAGAAACTAGTAGCTCGGAGACAACAGCCGGCGGAACTGGATTCGAAACTGGCGAGGGGGCAGGGAGCACGCTCTTGGAAGGCGCCTCGCCTAGAAGCGGTCCGGTGTGCAGATCAGTAAAGGGGCGAACTGTTTGAAGAAAAGGATGACATAATTATATGCTTCGCGGCAACAGCAAGAATATAACTCCCAACCTGGAATTGCGGAGCGAGACGGAGAGGGGTGTTTGGGACTCGTATTCTCGCTCGTGATGCCTGTCAGTCGATGGGCTCTGCAGCACCAACACCACGGTCTGACCAACGGCAACCTGTTTGAAGTCGCAGAACTATAAGGTCGTCCACCTCGCGTAAAACCTCCTAAAAAGTGCGAAGACGAGCTGGAATTACCTGATTTGATGGGCTAAGGAGGTTGAAGGTAGGCTGACCAGTGCGAGGGGACTCGCGCCTCACCGTCGATTCAGGAGGAGGTGGATGCTCCTCGGCAGAAGGAGTGTTGGTCCTCCTCTTCTTCCTGGATCCTTTCTCACCGTGCTCATGGGATCGCTTCAAAAAGAACCCACCGGGTAGCCTAAAAATGGAGGTCATCGCGCGTTCCTCGCCTTGAGACCACGGCTTCGCGCTAGCAGACGGGGCCCCCTTTGAAGTCATGTTACTATCAACAGAGGACGGTATCCCCCCTTTATTTACAGGGGAGGGAAGTGAGCGGACCCACTAATCCCAACTCTCCACAGTTAGGGCTCGCCAAATAAGGGTTGAACAGTTCTTTCCGATCTCTAGCGCGCTCGCAAAGAGCCGAGATTGTGTACAACCCGTATTTATCGAGTAAGGAGGATTCGCCCCAGTGAACTAATCCAGGAGCTAGCACAACCATGATGCGCAATGGACGGGTTCGGCGAGTCGACTGGTCTCGCCGCCTGTTGAGAACAAGCTCAACCCACGTCCTAAGAAGCGAGCCCGGCTAGCACAGACGGGCTCGCCGCCGAATAGGCGAGGTGAGTATGGGTCGGTCCAACTCTCAGGCTCCCCAGGTCAATGAGCAGCAAACTGTCTGAAGGTCGGAATGGTTATCAGCAGACCGCCGGGATTTGGAGATATTATTCTCGTTAAGACGGAGGCCGCTATCCGCAGACCATCCGGGTCTGGGAATAGCATTTTGGTTAAGGCGTAGGTCGCTACCCGCAGGCCAGTAAAGACTAATATCCCCCCAAGATGTTTTGCCTATAAATAGGACCTTATAGCACCTCGGAGAAGGCAGAGCCAGTCTCCTAGAGCTCGCCCATTTCGAGCTTCTTCTATGTGTCGTCCAAGGTGCAGAGCTTCAATTTTTGGCTTTGGGATGGGAAGTTAAGGAGAGAACTTTCGGGTGTGTGATGGGACCTCCTCGCTGCAGCTCGCGGGTCTGAGTGTAGGCAATCCAATCTTCCTTCGGTGAGGGTCGCATCTAGGCTCAAAATATCCAGACCTCAGGTGTCTGACGGTGGGTTAAGTAATGCAAGTTAACTCCTCTTAGTCCAAACTCCGTTGAACCGGTATCCGGTTTTCAACACTAATGATCTGAGAATTTTGGTGATCATATATCAATCTGATCCTAGATCCACATAAGTCAAATACACCATGTGTGAACAAGGAAATACCAGCTTCTCCTGAACTAAAGTAGAATTTTGGAATTGGAATTGGAAATTTATAATTCAAACTAAGTTGTTTGGCTGGAGGGAATTGAGTCGGAATTGGAATTCATCCACTTCCATGGGTATTCAAGACGACCTAAGCCAATTCTTACCCCCTTGCTCTGGTGTTCGTTCGTAGAGCAGGTCACGACTCCCGCGGCGCTAGCGATCCAGCCGAACTCTTCCTCTCGATCCTCTGTCTGTAATCATCGTGCCTTCCTCTTACTTCTTCTTCTTGTTCCTCCTCTTCTTATTCCTCTTTTTTTTCTTTCTCCTCTACTTCTTCCCGATGTTCTTCTTCTCGGTGTTCTCCCGATTCCCAACATTCTTCTTCTTCCCGACGTTCTGAAACCTCCTCTTCTTCTTTTTCTTCTTCCTCCTCTTCTTCCCCCTCCTCTTCTTCATCTTCTCTTTCCTCAAAGTTATTCATTTTCCTCTTCTTCTTGTGCCTTGGGCATTTAATTTTCCTTTGTTTTGCATGGAAACTGGAATTTCCGTGGCAAGATTAGAGCAGCAAGAGATCCCCAATTAATTATGAATCCAGTTTGACTTTTCCTTGTTTTGCATTTAATTTTTTCCTTTTTTTGCGCAGGAACTTCTTCCCCTTCTTCCTCTTCCTCTTCTTCTACTCTAGCACATTTAATAATTGTGGTCAACTGTGTTTTGGAACATTACTGTTGTAGGCTTCATATGGATGTGTTTGGTAGGATCTTTTTTTGTCATGAACCTTCTGAACAAATCAAAATTGTGATGTGATTGCTTCATGGTGAACTGAATTGACACATTTCCAAAGCTTGTGTTGGACCACAAATGGGATCTGATTTTGCATACTAAAATTGTAGAAATTGGTTGGCTTGGACTTCATCATAAGACCTCTGCTATGTTTCCCTGTTATTTGTTTCTAGGTATATTATGATGGATTAATTTATCATTTGTTTTTTCACTGTATCTTTAGACGGATCAACGCAAATGATAAATTTAATATAGATTTGTAGGCTTCTTTGTAGAAAATTAATTTCAGTTATCTTTTAAAATTTTGCAATGTTATTTCATGACTTCTTGCAATGTTATTTAATGATCCTATAACTACAGTTCATATAGCATGGAGAAATCCACATAAAATTTGGGCAGCAGGAGTGAGCTGTCCTACATACAATGGACTACAAAAATGGCATTGCTCTGTCCAATAGAACAACATAATATGGGTCGAAAAACACCCAACCGATGAAAATCTATGGCTTTCACAGTAGCCATGAAGGATACTTGAAATATAAAAATTAACAAAGAAAAGATCATGACACGATTGAAGACATGAAACAAGTACTATGAGGAGGTTAGTGCTATGTTGGATACAAGCGGGTTTGGGTGGAATTGGGAACGAAATATTATGAAAGTTGATAGCGAAGAAGTATGGGTCAACTATGTGAATGTAGATTCTTCAACATGTTATTTATTTTAGTATCATTTTATTATATTAATCAGCAAAATTAGTACATTTGCAGGTTCATCCCGGTGTGAAACATTACAGAGGCAAAGTTATTATTAACCGGACAGATTTGGCGATTTTATGCGGTAATAATAAGGTTACCGGTAGTCATGCAGCGACAACTACCGGGACTTTGACTGAGTTAGAGGCAGAATCCATTTGAGATGAAAGCCTGACTCCGCGAGATCATTTTATATTTGAAGCTGAAGGAAGCATCCGGGTGAGGAAGAAGAGAGTTGTTGGAATGCATTGGCGGAAGTCATTGCCACTGTGGCCGCTAGTATGGATAAGTCACATGACGTAGATAGTACAACAGATGCACAACATTCAGTAGCTCATGCTCAGGATATATATATGCGGGACTTGATAAGCTGGTTGAATTGGACCAGCGCAAAACATTAAAAGCCATGAATATGCTTGAATGTGATATCAACAAGTATGGAATATTCATGGCTTTACCAGATGCCTGCTCGATCAATTATTTTTCCTTCAACAAGGATCTCTGTCTGTCACTGAGTATAATGATCATTTTGATGAGTTGGTGGTGAGGAGCGACATCCGAGAGGATCCAGCTATTATGACGACTTCCCGAATTCGATCCGAATTTTGATCTGAGATACGTACTGAGTTGACCTATCACTACTTAAAGACCCTCGAGCAGACATACCAGCTCGTCTTTCATTATAAGCGGTCCTTGAGATCCGCTAGAGTTGTCCAGCGATGGTTCTTGTTCGCCGTGCCGACCAGCATGCAGACATGACTGCACAAAAAGACGACGCCTTCGCCAGTGGCGCCGAAATGGAATACTCGCCGAAAGACGGAAAGATCAAAGGCGATCTTCTGTTCTCGCAAGAAGCAGAGAAAGCCCATGATCATCGCCACTCCGTTTGGGTTGATTTGGGCAAGGACTATCCCATGATAGCGGAGTATCTGGCAGACCTCCGACCACAAGGGTAGTCGCAGACCGACTTCGAAGTGACGGATTGGGAATATCAGCTTGGTCGCCGAGAATGAGTTCAGGCGTTCATCCTCGCGAGGAAGCCTGGCGATGTACCCCGGCGACAAGTATTTGGCGGAGAACTCCTTCAGGTCGCTCGGCCGAGTAATCGACTTCTTGAAGGAAGTCGCCTCAAAATTCTTCGCATGACCTGCACGACGAATAGCTGCCTCGTTAGCCATTCAAGAAGAGAGTAAATGAAGAAGCGAGTATCAGAGAGGCGAGGAGTGGAACAATCAGCAGATACTCGCTGGAAAGGAAGGAAAATCGCCAAAAGCGTAATAAATACGTACCCACCCACCCCCTATTTATAGTACTCGACGAGACTTGTCTTGCCGCGTACGCCGCCGCGAGCACGAGTCAGGGGTGGCGAGCATCGGGGAAAGTCGCCAAAATCAACGGTACACATCAAATCACCAGCGCAAAACAAGCGAGAACTCGCCAAATAAGCGTGACATTCAAACCACTACTCGCAAAACGACAGAAACGAAGATAGGCAAAATCAGAGCATTTCAGTACAACAAACGAGGAATAAAAGGGCGAGATTAAACTACTCACCAAATAATATTACAGAAGTAAAATGTTCGGATTACAGACATTCGCCAGATGGCGACCTAGCGACTACAAAAGAAAAGAAGAGAAAACAGGTTCTAAGGGAGTTCTTGGGTGTTCGTCTGGGCATCAGGGAGTTGTGGTTGTCGTCCGACCCAACCCATGCGACGAGCGCGCCTATAATGCTCGAAGGCCACTGACATCGCATCCTCCCCCTGCCGCAGCTGTTCCTCCATTCTCGCCAGGCGACCAGCTGAGCCCATACTCGCACGTATCCCGACCAGCTCGTCCTGATGCAGCTGCAACCGGTGATCCATCCTGCCAACCCAGCGCTCCAGATCGAGGACAGATTGAAGACGAGCTTCCATAACAACTAGGCGAGTATCGAACTCTTCCAACCGGGACATTCGCGCCTCCAACTCGGTCAAACAACGCTGAGGCTCGCTAGCCGTCAAGCGCTCGACCCGAGCCTCCACATCCGTCAAGCGACGATGCGGGTCGCTGATCGCTAGACGCTCCAACTTCGCCTCCAGATCAAGAATAGCGCGAGTAGCCCTCTCCTGGTATTCGCGCGAAGGAAGCCCCACCCCGTCAATCAGAGCTCCCAAAGGAGTCTGAGCGCGAGCTGCGAAAGCGACAAAGATAAAAGGAGCTTTAGTAACGAGTACAGAAGAGACAGCTTCACACAGGGCAAGTAGTTAAGCTACCAGGCCGGCGAGCATCATTCCTCGAGCTGCGAGGAGGACTGCGAGATCGTCGAGGAGGGGCACTCCTTCCTCGGTGAGGGGAGGAGCTATGATGACCAGCACCTCGCCGACCGGATGGGTTCCCGGCAGAGTGCTCCCTGTCACGAAGAGTTTCCCCCCGACCGCGACCATCCACTGGTCGCCCTCCCCCCCTTGGGGCGAAGAACCCAGAAGAACCCCCAACCCCGCCTCGGCGCGAGGATTCCCCCAGATGGGTTGAGGGAATTGCAGAAGACGAATGGCGTTGATCGCCCTGGATATCGGCAGGTGGAGGGAACGGAGGAGGTGGCGGAAGCTTCTCAGCGGGCAGCTGCGAGCTACTCGCAAACTCCGATGGATTGGAAGACGGTGGCAGTAGAGGCGCGCTACTCGTCGAAGGAGCCCTCTGCTCGCTCGACGGCCTCTTCTCCAGAAGAGAGCTATGAAGGATCCGAACCGTGCCACCACGGCGAGAACCCTCCCCAGTCCCGGGCGAGATCATAGGCGATGATCGCAGAGGAATAACGATCAAAGGCTCCTCCAGAACATCGGTAAGCGGCGGATCTGCGAGATAGTGTAGGAAGCATCAGAAACTCGCCAGTAAAATTAGACGACTCAAACCAGAATAGCGGCGAGTAGGTAGCTCTCACTTTGTAAAGGAGGGAGCTCAGTTTGAACTTGGGCCGAGATTTCAGCCGTACTCGCTTCCGGGGGAACGTTCAACACAGGGAGATTAGGAGCAGGCGAGCCGCCCGAGTGGCCGAGACCCAAGTCGGCGAGTACCTGCTGGGTACTGCCGACCAGAGAATCGGCGACATTCTCATGGCGTCGGCATTCTTCTTCTTCTTATTCTTCTTCTCCTTCTTCTTTTCGAGCCTCTTCCTCTTCCTGGAGGCAAGGAAATCCTCAAGCTCGGCGTCGCGAGCGGGCTTCCGCGACGGTGGCAGCAAACTTGCAAGCTCGGCCAAATCAGCGGCAGCTTCCTCAGCAATACTGCGCGACATCTTGAGCGAGATCAGAAAAGTCGTGCCTTCAGAGACCCCTCCCCCTCTATATATAGAGTCAGAGCGTCAACCAGCGGGATGCCGACTATCAACCCATACTCGCTCGAAGGCCTGATCGTCGAATGACGGTTAGATGATTCTTTCTGAGCAACTACGTTACTCGCAAAGAGCGGGGATTGTGTACAACCCTCATTCTCCGAGGGTGGGCCCATTTAAAGCCACGTAGGCAAAAGTCAAAGTCAAAAGGTCAACACAGAAGTCAACAGTTCGAGACACCAAGACAAAGTCGGCCTAGAAGAGTTCGTCGAACGCAGCCTAGAAGAGTTCGTCGAACGCAGCCTAGAAGAGTTCGACGAACGCAGCCAAGAGGAGTTCGTCGAGCACCGGAGCAGTAGAAGACCTGACGAGTATTGGCCCGGCATGTGCGAGCATCACCCAATACTCGCCAGATGGGCAGCTATGGCTTAATACTCGCCGAGTATCCCATAGTCGCCAGGCAGGGGCTGGGCTATAAAACCCCCCCTACCCCTTGGTTTTCCTATAAATAGGACCCCAGGGGTACTTGGATTGACACCTGAACTTGAGCTTTTGGAACCCCCCTCGTTCAAATTCTCAATCCCGTCGACCTTGGCCGTTACTCCCGGTACTAGCCAAGTCGGTGCCTTCCTCGTACCCTGCTCGGCCATTTTTTGGTTGTGGAGGGGAAGTCTCTTCTGAGCTTCTGGGTACGTGGTGGGACCTCCCTGCCGTGGCGCCTGGGGTCCTGTTTGTTGCTCTTCTAGCTTCCTCGTAGTTGCCAGTCAAGCCGTCTCTTCAATCCGCTTGGCAAGTAATCTCCGGCTGCATTGTTCCGAATTTTGGAGCCTAGGATTTTCCTGGCTTCGACATTCCCCATATTGTCATCTGAGTCATATCTCGAGTGAGGATCGAGAGCATAGTATTGACTTTGTAATGATTGTCTTTCTTATTCTCGAGATTACTACTCATATTGATGACACTCATCTGAAGGATCATCTTTTTATGCTTGGATTCATCCGAGCCCCCTAATGAACCTCTCAATGAATCACCACATCCTTGTGAGGATGAGATTCAGGTGAGACACATTTATTCGAGTTATTGACGTCTCTTCCATTCACGCAGGTGGTCGTTGCACTCGCGACCAATTTTCATACATGTCTGATGCCTCCTGGTGAGCCTCCTGATATGTCGCGTTCCTCGGGAGACATTTGGCATTTTATGAGCTCTCATTTGAGTGTCGATGTCTTACGCAGTCATTTGAATACTCGTCGCACACTCGATGAGTTTTTCTACACTCCAACAAAAGAGCCTCCTGATAGGTCACCATGTTTTAGAGATATTCAATTCGTTATCAGATTTTTCCCTTGAGAGTGTGTCGTGTTTCATTCGCAACATTTGCATGAGTCTGTTGAGTCGTTTGATCATCATTTGCATGTGTTACATGAATCGGCCCGACGGTGGATCAACATTGGTAATGAATCATATAAATCGTATGCAGATGTTTACTGGCAAGAGCAGGTATTTCATGAAGGCGAGCAGGTGATGGTGAGAATCCGCGTTGTGAGGCTCCTACGGAGCCTGCTAAAAGTTTGAGCAGTATGCGAATGGATAGCTACACAATCATGAGAAGGATCGGAGCAAATACCTATGATCTTGATACCCCTACGAGCATGAGTATCCATCACATATTTAATGTTGAGGACCTAATGTCATACTGCAAGCCTCACAAGTAAGTGGACTCGTTTCATGGAGATCCTCTTGAGCCTACACCTCCACATCCTTTTGAACCCACCTCCACATCCTTTTGAGACTACACCTCCACATCCTCAGTCCCGCACCAAATCCGCTTTTGAGCCCCAACTGCCTTTGGGTCAATCGTTTATGGCATCACCGTCTGCACCTATGATCACACAAGTACTACCAGCACACCATTTGAATTTTGAGAGCATTACTGATATCGTGGCCTACGAGTGTATAGCTACGCCTGACAGACAGACACTGGAGTACCATTGGAGCGGATGCTTGACAGACAGAGATAAGAGTACCATTGGCAAGGATGCTCTGTCATCGACGATACTTTGACGACCTCTGATGCACCACATCGATTCTTATCGGGCATACACCGAGAGGATTCTGATCTCTATTCATCAGAAGATGAATTCTTTCAAGACGCGGAGAATGATGGGGATCGGCGATGCGGACCCGCAATGGAGCACAAATTTTGGGCATGCTCAGGACCGATTGGCCTCCTGCCATATTTGGCGACTCCGGATCAACGATTCGACTCCGCAGATGCGTCTAAATCAACGTTTTGATATTTTCATGTTTTTTTTATTTAGTGAGATCGGACAACCATCGTGTACGGGTAATCATAGTCATCCAGAATGGCTGCCCTAAGTCATGTTTTATTATAAATAAGAGGGTGGGGCAGCCGTCATGGCTATTGCAGATTTTGGTGAAGAAATATTCCCAAAATCTGGCAATCCCCACGCGGTGACGACTCTGTGAGGCTCTAGGTAACGACTCCTAGGTATTTTCCTGCATCCCCTTTGTATCCCCCATCCATAGCCACTGTTTTCCCCTCTCCAAAACCTCTACCAAAACCCTACAACACTGGATTTTCTGCCAGCATGCTACAGCGCCCACCTTCCTCTTTCCCTCACGGAAAAACGGCTGTTGTTTTCCCCCAGGAAAGGCCCACTGACACTGCCTCTTTTTCCCACCATCGCTACCCTTTTGTCCACTATCGCTGCCTCCTTTTCCTAGCCAGGAAAAGCCCAATTGTTGCTGCCCTTTTATCCCAGAAAAAGCCCAATTGTTGCTGCCCTTTTATCCCAGAAAAAATCCAATTCCTGCAACCCTTTTATCCCAGGAAAAAATCCCATTGAAACTCTCTATTTTCTCCTCCTGAAATCCACGATCCAGCCCTTCCAGCATCCTCATTCCCTGTCATGGAACCCCCACACCCAGCCCCACTATACTAGCCCTAGATCTATCCCTCCACACCTGCGGATCTAGAACCCAGCACCCATTCCCTCCCCACTACCCCTCTAAACAGCCACCAACTCGCAGTGCGTCACCGGACCTTCACGCCTACGCCAACCCCTGTATTTTGTGAGTATTTATTTGTTGTATGGATCTTTGTTTTCTATATTGAAATATGGTGTTGTGATTTCATGTTTGTTTGGATACATAGCATCGTGGAATTTTGTTCTAGATTTACTTGTGATTTGCAAGAATGATTCATTCGCCGAGCGCTTTGCTTTGACCCTCCACTCGGAGGAAAGTCTAAACTCGCTTGTCTAAAGAATTGTTTTGCCTTGTTTAAAATGTATGCGTGTGATTTAATCATTTATTATTATGTCTTGAATTCGTCGGGTCTTGCATCTTATATGTAGTTGTGTAGGATTTTCGAGTTGTTTCTCAGACACTTCACACATAGGGTTGCATGTTAGTCGTTCACCCACGTATCATAACCATCATTAGACGGTGTTTAGATTCATTGCATTTGTCATGTGCTCATTTGCATTGCATGTAGAGTTAGAGAATCACTTGTTCTCCACCTATAGATTCGTCCTGGATCAGAACGGGCCCTAAGAGAGGTTGATAATGGGGTTAAGGCTTCTCTACCATTCACTAATTTGATTGATACTCTCACTATCATTCATAAGATAGAATAACAACAGAGAAAAAAGAGTGAAAGATAAAGAATTTCTAATCTAAATAAAAAAAATTCCACTAGATTTCTAACTAAACTACTAACATATATGAATCCTCTATGTACAGACAAACTTGGGTGGAAATTTTATAACTACAGAGAATGTAAATTTGCATAATAACCAACACAAGAATAAAGAAAACACAAATAGAGAATTATTGTAATTTATTTAATCTACATCTGGCTTGCCTTATTGTGCATTATTGGTATCTACTTGGAAATCTCGGTATGCAAAAAAATGAGTAACCATCAAGATGTTGCGGTTCAGTTCTTTGGTTCGGATCGGGATCTAAACCAAATCGGACCCATTTTGGAGTTAAAGTTAACTCCCAATGGTTTGGAGATTTTCTAACCCAGCTGCGCAATAAACCCGTGAGAATCCCGACCAGTAGAAGCTACGACCACAATTCATGATCTCCTTCCTTCGGCTTGAATGCACCAAGGTGCGGTGACGGCGATCGACATGGGCTACGATAGAGGCTCTGCTGGCAGCAGATTGTAAGGCCAGCAGAGGTGTTGGCACTCAGTCGCACGCGAGATGGTCGCGCAGGCTTTGGTGGAGCAGGCCGCACCCCTATCCGAAAGCAGGACGGCAGCGCTAGTACAACAGGTTGCAAAAGAGTGCAGCAGAGCTGAGTGCAGCATGCCAGCATGCACAGGTCATGCGGGGTTGATTTAGCTTGCGGCGAAAGCGGTCTACACATACGCATCAAGGCCGAGTCAAGCTTGATGTTCTTCTCCAATGGTGGCAGTGATTGGTCATCGAATGACGATGAAGGTTCGTGTGAACCTTGTGCTTCCTATTGTGAAATTGGATTGCAATAATTTCTTCATATTCCTCAGCGGATGAAGATGTCTGATTCCACCCGTGATGCGCTTAATTAAATCGGTATTTTTCCAAGTATATATTTTGTAATCTGCATTTTATTGTTTTAATAAAATTGTGGGGTTGCGTCTATTGTTTGTATTATTGTTGACATGCATTTGCAGTAGCGCCTAGGGGAACAAGTTTGGTTTGCTAATAATTGTTTCATTCGGCTTGTCGAGTACTAGAATGAACCGGTGATGTCTTGATCTATTGCCCGTGTCACCTCCTTAATTGGGCTTGACATTGAAGTTAGTTTTACCTTTATGATGTCCTCTTTAAGTAGTAGTGGTCATATTTATATGAGAAAAAAAATCAAATTATTCCTAAAGACGGCTAAAATTCCCCTAACTCTTAAGTAGAAGGAATTGAATTCTTCCTTTAGTAAGCTGAAATCCTACTGCCATTAATTTTCCCCCAATTTACACGCATTAGAGGGGGAACAACAAATTCATCTACCAAAGTATGTAAGAGAGTGTGTGAAGGGGAGGGGGAGGGGAGGATATACTAAACTCAGTGGTGCTTTATTGTGCATTATTGGTCTCGATTTGGTTATCACGGTTTACAAAACAATGTGTAACCATCAGGAATTCCTAGTAATTGTTTCATAGGCTTGTTGGGTAGCAAATTGAACTGATGATGACTTAATCTACTGCTTGTGACACTTCCTTAATTGGGCTTGACATTGAAGTTAGTTTTACCCTTATGAACTCCTCTTTAAGTAGTGGTAGCCCTATTTGTATGAGAAAAAACAAATTATTCCTAAAGGTGACTAAAATTCCCCTATCTCTTAAGTAGAAGGAATTGAATTCTTTCTTTAGGAGGCTGAAATCCTCCTACCTTTCATTGTCCTCCAGTTTACAGGGCATTGGAGGGGGAAGAACATATTAAACAATTCATCTTTGGATTGACAAACTCAGAGGTGTGTGAATGGAAGGGAGGGGAGGAGGAGGATATACTAAACTCAGAGGTGCCCAAGTAATTAAACTTAGAAGGATCTTCAACTCAATAATTTTATAAAATAAACTAGTTTTGAAAAGTATCGAGTTCTTATATTACTTCATTCTTTATTTTTGAAAAAAAAAATTACAACAAAAATCTCACTCAGGCGTGCCTTTTATGTTCTAAAGGCGCAAATAAGGCGCATGAAGGCGCAAACCTCTGAGCCTGGTGAGCCTTGAGCCTTAGGCGCATCTTTAATAACTAGGGTAGTGGTAGCCCTAATTGTATGAGAAAAAACAAATTATTCCTAAAGGTGACTAAAATTCCCGTACCTCTTAAGTAGAAGGAATTGAATTCTTTCTTTAGGAGGCTGAAATCCTCCTACCTTTAGTTGTCCTCCAGTTTACAGGGCATTGGAGGGGGAAGAACATATTCAACCATTCATCTTTGGATTGACAAACTCAGAGGTGTGTAAATGGTATCAGTGTATTTGTATATTTATGGTCTGCATATATCGTGGGTATTGTTGTAGGGCTTAATTGTAATTATCCATCTTTGAGATTTTATATATATATGTTAGGACTCCACATTGGAGACCTAAGAGCTTTCATTATTTCATCCTTCATGGTATCAGAGGAAACCTAGGGTTCCCGTCGGCTTCTCGTTCCCGCACCTTCATTCCTCGCCATTTCCAGCGTCGACGATCCATCTCGCGCTCGTTCGATTCAGTCTCGCGCTCGTTCCCTGTTCCCGCATCGACGACGATCCATCCTCGTCGATTCAGTCTCGCGCTCGTTCCCTGTTCCCGCATCGACGACTGACACCTGCTCCTGGATCGGGGCCGACGCCTGTTTCCTGTTCCCGCATCGTCGATCCCCGATCAGCGCCGACGCTTGTTCCCGCCTCTTCGATTGGCGCCGTCGGTCCTTCCAGATCTGCCTCGTCGATCGGCGCCGATCCTGCGCCTGTTCCAGGCCGCATCTACGCCCGGTCCCGCCGGTTCCAGCCTCCCACTTCGGCGATTGTTCCAGTGCTTCGTCAGGTTCCCGGAGCCGTATTTCTTTTCGATCCTCGATCTCCTTTGTGGGAGGGATCTCGGTGTTTCTTTCATCTTGGTTTATGGCTTCTACGGATACCTACGAATCCTCCTCGAGGCGGATTACTAGCATCCTTCTGGATGAGCGGAACTATTCTTCTTGGGCTACATCGATGAAGGTGGCCCTTGCTGGTCGAAATAAACTTTCTTGGTTGACTGGCGGTCCTCCACAGCCTCCTGCTGACAAGAAAGATGATTTGGTCAAGTGGTCCACGGAGAAATACATGGTTCTTGGCTGGATCCAGTGCTCAATGGAGCCTCGTATCTTCGGCCAGTTCATGCGTTTTGAAGACATCGCCGAACTTTGGTCCGCCCTTCAGCGCACCTTCGGGCACACACGTGTTGATGCCCAGATTTTTGGTGTCTTTCAGGATATTGCTTCCGCTACTCAGGGGGAGCGATCTGTTCAGGAGTACTTCACCTACCTTCAGGATCGTTTTCTGGAACTCAACGATCTGGAGCCTCTTAGTGCTCTAAAATCTCCCGAGGATGTCACCCTTATCCGGCAACAGCGACAGCGTCGAGAGACCTATCAGTTCTTGATGGGGCTTCGCCCCGAGTACGAGTCCACACGTGCTCAGATTGTGGGCATGTTTCCTTTGCCAGATCTTCTTGAGGCCTACTCCATTGTCTCTGAGCATGAGAAACGCCTGCAGCGCCACTCATGCCTCTCCGGCGGGCGTACTACTTCCTCGCTCCCTACTGAGCAGATGGCTCTTGCAGCTTCTTCCCGTCCTCCCACTTCTGGCTCTCGGAGCCGTGGGGGTCGTGGTTCTTCTACACCGTCTGGGGGACGTGGCTCCTCCGGTGGCCGTAGCTCTACGGGTCCGCCTGGCCCTTGCTCTCATTGTGGGCGTCTCTATCATGACCGCAGCCGTTGCTATCAGCTCTACCCGCACCTCCGGGGTTCTGACCGTACTTCGTCTGGTGCTCCGCGCTCTACCGTTGCTGCTGTCGAGTCTTTTGATACCGTTGAGCGTCCCTCAGGAGTCACTGCTTCGGATTTCAGTCACCTGTTGGCCCAGTTTCAGCAGTTTCAGCAGTTCCAACAATCTCAGTCCTCTACTACTGCCTCTGCCTCTCCTAGCTCTTCATCCTCAGGTACTCCGTTTGCTTGCTCTGCGACCACGGTTGACCAGGGTTCGTCACCCTGGGTGATTGATTCTGGTGCCACCGACCATATGACTGGTACGTCTTCCCTCCTGCGCCAGGTTGCTCCTTGCTCCCACCGGGATGTGCGCCTTGCTGATGGCTCGTTTACTCCTGTCCTCAGCCAGGGCACTGTCTCTCTCTCTTCCTCTCTCTCCCTTGACTCTGTTCTTCTTGTACCCCACATGGCTCTCAACCTTTTATCTGTTAGTAGTATTACTCGTGCTTTGAACTGCTCAGTCACTTTCTACTCTGATCATTGTGTTTTTCAGGACCTGCGATCCAGGAGGACTTTTGGTACGGGGATTGAGAAGAATGGGATGTACCATCTGGTGATGCCTCCCCCTACTGCTGCTACCACCACCACTGCTGCTCCTGCTTCATCATCGAGTTTGCTTTGGCATGCCCGCCTCGGCCATGCTAGCCCTCCTCGGATGTTATCTGTTTGCCCTGATGTATCTTTCTCTTTTCCTTTTCATTGTGATGTTTGCGAATTGTCAAAACACACTCGCAGTACCTATGTATCTTCTGTTAGTCGTGCTACTTCTTGTTTTGAGTTGATACATTCTGATGTTTGGGGCCCTGCCCCTATTGTTTCTTTTGATGGATTCTCGTATTTTGTCACTTTTATTGATGACTATTCTCGATGTTTATGGGTTTACCTTCTGAAACGTAAATCTGACGTTCTTTCTGTTTACACACACTTTACTGCTATGGTACAAACACAACATGGCAAATCTGTTCACATTCTTCGCTCTGACAGTGGAGGTGAATACACTTCACGCTCCTTTGACATGTTTCTTCGCTCTGAAGGCACCCTCCACCAGTTTTCGTGTCCGGCCACCCCCGAGCAAAATGGCGTGGCCGAACGCAAAAACCGTCACCTGTTGGACACTGTTCGATGCCTTCTTCGAGGCATGCATGTTCCTAAGTCCTACTGGAGTGCTGCTCTCCTTACCGCAGCCTTCCTTATCAATCGAACTCCGTCCCGCCCCTTCGGCGGTATTGCTCCCTACAGTCTTCTCCACCCTTCCGCCTCTGTTTTTCCCATCCCTCTTCGGGTCTTTGGCTGTGTGTGTTTTGTCCAGGATCGGCGTCCTTCCCGGACAAAACTCGACGATCGGGCTGTCCGTTGTCTCTTTCTCGGCTACTCCACTACCACTAAGGGGTATCGCTGTTATGATCCCCGTTTCCGTCGTATCATTCACTCTCGTGATGTGACATTTCACGAGGAAGTACCCTTCTTTCTCTCTCCCTCGACTACCCCGGACCCCCCCACTATTGTGCAACCTGTCCCGATCGTCCCCGCCGTCTCACCTCCATCACCTCCGCCCATCTTACTTACTTACACTCGCCGTCGCGCGCCCACACCACCTGTTACTCCCATTTCTCCCTCGGTCCCGGCTCCATTGCTCCTTCCGGTTGCAGGTACCTCTCTTGAGCCTCCTCCCTCTACTACTTCTGATGATTTACCTATTGCCTTGCGAAAGGGCCACCGGGCTTGTGTTCGTTCTTCTGTTACTGAGCACCCGCTGGCTAGTGTTGTTTCCTACCAGCGGTTCTCTCCCTCTTACCAGGTTTTTGTGGCTGCTGCTGATTCGGTTCGCATCCCTGCTTCGACTGCTGAGGCCCTCCTTGATTCGCGGTGGGTTCGGGCCATGGAGGAGGAGATGTCTGCTCTTCGTCATATCGGGACGTGGTCTCTTGTTCCTCTGCCTCCCGGGAAACGCACTGTTGGGTGCAAATGGGTCTATACTGTGAAGTATGGTGTTGATGGTTCGATTGATCGTTACAAGGCTCGCTTGGTGGCTAAGGGATTTACTCAGGCTCCTGATGAGTTTGGAGCCACGTTTGCTCCCGTGGCCAAGCTGACGAGTGTTCGTCTTCTGCTCTCCCTTGCGGCGTCCCGGGCATGGCCCCTCTACCAGCTCGATGTCAAGAATGCTTTCCTTCATGGAACCTTACAGGAGGAGGTTTATATGGCTCCTCCACCGGGATTTGCCCTTCAGGGGGAGTATTCGGGCAGGGTTTGTCGTCTACACAAATCCCTGTACGGCCTGAAACAATCCCCGCGTGCCTGGTTTGACCGGTTCAGCACTGTTATTCTTCAGATAGGCTTCACTCAGTGTCATGCGGACCACACTTGCTTCGTTCGTGCCACGCCAGAGGGCCGTCGTGCCATTGTCTTGGTCTATGTTGACGACATTATTCTTACTGGGGATGACTCTGCTGGTATTTCTGAGGTGAAAGCTACTCTCCGCTCCGCCTTTGAGGTAAAAGATCTTGGATCTCTCCGTTATTTCCTTGGGATTGAAGTGGCTCGCTCCCGACAGGGCATCTCCATATCCCAGCGAAAGTACACCTTAGATCTCCTCCGGGATTCTGGTCTCCTGGGCTGTCGTCCTGTGCGTACGCCTATGGATACTAATCATCGTCTTCATGCTGAATCTGGTGATCTTCTACCAGACCCTTCTCAGTACCAGCGCCTGGTTGGCCGCCTGATATACTTGACAAATACGAGGCCCGACATCAGCTTCTCAGTAGGCGTTCTGAGTCAGTTTATGCATTCTCCTAGGACTGCTCATCTAGAGGCCGCTCGGCGTGTTCTTCGGTATCTCAAGCATGCTCCTGGTCTTGGGCTATTCTATCGGGCTGACAGTGTCTCCAGTCTCTCCTGCTTCACTGATGCTGATTTCGCCGGTTCTTTGACTGATCGCCGCTCTACTACCGGCCTCTGTGTGTTTCATGGTGATCATCTTATCTCATGGCGGAGTAAGAAACAACACATTGTATCGCGCTCGTCCGCTGAGTCCGAATACCGTGCCATGGTACACGGTGTTACTGAGTTGATTTGGCTTCGATCGCTGCTGACTGAACTTGGTCTATCCCTGACCACTGGCTCGACTCTCTACTGTGACAATAAGTCAGCTCTTCTTCTCACTCAGGATTCGGTGCTTCATGAGCGCACCAAACACATAGAGATGGATGTTCACTTTCTTCGTGATCACGTTCGTACTGGGACCGTCCTTCCTACTTATGTCCCCTCGGCCGACCAACTTGCTCATGCCTTCACTAAGGCCCTTGGTCCTACTCGTTCAGATTTACTCTCTTCCAAGCTGGGCATGATTGACATCTTTGCTCCACCTTGAGGGGGAGTATTGGAGTTATTATTATCAGTGTATTTGTATATTTATGGTCTGCATATATCGTGGGTATTGTTGTAGGGCTTAATTGTAATTATCCATCTTTGAGATTTTATATATATATGTTAGGACTCCACATTGGAGACCTAAGAGCTTTCATTATTTCATCCTTCAAATGGAAGGGAGGGGGAGGGGAGGAGGAGGATATACTAAACTCAGAGGTGCCCAAGTAATTAAACTTAGAAGGATCTTCTAACCAATAATTTATAAAATAAATGTCCAACCACCAAAGAATTAGAACTCCCTAAGTTTATAGCTAAGGCCCGTAGGGTTAAGCTGATCAAATGTAAATCCATATCTGGTTATCTTTAAATTGACAAAGCTACAATATTAACTAAATATAACTTGCATTAAAATGAACATTCAATGAAATATCATCAAATTATATTAAGATAATAGAAAGGGATAAGAAATAGTTTAGAATGATTCATAGGGACCATATATGGCGCACCTAAAGTTAACATTTCATTCATAACTATTAAACCATGAAGCAAATGAATTTCATGATTTAGGCTCAGTTTGGCACGGCTTATTTGTTCCGGTGAGTTTGGTTATCATAGAATGTATGTTTGTCAAGACAAAGGTTATGACCGCTATAAAGAAAATAAACTAGTTTTGAGCATAAAATGCATGAATTTTTTTATGTGAGGTCGGGCGTTCACGAACGACGGTTCATGACCACGGCGTTCACGACCGCCACCACCGCGCCAAACGAAGCCTCAGTAGTTTTATGGAACAATTCAAAAAGAACCTCTATCATAGAAGAAAAGTAGCAAATTTTGATATTGTTTTGTCTCTAACAGCTAGTTTGGCAAAATTTCTAGGTAAAGCATCTGCTAAAGAACCTAAGTCTTGATTTTTTTTTGTTATCATTTTGATTTGCATGGGTTAGACACCAACAATCTCTCCTTGATATGATATACTTTCATATAACTCTGGCATACATACATACAACAATCATGATGATTCTGAAATTTGAAAACTGCGCATTTGTCAAAATAATTTAAAAAGATGCTCTGAATATTTCTTCAATCGATCATAGAGAAAATGAAGGCAAAACCTTTTCCGGTAAAGTTGGGGTGCTACCCTCCTCGGCGCCACCAGGAGGCTTATCTGCGTTACCACCGAAGCCGCCCATTCTCCCGTTTTCTTCCCCGAAAAATCCCCCGGGATCCACAGCTGCCTCCAAGAACCTATCTCTCCCCTTCCGCCCAGGTAAACTTTTCACAGCATTTTTCTTCACTGCTTGTATTCTCCTGTCCCCCCTCCCCACGGCGATCCCCTCCGCCTCGATTACTGGATTCTTCCGAGGCCGCCCCCTGCGACCACCTCTACGCAGCTCCAGCATCCTTCATCCATCCATTCGCATGCCCAACAAACCTGGATCATCCGTGCACAATATCCAAAATAAGGGACCGGTATTGATCGGTGCAGATCCGATGGCCAGCAGCTTAGAGGAAAATCAAGTTTGAAATCTGCCGGAACCGCTGGGTGAAGATCGGCAGTTATTAGGGTTCCGGGAATGAGGATCTTGTGATCGTAATTCAGGAAGTAGATCGCCTTTTTGGCGCTCCCTACCACTCCATGAAAGAGAAAGAAACAGAGAGACGAGTGTGCGGGATTAAAAGATAGTACGGACGTATTTATCAGAGAGAGAGAGAGAGAGAATTGAATTTTTCCTCCCGCCGGCCGCGCCTGATTGGGAACGGTGGCGAGCCAAACCGTAAGCGGCGCGATATATTTGGACTGGGACGATAGCAGCAGACTGGGAGAGGCAAGGCTGAGGCGTTTAGGTCGACTTCAGTTCTTCAACTTTCTTCGCTCAGTTTTGGATAATTTACTGGACAAATACGGGTTGTACATAATTCTTTTTTTTTAATGTTGGACGAGATGAGAAAAAATGCACGAGACCCCTGACCTCCTAAGTGTGTATCATTGTTTGGCGCGGTGGTGATCGACGATCGTGAACACGGTGATCATGAACTGTGGTTCGTGAACGCCCAACCTCACCTAAAAAAATTCATGCACTTTATGCTCAAAACAAGTTTATTTTCTTGGTAGCGGTCATAACCTTTGTCTTGCCAAACATACAATATATGATAATGACGTTTTTGACCCAACTCACCATAGCAAGTAAGCCGCGCCAAACAAAGCCTAAATCATCCCTCATTTTATCATTTTCATTCTCTCTAAGGGTTAGAAGGAAGAGGAGAAATGCATGGCTTGAGGAGGAAGAATCCTCAAATGGTGGAGAACCAGAGTTTCGATCGGGATCTAATTCTAACAACACATAGAGGCTCTCTCCTCGTCCGTGCTCAAACAACTTGGTTGAAGATTCCATGGTCAAAATAAGATCGAAAAAGTAACGGTCCTTCTCCTCTCGGTCATTAGGAATACGTTTGTGTTTTTATGATTTGTAACTCTAATATATTGTGTAACAACTTATAGACCCTCTAATTAGAAGAGGCTATGGTTATTATAGTTTGATAGAACCACCAGAAAATGGGATTGCGACCCCGACATAATTGCATTAGAAATCTAAGGTTCAATTCTAGATTAGGCATGGTGTGTGAAACATAATCATGCCCATAGACATGATTCGATGATGGATCTTGTGATGTTTGTTTCTGGAGATTTCTACGTAGTTGCGAATGCACCATAGTGCTATTATAATGCTCATATTTCATGGTGAGAATTTCATGTCGAGAATAGGGCGTGGAGAGAATGTTAATCTCAATGCGACGATGGTAAATGAGAGCCCAATATGATGATGTGTAATATGGCCCGTTCGTTTGGAAGAGATTGGTTTTAATGAATTGACTTTCATTCAAATATCAATATATATTTGTAGTAATTAACATTTGGTTTAAATCCAATTTTGTTGTTCGGACGCATGATGATACTCCATCACAGGAATTAACATTAGTTACTTTTGTTTGATCGTATGGAAGACATTGTTTTTCATTAATTGAAAGAAGAGGAAAAAAATTTCACCCGGGCAGGCGTTGTTCATTCGATCACACGTTTTTCGACCGCGAGCGAATTTTTAGCCTGAGCACGCATTTTTCGGCCTGAACGCGAATTTTTCACCTAGGGGTCAATTTTTCCCCCGAGCGCGCATTTTTCGAGGGATCGTGCGTTTTTCGGAAGCTAGCGAACTTTTAGCATGGGCACGCGTCTTCGGCCCGAACGCGAATTTTTCGCCCATGGGGCGCATTATTCGCCCTGTCGTAAGTTTTTCGCCAAGGGCATGTTTTTCGGCCTAGACGCGAATTTTTCGCCTGAGCACACGTTTTACGCCCCGGGGTGTTTTCGCGAATTTTTCGCCCGAACGCACGTTTTTCCCGACGCGTGTTTTTCGACACAAGCGGTTTTTTTCGCCCCGAGAGGTGTTATTTGTCTCGGGAGCAAATTTTTTTTCCGGGTTTGCGCTTTTCGCTCGAGTGCGCGTTTTTCGCGTGGTAGCTCTTTTTTGTCCCAGACGCGAATTTTCGTCAGGGCGCGAATTTTACGCCCAAACACTCATTTTCGTCCGTGCAAGTATTTTTCTCTATGGGTGCGCTTTTTTCCATGATGAGCGTTTTTCTATCAGGCACGCGTTTTTCGGCTCAAACGCGCGTTTTTTCCCTGGACGCGCATTTTTCTCCCGGGCACAAATGTTTCAGCCCAAACAATATTTTTTCGCTCGGAGACGCATTTTTTGCTTCCGGGACAAAAAACCCGTTGTCAGGCTAAAAAAACCGCTACTGGGCGAAAAACACACACCCGGGCATAAAAATCGCGCCCAAGCGAAAACTCACATCCGGACTGAAAAATCCGCTTTTAGGCAAAAAATATACGTGCGAGCGAAAAACACGCGTTTAGGATGAAAAATGCGCACCTGAGCGAAAAACGCGCTTCAGGGCAAAAAATTCGCATTCAGGCAAAAAAAACGTGTTCGTGCTGAAAAACGCACTTCTAGACCGAAAAACACACGTCCGCCCAAAAAATGAGCACTTTGCCGAAAAACACCTACCCCGGTGAAAAATTTCTGTCTGAGATGAAACACGCTTTCGGGCAAAAAACGTGCATCTGGTCGAAAATCGCGCTTCTACAAAAAAATGCGCGCACTAGCCAAAAAAATGCATGCATTGGCAAAAAATGCGCGCTCGGGCATAAAATTCGTGTTCGGGATGAAAAATGACATCCCGAGCGAAAACGCGCGTTCGGGCCTAAAAATAGGTGTCCGGTCGAAAATTTCGCGACCTGGCTGAAAAGTGAGCGTCGGGGCGAAAAATGCACGCCTTGGCTGAAAAACACACCCTCGGGCGAAAAATGCATGTCTAGGCGAAAAAAGCGAGCTCAGGTCAAAAACGTGCTCACGTGATATAACTCGCCGGGACGAAAAAGAACACTCGCGCGAAAATGCCCGCCTGCGCGAAAATGCCCCCGAACTTGAAATCACTCAATTGTGGGGGGAAATCCACCGGCATTGGTAAGAATTGACGATTTGTTTTTTTAGTTTAAAGCAAAAGTCATAGGTTTTTACTTCAAAGCCAATATCCACGTAGAATTAGTCGTGTCGAACGTGAGAATTAAATTTCTAATCCCCAATGTTAATTCCAGAAAATTAATTCTGTTCAAACGAACGGACCCTAAATGAAATTAGGTATTTTTTGTGATTGAATTAAAGGAGTAGGTATAAGGCCAATGGAATGGGTATAACTTTCCACTATATTCGAAGATTGGTTAGGAGTTGGCAGAAGGGCTCATAGATTGGGTATAACTGGCCACTCTGCTAGTTGATTTATTGAGAGTTGGTAGAAGGGCCCGAGGAAGGGTATAACTGGTCACTCCGCTGATTATGGTGCTGGTAAGACTGATCGATAAATGTGTATAACCGGCTACACCCAATTGTTAGAGTTTTTGCAGAAGGGCCCTTGATATGGGTATAATCGGCTAGACTCTAACTTGCGAAATTGAAACACCCTTAGAGTATTATGTGATGTGATGATATACTAGATTCATACACGATTGATTTGAAGTGGAGGCTAACCATAGGGATGGCCCGGCTTGTATGCAGGTTGCATAGTAGGCACAATTTATATGCTCGACAAGTAGAGAACGTGATTGATGATTGTGACACTTACTTTATGTGTTATATGAATTGCTTATGATGCTTTATATGTTATGCGAAGTGCTGAGTTGTAGGGTGATATAGTTCTCGAGGTTCGCTAGGATGGTCGAGAGGGGTGAGATTATTACACCATTGTTGTTCAGTTTGTAGTTGGCACACTTTTCGATTACCTGATATTTGGTTGCAGGGCGTAACCGGCAAAGTGGAACGTAAAGGATTAATGAAAAAGAATGACATATAAAGTGTTTTATATTTTGTTTCAAGCACTTCTTTTAGTGTATTTCTGACCTATTTGCCGAGGTGAAATGATATTGATGTATTTTGGATGATCTAATGTAATGGTCATAAGACCTTATTTTTTGACTCTTAATAAATATGGACAATCTCTTATAATGTTAGTATACTTCCATTGTTGTATTACTCGGAGATGTTGATTAGTAAGAAGAGTGTGTTATATTAGCATCTCTTAATATCTTGCTTGTGAATGTTGTATGTTATTGGGCCAAATCAGACCTTTATTATATGACAATTGCAGATGACGTGTTACAATTTGGTATCAGAGCAAGATTGAGGTTCCAAGTTGAGGTTTATGGGTTTTAGATCGTTAGGAAGAGTGTCATATATCACTTTTTGTTGAAAAAGTGGGTGTTCCTTTGCTTGATGATTATTTGGTGATAGTAATCTAATGTCATAGTTTTTTATACGTTAGGTTATTGGCGACGAGGTGGGGACATCACAAGCTCAAGAGGATCACACGGATAGCAGTAATGCTACTCCAGGCCTAATGAACATGAATGTGTCTCGGGTGAATTTTTGTAGAAGAATGATAGCTATGGCGGTGGTGATGTCTCAGGAAACGAGACTTGTGGCAGTTGTGTAACAACCCACCTACAATAATTGTATATTATGGGTCTGAATGGGCCTCACACAATACAACCATCACAACCTAAATATTATAAAAAGGTGTAAAAGAACTACTCCAATATAATCTCGTCACAAAGTCCTGAAAAGCATAGTGGAAAACTATAACAACTAAAGAGTGTCCATAACTATAAAACTATCAACGTCCATGGATTTATGGTCTTACGTCACAAGTCCAAAGAAATACAGAATTGCAACAACCTCGGCACACATGACGTAATAATCATCAAAAGTGAAAGTGCAAAATTAAATACTTGAATACTTCTCTAGAGGGGGGGGGGGGGGGGGGGGGGGGGGGGGGGGGAGGGTAGAGAAGATGACCACTTATGTAGTATTTTGAAACTTTTTTCAATATGTCCCCTGTGTATGTGTACTGTGAGGTAAGATTTAGATAAGAAGATAACTAGAGGATGTAAGAAAATAAGAGAGAATAAACATCCACATGATAAGATGATTTTATAGAGGTTCCCCAATAAAATGAGTACGTTCTCTCTTCCATAATATGTGGGCTTCCACTGTCTCTCAACCGAGAGGATGAGCATTTTACTTCTAGATGATCCAACCCAATATGATCTTTTCCGCTACAGATCCAAGAACCCAGTTAAACCTTTTCCATTGGAGGTCCACAAACCCAAGCAACTCTTTTGAAGGGAGAGTCTGATAACCCTTTATAGAGAGATTATTTGAAATGTGAATGCTTAGCTCAAGCGAGAGTTATCTCTAGAGAAGAGACTAGTTGAATCTCAGGAGTAGGAGATTCAATTTATAAAAGTGGTTTGAGGTGGAAGATAGGCTCTGTGAGCTTTTCTTTTTCTCGGCTATGCGAGTTCTTTCTTGAGCTCGGCAAGGCTTTGCTTAGTTCGTTATCTACTTGTCGGGAAAGCAAGGGAATCCACTAAAATGAAGAAAGCTTTTATATCTCTATCACTTTCCTTTTTTGTACAAATTCTAATAAGACAGGCGCGGCGTGGGCGGCAAAAAGGGCTAGTGTCTTCCATTTTTGGAGAGCAACAACTATATTTTTGCTTGACATATTTTTGTAAGTTCGGTCAATGAGCGCCGATCTGGTAGGTCAATGATCATTGAGGGAGACTCTTCGTGGGAGCGGTAGGCGGTCAACAAACTTTGATCGGCCTTTGAATTGATCTAGGGTCACAGATCGATGATCATTGAGCGATGTTTGAGGTCACTGGTCAATGATTGATGATCATTGAACTACTTTCTTCAGATATTTAGGGGTTGAGAGTGACAGTCGCCGATCAATGGTCGGCGATCGACAATCGCTAATCATTGAGCTTTCTTCTTCAGACTGAGATTTGTGAGTGTCCTGGTCGCCGAACAACGGTCAATGGTTAACGATCACTGATCATTGAGATATCCTTGAAATCAAAGATTGTTGAGCGATTCGATCACCGGTCAATGATTGCTGGTCAAAGATCATAGACAGAAGATCTTTCTTTGAGAAGTCCTTTCTTTAGCTTGGTCTACTTCAAGGATTTCTTTAGCTAGTGTTTGCATAAGTCCTCTCCTAACATCTTGAAGAGCACTATGACATTAACACCTAGTTTTCTAACACATTTATTTATACGCTTTCTTATCTTTATTTCATTAAATCTACTAAGATTTTTTTCCAATAATCTCCTCCTATTTAATGATAAATAATGACTACTAAAAAGAGTTTACATAAAGAGAAAATTACAAGCATCCAGATTATAATTACACAAAGAAAAAGAAGAAGCAGAAAAAAATGAAATATAACAAAGAATTAATTCATGCAAAAGCTTGACATGCAATTTTATTAGACCATTCAGCATGGATACTTATTATAGATTGTTATTTTCTTTTTAATGACTGATTTCTTAATATTGAGATATTGTTAGGAAAATCCACGTTGATTTAATGAAATAGAGATAAGTAAGCTAAGTGCTAAAGTTATAGAGATCCTTAATATGTTAGGTGAGGACTTAAGATATGTCATCAGTTTACAATTTTTTTTGAAGATAACCAAATCTTAGAAGTATATCTTGTTGGATCTTGTGGCGCGCTTAGAGGGGGGGGGGGGGGTGAATAAGGGCAACTTAAACCTTTGATAATTTTTATAAAAAATGAAACAATATATGAATATAGAGACAAATAATTGAATTTAAAAACAATATTTTATTTCATCAAAGATAATGAGTAGAAATGATTCCAATAAAGCTTGGAATCAAAGGCTTACAATTAATAAAATCTCTAGTCTATTTTCACCGGTCCTTATCCTAAGGACCGGTTGGCTATAGCCTATATCTCCCAGATATAGACACTAGCTTCCCCCTAAATCAAATCTTGATCTAGACGCAGCACACACGGTGGCGATTTTCTCCCAAGCCACACAAGGACTTGACACCGCACACAAGACGATGATTTACCCTAGACCACACAAGGATCTAACACCACACACGAGGTGATGATTTCCCCTAAGCCTCACACGGACTTAGACACCGCACACACGGCGATGATTTTCCCAAACCAATTACAATTTTTGAAATGGAAAAATGTAAATGCAATATATGAAACTAAAACTCACTCAAGAAGAGCTCTGAAGATGGTGGTCGACTAATGGGAAGATCTTCAATCTCGAAAGTACGGTCGAATCTCCTTTGCTCTTGAAAATGTACTGGACCAAGGAAGTTCATCTGGAATCTGCTCTGGGAATCAAGGCTCTTTCAACATCATCAAATCTCTGAAATTCATTTCCTTTTATAGAACTTTTCACAACTGCCAGCTATCGCGCGGCGATATCGATATCGCCCCGCGATATCGCTGAAACGTGGCTAGACAACGTGGGCTGTCGCGCGGAACGTGGCTGATCGTGTGCTGTCGCACGGCGATAGCGATATCGCCCCGCGATAGCGCTGTAACGTGGCTTCAAACGCGGCAACGTGTGGAACATGGCTGACGTCAGCAGCAACCGTTGACGCTATCGCCTGGCGATAGAGGTAACGCCAGCGATACTGCGATTTTCGTTTTCTTCATTGATCTGCTCAGCCAATCCTTAGTACATAAAATATCTGTTATCCCTGCACACAAAAAAACACATACCAAGATCAAATACATCTGGGATTTGTTATTCTCAAACCAAGAGGCGCGGAACGCATGCTCCAACAATCTCTCCCTTTTGATAATAACAAATCCACTAAGAAAGAAATCATGTCAGATCAGTAGAATGTGCGACAACATAGATGAGCATTATGTATCAAAGTGCGAAGAGATATTTAATGAACTCTAAACTCCCCCAATATATAAGCTCCCCCTATATAAAAGTTGTCCTTCCTCAATAAATGATTACTCCCCCTAAATGTTCTTAATCAATTGATTACTTGATTCGTGATTTCTTACTTAATGCTCCCCCTTTTGATATTAGCAAAAGAAGGTGGGGGTATGGAAGGTAAAATAGATTAGGAGTTGAGCAGCAAATGCAGAAGCGTAAAGAAATGAGAGAGGTATAAATTAGTAAAAGAATTTTGAAAACAAGAGGAGTAGAATATCAACAATGATAAACATGGAATAGGATTACAATGAAATTTTGGAATATAATCATGTAAAAAGTTGTAACATGTGGAAAAAGATAATGTATGAGTATGATTTAAACATTGAAAATAGTCAAGCTAAGATATCTAAAGCAATAATATAGATGAAAGAGAAGAGTTAAACTATTCCCGGTCCAATTCTTATGAGAAGAAATTTTATAAAAGATAATGATGTGTATATGTGAAGAGCGATAAAGGGAACATATTCCTTAAGAAATACTTTTACATGAAGGTTTGTAAAATATAATACAAGAAACATTCATACCTAAAAGATCTTCATAAATGATTTTATGTCACAATGATTAAGAAATGGCCAAGATTGTTTGCACAAGACACTTTACAATTTTTGTCAAGGTGCTCAACCTCACAATGCTCATTAAGACTTATCAGGAGGGTGAGTAGAGCTTGATGGAGTAACCTAGTCATGTTTATTTGACTTTGCAACTTTTATTCATCATCATTTTTTTTAAATTATGACTTAGGACTCCGAATTCACTTAGATTGCAAACATGAGAATAACACAAATTTTTTTATAAAATGGCCAATAATTGGGAAAATCATTTGTGAATAAAACATAAATGAAAGAAAATTTAGCTATGCATTTCAAGCTTGAAAAAAAAAGTTAATAAACCAATATCATGTAAAAAGAAACTTAAGTAAATGTCAATTATCAACTTGTGTAAGTGTTAGTACATTATCAAATATAAAATATTACTCATACTTAGAGGCATGCAGAACAATTTTACTCAATTTCTAGTCATCAAAAATATAAGTAGATATATTAAGCAAGAGAAATTAAGAACAATGTTCAAAGGACTCATAAATGAAGAATCACATGTACTAGCTATGGTACCATGATAACTATCCAAAATGACTACTGTAATACTAGAAACATGTTTGTAAAAAGACAGCTCAGAAGTTGATTGGAAAAATAAAGGAAATTAGATATCGCCAGGCGACAGTGATAACGCGCGGCGATAGTGATTTTTTATATAAAAAGTGAAAAATCGGAAAGGCATGTCCAATATTCTCATTTGACCGACCCTAGACTGCTGGACTTCGTCTTCCTTCTCCGAAAACCTTAAAAAAACTCCAAAAGGTATGCCTTAGATCTCTTTCAAATTTGTATTGTTCATCAAAAATAATAATAGATCTAGAATCTTGATGATGAAAGAAGATAGATCCATGGAAAAAAAATTTATTTTGATCATACATTTTAGATCTTAAATATTTTGAAGTAAAAAGGCATTTTTATGAAAAATAATCACTAATGTTGATTTTTTGTTGTAGATCTACAATGTTTGTGCAATTTTAGTGACTATAATCAAAATCTAAGGCTAGATCTATAAATTTCTTTCAACATCAACTGTTAATTTTAGTAAAAATAACAATGTGTATGTTTTTGTAAAAATAATTGTTATGTAATTTTGAGAACGTGTTTTTTTGTTTTTGTTTTTTTGTTAATTTGAGACCACAGAATCTAAGAAATTTAATCGAAAAGTAGCAAGAAGAATTGATTTGGATATATCGCCCGGCGACAGTACTGTCGCCGGCGGTAGTGAACAATACCGAAATTTTTAATTTTAGATTTCTGAAAATTTTTCTTATTTCATAATAGGAAATGGCATCATCATCTCGTGCCAGGAAATCTACCAGCAACAACCCTCACTCCTCGTTCCAATCATATTCTGGTATTGAGAACGCATCAATCGGTGTTCCAAAATGTTTGGATGGATCTGTGCCAACACATATATATGAGTGTTTGGTTGAGTTAGATATAATGTCCCTCATTATACCGGATATGTTCTCCTCGTGGTTTGTTAGAGAATTTTATAATAACTTAGAAGACCCGAAAAATACGGGTCGAATGGAGGCATAAAGTCTAAAATTCAAGGAGGGGAAATAGAGATCACCCATGAAGATCTCAGAAATGAATATGGTCTTGCAACTTGTGAAGACAATAGGATTGATATCGTGGAAAATTTCCGAAAGGATCGGGATTGGACATGTTTGAATCAAAGGCTTCATGGGAAGGATAATAGTGGTTTGATTCAAGATATCACATCACTTAGTTGCGATGCTTTTATCGTGCAAGAGATATTAAGGAATACGGTTATGTTAAAGACCGGAGATACAAGGAAGATCATGGCTCAATTGAGCTTGGTGACTTACTATATATTGGAGAAAGTGAAGTTCGATGTGGCTGACTTTGTCTTATCCCTTATACGATATACGTATAAGCTGAAGCATCCTCTTAGGAGGAAATTGAATACACTTCCATTAGGAAGTGTTATTCAAAGGCTCATATATAATAAATATCGATGGATAGACCAAGAAATCTTCATCGACGATTGTATCCCGGCTATACATTCCGTAGAACCAGCTAGAGTTCCTTCTCCTAGAGCAGCATCTTCTTCAAGACAACCACTCCGAAGAGGAGGGTCTTTACGTGAAAGAATAGAAGATCTAAGTGATTCGGTTGAGGAGACTAAAGAAGAACAAAAGCGAAGTAATTCGGGTATCAGAAAATTTATGAAGTTTCTAGTCAAGGGGCTGAAGCTAAAACCAACGCCGGAAGAAGAGAGAGAATGGGATCCTCCACGTCATTCAATAAGGCGAACCCGAAGAGCTAGAGAACCTACACCGATCTCTAGTGATGATATTGCTGCTTCTGAAGAGAATCTGGATGAATGATAGATTTAGTGATGTGGATGTAATAATATTCATGCTTTGAAAAAGTATGAGCTATCGCCCGGCGAAATCACCGTCGCCCAGCGATAGTGAAAACTCTATCTTTGATCTGTTTTTCTGTTCTGGTTTTATCATATGCATTTTAAGAGAATTTTTATGACAATTTGACTTTGTTCTGTGATAGTTTGTTTAATTACATATTATAAGAGTAAATAATTTAATAATTTTTAATAATTTTTGATAACACATAAGAATTAAATACATGTAATTTCCAGAAATAAAAAATCTTAAGATTTATATTTCTAAGATTTCAAGTTCTAATCTTAACATAGAAAAGCGTGAATCATTAAGTGGTTTGGTAAAAATATCGGCTAATTGTGAATCCGTTCCTATGAAGTTGATTTTTACATTACCCTTCTTAATATGATCCCGTATAAAATGATGTCGGACATCTATATGCTTAGATCTAGAGTGTAATACGAGATTATTAGTTAAGTCTATAACACTTTTATTATCACACTTTAATTCTACATTACTTTGTTGCATGCCAAAGTCTTCTAATGTTTGTGACATCTAAAGAGCTTGGGCACAACAACTACCTAGTGCAATATATTCGGCCTCGGTAGTAGAGAGGGCAACAAAATTCTGTTTTCTACTCGACCAAGAAATAAGTGAAGGGCCGATAAAATGACAAGTGCCACTAGTGTTTTTCCTATCTAAAGAACATCCCGCATAATCTGAATCCGAAAAACCATGTAGAATAAAGGAATCATTATGAGGATACCATAATCCTAATTTAGATGTTCCTATAAGATATCTAAAGATGCGTTTCACCGCTTTTAAATGTGACTCTTTAGGATTAGCCTGAAATCTAGCACATAAACAAACGGCAAACATAATGTCTGTTGAATTTGTTGAAGTGGAAGTTTGGAGGATTTTGGACCTGGGCGGTCTGGGAGGAGGTCGGGCGGTCTGGCGAGTTCGCACGACTTGGCGGTCTGCATCTGCGGTCTGGCTGATCTTAGCCTAGCCGCGGTCTCCCGGGTTGACCGCTGGTCTTGTCCAAAGTCTGCTGTAGGTGGAGCCGCGCGGTCTGTGCGTGACCGCGTGGCATGCTGTCCTCTTCAAGGCTGTGGCGGTCTGGTGTGACCGCACAGTTTGATCCAGGTTCTCTCCGGAATGCGGTCTGGTAGCTGACCGGGCTTTCTGGGGGTATTCGCGGACTGTCTTAGTCGCGCGGTCTCAGTTCGCGGTCTTAGGAGGAGACTGGTATGCGAGCTGGTTGCTGTTCGCGGTCTCAGGAGGAGATCGGCATGCAGACTGGAGTTCGCGATCTGATGGCGAACTGACTGTGTTCGCGGTCTCGTGCGAACACAGGTGGTGAATAGCTTCGGGCGGTCTGGCGATCTTCTTTGAAGTCGCGATCTGCTGTGAGAGTGGCGGTCTCTCATGGTCGATGTTGAAGCTGGCGAGTTCACCAAAATGAAGCAGGAGTACTGTTGCTGATCGCGCAGGTTGACCGGTCTGGTCGTGCGGTCTTGGGGGGTGGTGATCCTATCTCATAGGGTGGTGACTGGATCAGGTCTCACGCCTATAAATAGGAGGCCACTGTAGCAGCAATAAGACACACCAAGTGTAAGCTGAGTTCGCTCTTGTTCTTGCGGTCTGTTTATTTCTGACCGGGCGGTCTCTGATTGAACTCTTCTTGTGCAGCTTCTGCGGATAGTGTGGGTAGCAGCGATCACCTCTTCCTCTGAAAGTGTTCGGGCGGTCTGCGGCTTGGAGTTGTGGTGCTGGAGTTCGGGAGAATCAGGAGGTCAGAAGAAGGGAGCGGTCTGTGCAGCGGTCTGGTGGTGTTCTGTGGTCGGCAGAGAGTTGCGGTCTAGCAACTATCAGAGATCGCAGGGGAGGTCGCGCGGGTTGGGCGGTCTCCAGTTATCAATTTTTTCTGTACTTCTCTTTGGAGTTTTGTGCTGACGAAATCATGTCTCATCAAGCATGTCTTGCCCTGTAATTGAAGTTTGCTATCAATAAAGATCGTTTGTTTGCCTAAGATTGTTTCTGGTTGCTTTGGCTTGTATCTCTAGTTGTTATTGCTGCTTGCTCTCACAAGGTCCGAGAAATTTTCACATGGTATCAGAGGGAGGTTGGAGTGGATAGAGAAGCGAATAACTTAGAGTAGCCATCGCCTTTGTGAAGAAGGAACCAGAGGAAAAACAATGGAAGGTGGTTTTGCAAGAGGTATTGGGATTGAGATGCTTACATCGACTAACTTTAAGAAGTGGAAGTCGTGTATGCAGAGCTATCTTCTAGGGGAGGACCTCTGGGAGGTTGTTGGAGGAGATGCGACTGAAGAGGTGAAGGCAACAGAAGCGGGTGATAATGGTCCGGCCGTGAGGGCATGGAGAAAGACCAATGCTATGGCCGAGTTCACTTTGAAGCGTGTCATTTCACCTGATCTATTTGATCACATCTTAGGGTGTGGATCAGCTACCGAGATCTAGAAAGCCCTGGATGGGTTGTTTAACAAGAAGAATGTAGCTAGGCTACAGTTCTTAGAGAATGAGCTGGCAAGGTCGGCTCAGGGTGATCTTTCTATCTCAAATTTCTTTCTGAAGATGAAGAACCTCTGTGCTGAGATATCAGCACTGGATCCTGATGAGCCAATTTCTGAGGCGAAGCTGAAGAGGCACATCATCCGCGTCCTGCGGAAGGAATATGTGGCCTTTGTGACGTCGGTGCAGGGTTGGGCTAATCAACCGTCTTTGATAAAGCTGGAGAATCTGCTAGCGTCGCAGGAAAGTCTGGCAAGGCAGATGGCAGGGGTGTCCGTGTCTGGGGGAGATGGCGAGGTTCTCTTCTCAGGAAAGAAGAAGAAGTGGGATAAGAAGAAGAAGACCGCTGGAGGCTATGGGCCTTCAACTTCTGGACAGCAGGAGAGGGGCTATCCTCCTAAGGCTGAGGAGAAGAAGAAGAAGGAAGGTCTCAAATGCTACAAATGCGGGAAGGTTGGGCACTTCAAGAAGGACTGCAGGCTGAATACTCAGCCAGGGCATGCTGCTGAGAAGGAGGAAGCACCGGCCAGTCATATTGATGGAGGATGGGGAGGAGCCTTCTCGGCTTCTATTGGAGTCTCGGTTCCTATCAACTATCAGGAGGACTAGATCGTGGACTCGGGGTGTGGTCATCACCTCACCGGGGATGGATCGAAGCTTTCTTCAGCGGAGCCCTACACAGGTAACAATGTTATTATTACTGCAGATAATACTGTGCATGCAGTCGAGAAGGTCGGGGTTGTTTCCTTGGGCAGTGATAGAGGGCCATTAACCTTGAAGAGTGTCTATCATGTGCCCGGTATAAGGAAAAACCTCTTCTCCGTGACCAACGCTGTTGACGCTGGGTATCACGTTCTGTTCGGCCCAACAGAAGTGAAATTTCTACGTAATGTAGAGGCCGTGAAGGCCGAGGTCGTCCATGTCGGGAGGAGAGCAAAAGACTTGTTCGTTCTATCGACAAGTTCTTATGTCGACAAGATGAAGAAGAATGATGGTGTCGTGATATGGCATGAGAGGTTGGGGCACGTAGGGATGGATAAGCTGAAAGCTATGGCGGTGAGAGGTCTGGTTAAGGGCCTGCCAAATCTATCTTCCTACGGTGAAGGTCATGTTTGCGAGGGATGTCAGTTCGGCAAGTCTCATCGACTGCCGTTTGATAAGTCGCAGACGAGGAGTAGTGTGCCGTTGGAGTGCATCCACGGTGACTTGATGGGACCAACTGCTACCCCAAGCCTCGGAGGCAGCAGATATATGCTGGTGTTGATCGATGATTACACCAGATATGTCTGGGTTTATTTTCTGAAGGAGAAGGCGGAGGCGTTTGCCAAGTTTGTGGAGTTCAAGGAGCTCGTGGAGGGTCGGCTGAATCTGCGGATCAAGAAGCTGAGGACGGACAACGGAGGGGAGTTCACCTCTGCTGAGTTCTCCAGTTTTTGCAGGAAGGCAGGCATCCGGAGGGAGCTCACTTGTGCTCATACTCCACAACAGAACGGAGTTGCAGAGCGGAAGATCCGTCATCTGACGGAGACCTGCAAGTGTTGGCTGCATGCCAAGAGCATCCCAAAGTCCTTCTGGGCGGAGGGAATGTCTTGTGCTGCCTACGTCATCAACCGGATGCCTTTGAGTCCCATCAATATGTTGACTCCTCATGAGATGATGTTCAAAGAGAAGCCAAGCGTGGCTCACCTTCGGGTATTTGGTTCCACCTGCTACGTGCATGTTCCAGATGCTCTTCGGACGAAGCTAGATGCGAAAGCAAGGAAGCTAGTCTTCGTGGGATACGATGAGAGGAAGAAAGGCTGGAAGTGCATGGACCCGGAGACGCGGAGATTTGTTGTTTCTCGCGACGTCGTGTTCGATGAGGTGACATCTTACAAGGGGTCTTCTGATGTGGAGCTACCAGAGAGCAGGGTGGAGGTGCCAGAGAAAGCTGTGGAGAATCTTCAGGTGGAGCTACCTGTGTCACCAGGTGGTCCATCTCCTTCTAGTTCCGAGACGGGGGCTTCTTGTTCAGGGAGCAGGGGGAGCGATGCTCCTAGCACGTCTGGAAGAGGAGCTAGGGAAGAAGCAGCTGGAGATAATGCGGTTTAGGGGAAGGAGCTGAGGAGGTCGAAGCGAGCAATCGTTGCCCCTGATCGCTATATAGGAGGAAACGCAGTGAGCTTTGTCTCATGTTTCTTCGCTGGTCCCTTGGATGAGAGGGAGCCGTCGAGCTTTGAGAAGGCCCAAGGCGTGAAGGAGTGTGATGTTGCAATGCAAGAAGAGATGGCAGCTCTTGAGAAGAATGAGACCTGGTCTCTTGTGCCCAAGCCCAAGGGCACTACTCCTGTAACATGCAAATGGGTCTACAAATTGAAGAAGAAAGCTGACGGCAGTATCGAGCGGTACAAGGCTCGTCTTGTGGCTCGGGGGTTCTCGCAGCAATACGGTGAAGACTACGAAGAGACTTTTAGTCCGGTGGCAAAAATGACTTCAGTTCGGTTCATCATTGCCTTGGCGGCGTTCAGTGGATGGGAGATTTGGCAGCTCGACGTCAAGGACGTCTTCTTGTACGACGAGATTAACAAGGACATCTTCATGGTCCAGCCACCAGGCTTTGTGTCTGAAGATTTTCCGGAGCATGTCTGCAAGCTGAAGAAGGCCCTGTATGGGTTGAAGCAAGCGCCGAGGGCGTGGTACGGGAAGATCGCAGAATATCTCCTATTCTGTGGGTTTTGTGCTTCAGACTCAGACTCAAGCTTGTTCATCAAGAAGAGCGGGGAGCTTCAAGTCATCGTGCTGCTATACGTCGACGACATGATCGTGACGGGGAACTCGAAGGAGGAAGTAGCTCAGCTACGGGCCGAGCTAGCTATCAGGTTCGAGATGAAGGACTTAGGTGAGCTTCACCATTTCCTTGGACTCGAGGTGCAGAGGAAGGAAAGTGGAGTGCTGGTGTCCCAGGCTGGATATGCGGAGCGGATCGTGGAGCGATTCGCCATGAAGGAAGGGAAGCGCACTTCCACACCTCTGGAGAAGGCTATGAAGCTTCGGAAAGATGAGGGGAGGATTATGCAAGATCCGTTGGTGTTCCGAGCTCTGGTTGGGAGCTTGATCTATCTGACGATCACAAGGCCGGATATTGCATATGCAGTTGGCAAAGTGAGTCGATTTATGGCGGAGCCACGGGTACCTCATCTGCTAGTGGCCAAGAACATTCTGAAGTATGTGAAGGCGACCTCGGATATGGGTCTCCTATATAGGAGGGATGCGGGCTTCGAGGTGCATGCATACATGGATGCTGACTACGGGGGAGATTCGGATGATCGAAAGTCGACATCTGGATTCGTCTTCATGGCGGGCCCTACGGCTATATCATGGTGCAGCAAGAAGCAGGATTCCGTATCGGTCTCTACCACGTAAGCGGAATACAAGGCTTCGGCCTTGGCAGCTCAGGAAGCCATCTGGCTTAGGAGGTTGGTAGGAGACGTCCACAAGGAGGTTCGGGAGCCGACTCTGCTACGCGGTGACAACGAGAGTGCTCTCAAACTGGTAACCAATCCAGTTTGTCACGCGAGGACCAAGCATATCGAGATCGAGCATCACTTCATACGGGAGAAGGTGCTGGAGGGGTCTCTTTCGGTCGAGCATGTGCGGAGTGCGGACAATGTCGCAGACATCTTCACAAAGGCGCTGGCAAAAGGGTCGTTCACACGGCTAAGGAGCTTACTGGGACTGGTTTCAACTTCCCACTTCAAGGGGGAGTGTTGAATTTGTTGAAGTGGAAGTTTGGAGGATTTTGGACCTGGGCGGTCTGGGAGGAGGTCGGGCGGTCTGGCGAGTTCGCGCGACTTGGCGGTCTGCATCTGCGGTCTGGCTGATCTTAGCCTAGCTGCGGTCTCCCGGGTTGACCGTTGGTCTTGTCCAAAGTCTGCTGTAGGTGGAGCCGCGCGGTCTGTGCGTGACCGCGTGGCGTGCTGTCCTCTTCAAGGCTGTGGCGGTCTGGTGTGACCGCACAGTTTGATCCAGGTTCTCTCTGGAATGCGGTCTGGTAGATGACCGGGCTTTCTGGGGGTATTCGCGGACTGTCTTAGTCGCGCGGTCTCAGTTCGCGGTCTCAGGAGGAGACTGGTATGCGAGCTGGTTGCTGTTCGCGGTCTCAGGAGGAGATCGGCATGCAGACAGGAGTTCGCGATCTGATGGCGAACTGACTGTGTTCGCGGTCTCGTGCGAACACAGGTGGTGAATAGCTTCGGGCGGTCTGGCGATCTTCTTTGAAGTCGCGATCTGCTGTGAGAGTAGCGGTCTCTCATGGTCGATGTTGAAGCTGGCGAGTTCACCAAAATGAAGCAGGAGTATTGTTGCTGATCGCGCGGGTTGACCGGTCTGGTCGTGCGGTTTGGGGGGGTGGTGATCCTATCTCATAGGGTGGTGACTGGATCAGGTCTCACGCCTATAAATAGGAGGCCACTGTAGCAGCAATAAGACACACCAAGTGTAAGTTGAGTTCGCTCTTGTTCTTGCGGTCTGTTTATTTCTGACCGGGCGGTCTCTGATTGAACTCTTCTTGTGCAGCTTCTGCGGATAGTGTGGGCAGCAGCGATCACCTCTTCCTCTGAAAGTGTTCGGGCGGTCTGCGGCTTGGAGTTGTGGTGCTGGAGTTCGGGAGAATCAGGAGGTCGGAAGAAGGGAGCGGTCTGTGCAGCGGTCTGGTGGTGTTCTGTGGTCAGCAGAGAGTTGCGGTCTAGCAACTATCAGAGATCGCAGGGGAGGTCGCGCGGGTTGGGCGGTCTCCAGTTATCAGTTTTTTCTGTACTTCTCTTTGGAGTTTTGTGCTGACGAAATCATGTCTCATCAAGCATGTCTTGCCCTGTAATTGAAGTTTGCTATCAATAAAGATCGTTTGTTTGCCTAAGATTGTTTCTGGTTGCTTTGGCTTGTATCTCTAGTTGTTATTGCTGCTTGCTCTCACAAGGTCCGAGAAATTTTCACAATGTCAGGTCTAGATGCGGTTAAATATAATAAAGATCTTATCATACTCCTATAAAGGGTTTGGTCAATTGAAACTCCACTTTCATCTTTTCCTAATTTTAGTGAAGCACTCATAGGAGTGTTTGCATGTTTAAGATTTTCAAATCCAAATCTTTTTAACATATCATGAATATATTTGGATTGACATATAAAAATACCATCATGTTTTTGTGTAATTTGAAAACCTAGAAAATATGAAAGTTCTCCTACCATGCTCATTTCAAATTCATTTTTCATAATTTGAACTACTTCATTACACAACTCTTCATTAGTGGCCCCAAAAATAATATCATCAACATAAATTTGCAAAATAACTAAATCATGATCAAATTGCTTAATGAAGAGTGTAGAATCGGCACTTCCCATTTTATAATCGTGCTTTAACAAATACTGAGTTAATCGATCATACCAAGCACGAGGCGCTTGTTTTAATCCATAAAGTGCTTTATCTAGTTTATAAATATAATTTGGATATTTCTCATTTATAAAGCCAAGGGGTTGTTCTACATAAACCTCTTCTTTTATATACCCGTTTAAAAATGCGGTTTTGACATCCATTTGATATAATTTAAATCTTTTAAAACAAGCAAATACAAGAAATATCCTAACCGCTTCTAATCTTGCTACGGGTGCAAAAGTTTTATCAAAATCTACCCTTCAATTTGTGCATAACCTTTTGCAACTAATCTGGCTTTATTTCTAACAATTCTAGATTCATTATCCAATTTATTTTTAAAAATCCACTTAACTCCAACTACAGGATGATTTTTGAGTCGTTCTACAAGATTCCAAACCTTATTACGTTCAAATTGATTAAGTTCTTCATTCATAGCTAAAAACCAAAATTCATCTTTTAAAGCGGTGGAAACATCTTTTGGTTCTATTTCAGAGATAAAGCAAAGGTTTGAAAATAAAACATGTAACGATGAACGAGTACTAACCCCTTTTTGCATATCTCCAATGATAAGCTCCTTTGGATGATCCTTTGAAAATCTCAATTCACTTGGAGGCACATATTCTGCTCTTTCTTCTTCTTCTCTATCTTCTTCTTCTCTTTCTCCTTCTCTTTCTTCTTCTTTTTCTTCTTCATTTTCTCCAAGTTCTTCATCATCATTCTCCACCGAAGGAAGGAGTTCATCTTCTTTTCCTGTAATTTTCTTTTCTACACATGAAACAAACTCATCAAACCTAACATGAATAGATTCTTCAACTATTTTTGTTCTTTTATTAAAAATCTTATAAGCTTTACTAGTTGAAGAATAGCCAATAAAATACCTTCATCAGATTTTTCATCAAATTTTCCTAAGGAATCTTTAGAATTTAAAACAAAACATTTACAACCAAAAACTTTGAAATAAGAAACATTTGGTTTTTTACTAAAAATAGTTCATAGGGAGTTAATTTTAAAATAGGACGAAGCATTATTCTATTAATTACATAACATGCCGTACTAACCGCTTCAGCCCAAAAAGATTTTGGTAATTTAAACTAGACAGCATCGTACGGGCTAACTCTTGAAGTGTTCTATTTTTCCTCTCCACTACACCATTTTGCTGTGGTGTGCGTGGAGCGGAAAATTCGTGTTTAATTCCTAACTCCGTACAAAAAGAAATAAACTTTTCATTTTCAAATTCTCCTCCATGATCAGAACGTATGCGTTTAATTTTTAACTCAAATTCATTTTGAATACGCAAACATAATTTTGAAAATTCTGAAAATGCATCAGATTTGGAGGTTAGAAATAAAGTCCAACAAAAACGAGAATAATCATCAATCAATACAAATGTATATTTTCTACCTCCTAAGCTAGAAATTCCAATTGGCCCAAATATATCCATATGTATTAACTGAAGTGGCCTAGTGGTAGAAATAATATTTTTACTTTTGAAAGATGATTTTGAAAATTTTCCTTTTTGGCAAGATACACATAATGAAGATAAATTTCCATTTAACAATGGTAAACCTTTAATTAATTTATCTTTTGAAAGTTTTATAATTAACTTGGCACTAGTATGTCCAAGTCGCCTATGCCATAATTCTAATTCATCATTTTTTGATAAAAAACACTTTAAAGTAGATTTTGAAAAATCAAGAAATTTTATCATATGTACATTATGACATCTAGGCGCGGTAAAAACGATTTCATTTGTTTTAGAATTAATAATTTTGCACAAATTTGTAGAAGATTCGAATAAAACATCTAAACCTTTATCACATAATTGACTAATAGAAATCAAATTATGCTTTAATCCTTCTACAAGTAAAACATTTGAAATTGAAAAAATTTTGTTACCCACAACTCCGTGAAGGATTTGTGTTTTGAAAGTTGTCCTCAAATTTATTTAGTTCATGTTTTTGCGAATAATTAATTTATTCTGTCCCTAGATAATATAGTGATGTCTCATGATAGTTCAAGAAGATGCTCTTGGTCTTGAACAGTAGAACACTTGAGTTCCATCACATGATCTTAGTTTAACATGCTCACGATCATGGTGGTCAAAGTGGGACATTGACCACCGCATTGGATTGTCATATGAGTTAAAGTACATTGTAGTTCTACAAATATTTATAATAGTTATCGCTTAAACATATGAGTATGTATATAGGTTGAAGCTATACATATTGAGTTAGACCTAATCTTAGGTTGAGATATCGTATGGATTGTGTTTAGTGTCATCGATAGTCTCAACGTGTCTTATTGAATGGAGATATGAGATTTGTGAACCTACCTTCACAGGGTGTACAATGTAGTAGCAGTTGAATATCATCTATTGATGGAATATATACTGCAACTTGTTGTGTGACTTGTGTGGATTAGGTTTACACATCGACAGTATCAAATTGTCCCTCGAGTTACATCGAGCTATGATATTACTGGGCCCCTTGGCAAAGCGAGATTATATGGCATGCAATATAACTAAAGTAGTTATAAATACATTGCGCTTAAGAAGCCAAGAAAGATGAATGTGCTGCGGGAATGACACTAACCTATTCTGCAGAACATTCATGATATCATGTGACAGACATAGACACGGGTCATTCCTTTTTGTGTTACCTAGCTACTGTGTTGCCGAGATGTCTATAATGCAGTGACAAAGCCTCTTATAGAGTATAATATAGAATGTTGTATTATCGCCTAGACGACCCAGTTCCTCTGTAAAGGTCACACCAAATGAATAGGAAACAGCCACGTTCGACTCAAAGTGGGTATTTATTTTCATGGTTATATGATTTAAATAATTGTTGAGAGTTCGAATGTAAAACGTCGTGTATCGACGCATTTAGACAATTGTTCATTTGTGATTTTATTTGGACGTTATTGATACAATAAATTGTTTTATTGTAGAATCAATAACTAGTCTAAATTATATATATGTCGTATGCGACGTTATATATGATCACATTGATTAATAAGATTGCAGGAGGAAGAATATATTTGTGTTTAAAATAGAAAGAAATCTATTGATTACTTTGGTTTTAAAAACTAGAAAATCTTAATTGATTTTAAGAGTTTTTAAGGACATTAAAATCTGGATTCAAGTTTTCGGTTTTTTAATTAGGAAAACCAAAGGTTTTGAAACGCCAAAATAAAATCCCCCCTAAAATAGAGAGCCCGACCTCTCCTGTTCATAAGAAGAAATCGCGCCTAGGTCATATGGCGATAGCAGCGTTTTCTTCTCCTTCGACGCCTCCTCCTCCGACGCTTCAGATCTCGCCGACGGCCATCGTCGTTTGACGTTTCAGTTGTGTCAGAGGATGCATAGGATCCTCCCTGCATGAGGTTGGCGATTCGGTACAGGATAGGGCAGTCGGCTAACTGGTTCTGCGACTTATTCCGCCGGCAACTGGAGTGGCCGACCTCGGCCACTTGGAGTTTCCAGGTTGTGGACACTGTCTAAGCATCATCCTCTTCCTCTCTTCATCGGAGCTGAGGTTGCGGGGTTGTTTGGGTTCAAGGTGAACTAGAGGTAATCGACGGCACTCCATTTTCTCCGCTTCTTCGCATCAAAATCAGTGATCCGCTCTTCACCTAGAGATTTATCTCTAGAGGTACAACCCTAATCTTTTTGTGATGGTTTAGATTAGTTTGTGATTACTAATTTTAAACGACGTAGAATATTATCTCGCTATCGCCATGAGATGAACACGATCCGTTCCGGTGTTATCGTTTTGAGATTAATTTTTTTTTAATTTCATCCCTACGTTGCACATTAAATCCAACACTCCGATGCCGATAATTTTTCCTTTTCCATTATCTCCGAATGTAACAACTCCTCATTTCTTCATCTCCAGGCTAAGGAACTTCTCTTTATTGCCCGTCATGTGCTTTGAACAACCCGAGTCCAGGTACCACACGTCTTCTTTGTCCTTAGCCTGCCAACACACCTAGAAAGAAGAGGTGAGTAAAGATCTGGATACCCAAGTGGTTTCACCCATAGTATAGGTGGAGCCTTAAGAACCCAGATTTGTTTAATTTTACTTTTTCCTTTCCTCCAGCAAGAGTCCGTAGTGTGACCAAATCTATTGCACTTGGCACATGTAATGTATTGAGAAGAGTATAACTTTTCTGGATTTTTACTGGATGAGGATGCAGTATTAGACAATTTATTAACTTCAGAATTTTTAAAATCAGAATTTTTGGACTTTTCGCTGTCGCCGGCGATAGTGGTTATCGTCGGGCGATAGCTTCCTGACGTGTATCCGAGTTCAAACCTTCCAGATCCATGGCATTGGTATCCTAAGATCATATCCAGTGATCTTTGGCCCATTCCAAATTTTTTCATGGCTAGCGTTAAGTCATGAATCTGGTTTCTCATTGCTGTATTTTCGGATACAAGATTTACACATCTACGTTCAAAATATTTCTTTCCCTCATGGACTTTGGAAATTGAATATTTCAGATCTCTCTCTAAAATCTCATTCTTTTTAGTAAGAATTTTTATTGTAGAATGAGATTTGGAAAGAGATTCTTTAAGTTTTTTAATTCTTCCCACAAAGTGATCACACTCTTGACAAGAAATTTTTCCTTTTCCAATAGTCTTAGATTCATCTAACAATTTTTTATTTTCTTTAAGTAAAATTTTATTTTCAGATTTAAGAAGATCATTATCTTTTAGACTCTTTTCAAAAGATTTGCAAGTCTTTAAAAATTCAGAAAATAATTGATCATAGGTTGGAGGAGTTACCTCAGTGTCGCTTTGGACATTGCATTCGTCATCAGATATGACACTCTTTCCCATTAAGCACATGTTGGCCTCCTCTTCTTCACTTGAGCTTGAACTACTTGCATCCTCAGAAGTAGTATCATCCCATGTTTCCGCCTTCAGCACCTTCTTCTTCCCTTTGTGGTTCTTTTCTTTAAGTTCTTTCAAGTACTTTGGACACTTGCTTCGGATGTGTCCTAACTTCTTGCAGTGATAGCACTCCGATGGCGGTCTCTCTTCCTCCTCATCGTCTTCCTTTCCTTTTTTCTTCCTAAACGTTTCCATCTTAAAAAACTTCTTAAATGAATTCCTCCTCTCTGGATTTTTCATAAATTTTCTAAACGTTCTAACAAGTAAACTTTCCTCAACTTCTTCTTCCTCCTCTGAATCACTACTTTCCTCCTTCTTAGATCTTAGAGCCAATCCCTTCTTCTTTGGCTCCATATACTCTTGTTGTTGAATTTTCAATTCAACTTCATGAGTTTTCAAGTTTCCAATCAGGCTTTCAATATTAAGAGCTTTAAGATCATGAGATTCAGAAATAGCCATCACTTTGGGATTGAATTTAGGGGGGAGAGATCTAAGAAGTTTTCTCACCAAATCACCATTCGAAAAAAAAATTCTAAAACTTTTGAGTCATTTACTATCTTAGTGAATCTTGTGTACATGGTATCCACATCCTCATCTACCTCCATCCTGAACTTTTCGAATTCTGACTCCAATTGGAAAAGTTTTGAGTCCTTTACCTGCGAGGTACCTTCATGAGTAATTTCCAATAAATTCCAAATTTCATATGCAGTTTGACATGCGCAGGTTCTATTAAATTCAGTTTTATCGAGAGCACAAAATAATGCGTTCATTGCTTTTGCATTATTTTTGCATTTTAATTTGTCCTGGTCATCCCATTTATCTTTGGGTTTCTCCATGATAATATCACCAATTGTAAAAGTAGGATGAGTATAATTTGTTTCTACCATATTTCATACTTCAATATCTAATGATATTAAAAAACACCTCATCCTAGTTTTCCAATAATTATAATCGGAACCCGTAAATAATGGTGGTCTAGTTATTCCTTGCCCCTCGGAAAATGCAAGATCATGGTGCGCCATAATTCCAGGTGGTTAAACCTTATAAGGAATTAACCTTCCTCTGATACCACTTGTTGGATCTTGTGACGCACTTAGAGGGGGGGGGGGGGATAAGGGCAATTTAAACCTTTGATAATTTTTATAAAAAAACGAAACAATATATGAATATAGAGACAAATAATTGAATTTAAAAACAAGATTTTATTTCATCAAAGATAATGAGTAGAAATGATTCCAATAAAGCTTGGAATCAAAGGCTTACAATTAATAAAATCTCTTGTCTCTTTTCACCGGTCCTTCTCCTAAGGACCGGTTGGCTATAGCCTATATCTCCCAGATATAGACACTAGCCTCCCCCTAAATCAAATCTTGATCTAGACGCAGCACACACGGCGGCGATTTTCTCCCAAGCCACACAAGGACTTGACACCGCACACAAGACGATGATTTACCCTAGACCACACAAGGATCTAACACCACACACAAGGTGATGATTTCCCCTAAGCCTCACCCGGACTTAGACACCGCACACACGGCGATGATTTTCCCAAACCAATTACAATTTTTGAAATGGAAAAATGTAAATACAATATATGAAACTAAAACTCCCTCAAGAAGAGCTCTGAAGATGATGGTCGACCAATGGGAAGATCTTCAATCTCGAAAGAACGGTCGAATCTCCTTTGCTCTTGAAAATGTACTGGACCAAGGAAGTTCGTCTGGAATCTGCTCTGGGAATCAAGGCTCTTTCAACATCATCAAATCTCTGAAATTCGTGGCCTTTTATAGAACTTTTCACAACTGCCAGCTATAGCGCTGAAACGTGGCTGGACAACGTGGGATGTCGCGCGGAACGTGGCTGATCGTGTGCTGTCGCGCGGCGATAGGGATATCGCCCCGCGATAGCGCTGTAACGTGGCTTCGAGCGCGGCAACGTGTGGAACATGGCTGACGTCAGCAGCAACCGTTAACGCTATCGCCTGGCGATAGAGGTAACGCTAGCGATACTGCGATTTTCGTTTTCTTCATTGACCTGCTCAGCCAATCCTTAGTACATAAAATATCTGTTATCCTTGCACACAAAAAAACACATACCAAGATCAAATACATCTGGGATTTGTTATTCTCAAACCAAGAGGCGCGGAACGCATGCTCCAACATATCTCTCTGAAGCTTATGTATCTACACTAATTGATCAAAAGTAAAGAAGCTCAACTATCTTTATGAACAAGAAAGGCTCAACGATCTAAGATCATTGGCCGACAACCTTCAGCTCTATCCAACGATCGTTGACCGGTGATCCTAGTTTAATCTGAAGGCTAGAACTTCTTTGTGCCATTTTATCTTTCAAATGAATCTCTCTCTCTCTCTCTCTATCTCTATCTCTCTCAATAATCAACGATACTCTTTCACATCAATCGTTGATCGAATTCAAAGTGTTCGGCTAAATTCAAAAAGAGTCATTGTTCCCTTGAAAAGAAGGTGACATCCACATTATCCCTCACATTGACATTGTTCCATTGATACTTGAATAGAAAAGGAAGGCAAAGAAGATATAAAAAAGAGCATTCATGATCAAAACAAAGAAGTACCTAATGTCGAGCTTCTCTGCCCTCCGAACTTAAAAGTCAAGACAAAGAAAAGCTCCCGGAGCCTATTCTCCTCCTCCACCCTCTAAAGCAGATTGAATCTCATGATTCATAGATTTAGATAGTCTCTCCTTCTTAGAGACACTCTTGCTAAGATCTTTAGCACCCATTCACTCAACTGAATTGTTGTAAAGGGTTATCAGACTCTCCCTTCAAAATATTTGTTGTGGTTTGAATCTCCAGTGTAAAAGATTCACTTGGGTTTCGTCGCCTCTAGTTGGAAAAGGCAGACATTGGGTTGGATCCTCCAGGTGAAAAAGGCTTATCGTCTCTTAAGCGAGACAGTGGATTCCCACGAGTTATGAAAGTGAGGACGTACCTACGATTATTTGGGAACCTCTATAATTACTTGTGTCATCTGGATGCTTTACATGCTTTTATTATTTCTACCTTACAAATTTACTTATTGATTGTGTTAAAAACTACTCATCACTTTTCCACTTATCATATACAAACCTAACATAGTGTAGAAGGAAGAAAGAAATATATCATCATAAGGGGTCACTTTCTCTATTCACCCCCTAGAGAAGTATTCAAGTATGTTATTCTGCACTTTCAATTGGTATCAGAGATAGGTTCAACTTTTAGGGTTAAAACCTTAGTGAATTAAGATCCTGATCTTGAATACTTGACTAGTGTTTCTTATTCTCTTCTAAAATGTCACATCCGGAAGATTTTACAACTACCTTAAGACCTCCTATGTGCAACTTAGAAAAGTTTTCCATATGGAAGTCTAATATTATATTGTATTTGGATTCGATTGACGAATAAATTTATGAATCTATTCTTATAGGTCCGCTCATTCCTATGAAGCCAACTTCCTCGGGCGATGGAGAAATTTCAAGCCAAAGGAATAATGGTCTAACGAAGACAAAAAAAGATGAGAACTCATAATAAGAAGGTCATTAACATCCCAGTGAACACATTGTCTGATGATCTCTACCAATCAATCATCAACTGTAACTTTGAAAAAAAAAGATTTGAGATGACCTCACTATTATGGCTGAAGGAAGTGAAGATGCACGAAAAGACAAGAAGGCTGATCAAATCAGCCAGTACAAAAAATTTAAAATGAAAGCTGATGAATTTGTAGTGGAATGGTATAAACATTATTCCTCCATTATAAATGGTCTGAAGACCTACAGAAGGGCGATCTCTGATGAAGAGCAGAATGACAAGCTCCTCAAAAGTTTTACAAAAGAATATTTTCCCTACTCATGGGCCATTAAAGAAACCAAAAGGCTGAGGTAAATAACTCTAAAGGCTCAGTATGGAAGGCTCCAATATTTTGAGCTAGCTAACTCCCAAATAAAGATTGAGTCAGAATCAACCACTTTTCTCATGTAAACTCCAGAAAAGTCATTGGATCTTGCATCCACTGAATAGAAAACGAGTCTTCCCTTCTTTACTAAAGAAGATCTTAGCTTCTTGACAAGGAATCTCTTCAACTGGATGAAGGACAACGTTCCTTCAACATCTCAAGAAAGGAGAAAGGAAAGGAGATCTAGAAACATCAAATATGAGTCCAAACCATCAGATAAAATTGTATGTTAATACTGCAGGAGAAGTGGACATATCTCCACTGAATGCATCAAAAATCCAAAGAATCAAATATCCAAAGGAAAATAAGAAGAGAAAAGGATAAAATCCCACAAGAAAGAAAAAGGTATGATAGATCAAAGTTCGAGTGATTCCTCTGCTGATGGAAGCTCAGACTTTGAATCTGAAAAAGAGTCTGAAGTAAAATGCCTAATTACATTCTAAATGGAAGAGACCTCGACTTCTGAAGATGTACTATATTTAGATTCTCTAGATTTAACTACACCTGATTTCAAAATAATTTTTGATAATCTATGTAAAGAAAATTTAATGCATGAAAGAGAGATCGAATCCATAAGAGAAAAAAATTTGTGAACTCACCCAGTGTTATTGGAGCTGAAAAAGCACTCCATGAACTCATGTTGGGGAAGGAGGTGGAATGGAGGAAACTGAGAATGATCGGTCACTTTGTTGTTGCTATGGACAACTGGGAAAATTGGAGAAGGTGTCGCAAGCCGCAAGACCAGACTTATCGCAACTGCAACTCAGTGTTGCGGGTGATTTTATTTGTCACATAGAAATTGTTACAAAAAGAGAGCCTACATAGGGGGATCTAGTAGCTGAAAAATTCACAAACACAAGTTCGTAGTAGAAAGAAAATGGGCCTTGAACCTAGATGAGCATGCCTTTTCGGGTATTGTGCACCCCAATTTATACTAGTGAGGTCCTTCCCGAATGGGCAAATAGAAAAATTATGGGCTGCCGAGTTACAGGAGAAATGGGAAGGGATGAGAGGTTACATGGTGTGCAAATAGAACTTGAGAGAAAAAGCTAAGCTAACCGTGATTTTAGGAGACCACCAAAGAACTGACTGTTAGCTTCTTGAGGAGGGAACCTGTTGAGGCACAAAAAGGTGAGCAGGGCAGTCACATGGAAGTTGTTTGCATGGACCAAAAATATGATGATGTTGAGATCTTCTGAAGTCATGGGATTTTGGATACATAATCCCCACACATTTTCAAGTTTGTGAGATCTTCGAAAATGTACAACTTAACCGTGAACATCGCGATGCACCATAAGTGCTGGAAAATCTATAAATAGCGCTAGGGGGTGGAAATTTGGAAACCATTTCCTACCGATGGGGAGCTTTTCGCCAGTTGTGGTCATACTCTTCAAGTCCGTGATGGAGACCTGTGAGGAGAAGTCGATCATGTCTCTGCTTGAAAATTACATTCAAAAGCGCTCCTCCCCTTGGAGGAAGATAACCAGATGGAAAGGCAGTCTGAAAAGAGTGTCCGCTAAAGCCTTTTCCCAGAAGAATCTAAAGCACTCTAAGGTGACCACACCAAAGCATGTTGCAAACACTTCGGTTGAGTATTCACCCATCTTGGAAATTATGACTACCCCGACCTCTCCTCAGATAGGCATGGGGATGCCTGAGAACGATATCGGTATTGACGTTGACAAGGTAATAGACGCCTTTGGCTCTCCTGAGGGTGAGTTGTTGATTGGGGGGGGGGGGGGCAACAGAGTTCTGTCCGCAAAACCTGGAGTTGTTGGAGATGAATTACCTAGGAGGAGCGACATTGATGAGGAGACGATCCACAAAGGCCTTAAGTAACTCGTGTCCTCGACGACTGAGAGGCTTAAAGGTAAGAAAGTAGTATTTAATGATGTTGCGAAGGAAGATAAGAAGAAAAAGTGGAAGAAGTAAGCTTCTGAGGTTTCTTCCAGATAGAAAAAAAAGGTTCAGGGAGTGGTCACAAAGGGCTTTGGGACCAACTCAGATATCATCAATTTGGAGGAAGGTGAGCTCCCACGGACTTTTGGGGAGATCATGCTTACTGTTGTTGTCTTTATTGGACCGAGAGGGCAAGACGCTAGTGCAAACTCTATTGTTGTGATCACATCTACCTCTTCTATAACTGAAGAGATTGAGAAAGATAACCCCAAGGAAATCCTGGTCAGAAGGTCGTCTAGTAAGGAGATGGCCACTGTGGAACTTCAGATCGTTGTAGATAGCTTAGAAAAGCTCAGATTGTTGAAGGAGAGAACAACCAAGGAGGAAGTCGAGGATAAGGAAAAAGAAGATAAGGAGGTAACTGAGCAACTTAATTCTAAAGAACTGAGGAAGATCAAGTAAAATAAGGCGACACTTGCTGGAGGAGCTGCGGACAAATCTTCGGTGAGCCAAGCTGCACTTGATAAATCAATGGCAAATAGAGTCGAGGCGACCGAGATCTTTAGGACAGCTAAGGATAAAGTGGGCTCAAATCTGAGACCGCTGATGGAAATCCCTGTAAATGCATTCATGCCTTCACTTCCTTCTCGACAACCAGAATAATTATCACTCCACTTGAAGGCATTATTCATGTGAGTCATGAGGAGTTGGAGCAGGGGCAAAAAAGGGGAGAGCTGCTGGAAAAGCAGAAACTCGCGCTCATGGATATTGAGTGAAAGAAACGTCCTGCCCGTCCCTCCTTAACCGACACTATAGTGGTTACATGAGAAGCCGGGCAGTTCCATCCGTGCAACCAGGTGAATCTGCCCCGTCAAACGAAGCCTTAAGCCCACTATATGTACCCTAGTCCCACTCCCCTCCATCAGATCACACATTTTGTCTGCATCATCTCACCGCCGCCTCCACATTTATGCACGTCTACTTCTCATTGCCGCCTAAGCTCTTCTCCCAATCGTCATCGTGCGCTATTACCACACAACTAATTTATGTTGAAGCCTACAGTTTCAACCACTGCCCGATGGAAGAAGCTGTGAAACGCCTCTGCTCTGCTCTAGAACAGAGCATTCCCGATAAGGAGACATACCTTCTTGGCGTGAAAGCAAGATGGAAGCATCTAGAGAGGCGGCTTCATGGTCGATGATGAGGCAAGCTACCACATAGATGAAGGAGAGTCGGAGACTGCTCAATCAACAATGGCATGCCCGTGCGTAATCCATGAACATTAACCGATTAGGGCCCGATCGACGATCATTGAGTATTGGGTCTGTGATGCATCACACAACAAGGATACCGCTGTCATAAAAGTAATAATAAAACGGGAAGTAAATCCCTGAATATCGATCTCACGCGGAATACGGCTGGGTGGAGTTATTTATTGAGAAAGACTTCAAATAAAAGCTATGGAGAGAAAGCGTTGATTTGATGGGGGGTTTTCTAGTAACTACAACAAGAAAATAAAATAAGCTAAGGGTGTGGGCCGCCTTCACCGTTTCTCTCCTCTGCGGGTGATGCGTGCATTTCTGATAGTGTTTTCACTCTGCATTTTTTATCGTTTTCATCTGCTTTTTGTGCTAGATGTTTGTGGTTAATGTTCATATTTAGATTTATTATGCGTCTGGACTGTTTAGATGTATTCTTGCTGCATGTGTGAATTTTTGTGTGTTCGGAGGACGTTTTGTTCAATTTGACTTATGCACACTCATGCATAATTTTTGCACGCGCGTGTGCCTCTTTTCCCCTTAACACAGATAGCTTTCTGTCATCTGAATTTGGACGTGCGTTCTTTCGCACGTGCATGCGCGCACGTGCAAATGGGCGTTTGTGACCTAGGCACCCAATTTTATTAAGCTTTTTATGTCACGCACGCACGTGCATTCTGTTTTTCAATAATTCCTGCTCATGATTTCAGTCGGATCGGCCGTTCGGGGAGCGCCATTTTAGGCCGTTTTTTGTCCAGAGCTCTTAGGGTTTGTCCCTTAGCCATTACCTACCTCTCCAAGCTTCCTAAAAGTTCAAGAGGAGATTTGCAAAGATCCATTGGAGCTCCAAGCTGGAGTACTTGGTGTTGAGGCGAACAAACCTGGGTGAGGATGCGACTAGGAGGAGGTGACAGTTTCTCCCATATTGTGGAAGAAGCCAATGAGGAAGAGGAAGAGCTGGTGGACCAAGCCAGGCTCCTCTTAGAATCCGAGGAAGAGTCTCTTGTTCTCTCCGTGTCAGGGTGTGGAAATATGTATCTCTCCATTCTCTTTTAGAAAACTTGTGTTCTATATCGAGGTGTTCTCTAAAGCATTTATGTACCAGGACCATTAGGCATAGACGTTCATATGTTAACTTTTAGTTGTGGATGGTATGGATTTGTGAATGTTGTTCTTATTTAGATGAGATTGTTGTTCTTATTTAGATGAGATTGTTGTTCTTATTTAGATGATATTGTGATTGTTGTTGGTATTGTGATTGTGGGGCTTATTGCATCTTCGTTGATCTAGAAGCGAACAAGCGAGTGAGAAGAGGTGTAGGCGACACACACGATAATTAAATTTCTTTTATGTAATAGTTGATAGCAAAACCACCCATTTTCTGATAAAAGTACCGACCAAGACTTCAATCTCAAGTATTTTCTCTAAATTCTACTTCACCCCACCGTGTTCCGCGAGATTTGATACTCGGGAATTTACTCTCCATTTTATATTACTTGAACGATTCATACTCTTGTCTGTTGGAGCATGCGTTTCGCACTCCTCTGGTTTGATAATAACAAAGTCCCGTTTGTATTTGATTCTATTTTTATTAATGGTGTGCAGGTAACAGGTATGAGATGTTCACATTTCTGCTGGAGCTAAATTTGAATGTAGAAAAATTTCACTGTCGGAAAATTCCGACAGCTGATGTCGCCCAGGCGACAGCAGAGAAGTTACAACTACTTCCCTCCACGGCAGCACGACGAAAGGCAGTTTTGAGCTGTCGGAAATCCGACAGTGATGTCGCCCAGGCGACAGCTCGGAGGCTTCAACAACTGCCCACGACACCACCACGACCGGCAGTTTTGCGCTGTCGGAATTCCGACATCGATGTCGCCTAGGCGACAGCTCGGCGGTTACAGCAACTGCCCGCACGACGGCACTCCAGCGGCAGTTTAGCGCTGTCGGAAAATTCCGACAGTCGATGTCGCCCAGGCGACAGCGATTTTCTATAAATTGACTCCTTGTGTTCGTGCATTCGATGCATTGAAAATTCCAAGTTCCTTCCTGAGTGCATACGAACCAGAGAGCTCCAGAACCTCTTCAACTCCCATTTGTGCAAAGAAGGATTGAAGATTGAAGACGAGATCGGGCGCGCTTCTACATCAACGATCATCTCGAGGCTTCAACCATCCTTTCAGAGATTTGAAATTCTAGGGAGTTGTTCTTTTCATATTGTATTTTCATTTACACACATTTCATTTTGTATTGGTAGAGAAATCGTCGTCTTGCGTGCGGCGTCTAAGTCCTTGCGTGGCTTAGGGGAAAATCGCTTCCTTGTGTGGAGCGTCCAAGTCCTTGCGTGGCTTGGTGGGAAATCGTGGCCTTGTGTTCTACGTCTAGATCTTGGGAAGATCTAGAGGATAGGCTTGGGCTTGGTCTTGGGAGAGACAAGTGATAGCCTTCCGATCCTTGGGAGAAGGATTGGTAAACCAAAATTGTTGAATTTTTTATTAACATAATTGTGCCTTGATCTTAAGCATTGTTAAGATCATTTTTATTGTATGCAAATTTTCGTGATTAATATAATTATGTCTTTTCTTTAATTACATATTTGGTGGCATAATCCTTATCTTAGAAATTTGTGTTTGGTTTAATACAAAAATTGCATTGGTTTGAAAGTATTTATAAGTAATATTTTAGTAAAGTAAAATCTGTTTAAAAAATTATTAAGTAAAACTTATATTTTAAACACACCCTTATTCACCCCCCCCCCCCCCCCCTCTAAGGGAGTCAAACGATCCAACAAGTGGTATCAGAGGGAGGTTACTCCAAAACGGTTTTACCACCGGGAGTAATGGCGCACTACGATCACGCGTTCGTTGAGGGGCAAGGAATTAGTAGGCCACCACTTTTTACGGGCACAGACTATAATTATTGGAAAACACGTATGTGTTGTTTTCTAATTGCGCTAGATATAGAAGTCTGGAATATGGTAGAATCTAGTTACACTTCTCCAACATTTGTTGTAGGAGATGTAACCATGGATAAGCCCAAAGACAAGTGGGATGACAACGATAAATTAAAATGTAAGAACAATGCAAAAGCCATGAATGCTTTATTCTGCACACTAGATCGCACTGAATTTAATAGAGTTTGTGCTTGTAATACTGCATTTGAAATTTGGAATCTGTTAGAAATCACTCATGAAGGTACTTCGCAGGTAAATGATTCAAAGCTATTTCAACTGGAGTCTGAATTTGAAAGGGTCAAAATGGAGGTAGATGAAGAGATTGATACGATGTACACACGATTCACAAAAATCGTGAACGACTCAAAGGTGCTAGGAAAGGTGTTCTCAAATGGAGATTTAGTAAGGAAAATATTAAGATCACTTCCCCCGAAGTTCAATCCTAAAGTGACTGCAATTTCCGAGTCACATAATCTTAAGACCTTACAATTGGAGAGCCTCATTGGGAACTTGAAAACTCATGAAGTTGAATTGAAAATTCAACAACAAGAGTATATGGAGCCAAGGAAGAAGGGATTGGCTCTAAGATCTAAGAAGGAAGAAACTAGTGATTCTGAGGAGGATGAAGAAGATGAGGAAAGCTTATTTGTTAAAAAATTTAGAAAATTTATGAAAAATCCGGAGAGAAGGAATTCGTTTAAGAAGTATTTTAAGAAGGAGACCTTTAGGAAGAAAAAAGGAAAGCAAGGCGATGAGGAGGAAGAGAGACCGCCACTGGAGTGCTATCACTGCAAGAAGTTAGGACACATCCGAAGCAAGTGTCCAAAGTACTTGAAAGAACTTAAAGAAAAGAAGCACAAAGGGTCGAAGAAGGTGTTGAAGGCGGAAACATGGGATGATACTACTTCTGAGGATGCAAGCAGTTCAGACTCAAGTAAAGAAGAGGAGGCCAACATGTGCTTAATGGGAAAGAGCGTCATATCTGATGACGAATGCAGTGTCCAAAGCGACACTGAGGTAACTCCTCCAACCTATGATGAATTATTTTCTGAATTTTTAAAAACTTGCAATTTTTTTGAAAAAAGTTTAAAAGATAATGATCTTCTTAAATCTGAAAATGAAATTTTACTTAAAGAAAACAAAAAATTGTTAAATGAAATTAAGACTATTGGAAAAAGAGATAGTTCTTGTCAAGAGTGTGATCACTTTTTGGGAAGAATTAAAGAACTTGAAGAATCTCTTTCTAAATCTCATTCTACAATAAAAGTTCTTACTAAAAAGAATGAGATTTTAGAGAGAGATCTGAAATCTTCAATTTCCAAAGTCCATGAGGGAAAGAAATCTTTTGAACATAGATGCGTAAATCTAGTATCAGAGAATACAGAAATGAGAAACCAGATTCAAGACCTAACACTAGCCATGAAAAAATTTGGAATGGGCCGAAGATCACTGGATATGATCTTAGGATACCAACGCCATGGATCTGGAAGGTTTGGACTCGGATACACGTCTGGAAGTTGTCGCCCGGCGACAACCACTGTCGCCGACGACAGTGAAAAGTCCAGAAAATTTACTTTAAAAAATTCTAAAATTAATGAATTGTCAAATATTGCATCCTCATCCAGTAAAAGTCCAGAAAAGTTATACTCTTCTAAATATATTACATGTGCCAAATGCAATAGATTTGGTCACACTACGGACTCTTGCTGGAAGGAAGGAAAAAGTAAAATTAAACAAATTTGGGTGCCTAAGGCTTCTACCTATACTATGGGTGGAACCACTTGGGTAACCAGATCTTTACTCACCTCTTCTTTCTAGGTGTGTTGGCAGGCTAAGGACAAAGAAGACGTGTGGTACTTGGACTCGGGCTGTTCAAAACACATGACGGGCAATAAAGAGAAGTTCCTTAGCCTAGAGATGAAGAAAGGAGGAGTTGTTACTTTCAGAGACAATGGAAAAGGAAAAATCATCGGCATCGGAGTTGTGGGTAACGAAAATTTTTCAATTTCAAATGTTCTATTTGTAGAAGGATTAAAGCATAATTTGATTTCTATTAGTCAATTATGTGATAAGGGTTTAAATGTTTTATTTGAATCTTCTACAAATTTGTGCAAAATTATTAATTCCAAAACAAATGAAATTGTTTTTACCGCACCTAGATGTCATAATGTATATATGATTAAATTTCTTGATTTTTCAAATTCTACCTTAAAATGTTTTTTATCAAAAAATGATGAATTAGATTTATGGCATAGGCGGCTTGGACATACTAGTGCCAAGTTAATTTCAAAACTTCAAAAGATAAATTAATTAAAGGTTTACCATTGTTAAATGGAAATTTATCTTCTTCACTATGTGTGCCTTGCCAAAAAGGAAAATTTTCAAAATCATCTTTTAAAAGTAAAAATATTATTTCTACCACTAGGCCACTTCAATTAATACATATGGATTTATTTGGGCCAATTGGAATTTCTAGCTTAGGAGGTAGAAAATACACATTTGTATTGATTGATGATTATTCTCATTTTTGTTGGACTTTATTTCTAACCTCAAAATCCGATGCATTTTCAGAATTTTCAAAATTATGTTTGCGTATTCAAAATGAATTTGAGTTAAAAATTAAACGCATACGATCGGATCATGGAGGAGAATTTGAAAATGAAAAGTTTATTTCTTTTTGTACGGAGTTAAGAATTAAACATGAATTTTCCGCTCCACGCACACCACAATAAAATGGTGTAGTGGAGAGGAAAAATAAACTCTTCAAGAGTTAGCCCGTACGATGTTATCTGAATTTAAATTACCAAAATCTTTTTGGGCTGAAGCGGTTAGTACGGCATGTTATGTAATTAATAGAGTAATGCTTCACCCTATTTTAAAATTAACTCCTTATGAATTAATTTTTAATAAACAACCAAATGTTTCTTATTTCAAAGTTTTTGGTTGTAAATGTTTTATTTTGATTTCTAAAGATTCCTTAGGAAAATTTGATGAAAAATGTGATGAAGGTATTTTTATTGGCTATTTTTCAACTAGTAAAGCTTATAAGATTTTTAATAAAAGAACAAAAATAGTTGAAGAATCTATTCATGTTAGGTTTGATGAGTTTGCTTCATGTGTAGAAAAGAAAATTACAGGAAAAGAAGATGAACTCCTTCCCACGGTGGAGAATGATGATGAAGAACTTGGAGAAAATGAAGAAGGAAAAGAAGAAGAAAGGAAGGAGAACGAGAAGAAGGAGATAGAGAAGTAGAAGAAAGAGAAGGATATGAGCCTCCAAGTGAATTGAGGTTTTCAAAGGATCATCCAAAGGAGCTTATCATTGGAGATCCGCAAAAAGGGGTTAGTACTCGTTCATCGCTACATGTTTTATTTTCAAACCTTTGTTTTGTCTCTGAAATAGAACCAAAAGATGTTTCCACCGCTTTAAATGATGAATTTTGGTTTTTAGCTATGAATGAAGAACTTAATCAATTTGAACGTAATAAGGTTTGGAATCTTGTAGAACGACCCAAAAATCATCCTGTAGTTGGAGTTAAGTGGATTTTCAAAAATAAATTGGATAGTGAATCTAGAATTATTAGAAATAAAGCCAGATTAGTTGCAAAAGGTTATGCACAAATTGAAGGGGTAGATTTTGATGAAACTTTTGCACCCGTAGCAAGATTAGAAGCGGTTAGGATATTTCTTGCATTTGCTTGTTTTAAAAGATTTAAATTATATCAAATGGATGTCAAAAACGCATTTTTAAACGGGTATATAAAAGAAGAGGTTTATGTAGAACAACCCCCTGGCTTTGTAAATGAGAAATATCCAAATTATGTTTATAAATTAGATAAAGCGCTTTATGGATTAAAACAAGCGCCTCGTGCTTGGTATGATCGATTAACTCAATATTTATTAAAGCACGATTATAAAATAGGAAGTGCGGATTCTACACTCTTCATTAAGCAATTTGATCATGATTTAGTTATTTTGCAAATTTATGTTGATGATATTATTTTTGGAGCCACTAATGAAGAGTTGTGTAATGAAATAGTTCAAATTATGAAAAATGAATTTGAAATGAGCATGGTTGGAGAACTTTCATATTTTCTAGGTTTTCAAATTACACAAAAACATGATGGTATTTTTATATGTCAAACCAAATATATTCATGATATGTTAAAAAGATTTGAATTTGAAAATCTAAAACATGCAAACACTCCTATGAGTACTTCCCTAAAATTAGGAAAAGATGAAAGTGGTGTTTCAATTGAACAAACCCTTTATAGAAGTATGATAGGGTCTTTATTGTATTTAACCGCATCTAGACCTGACATTATGTTTGCTGTATGTTTATGTGCTAGATTTCAAGCTAATCCTAAAGAATCACATTTAAAAGCGGTGAAACGCATCTTTAGATATCTTATAGGAACATCAAAATTAGGATTATGGTATCCTCATAATGATTCCTTTATTTTACATGGTTTTTCGGATTCCGATTATGCGGGATGTTCTTTAGATAGGAAAAGCACTAGTGGCACTTGTCATTTTATCGGCCCTTCACTTATTTCATGGTCGAGTAGGAAACAGAATTCTGTTGCCCTCTCTACTACCGAGGCCGAATATATTGCACTAGGTAGTTGTTGTGCCCAAGCTCTTTGGATGTCACAAACGTTAGAAGATTTTGGCATGCAACAAAGTAGTGTAGAATTAAAGTGTGACAATAAAAGTGCTATAGACTTAACTAACAATCCCGTATTACATTCTAGATCTAAGCATATAGATGTCCGACATCATTTTATAAGGGATCATATTAAGAAGGGTAATATAAAAATCAACTTTATAGGCACGGAAAATCAATTAGCGGATATATTCACTAAACCGTTACCGGATTCCCGTTTTTCTATGCTTAGGCTAGAATTGGGAATCCTAGACATTTCACAATGAATATATCACTACTTAAAACCTATAAAATTAAAAAAAATCACAAAACCTATACATTTTTAAGAAAAAAAAGGAAAAACCTAAATTTTAAAATCAAACCATAGAATTTAAAATGACTTAACAAAAATTCACACATCATTAATATTACATCAATATTGTTCCATAAAAACAGTAGAAAACAACATAAGTTCAAGTTCATTAACAGAAAACAACATCTGAAGAAGTTCACTGTCGCCCAGGCGACAGTGGGTGTCGGAAATTTCCGACATCAGTCAGCAGCAGCAGCCTGATGAAACTACTCAGAATCCTCAAAACCAGCCCCGCTGCTCTCTGGACAGTCTTCTGGAGGTCCTCGTCTTACGGCCTTACCATGGCGAGTCCGCCTCACCGATTGGCGTGGCGGTTCTTCGTCTGGAACTTGCCATTCGGCCTCTTCCTCCGGAGTTGGATTTAACTTCAGACCTTTCACAAGAAATTTCACGAACTTCTGCATTCTACTACGATCCTTCTTCACTTCTTTCTTGTGATCCTCTAGTGAATCACGTAAATCATCAATAGACTCTCGAAGTGATCCTGCCCTAGGCATTGGAGGCTCTCTAATCTCAATTCCAGGATGGGCCTTTTTATGCATCTTCTTCACTTTCATAGTACCCGTATAATATATCTCCGGATAACAATCATCAAAATACGAATCTTGAGCTATCCATCCATACTTCTTATATAGTATACGCTGAATTATCTCCCCCATTGGCAGCGTATGAACCTTCACCCATTTTGGATGCTTTAATCTAAATGCATACCGAATCTGGGAGAGTATGAAGTCCGCCACATCAAAAGGTTCCTCCTCCATAATAAAGTAAGTAATGAGGGTCAACTGAGCCGTGATACTCCTTGTATCTCCACTCTTTAACATAACTGAGTTCCTTAATATATCTTGAACTAAATATGCATCCGGAGTGAGTGACGTAACTTCAGTGGTTAGAGTCTTCTTTTGACTCCCATGTAAACTCATGTTTACAAGGGTCCAATCTCTATCTTTTCTATAACTCTCCACTATATCCGACATATTTTCACTCATCAGTAGCCCGAATTCCTCTCTTAGATCAACATGTGTTATTTTCACATGTTGACCCTGGATTCTTGATCTAACACCCCCATCCAATTCAGTGAAATTTGGGTCTTCCAAATGGTTATAAAATTCTCGAATCAAAAAGGATGAAAACGAATCTGCTGTGATTATTGAAAGTATACCTGCATTCGCAAGCCGATCATAGATATGATCGTGCTTCGGCGAATCAAATTCAACATATTTCGCTACTCCAACTATGGCTTTCTCCACCCAGGAAAAACTTGATACGAACTATGCGCATCTTCAGAGGTACTCCTTCGCGCTTTAGAACTGGAAGCCATTCTGCAAATAACATATCAAAAATGGATTAAACATGTGCTATGCACTGGAACACTGTCGCCCAGGCGACAGTGACTGTCGGAAAATTCTGACAGTACTCCAGTGAACTTCTCTCGAAATTTTGTACATACACTTCCAGATCTACTCAAAATCAAGTTTATTTCAACATCAAGTTTAAAATTTTTTTTTTTTTTCAAATCTACATCTTCTCCATATCCTTTGCTATTCATCATCTTCAACCCTCTTCCAAAAGGCAAATCCTCCATTTTGAAAAATAAACTATGTACAAATGCAAACCTTCAACCATGAAAATCACAAAATCAAAACATCTTTCACCAAGATCCAACAAGATCCATTTGCTTTAGCCTAGATCTACACTTTTAAAACACAAAACTTCAAAGATCTACACCATTCATCCATAGTAAAATGAAAACCACATTTTCCTTCTCTACTTTCTAAAATCAAAAATCCCTAAAAAAAATTTGAGTCAAAACACTTAAAAATCCAAAAACCATACCATAGATCTAGGATGTCGCCGAACTCCGACAACTTCCTCTCGTCCTTAAATCCAGGAAATGATGCACAATAGGGTTTGACTCGGTCCAAAGCCGTATTTATATTTTTGGCTGTCGCCCAGGCGACAGTGACTGTCGGAAATTTCCGACAGCTCCCGATTTGATTAATCTTCAGTTTTTGGTCCCTTTGATGCTTTACAATAGTTGTATGTCCTTATTAATGCTACAACTCATGAATTGATGCCAAACCATGTGTTTTTTAGTTTAACAAATAGCTCTTACATGATAATATGATTTCATTTCCAAGCTATCATCGTAATTGACACTCCTACTTAGTTGTTTAGAACATTGGAAATTGTTTTCGCACCTCTAAGTATGAGAAATTGTTTATATATCATAATGCACTATCACGTTCACTTCTTTTGATCAATACGTATGTCTTTTTATTTATTATATACATGAATCATATTTGCTTTAACATAATAAAATAGCACTTCATAAATACAACTTTCAACCTTGATTTGTTAGCACAACAAAATATACACCATCTTTTGCGATTCAAGTGAATTCGGAGATCCTTGGTCAATTAAAAAATTATTAATATCTCAAAATTAAGATATCACAAAATATGTGATAAAAAAATAAGGTTAAAATTAAAGACAAGGATACTCCACCAAGCACTACTTACCCTCCTGATAAGTCTTAATGAGCATTGTGAGGTTAAGCACCTTGGAAAGAATTGTAAAGTGTCTTGTGCAAAAGAAAAATGGTTTGCTATTCTTCTTGTGTTATATCTTCAACGTAAAAGTTGACTTTATATGCTTATATTATGTTCTCCATTTCATGATCATGTACATTAAATAACTTCATATGTTTGATCTAAGTATCACATGTACACATCATTATGTTATATAAACATTCATCTCATGAGAATTGGACCAAAAATATTCCAAATTTCTATCCACTATTGTGTCTTTCTATGATACTTTCAAATGAACTTAATCATGTTTAAGTTATTTTATTTTCTTACTTCATATGGCTATACCGTCTCTTCATGAGTTTATTCATACTATGGCATATACCTATTATTTCATGAACTTCAATCATTTCCATCAAAGTGCTTCTGCTTACTCTTCATTTCTATATCCTATATCTTTTCCCTTAAGAACTCCTTTACCTCATATTACCTTTTGCTAATACCAAAAGGGGGAGAATTATAGGTATATTCAAGAAATCTCAAATATATTACACCTAAATATTCCACCTAACCAATACATCATTTCAACTTACTTTAACATTTAGGGAGAGCATACATTTAGGGGGAGCATACATTTAGGGGGAGCATTCATTTAGGGGGCGCTTTCATCTAAGGGGAGATTATTTATTTTAAGAGAAATATATCATGTTATTTCTGTGCACATACCAAATGTTAAAATCAACAATCTAAATAGACATGATTTCTTTTTATACGGATTTGTTATTATCAAAAGGGGGAGATTGTTGGAGCATACGTTTCGCACTCCTCCGGTTTGATAATAACAAAGTCCCGTTTGTATTTGATTCTATTTTTTATTAATGGTGTGCAGGTAACATGTATGAGATGTTCACATTTCTGCTGGAGCTAAATTTGAATGTAGGAAAATTTCACCGTCGGAAAATTCCGACAGTTGATGCCGCCCAGGCGACAGCAGAGAAGTTACAACTACTTCCCTCCACGGCAGCACGACGAAAGGCAGTTTTGAGCTGTCAAAAATCCGACAGCGATGTCGCCCAGGCGACAGCTCGGAGATTTCAACAACTGCCCACGACACCACCACGACCGGCAGTTTTGCGCTGTCGGAATTCCGACATCGATGTCGCCCAGGCGACAGCTCGGCGGTTACAGCAACTGCCCGCACGACGGTACTCCAGCGGCATTTTAGCGCTGTCGGAAAATTCCGACAGTCGATGTCGCCCAGGCGACAGCGATTTTCTATAAATTGACTCCTTGTGTTCGTGCATTAGATGCATTGAAAATTCCAAGTTCCTTCCTGAGTGCATACGAACCAGAGAGCTCCAGAACCTCTTCAACTCCCATTTGTGCAAAGAAGGATTGAAGATTGAAGACGAGATCGGGCGCGCTTCTACATCAACGATCATCTCGAGGCTTCAACCATCCTTTCAGAGATTTGAAATTCTAGGGAGTTGTTCTTTTCATATTGTATTTTCATTTACACACATTTCATTTTGTATTGGTAGAGAAATCGTCGTCTTGCGTGCGGCGTCTAAGTCCTTGCGTGGCTTAGGGGAAAATCGCTTCCTTGTGTGGAGCGTCCAAGTCCTTGCGTGGCTTGGTGGGAAATTGTGGCCTTGTGTTCTACGTCTAGATCTTGGGAAGATCTAGAGGATAGGCTTGGGCTTGGTCTTGGGAGAGACAAGTGATAGCCTTCCGATCCTTGGGAGAAGGATTGGTAAACCAAAATTGTTGAATTTTTTATTAACATAATTGTGCCTTGATCTTAAGCATTGTTAAGATCATTTTTATTGTATGCAAATTTTCGTGATTAATATAATTATGTCTTTTCTTTAATTACATATTTGGTGGCATAATCCTTATCTTAGAAATTTGTGTTTGGTTTAATACAAAAATTGCATTGGTTTGAAAGTATTTATAAGTAATATTTTAGTAAAGTAAAATCTGTTTAAAAAATTATTAAGTAAAACTTATATTTTAAACACACCCTTATTCACCCCCCCCCCCCCCCCCCCCCCTCTAAGGGCGTCAAACGATCCAACAAGTGGTATCAGAGGGAGGTTACTCCAAAACGGTTTTACCACCGGGAGTAATGGCGCACTACGATCACGCGTTCGTTGAGGGGCAAGGAATTAGTAGGCCACCACTTTTTACGGGCACAGACTATAATTATTGGAAAACACGTATGTGTTGTTTTCTAATTGCGCTAGATATAGAAGTCTGGAATATGGTAGAATCTAGTTACACTTCTCCAACATTTGTTGTAGGAGATGTAACCATGGATAAGCCCAAAGACAAGTGGGATGACAACGATAAATTAAAATGTAAGAACAATGCAAAAGCCATTGAATGTAAGTCCTCGGAGACAAAGTTATGCGAGGCTCCAGTATCAAATAGGGTGTGGGCGGGCTTGCCACACACCACTAAAATGCCTGGGAAAATGAGTTATTTGTTTAATTTTTTCTAAAACTAGGAGGTTTAAAAAATGCAGGAGGTGCTAAGTATTAATAAAATGAAGTACTGGGAGCATTAAATTACCTGCAATAACCTCCTCCGGGTTCCTCGGCTGTGCAAGATCTAAGGCAAAAGCCTGCTCCTGGTGTCTACCTCTGCCGTGATTTCCCCTGCCTCTGCCCCGCCCTCGGCCTCGGCCCCGCTGTGCTGGAGGGGCTGCCGGAGGTGCTGCTGGTGGTGGAGGAGGAGGTGGAGGGAATCGTCGAGGACAGTGGGACCTCATGTGACCTGGCTGGTTGCACTCAAAGCACACCACTGGAGCGCGTCCTCGATCGTCAAATCTCTGAGGCCCCCAAGTACGTAGGGGCTGTGGGGCTAGTAAGGGCTGGGGTTGCTGCTGAACTGGTGCAATCTGAGGACGAGGACGTCCCCCGCCTCTCCGGTGCCTCATGACTCTGCCCCGCTGGGAACCTCTGCTGCTCTCTCCCTGGTACATGGCCTCAACTGGCCTCTTCCCTCTACCCTGCACACCGATCTGATCTGCCTCTAGCTTCTTCGCTGTCTCGATAATCTGAGTCAGGCTGCCCTCAGAAACGAATAGGAGTGCCTGCCTCATCGGATCTCTAAGTCCCTTGTAGAATCTCTTCGCAAGAGCGCGATCATCTGGAGCATGTGACCTCGCAAACCTGGCTAAATGGGAGAACTCTCTCTGGTACTCGATCACCAAGCGTGTCCCCTGAGTGAGGCGAAGAAACCTCTCCTCCAGCTCGTCCCTGTCCGTGCTGGATATGAAGTGCTCCAGGAACGTGGTACTAAACTCGTCCCATGAAATGTCTGAGTACTCCCTATCTCTGTACGTGGTCTCCAGTAGCGACTTCCACCACCTCTTGGCGTGTATCTCAAACGCTGATACTGCCAAAAACACTGCCTTGCCGACTGGGCAGCCGATGCCGGCCAGCATCTCCTGAATAGTATCTAACCACTCCTCCGTCTTTACCGCATCCTCTGTCCCTCGGTAGGTCGGTGGGGAAAGACCTCTGAAAGTACTCAGCCAGTTCGCTCCCGGATTTGGCAGTGGTGCCGGGACGGACTGGGCCCTGAAGGTCTCTAGGATGGCTCCTATTGTCTGCCCCAGCTCTGACTGCTGAAAAGGAGTAGTAGTCGGAGGGGGAGGGATGCTGACATGAGGCTCTGTGCTCACTGGGGCCTACACAAGATAGGGATTTAGTCAAAATTTTGGCCTTACGTATTGGTTATGGACTGTTCTATGTGATTCCATACATGGGCACACCATAGCTTCCGCTTCCTAGTTTGTCCGCAAACTAAGCTCGAGCGGGGTGACCCAGTATGTTGTGGACTGTTCCCTTATGATCGTTCGTCCTCTGATACCATTTGTAAGATCTCTTTTTCCAAAGCCCGTTCGGGTACTTGAAAAACTTGGACCCCTCCCGCATCGCACGGTTAAGGTGGATCTTCGCCCAGAATCGCTGCCTTGCGGTGCCACCAACACACGGGTTGGCTAGCACCGCTCAGCACCGACCCTGCCGGCTATACGATCATAAGTAATAAATGCCTGAAAAATAAGTACAGTAAGAAGGCATGTCCACAAAATCACAGCATCATATAAAAATATAATGACAAAAGAAAGTCCAGAATGAGAAGTACAGCAAAAAGGGCTTATGCCCGTTACATAATCAGATAAAGAACTGTCTCTCACTCTCACTACATCATGCGGAAATAAACTCTCAAAATGCGGAAGACTATCTAGCTATCATCAACCTGCGGCGTCGTGGTAGTGCGCTGCATCTGCTGCTCAGGCTCTGCCATCACGTCCTGCTGCGCGCGGGACAGCTCCGTCTCCTCGGACTCCTGCGGTCACACCGACCGTTAGTCATAAAGACTAAGTCGTTTTGTCCTCGCCCCCCTCCACGACTCATAGGAACCGAGCGGGAGGAAGAAGCGGAGGACAACAAGGGGTAAACAAAAGGAGGAGTATCATGGCACTAACTAGCATGTATATATATAAGCAGTAAAGCTAGCTACAGTATGAGTAAGTATATAGCAGTAAAGTAGAGCAGTGATGAAAGCAGTAAATAGGAAGTAAAAGCAGTGCAGTAAGTAAAGCTATACTACCAACGCAGAAACGTACCTTAACTTATATGAACGCCCATACGACATATAAGTTAAGATGTCCAGGCAACCCATCATATAAAAGAGCCCATACTAATTTATATGATGGGTGTATGCTAATGTGTATGCTATGCTATGGTTATGATGGTTTAAATGAATTATGCAATGTGACTCACCCACACGACTCTATGCGCACAGACCTTTATAGTTCCCAATTTGTTTGAAAGGAAGCCAACCTTTCGGGTACCGACCGTCGTGGCACACGGTGGTAGTGGATCGGGCACTCCACATCCTAGGCGGGTATGGTCACTACCAAACCTAGACCTCATGTACGCCTCAACGCTAAGAACACAACAGCGGAGCTCCTGCGTACTCTTGCTGGAATCCACCAGACTTTAAGGTCGGGGTGGGTTATTAGGGATAGTCATCCAGACCGCGGTATACAAACCTACCGGCCCTCTATACCTCACCCTCACCTGAGTCAACGTACTAGCGTCGGTGACACGACTAGCCTAGTACCGAAGACTCGCCACTAATTGAATAAGTAACAGGTGTTAACAAGTCCACTCGAGCTTCCGGCTCAAGGACTAACACACTAGAGATCCAACTAATCTCCTTCACCAAGGAGACCCATACTAGATTACCAACATAATCAGGCTACTCTTGCCTACCATTTAGTTATGGATGTATTTAGGGTGAGTCTCGGACTTCCCGCTGTGTACTCCGTAAAGGTGCCCCTAACGGTACTACGGATCAGTGAGCTCAACCCCACTGTCCTCCTCAAGACATTTACTTTAGTTGGTGGTTCATATTTGATTCACCCTCATTATTTCATATACTTAGAGTGGCTTTAGCTCAACACCCGTCCGACCCAATTGGGTTGGACGTACCCCCATTACTCCTATAATAACCCTAGCTCAACCCCACATCTAACCCTAGGATTGATCCTCCTTGTAACATGAGGTGATGCGACCCATTTACTGATTGGTTATAACTTCCAAACATTACTTAGTGGGCTGAAGTGTCTAAAACACAAAATTCCATTTTTACTAAACGCAGACCACAAGTTGAACTACCCTTTAATCCTATAAGGGAATCCTTCCCAAAACTAATCACAAAGGCCTCCCATAATTATCCTAGGCTCCCACTGACCTTAAAGAGGTATGCTCCAAATTTCATAATTTTCCATATTGATTTGGCATTTATAATCAATTTAAGTAATTAGAACCCTAAGTCCAATTACACATGAACTACCCTAAAATAGATTCTCCAAGCTACAAGATAAATACCAGTAATGTGATATCCTATATTATGGAGGTCCACAGAGTATCAAGACCCTAAGATGTCATTTTGCCTACTATATCCTCAAATTTGCATATTTACCAAAATGCCACTATGGTTGGGAAAAATAGTAAAACACTTCTGAAAAATCTACAAAAATTACCAAGTGATTATAAGGGGACCTAAAGTCCTCTGCCAAAATATTAGGTCATTATAATGTGATTTGATATTTCAAAGGATTTAAACAACCAAATGTGACCATTAACCATTTCTACAAGAAGTACAATAAATATGATTCTATATGCTTCCAAACCAAAGTCATGGGCCTATTTTATCATAAAACCACAGTGTACCAAATATCTTGACATTGCCCCATGATTAGCTATTTTTAAGGGATTTAATACACAAGGTTTGCAAATTTCATTTTCTATATCAAGTACAATAAATATGACTCTACAAGGCTCCCAATAATTATCATGGGCTTATAATAACTCAAAACTACAGATTACCAAGTGTTGTGCCATAGACCCATGATTTGCTATTTTTATAAGAATAAAATACCCTAAGATAACAAACACAAAAATGATCATTACCCCAAATAAACTTCATCAATAAATCCCAACAAAAATGCTATGGTCTATAAACATCCTTACACCATCAGTGATGGGAAAGCTATGACTACCCAAGTCATTTGACCATGAAATTAATGATTTTAGAGAAATGGTGTACAAGTCTTTTATTAAGGAGAAAGGCACTAAAAGCCCTCTACAAATTCTCCAAAAAATACTAGAGGCTATTTAGTCCCTTATAAACACTAACACAAAGCTCAGAGCCTATACATGGAGATTTGGCCCTATGCCCATCACTAAACACAAGATGCACCCTTAAGGGTTTCACCTTAGGGTTTTGGGCCACCCCACCCTAATGACTCCAAATGGGCCAATAGGGTGTGTCCCAAGCCATGGTATATCCATACCCACATAACCAACAAGGTGGAGGAGGCTAACACACTCCACTCCTCAAAATGAGCAAAACCCTAAAATGAGCCTTAAAGGTCCTCATTAGGGTTTTCCATTTTTCTTACCAAAACAACTCCAAATGGAGTGAAACTTTAGGTGGTCACTACATATGTGCCAAAGGGTATACTACCCAAGTTTGGAGTTAAATGGACTTCATGTGCACCAAAAATCACCTTTATTTAAAAAACACAACTACTACAAAATACCCAAGGAAAAGGGTCCACCATGGTCAGCCCTTGGGGCAGGGGGTGTCCCTAGGGTATACCAAGCCATGGTTAAAAGGACACCTCCAAATATGGAGGGGTTTGACCTAGGGAATTTTTCTAAGGGGCTGACCTAGTTTAGAACCAGCCTTAGGAAAACAGCTCCCTAGGGAGCTGTAGGTCACCAAATGACCTAAAGTCAGGGCCAAATGAAAGTTAGGACCTAGACCTACAACTTTCATGTTGGTCACTTCTCCTAATTTTGCCATTAAGTGGCCTTAATTTTTGTTTGAAATGGACTGAAAATTCTAGGCAGATTTCAAAACATAACAAATTAATTAAATCCTGGAAAAAGAAGGTGGCACGAATCTTGAAGCATATCCAGCGGCCGCGGGTCGTCTTCCTCCTTTAGCCAACGGCTAGGATCACTCCGCGCTGGGCCGACTTGCGAGAGGAAACGCCGGCGATCTAGCCACCACCATCCCCGGCCAACGCCCCCGACACCTTCGTGGTGGTCGGGGCTATCACCCACCGGCGACTGGCGGCCGGTGGCGGCGGTTCCCGCCGAACCTGGGAGGTTCAATTTGCGGTGAAAACACCGCAAATCAGAGGTGGATCCGGGCTCAATTGAGCCCGATCCTTCCTCGTTTATACATGGGAAGCTAGCATGAGGGGAGGGGAGGAGAAACGAACCCTAGTTGGCGCGTGGCGGCGGCTCCGGCGACGGTTGGCCATGGATATGCTCAGCTCCGGCGACCCTGCTCCCGTTCCCGTCTTCTCAGCTAAAGGTTTGCTCCAGGTGTTGCGCTCGACTGCTCTCGACCTCCTGAAGGTGATGGTGTGGTTGGAATGGAGTGGGGAGACCTCTATAGGCAGTTTTGAAAGTTGCCCTCCTCGGTTTTCCCATGGCTGCCACCCTCCTGCACCAGCCAGCCCTAATGCTTCTACCTGGGTCAAGGTCAGACCCACAGAAATCAGGGGAGGGGTTCAAGGCTGATTGGAGGAGGAGTGTTGAGGGGGAATTGCTTTTAACTTTATCTTTTTGCTTTACACCTTTTTGATTAGCTTTTGGTCCCCCCTCCCTCACTTGATTAATCACACCATAGGTTGGGGTTCAGATTAGGGCTGAGAGTCATGGCCTTGGCATGTGATTAATTGGGTGGTGCTTTGGGTTGAGGTTTAATTCCATTTTGACCTAAAATTCCCTTAATGGCTTAGAGTTGACCATGGTTGACTTTGGTCAACCAAGGTGGGTGGGTTGACCCAACTTGGGGGTCATGGGTCCCTTAACCTCACCCAACATTGGTTGGTCCATGGTGGGGCCCCAATTGGTTCAATTTGATCAAAGGGTGTAGGTTTGACCAAAATTGGGGAGAAAGTTTGACTTTGGCCAATTGGGGTCAATTGGTCCCACCATGATGGGGCTTTTTGGTCTAATGGGTTCCTCTAAGTGTTTAGAGTATGGTGGTAAGGTCAATTTGAACATGTGGGATCAATTGAACCTTAATTGACTTGGTTTGGTCAAAGTTGACCTAATGTTGACTTTGGTCAATATCATGAAATTGGGTCCCACCCAAGGGCACTTCACATCCTATAGGTCTTCCTTAGGGGTTAGGACATCAAAAGTGAGGTCAACTTGGACAATTGAGGGTCAATTGACCTAGTTGAGGGGCTTAATGTTAGGTTAGTTTTTGAGCTTGGGTGTGCACTTAGCAATATCTAGCCTAGCCTAAGGCCCTTGAGACCACTCACCTCACCACTATGCCCTAACATTCCCAATGGGTCTAGAAGTATTGGGGATGTTACAAATCCTAATAAACAAAAAAAAAATTTCGTCCCCGAAATTTAAGATTGGGCCTACGGGTTCTACGCAAAATAAGGTAAAAGAAAATTTTGCAAGGAGGTTTAGGGTGTACCTGAAGTGAAGAGTTCCGGGTAGCGTTGCTGCATGAGGTCCATGGGCTCCCAAGTGTGCTCCTCTCGCCCATGGTTGGACCACAGCACCTTCACTAACGGTATGCTCTTCCGCCGCAGGACTCGGACCTCCGAATCGTCGATCCGGATGGGCTCTAGTAGGACTGACCGGTCGGGCGCCACCGGGCCTGAAGTAGATGCAACATGGTGCTCAGGACGAAGCATGGCTCTCCGAAGCGAAGAGACGTGGAAGACGTCATGCAGGTTCTCCAACTCTGGCGGCAGCTCCAGTCTGTACGCCAAAGGACCGATCCGCTCCAGGATCAAATAAGGCCCCACGTACCGAGGACTGAGCTTCTTGTGACCCCGCACCCGAGAAACCCCGTGCATAGGACGAATCTTCAAGAACACACGCTCTCCCACCTGGAATTCCACCATACGATGCCTCGCATCATAGTACTTCGCCTGCCTGCTCTGGGCCTCCAGCAACCGCTCCTTGATCAGTCTCACCTGCGCATCCGTCTCTTCAATGTAATCTGATCCCAATGACCTCGGGTCCTCATTCTGGATCCAGGAAAGTGGTGTGCGACACTTCCTCCCATAAAAAGCTGCGTAAGGTGCCATTCCGATGCTAGCCTGGTGACTGTTATTGTAGGAAAACTCTATCAGCGGTAACAGTCTCTCCCAGGGCTTGCCTGTATCCAAGATGCACAAACGTAGCAGGTCCTCCATAGTCCGGTTGGTGCGCTCAGTCTGACCGTCGGTCTGTGGATGGAACGCCGTGCTAAAAGTCAACCGGGATCCCAAGTAAGCCTGAACTGCCCTCCACTCCCTCGAAGTGAAGCGTCCGTCTCTATCTGAAACAATCGTCTTGGGCACCCCGTGATATCTAACCACCTGCTCCACAAACACTCTGACGAGATCACCGACTGGCCCCTCCTTCCGAACCGGAATAAACCGCGCTACCTTCGTCAACCTGTCTACTATCACCCAAATCGAGTCATTCCCAGAGCGGGAGCGAGGTAAACCATGCACAAAATCCATCGATATGTCCTCGAACTTCCACTCAGGAACTGGTAAAGGCTGCAACAAACCTCCCGGGCTCCTGCACTCCGCCTTCACCCGCTGGCAGCCCTCGCAGTGCGTCACGTACTGAATAATGTCTCTCTTCATCCCTGGCCAAAACACAACCTTCCGAAGGTCTGCTGCCATCTTCGTAATCCCCGGATGCACTGAGTACTGGGAGCAATGGGCCTCTCTGAGCACCTCCTCTCTAATACCTCCCCCAGCTGGGATGTAGACTCGATCCCGATGGTGAATAAGATCATCTCTCAAAGAATAGTCCCCAGCTACGCTGTCCACTAATGATCTGAAAACTGGCTCCAAGGCAGGGTCCTGCAACTGTGCTTCCCGAATGCGGTCCCGAATATCGCAGACAATATTCAAGGACGCTAAATACTCCGTATATGTCTCGGGATCAGCCCTGGATACAACTGTGATATGCATGTCCTCCAATGCCTGAATCAGCTCCATAGCCAACACACGGCTCTCTGATGCTGCTGGTGCACCTCCTCTCCTGCTCAAAGCATCCGCCACGGTGTTGGCCTTGCCTGGATGGTAATGCAACGTGTACGAGTAGTCGCACAAGAACTCTAACCACCTCCGCTGACGTAGGTTCAAGTCCTTCTGCGTATCAATGTACTTGAGGTTCTTGTGGTCTGAAAAGATCTCACAATGAACCCCATAAAGATAGTGCCTCCAGGTCTTCAAGGCAAAGATGACCGCTCCGAGCTCGAGGTCATGCACCGGGTAGTTCCTCTCATGTACCTTCAACTGACGAGAAGCGTACGCGATCACGTGCCCATGCTGCATCAATACTGCTCCCAACCCCTGGTATGAAGCATCAGTGTACACCTGAAATCCTTCCTTCCCAGATGGAAGCGCAAGGATGGGGGAAGAGGTGAGTCGGCCCTTCAGCTCCAGGTAGGCCGCCTCACACTGTGGAGACCAGACAAATGGGGCATCCTTCTTGGTCAAAGAAGTGAGCGGAAGGGCAATCCTGGAGAACCCTTCCACAAACTTCCGATAATAGCCCGCCAACCCTAGGAAGCTCCGCACATCTGATGCTGACTGCAGTCGCGGCCACTCCTGAACGGCCCGCACCTTGGCCGGATCCACTGCTAGTCCTGCTCCACTAATGATGTGCCCCAGAAAAGCCACCTCCCGTAGCCAGAACTGACACTTGGAGAACTTTGCGTACATCTGATGTTCTCTCAGCTTCCTCAAAACTAGGGCCAGATGCCCCGTATGCTCCTCTTCCGTCCTGGAGTACACTAGAATGTCATCGATGAACACGATAACGAAGATGTCGAGAAAGGCCTCGAACACCCTGTTCATCATGCTCATGAAAGCCGAGGGGGCATTGGTGAGCCCGAATGGCATCACCGTGAACTCATACAGACCATACCGGGAACTGAAGGCTGTCTTTGGTATGTCCTCCTCTCGGATCCGCAGCTGATAGTACCCTGATCTCAAGTCTAGCTTGGAGAACCAGTGAGCTCCCTGCAACTGATCGAAGAGCTCGTCAATCCTCGGCAGTGGATAGGTGTTCCGCACCGTCAGTCTGTTGAGCTCCCGATAATCTATGCACAACCTGAGCGTCCCATCCTTTTTCTTCACAAATAACACTGGCGCTCCCCAAGGTGAAGAGCTCGGCCTGACGAAACCTGCATCCACCAGCTCCTTCAACTGCACTCTAAACTCTACCAGCTCCTTGGGTGCCATGCGGTACGGTGCCCGAGACACGGGCCTCGCTCCCGGCACCAGCTGAATCGGGAAATCCACCTCTCGATGCGGCGGCAGTCCGGGCAACTTCTCCGGGAATACGTCAGAGAAGTCCTGTACTACAGGGATGTCTGATAAGGAGGCCTCCGCCTCCGCCATCTCGAAGCAGATAAAATAAACCTCATCGCCCTGCTCGTGGGCCTTGACTACCTGAACGGAAGATAAAGAAGAACGGGAGATCGGCTCCATACCTTCGAACGCCGCGAAGGTGGTATCGTGCCGCAACACCACCCTCTTTGCTTGGCAGTCTATCTGGGCGTGGTTCCCCGCGAGCCACGTCATTCCCAAGATAAGATCGAAGTCCGCGAGCTTCAGCACCGAAGCTGGAGCATCGAGTGTCAGGCCGCCGATGGTCACCTTCAAGGTGCACTTGGCCGTCGTCTCGATCTCTGATCCATTGGGGAGGCGCACCCTCCTGGTGGGTCCCGCGTAATAATGGATCTGCTCCAAGCCTTTAACAAAGTCCTCGGAGACAAAGTTATGCGAGGCTCCAGTATCAAATAGGGTGTGGGCGGGCTTGCCACACACCACTAAAATGCCTGGGAAAATGAGTTATTTGTTTAATTTTTTCTAAAACTAGGAGGTTTAAAAAATGCAGGAGGTGCTAAGTATTAATAAAATGAAGTACTGGGAGCATTAAATTACCTGCAATAACCTCCTCCGGGTTCCTCGGCTGTGCAAGATCTAAGGCAAAAGCCTGCTCCTGGTGTCTACCTCTGCCGTGATTTCCCCTGCCTCTGCCCCGCCCTCGGCCTCGGCCCCGCTGTGCTGGAGGGGCTGCCGGAGGTGCTGCTGGTGGTGGAGGAGGAGGTGGAGGGAATCGTCGAGGACAGTGGGACCTCATGTGACCTGGCTGGTTGCACTCAAAGCACACCACTGGAGCGCGTCCCCGATCGTCAAATCTCTGAGGCCCCCAAGTACGTAGGGGCTGTGGGGCTAGTAAGGGCTGGGGTTGCTGCTGAACTGGTGCAATCTGAGGACGAGGACGTCCCCCGCCTCTCCGGTGCCTCATGACTCTGCCCCGCTGGGAACCTCTGCTGCTCTCTCCCTGGTACATGGCCTCAACTGGCCTCTTCCCTCTACCCTGCACACCGATCTGATCTGCCTCTAGCTTCTTCGCTGTCTCGATAATCTGAGTCAGGCTGCCCTCAGAAACGAATAGGAGTGCCTGCCTCATCGGATCTCTAAGTCCCTTGTAGAATCTCTTCGCAAGAGCGCGATCATCTGGAGCATGTGACCTCGCAAACCTGGCTAAATGGGAGAACTCTCTCTGGTACTCGATCACCAAGCGTGTCCCCTGAGTGAGGCGAAGAAACCTCTCCTCCAGCTCGTCCCTGTCCGTGCTGGATATGAAGTGCTCCAGGAACGTGGTACTAAACTCGTCCCATGAAATGTCTGAGTACTCCCTATCTCTGTACGTGGTCTCCAGTAGCGACTTCCACCACCTCTTGGCGTGTATCTCAAACGCTGATACTGCCAAAAACACTGCCTTGCCGACTGGGCAGCCGATGCCGGCCAGCATCTCCTGAATAGTATCTAACCACTCCTCCGTCTTTACCGCATCCTCTGTCCCTCGGTAGGTCGGTGGGGAAAGACCTCTGAAAGTACTCAGCCAGTTCGCTCCCGGATTTGGCAGTGGTGCCGGGACAGACTGGGCCCTGAAGGTCTCTAGGATGGCTCCTAGTGTCTGCCCCAGCTCTGACTGCTGAAAAGGAGTAGTAGTCGGAGGGGGAGGGATGCTGACATGAGGCTCTGTGCTCACTGGGGCCTACACAAGATAGGGATTTAGTCAAAATTTTGGCCTTACGTATTGGTTATGGACTGTTCTATGTGATTCCATACATGGGCACACCATAGCTTCCGCTGCCTAGTTTGTCCGCAAACTAAGCTCGAGCGGGGTGACCCAGTATGTTGTGGACTGTTCCCTTATGATCGTTCGTCCTCTGATACCATTTGTAAGATCTCTTTTTCCAAAGCCCGTTCGGGTACTTGAAAAACTTGGACCCCTCCCGCATCGCACGGTTAAGGTGGATCTTCGCCCAGAATCGCTGCCTTGCGGTGCCACCAACACACGGGTTGGCTAGCACCGCTCAGCACCGACCCTGCCGGCTATACGATCATAAGTAATAAATGCCTGAAAAGTAAGTACAGTAAGAAGGCATGTCCACAAAATCACAGCATCATATAAAAATATAATGACAAAAGAAAGTCCAGAATGAGAAGTACAGCAAAAAGGGCTTATGCCCGTTACATAATCAGATAAAGAACTGTCTCTCACTCTCACTACATCATGCGGAAATAAACTCTCAAAATGCGGAAGACTATCTAGCTATCATCAACCTGCGGCGTCGTGGTAGTGCGCTGCATCTGCTGCTCAGGCTCTGCCATCACGTCCTGCTGCGCGCGGGACAGCTCCGTCTCCTCGGACTCCTGCGGTCACACCGACCGTTAGTCATAAAGACTAAGTCGTTTTGTCCTCGCCCCCCTCCACGACTCCTAGGAACCGAGCGGGAGGAAGAAGCGGAGGACAACAAGGGGTAAACAAAAGGAGGAGTATCATGGCACTAACTAGCATGTATATATATAAGCAGTAAAGCTAGCTACAGTATGAGTAAGTATATAGCAGTAAAGTAGAGCAGTGATGAAAGCAGTAAATAGGAAGTAAAAGCAGTGCAGTAAGTAAAGCTATACTACCAACGCAGAAACGTACCTTAACTTATATGAACGCCCATACGACATATAAGTTAAGATGTCCAGGCAACCCATCATATAAAAGAGCCCATACTAATTTATATGATGGGTGTATGCTAATGTGTATGCTATGCTATGGTTATGATGGTTTAAATGAATTATGCAATGTGACTCACCCACACGACTCTATGCGCACAGACCTTTATAGTTCCCAATTTGTTTGAAAGGAAGCCAACCTTTCGGGTACCGACCGTCGTGGCACACGGTGGTAGTGGATCGGGCACTCCACATCCTAGGCGGGTATGGTCACTACCAAACCTAGACCTCATGTACGCCTCAACGCTAAGAACACAACAGCGGAGCTCCTGCGTACTCTTGCTGGAATCCACCAGACTTTAAGGTCGGGGTGGGTTATTAGGGATAGTCATCCAGACCGCGGTATACAAACCTACCGGCCCTCTATACCTCACCCTCACCTGAGTCAACGTACTAGCGTCGGTGACACGACTAGCCTAGTACCGAAGACTCGCCACTAATTGAATAAGTAACAGGTGTTAACAAGTCCACTCGAGCTTCCGGCTCAAGGACTAACACACTAGAGATCCAACTAATCTCCTTCACCAAGGAGACCCATACTAGATTACCAACATAATCAGGCTACTCTTGCCTACCATTTTGTTATGGATGTATTTAGGGTGAGTCTCGGACTTCCCGCTGTGTACTCCGTAAAGGTGCCCCTAACGGTACTACGGATCAGTGAGCTCAACCCCACTGTCCTCCTCAAGACATTTACTTTAGTTGGTGGTTCATATTTGATTCACCCTCATTATTTCATATACTTAGAGTGGCTTTAGCTCAACACCCGTCCGACCCAATTGGGTTGGACGTACCCCCATTACTCCTATAATAACCCTAGCTCAACCCCACATCTAACCCTAGGATTGATCCTCCTTGTAACATGAGGTGATGCGACCCATTTACTGATTGGTTATAACTTCCAAACATTACTTAGTGGGCTGAAGTGTCTAAAACACAAAATTCCGTTTTTACTAAACGCAGACCACAAGTTGAACTACCCTTTAATCATATAAGGGAATCCTTCCCAAAACTCATTACCAAGGTCTCCCATAATTATCCTAGGCTCCCACTGACCTTAAAGAGGTATGCTCCAAATTTCATAATTTTCCATATTGATTTGGCATTTATAATCAATTTAAGTAATTAGAACCCTAAGTCCAATTACACATGAACTACCCTAAAATAGATTCTCCAAGCTACAAGATAAATACCAGTAATGTGATATCCTATATTATGGAGGTCCACAGAGTATCAAGACCCTAAGATGTCATTTTGCCTACTATATCCTCAAATTTGCATATTTACCAAAATGCCAATATGGTTGGGAAAAATAGTAAAACACTTCTGAAAAATCTACAAAAATTACCAAGTGATTATAAGGGGACCTAAAGTCCTCTGCCAAAATATTAGGTCATTATAATGTGATTTGATATTTCAAAGGATTTAAACACCCAAATGTGACCATTAACCATTTCTACAAGAAGTACAATAAATATGATTCTATATGCTTCCAAACCAAAGTCATGGGCCTATTTTATCATAAAACCACAGTGTACCAAATATCTTGACATTGCCCCATGATTAGCTATTTTTAAGGGATTTAATACACAAGGTTTGCAAATTTCATTTTCTATATCAAGTACAATAAATATGACTCTACAAGGCTCCCAATAATTATCATGGGCTTATAATAACTCAAAACTACAGATTACCAAGTGTTGTGCCATAGACCCATGATTTGCTATTTTTATAAGAATAAAATACCCTAAGATAACAAACACAAAAATGATCATTACCCCAAATAAACTTCATCAATAAATCCCAACAAAAATGCTATGGTCTATAAACATCCTTACACCATCAGTGATGGGAAAGCTATGACTACCCAAGTCATTTGACCATGAAATTAATGATTTTAGAGAAATGGTGTACAAGTCTTTTATTAAGGAGAAAGGCACTAAAAGCCCTCTACAAATTCTCCAAAAAAATACTAGAGGCTATTTAGTCCCTTATAAACACTAACACAAAGCTCAGAGCCTATACATGGAGATTTGGCCCTATGCCCATCACTAAACACAAGATGCACCCTTAAGGGTTTCACCTTAGGGTTTTGGGCCACCCCACCCTAATGACTCCAAATGGGCCAATAGGGTGTGTCCCAAGCCATGGTATATCCATACCCACATAACCAACAAGGTGGAGGAGGCTAACACACTCCACTCCTCAAAATGAGCAAAACCCTAAAATGAGCCTTAAAGGTCCTCATTAGGGTTTTCCAATTTTCTTACCAAAACAACTCCAAATGGAGTGAAACTTTAGGTGGTCACTACATATGTGCCAAAGGGTATACTACCCAAGTTTGGAGTTAAATGGACTTCATGTGCACCAAAAATCACCTTTATTTAAAAAACACAACTACTACAAAATACCCAAGGAAAAGGGTCCACCATGGTCAGCCCTTGGGGCAGGGGGTGCCCCTAGGGTATACCAAGCCATGGTTAAAAGGACACCTCCAAATATGGAGGGGTTTGACCTAGGGAATTTTTCTAAGGGGCTGACCTAGTTTAGGACCAGCCTTAGGAAAACAGCTCCCTAGGGAGCTGTAGGTCACCAAATGACCTAAAGGCCAAATGAAAGTTAGGACTAGACCTACAACTTTCATGTTGGTCACTTCTCCTAATTTTGCCATTAAGTGGCCTTAATTTTTGTTTGAAATGGACTGAAAATTCTAGGCAGATTTCAAAACATAACAAATTAATTAAATCCTGGAAAAAGAAGGTGGCACGAATCTTGAAGCATATCCAGCGGCCGCGGGTCGTCTTCCTCCTCTAGCCAACGGCTAGGATCACTCCGCGCTGGGCCGACTTGCGAGAGGAAACGCCGGCGATCTAGCCACCACCATCCCCGGCCAACGCCCCCGACACCTTCGTGGTGGTCGGGGCTATCACCCACCGGCGACTGGCGGCCGGTGGCGGCGGTTCCCGGCGAACCTGGGAGGTTCAATTTGCGGTGAAAACACCGCAAATCAGAGGTGGATCCGGGCTCAATTGAGCCCGATCCTTCCTCGTTTATACATGGGAAGCTAGCATGAGGGGAGGGGAGGAGAAACGAACCCTAGTTGGCGCGTGGCGGCGGCTCCGGCGACGATTGGCCATGGATATGCTCAGCTCCGGCGACCCTGCTCCCGTTCCCGTCTTCTCAGCTAAAGGTTTGCTCCAGGTGTTGCGCTCGACTGCTCTCGACCTCCTGAAGGTGATGGTGTGGTTGGAATGGAGTGGGGAGACCTCTATAGGCAGTTTTGAAAGTTGCCCTCCTCGGTTTTCCCATGGCTGCCACCCTCCTGCACCAGCCAGCCCTAATGCTTCTACCTGGGTCAAGGTCAGACCCACAGAAATCAGGGGAGGGGTTCAAGGCTGATTGGAGGAGGAGTGTTGAGGGGGAATTGCTTTTAACTTTATCTTTTTGCTTTACACCTTTTTGATTAGCTTTTGGTCCCCCCTCCCTCACTTGATTAATCACACCATAGGTTGGGGTTCAGATTAGGGCTGAGAGTCATGGCCTTGGCATGTGATTAATTGGGTGGTGCTTTGGGTTGAGGTTTAATTCCATTTTGACCTAAAATTCCCTTAATGGCTTAGAGTTGACCATGGTTGACTTTGGTCAACCAAGGTGGGTGGGTTGACCCAACTTGGGGGTCATGGGTCCCTTAACCTCACCCAACATTGGTTGGTCCATGGTGGGGCCCCAATTGGTTCAATTTGATCAAAGGGTGTAGGTTTGACCAAAATTGGGGAGAAAGTTTGACTTTGGCCAATTGGGGTCAATTGGTCCCACCATGATGGGGCTTTTTGGTCTAATGGGTTCCTCTAAGTGTTTAGAGTATGGTGGTAAGGTCAATTTGAACATGTGGGATCAATTGAACCTTAATTGACTTGGTTTGGTCAAAGTTGACCTAATGTTGACTTTGGTCAATATCATGAAATTGGGTCCCACCCAAGGGCACTTCACATCCTATAGGTCTTCCTTAGGGGTTAGGACATCAAAAGTGAGGTCAACTTGGACAATTGAGGGTCAATTGACCTAGTTGAGGGGCTTAAGGTTAGGTTAGTTTTTGAGCTTGGGTGTGCACTTAGCAATATCTAGCCTAGCCTAAGGCCCTTGAGACCACTCACCTCACCACTATGCCCTAACATTCCCAATGGGTCTAGAAGTATTGGGGATGTTACAAATCCTAATAAACAAAAAAAAAATTTCGTCCCCGAAATTTAAGATTGGGCCTACGGGTTCTACGCAAAATAAGGTAAAAGAAAATTTTGCAAGGAGGTTTAGGGTGTACCTGAAGTGAAGAGTTCCGGGTAGCGTTGCTGCATGAGGTCCATGGGCTCCCAAGTGTGCTCCTCTCACCCATGGTTGGACCACAGCACCTTCACTAACGGTATGCTCTTCCGCCGCAGGACTCGGACCTCCGAATCGTCGATCCGGATGGGCTCTAGTAGGACTGACCGGTCGGGCGCCACCGGGCCTGAAGTAGATGCAACATGGTGCTCAGGACGAAGCAGGGCTCTCCGAAGCGAAGAGACGTGGAAGACGTCATGCAGGTTCTCCAACTCTGGCGGCAGCTCCAGTCTGTACGCCAAAGGACCGATCCGCTCCAGGATCAAATAAGGCCCCACGTACCGAGGACTGAGCTTCTTGTGACCCCGCACCCGAGAAACCCCGTGCATAGGACGAATCTTCAAGAACACACGCTCTCCCACCTGGAATTCCACCATACGATGCCTCGCATCATAGTACTTCGCCTTCCTGCTCTGGGCCAACTTTGACTCCTTGTGTTCGTGCATTCGATGCATTGAAAATTCCAAGTTCCTTCCTGAGTGCATACGAACCAGAGAGCTCCAGAACCTCTTCAACTCCCATTTGTGCAAAGAAGGATTGAAGATTGAAGACGAGATCGGGCGCGCTTCTACATCAACGATCATCTCGAGGCTTCAACCATCCTTTCAGAGATCTGAAATTCTAGGGAGTTGTTCTTTTCATATTGTATTTTCATTTACACACATTTCATTTTGTATTGGTAGAGAAATCGTCGTCTTGCGTGCGGCGTCTAAGTCCTTGCGTGGCTTAGGGGAAAATCGCTTCCTTGTGTGGAGCGTCCAAGTCCTTGCGTGGCTTGGTGGGAAATCGTGGCCTTGTGTGCTACGTCTAGATCTTGGGAAGATGATAGGCTTGGGCTTGGTCTTGGGAGAGACAAGTGATAGTCTTCCGATCCTTGGGAGAAGGATTGGTAAACCAAAATTGTTGAATTTTTTATTAACATAATTGTGCCTTGATCTTTAGCATTGTTAAGATCATTTTTATTGTATGCAAATTTTCGTGATTAATATAATTATGTCTTTTTCTTTAATTACATATTTGGTGGCATAATCATTATCTTATAAATTTGTGTTTGGTTTAATACAAAAATTGCATTTGTTTGAAAGTGTTTATAAGTAATATTTTAGTAAAGTAAAATCTGTTTAAAAAATTATTAAGTAAAACTTATATTTTAAACACACCCTTATTCACCCCCCCCCCTCTAAGGGCGTCATACGATCCAACATTGTCGTGACTCATTAGCGGGTTGCCAACACCGCTTCACACTCTCAATCACACTTGAGATTCGCAAACACCTCTTCGCTCACTCTGTGGGTCTCCTTCTCTGCTTCGCACTCCCACTTCACTATTCTGAAGGCCTAGCTCACACAAACCACAATGAAGTCACAACCAACTCAATATGTCATCAACAACAATGCCCAAACACATCAAGATCACAAATACATTAAGAAGAGCACAAACAAGAACAACAATCTCATCCAAACCATCCACAATAGTGAGTGCACCTATGAACACCTACACCCAATTATCATGGTGTGTAGATGCTTTATAATGCACTTCGATTAAGATTACAAATACTCTAAAAGAGAAGGGCAAGATACAAGTTACCACTCCTTGATACGAAAGAAACGATAGACTCTTCCTCAGATTCGAAGGGGAGCATGGCTTGGTCCACCAAATCTTCCAACTCCTCCTTGGCTACCTTCCACGATACGGGAGAGAGTTGTCACCTCCTTCTAGTCATGTCTTCTCTCTGGTATGTTCACCTCCACATCAAGTGCTCCGGCTTGAAGCTCCAATAGAACCTTGCAAATCACCTTCTTCTACTTTTAGGGTGCTTGGGGAGGTTGAAGAAGACCTAGGGTGAAGCCCAAAAGCTCTGGAGAGAAAAGTGGGTGAAAATGGCGCTCCCGATTGAAAGCTACGGAAGAAAACAAGAAAATCTATATTTATAGGCCATTACCAAAATTGAACGCGCACGATCGTGCGTGAGTTGTGCACTGGTCGTGCTCTCGATTGTGCGTGAAGGGGATGTAAGCTGCGTGCAAAAATGAGGGGCCCTAAAAATTGTACAGCGCCCGTGCGCGAAGGAAAACACACGATTGTGCTTAAAACACATGAGGCCTGAAAAAATGGGTTCTCAGGTGGATCACGGTATCACTAGCACAATCGTGCGTGAAGAAACTTCTTTTGATCGTGTGATGTTTAACAAATCAACGTATTCCAATGCATGTACAAACGCACGAACGTGTGTGTACAAAATGCACGTGCAGATGAATTTTCACATCAAAATCAACTGCAGTCACTCAAAAACCACAAATATGATCATAGAAGATATTTAAATGAAGATTAAGACCTGTACAACATATGAAACATGAAAATGGTGACTTTGAATATTTTTAATGATTTGATATGAAAAACTAATGAAAATGATCAATTATGATGTGAAAAAAGTGCTAGAAGAGTTTCAAAAACACTATATGAAGTGAGAGAATTTTCTGTACGCGCAACGTTTGATGGGATGGTGCGGGACAATATTTTTAGTTGAAATTACGACTGTAATTGTATTCATAGTTATATTTACAGTCGTAAAAACGTATGTAATTTACAACTGTAACTGTATTTAAAAAAAATCACTTTTAACATGTGTATTTTCAGACTGTAACATATACATATGAGATCTTACAATGATCATGAAAATAGGTAAATTAATATTCTGTGGTTTATTTTTTTATAAAGAACTGTATTTTGGGCTAAAAATACAGTTCGCGCACAGAAAAGTAAAAAAACTATACGTACAGAAAATTTCTCCATATGAAATATACTCATTTGATACCCCCACACTTCGAACAATTGCTCGTCCTGAGTATACTACTCTACTCACGAGTATTAGATTAGACTAAATACTCAATTAGAAACTGAAAATAGGGATTGGAATGGGGAAGTTTCATGCTCGAGGTGAAATAGAAAGAATACTAGAAAAACGATCTACGCATACTAAATATCTACACTCTTTTCAATATAATATCACAAATAATATCCACTCCTACAAAAGAACTACACAGATCATCCTAGATTGAGTACGAGGAGAAAGTAGTGTGACCATTAAGCTTAGCATTATCCTCCTAAGACTACAGATAACCTCCAAAGAAATCCATCAATGACGATATCATAGGCTTGCCCAGTCACACTCTCTCCACATACAACACTAGCTAAATCTAACTCCATGAATCATTAGGGCTTAAAATTTAGATGAAACATTTAGGCGTGAGTTTAAGGTGAGATATATCAAAAGATAAAGCTTCCCAAGTATTTAATGAATGTTTGAGAGTGGACATTTCAAAACCATTTGTGGCTATAGTCCATAGGCCTTGTGACAAAAATAATGTCATCATTTGAATTTACCTTGGTTGTAGTTTTCACCATCAAATATGGGAACTCCACTTTGTGTAAATTGACATGTTGAGAAGGTAGATGAAGAATCAGAGGCCATATGATATAATATGAACAATAAAGATGACAAATATATGATTATCCGAGCAAAGCAAGAACAAATACTACTCTTAGGGTCCGTTCGTTTCACAGACATTAATATTAAAGTATTGGCTTTCAATCCAATATCAATACACACGAGAAATGACATTGAGTTTAAATCCAATTGTTTTGTTCGTCTATATAATGATTTTCTGTCATAAGAATTGATATTTATTACTTTTTACTGTTCGTTTGCAGAAAGACTTTCTTTCATAGGAATTGACATTGATCAATGTTGAGCTTCTAAGCTTTTTCCTGCAAATTATCATAAGCAATATCGCATTTATTAGCCAGGCACGCATTTTATTGCCCGGCGTGCGACTTTTCGCCCGGGCGCCTTTTTTTTACACGGGCGTGGTTTTTACGACCGGACGAGTTTTTTTTGCCCGGACGCGATTTTTTCGCCCGGGCGCGATTTTTTTCGCCCGGGCGCGATTTTTACGCCCGGGCGCATTTTTTTTGCCCGGCGCAATTTTTTCTCCCGGGCGCGATTATTTCGCACGGGCGCATTTTTTCCACCCGGGCGCGTTATTTTCGCTGGGCTGAAAAAACACGCCAGTGCGAAAAAATCACGACCAGGCGAAAAAATCGCGCCCTGGTGAAAAAAACCGCTCGGGAGACAAAATCGTGCCGGGGGAAAATATGCCACCGGGCGAAATAATCGCGCCCTGGTGAAAAAACCCGCCCGGGCGACAAAATCGTGCCCGGGCGAAAAAAACACGCCTGGGCGAAAAAATGTGCCCGGGCAAAAATATCGCGTCCGGGCGAAAAAAACGCGCCCGGGCGATAAAAACGCGTCGGGCGATAAAAACGCGCCTGGGCGAAAAAATTGCGGTCCAGCGAAAAAATCACTCCCGGTAGAAAAAAACGCGCCCGAGCGGAAAAATCGCCCCCGGGCGAAAAAAAAGCGTCCGGGCGAAAAAAAACGCTCCCAGGCGAGAAAAAAATGTGCCCGGGCGAAAAAAATTGTGCACTTGTGAAAAAATTGCGCCAGGGCGAAAAAAATGCGCTAGGGCGAAAAAATGCGCTCTAGATAAAAATGCGCCCGGGTGATAAAAACGCGCCCGGGCGAAAAAAGCGCGCCCGGGAGAAAAATTCGCGCCCGGGCGAAAAAATCGCGTCCGGGCGAAAAAAACGCGCCCCGGCGAAAAAAACGCGCCCCGGCGAAAAAAACGCGCCCTGGCGAAAAATTCGTGAACGGGCGAAAAAATCATGCCCCGGCGAAAAAAACGCGCTCGGTCGAAAAAAACGTGTCCGGGCAAAAAAAAACGTGCGTGGGCAAAAAACGTGCGTGGGCGAAAAACGCGTGTGGGCGAAAAAATGCGCCCGAGCGAAAAAAAAAGCGCCCAGGCGAAAAAATCGCCCCAGGGCGAAAAAAAAGCGTTCGGGCGAAAAAATCGCGCGCGGGCGAAAAAAACGCGCCCGGGCGAAAAAAAACGCGTCGGAGTGAAAAATTCGCGATCGGGCAATAAAATCATGCCCGGGCGAAAAAAACGCGCTTGGTCAAAAAAAAAAAACGTGTCCGGGCGAAAAAAACATGCGTGGGCGAAAAACGCGCGTGAGCGAAAAAATGCTTTCGAGCGAAAAAAAAAACGCGCTCGGGCGAAAAAATCGCGTCTGAGAGAAAAAAAAACGCTCTCGGGCGAAAAAAAACGCGCATGAGTGAAAATATCGCGCCCGAGCGGAAAAAAACGCGCTCGGGCGAAAAAAACGTATCCTGGCGAAAAAAAACTCGCGTGGGCGAAAAAACCGTGTCCGGGCTAAAAAAACGCACCCGGGCAAAAAAAACGAGCCCGGGTGAAAAAATCGTAAAAATTGTGTCCGAGCGAAAAAACTGTGTCCCAGCGAAAAAATTGTGTTCGGGTGAAATTTCCGCGTCCTCTCAAAAAAATCACGTATGGAGCCAAAAAATAGCGTACGGGCAAAAAATCACGTACGGTAAAAAAAATGCGCATTCGGGTCAAAAAAATTTGAGATGCTTTTGGAAAGTCGGAGTTGGCGATCTCAATATCCTTCCCTGGAGATAAACATTGGATCGATAGGTTTTTAGGTTAGGATGAATATCGTCGACTTTCCACCAGAAAACCAATTTCATTCTACAATTGTTGGTACGAATAACAGAAATGACTTTCATATTCTTAAAACCAATACTTCAATATCAATGTCTGTGAAACGAACGGACCCTTACTGAAGGTGCAGAGGATTAGGGCTAACAAACAAACCAATTTTTTACGTCCCAGACCCCATTGCTCTCGAATTTCAGCGGAGAAGACGAGTTTGTAGTGGTGGACAAGAGTGTGGAAGGAGTGCAGGTTCGATTTGGACGACGGCGCGGAGAGGGAAGAGCCGCTCAAATATAATCCACATCAAACATCATCTCACTCTTGCTATAATACGCCAGAATCATAAGGTCGGCCAATCCGGCCTTCTCTAGTTGCATCCCCACCCCACATTCTTCTCCAGCTTCGTCACCAGCACCGGATCCACCTTCAACATGCTTCTCGCCGTAGCAGATATCTGCAGGTCACACCGTCTCTCTACACCGGTATGATGCTTATTAGACTCTCAATCAAGGGCGGACCGAGTAAGAGACACGCTCGGGCAAGTGCCCGAGCGGTTTTTCGAAATAATTTACAGCGGTTCTTAAAAGAACCGTTGTCTATTCTTCCCGCGCGAAAGAATAGACAGCGGTTCTTTTAAGAACCGCTGTCTATTCTTAGAATTGACAGCGGTTCTTAAAAGAACCGCTGTCTATTCTTCAATAGACAGCGGTTCTTTTAAGAACCGCTTTCTATAGGCGCGGCGTTTTAACAGCAGCACACCACTATTTTCTTTCCCGATTTTCGCCGAGCCCGACGACCGCTTTCGGGCGCTTCTTTTCTTCCCCTTCTTCGGCGACAACGGCGAGCTCTTCCAGTTCTCAGGCAACAACGACGACATCCTCCAGTTCTCCGAGGACGACAACCTCCTCCAGTTCTCCGGCGAGGCGGCGACCCAGTTCTCAGGCGGTGCCCCTGGACGATTCCCGCCTGTGAACGCTTCCTGCACGCATCCCGTCGTTCCCGATTTCTCCGGCGACACCCGCGATTTCCCCCTGTGAACGATCCCGTCACATTCCTCAGGTCGAATTTCTGCCCCTGTTTAGTTTTTTTTGCTATTCTATGTCTATTTCACCTTGTGTTTTGGATTTTAGGGTATTATTAGGTCGGGTCCTGTTAATAAATGATCAAATTTCTGCTTGTTTTGGATTTGTGTGTGGAGTTGCTTGTGTGTTTTGGAGTTGTGTTTGTGGATGTGTATGTGGATGTGTGTGTGGATGTATTTTGTGTGTGTATGTTTGTGTGTTGGGTTTGTGTGTGTGTGTGTGGATGTGTGATTTGTGTATTTTGGATGTGTTATTTGTGTGTATGTGGATTTGTTTGTGTGTGTGTGGATGTGTGGTTTGTGTGTATGTGTTTGGGTGTGTATGTATGTTTGTGTGTGTATGTTTATGTGTTTGATGAGTATGTATATATGTTTGTGTGGATGAGTGTGTGTGTGTGTATGATTGGATGTTACTTCAAATTTGACTCAATGTTTGTTAATGTTATTAATTTTGCAATCTTATTAATGTTATTAATTTGAGCACTTTTTCCATCTGATTTCAGAGCATGTGCCAGCGGAAATTATCTTGTTGAACTGTAAGTTTTTAGTATTTGACAAACATTTTTTAGATCTTCTATGCTATGTTGTGTAATATTTTGTTCAATATTTTCCTTACATAAATATATCATCAAAAAAAAATTCTGGGGCGCTGCCCCCGAACCCCCACATCAGGGGGCACTGCCCCCCGAACCCCCCCAATTGATAATACTTTAATTGTGCCCGTGCGACTTCGAAATCCTAGTTCCGCCGCTGCTCTCAATCACCATCCTCAAGCTCTCTCGGCGCCACCCATGCCCACTCTGTTTACATCATTAAGCCGCTGGCCCACTTGTAACTAGCATATATATGTATGAGTGTGTTATGAGTAGCACGCGAATGTGAAACTCTAGTCGTAATTATAAAAGTTGTAAAAGTTTGAAAAATATTATAAAGTTTATTCTTGCATTTTTGGTTTGCACATTTGCGTACTCATTCTTGTTACTTGGGCCCATTACACACTTCCAACACGGATTGCACTTCTTATTCTCCTCTTCCACTGAACCGGAACCATCGTCATGACCACCTGAACCGGCACTATTGCAGAAATCTTGGCTGATTAGCACGGCGATTATTTTAATTTAATTAATAAATTATCTTGACTTCATTTGTTTAGGCGTTTTCACGCCTGCCGCCAGACAACGGGTAAACAAATGGGCGCCGAAGGCGTTTGCACCCGCCGGACAGAGGAGAAGCCCCTGATCCAACCCCGCCTCCTCCCCTCCGATCCCAACCCTCCGCCTCCGCCCGCCACCGCCTAAACAAAAAAGCCTTAATTTCTATATTAGTCGTCACAACGATCAAACAACCGCAACCAAGAGCATAATTGAAAACAAAAGATCTGACGACGGTGGAAACTACATATATTTATTAATATGCAACATATGGAGCTCATTTTTAATTATGTTTAATTAGCCCAAATGATAAACATATAGATGGATATATTACTGTTGGTGCTAATCTTTGATTGATTTAAGTAGGGTTATATTTTGTAATCGCCACGCAACACCGGCGAATTTTGAATTAGGCTCCGTTTGGCACAGTGGTGACACTCGTGAACATGGTAGTTACGCCCGACCTTGAAACTTCATCCAATTTTATGTTCTCTACGAGAGTAAAGTTTTTGTTCAAACTCAACTTAGCATAAAAACCGTACCAAACGAAGACTTAACGAACAAAATAACGAAGCAGCCCAAACATAATAGAAAACAGAAAGACCGACCACAAAACTAGCAAATACAAAAGCGTACATAAAATACAAGACCGACACAACTGAAATAGAAGGGAGATTATGGCTCTATTTGCCGTGAAGGTTGGGCGGGCGTCAGAAATCCACACCCGCCAACCTCCGCTCCTAACAGAGAAAATCACGACCGCAGATTTTGATCCGCAGCCGCTGTCCCAAACAGAACCATAATATAAGCACAATTAAAACTAGTGGTGGGCCCCAGGGAGTTTCTCTTTAATCTTCTCAACAATGCCCTTCTTCTCGTGCGGCTGCACGACGGCAGCAGTCTTCTTATGCCCGCCGGGCAACTTGTCCTTCAACTTCTCCTTCATCCCCTTCTTCCTTCTCCCGCCCATCCCATCATCCTCCTCCGACGAGCTCGAGCTCGAGCTCGAACTACCTGACCGCCGCAATACCCCCGTGGCTCCGCCGGCGGGGCGCTGCTCATGATGTCCTCCGGCAAGGTGGTCTCCTAAGCTGCCCGGAGCATGTCCGGCAGCACCATGCTCGGCAAGACCTTCGCCGCCATAACCTCCGGCACCTCGGTGGATGGGATTGCCGTACGCATCTGTGGTGAAGTTGCCATGCTGTTCCATCTTCGTCTAACTTTTGAAGCTCTGTTTTTTTTCTGTCACTCTGTTTATTGCGGTGAAGTTGCGATAGAAGCTGTGAATGAGAAGATATGGAGGAGTGGAGGATATTTATAGACAATAAGCACGTGGACGACGCAGCTGGATTCGTGCCACGTTTCATGGTTGCATGTCGAACGCGTGAGTAATTAGACGGAGGAAGTTGTGAGCTGCCGCGTGGTGGAAACTACTCTGTTTTTTAATGATGATAATATTATACCAGCAACTGTTATTTTCACATCTAAAAATTTCAAAAGTACAGATAAAAAAAAATAGTTTCTTTATATTGGCAGCCCCTATTTGACTATCACCAATTTTTATGAGTTATAAGGCGCCTTTTGAAAATATGCATTATACATTTATATTTAGGAAAAGTGTTCAACACGAAAATTGTAGATCTCGATGAGATCTACAATTTTCGTGTTGGACACTTTTCCTATAAATGCATGTACAAAGCGTATTTTCAAAAATTCGTCAAAAATTTGCTATAATTACAATCAGGGCGGCAATATGCCTTGTGCGTGCATTTTTAGGAAAAGTGTTCGAGATTCACAATTTTCGTGTTGAACACTTTTCCTAAATATGCATGTATAATGAATATTTTCAAAAAGCGCGTTATAACTCATAGAAATTGGTGTGCCAATAGCCAAATAGGAGTTGCCAATATAAAGACCCACTACCCGGACCCTAGCTGCACTGCCCTCCATCACATCACATATTTCACCCGCATCGCATCATCTCACCGCCGCCCCCACATTTGTGCCCTCTTGGTTCTCGTTGTCGACCCTCCTTGCCTCGAAAAAATTTCCCTCACCTAGTTTTACGATCTGATATCCTACGCCGAGTTGTTTTCGCAGAATACTGCGTACTATTCTAAAAATATTGTCAGTATTTCGATCAATCATGTTGTTTTTGCAGGAACCAATGGTTTGATTGTTGGGTGTGGTTCCCATCCGAGTCGGTAAAAACCACCGGGCTCGCGCCGGGCGCGGCTCGTGATTTCTTCCATTCATTTATGCGATAAAATTGAGTGGGGATGGGCTTGATTCAACGAGGACCCGTGGATTAAATTCCTATATTAAACCTATACTATAAATATGTTATCCTTTTTCTTAAAGCTGTCATAAGTCATTGACAGGAGCCTTTTTATCCCCATGTGTGGCTGCCACTTGGTCAAAAGGAGATAATAATGGGCCGCCTCCAAGTTTGACAAACTCCACCCACGTTTTTATCTAAACATATATATATATATATATATATATATATTAATAGAAAGGAGAAGAGCTTCGGCCTATAAAAACGGCTTTGGATTGCAGCTTTAAGAGACATCCCGTGGATCTTGCCATTGTTGTCTGTGAGCCGCCTGCCTTTGGAGCGCCGCCGTGGGCCGCTGCCCTTTGGAGCGCCGCCGCCACCCTTTTGGGTTAATATTTGGAGAGGCGACGGCTTGGTTGAAGACAGAGAAGTTTGGCCTCTTGTGTTGATGGAGGAGGGCTGACGCTGTTTGTTTTGGAGGAGAACCGCCACTGCTGTTGGAGGTTGGAGAAGAGGAGGGCTGCCGCTGTTTGGAGGATCCGGGCCGCCGTTGCCGCCTGGGATCTTGTCGACGCCATCGCCGTCGCTTGGAGGTTGAAGACGAAGTTGGAAGAGGCTATTCGTAGCCGTCCTTGTTCGTGGATTTGGAGAACGTCATCTTCGACGTTGGACGGATTATCCAATCCGTCCGGGTAACGCCTCTATCACCGTGTTTATTTTTCTCGCTTCAATATTGTGATTTTGTATCGTGTTGGAAAGAGGGTGCTGTAAAATCCTTTGTGGATTATTTTGTGGTGGAGGAGTGGAGATCCTTTGTGGATCGGTGGAGGGAAAGCCTGTATTCCGTGCGTGTGTTTTATCACACATTTTTAGTGGAGGCTTTCCGGGTTGGACTCCGATCGTCCCGTGGTTTTTCACCCAATTGGGTTTTCCACGTTAAAATTTCTGTGTGCTTTTATTATTTTCTGCATTGTATTTTTCATTTGCGTATTTGCATACCGCTCAACGCGGTCGCGCAGGTGCTCGCCAAAATTGCTACAGGTTGCTCTGGTCGGATTGCTTGCTCGCATTCCCAACAAGTGGTATCAGAGCTAGGTTCAGTGACAGAGCCGTTTCAGTGACAGAGCAGATACCGGGCTGACCTTTTTGGGTTTCAGGACGAGTCGATTGGGATCTCGGGTGTGCAATTGGGTGCGGTAGTTTACGACCGTTGGCCCGATGGCTATCCTCTCCAGTTGCATACTTTGAGATAGTCGACTCAAAGAACAGTGGTCGGTCCGGCCAGTTGGCAGAGCAGGATGGAGTCTACATCAGGTTCAGAGCAGATGATAAAGTTGAATGGTGCCAATTACCACCAGTGGCACCTACTGATGGAGGACTTGATTTATGTGAAGGGTTGGCATGCTCCCATCTTTGAGGAGATGCCAAAGGACATGGATGCAGCGAAATGGAAGGTGGAGCATCGAAAGCTGTGTGGATTTATTAGACGGTTCGTAGAGCCGAACGTCTACAACCATGTGGCTAGCATCACTGATGCGAAGACCCTATGGAAGACTCTCGAGACGTTGTATGCCAAGAGTGTAACGACCCAAATTTTAAGATCGAAGCAGTGACATGTATCATATCATTATTTGCGAACACTTGGTATACACCAAAGTCGTACAAATATATTTATAAAATTAGTGTTTAAATATTAATTAAGCAATAAGAGAAAAAAATGAATAACGCTTGGGGTGTCAATAGACATGTCTCTTTAATTGGAATTAAAAATTGATTGTATGTTGGGCTGCATTTAGCAATTTTTTTTTTACAAAGTGAGCTGCCATTAATAGAAAAATATATTGCTGGTTGTTTTGATATGGTGACAGATTTTGGTGTTGGCTTATTTTGACACTTGGCTTGACTTTTGGTTGTTGGTG